>MJHO01000102.1:127500-761227 GCA_002076135.1 Xerophyta viscosa | reverse complement strand
TCCTTTTCTGTTTTCTTGGACGCTCAAAATTTCTCCATATCCCCCTTCATGAACATTTGATACTTACATTTAGTGATATCTAGCTAATTATGCAACAGGTCTTCTTCCAAAAGAAGACGAAGAAATCTGGCAAATTTCATTCTACAAAAATGCAAATATACTATGTATTACATAGCCACCAAGGCCAAAGCATCCCCAATGTCATTACGAACTGCCCAAAATGCGAACATACTATTTATTAAAGCACATACATATCGGTATGTTGTGGCATCAATATACAATAAGACATGTATAAGAGGATGACATAACTCTTGACCTTAGGGGTAGTACAGCACCAAAGTAAGGAGTATCGTCTATATGTACTGTAAGACATGTATAAGAGTGTATTGCAAGACACGTAAAAGAGGATGGCATAAGCCTTGGACATAGGGAACTGTCATTACAATAGCCATGGAGGAAGGTAAAGTCAAAGAGAGAGGTTGACTTTAGGGGTCTATCATTATACCAGTCATGGAGAACGGCGATTTTCAGGGAGAGAGGAGAAGAACAAGAATGTAAATGGGTACGAAGTTAGGAAAGTTTTATACTGTTAACCAAGCAGAAAGATGCTCCTACATTCACATTTCAACATTAATTTTTCATCAGAGTTGCAAAGTTATTGTCGCTGCAGCAAATACTCTTTAAAATTTCACATTTTAACTTTAATTTTTCATAGGAGTAACAAAGTTATTATCACTCATTGAAAAAACTGAAGTTAGGGATACACAAATGGTTAGCAAAGTTCAATAGTTCTAACCATGCAGAAAATTCTCTTAAAATGATTAGCAAAGTAGAAGTGGAAGAAGAAGAAGCTAATGAATACAAATGGTTAGCAAGGTTCTATTGTGCTAACTATGCAGCAAAATGCTCTTATATATCGCATTTTTCACTTTACTTTTCATTAGAGCTGCAAAGTTATTATCATTCATAGAAAAACTCAAGTAGGGATAGGCCAAGTTAGCAAAGTTCTATAGTGCTAACCAGGCAGCAAATGCTCTTAAATTTCGTATGTTAACTTTTACATTTTCATTATATTTGCAAAGTTATCACCTATAGAAAAACTCAAGTGAGTGATGCTTAAGGTACCTCTTGCAACAGCAACAATATCTCGCATCTTCAGTTGCACATCTTCAACTGTACAAGCTATGCATAAGTTAAAAACTAAGGGTATAGCTGACAAGAGTAATTCACCATTAATTATGCCAACATACCATCAGATTCCAAGGATGGGGCTTTCAGCAAATCTAAAGCCTTTCTGTATAGTCCCTGCAAAATTAGTGTCATCATCCATGTGACCAAGGCCAAATATAAAATTTCCATCTCACATACAGCATTACAAATCACATACAAAAGATAAATAACAAACTTTTGCATAATCTGAGTGAAAGCTTCATAACTCGCAAGATTTTAGTGTACCTCCTGAATTAACAAGGAACTTGAAGCCTCGAGTCTTGCTTTATGTCCATACATCAGAGCTATGCATGTTAATACAACTGCAACTTTCGGGTGAGCTGAACCTGTCAATAAAGTAATTTAAATATAAGTTTGTGGTCATGCACATCGCAAGCAGATTGCGATGAACTTCTAATAAGTGCAAGTAAGACAAACCAAAGTGACTCTCAGCTTTTGTAAGTGCATTTGTTAACAGTTCCTCAGCCTCATTGAATTTCCTGCAGGCAAGGATGATTAAGTGTGAAATTCTGGCATGCCTCAAAAAACTGCTCTAACTGGTTAGATCTCTCTAATTCTCACCATGGTGGCGTACCTTTAGCCACCTCCTCGCAGATGAGTCCCATCTTTTGAGAAACTTCACCCTATTTCTCTTAGTTACATTCTCTACCCTTCAGTAGATCACAAGCATACCAGAATTAATCACGACTCATGAGCGCATTAGCAGCGGTATGATAATGAATTGGTAGGTGTAACACATAATCATGAACAGATTCTAGAACCTGGGAAAGTTCGGCAATATTAGGAGTCTTTGGGTTAAATTCTTCAATCCATGACATGAGACCTACAGCCTCAAGCTTCAAATCAAACAATGAAGACCAACACTACCCAGCCTTCAGCAACTGGTCACAGGGCACCTGCCTTCGTACATGCAGGATGGCCTATCAACCGACAATAAACCCTCACCATGTCCTTAGATAGTTACAGAAAACCCTTTAGGCAGCATCCTAAGTGGTCAGTCTTGGGAGCCCAGCCGCAGTAGGCCAGCTATCGGGTTTGAACTGAACCCTCATCCGTAATCATGACTTACTGTTGGTTATCGAAGCTATTTTTATTACAAATTTCCCTATACATATCTGGATGTGCCTTACGTTAGGAAAAAGAGAAGCTATCATTAAAAACCATACCCAGAATGTGACAGAAGCTGTCCTAATGCACATGTGGCTGCTAAAGCAACTTCCTCGGGAACCATATTAGCGCCTGCATTATATGAACTATCAGAAACATCTTTTCTTTCAGCTCCTTGTATCGCCTTCTCATACCACCCCCTCGCCATGGAAAAGTTCCCAGAAGCATGGGAAAATTCTCCAAGTGAGAGGGCAACATTTCCTGACAAAAGAATGCGGCTGTCAGATCGAAGTTTTGATTTTAATGGACATTTTATTTATCTGGAAAATAGAATTTCAATCTGACCTTTACTCTCATCCAGATTGCACATATCGCATCCACTGAAGGATGACTCAGCTGATATAGAATTATGAAGTATAAATAACATCCACATTTACATGTATATCAAACTAAATCGCTAGTATTATAGCCGAAACTTAAAAGACAAGTACCTGATTTATAATCTCCAAGAACAAAATTGACAAGACCTTTAATAGCTTTAGCCCTTAAATTTGTAGCATTAGTAACAGGTAAATCATTCTCTAGCCAGCTTTTCAGCAATTGGTAGCAATCATCTGCGAGCACGGATGAAGTAACATCCTGTGGCAAAGGAACTCAGAGACAAATCTACCTCAACACAAAGATGTTCTACTAGAGATATCAGTTACAAACCTGGCCTATTTCCAAATTTAGCCCCACAAGACCCTCCCATGCAGCAACTACACAAATATAACAGCATAAGTGAAATAAAAAACCAAGGCAACAAATCTGCATAAAAGGTTGAGACCTCTCCGATCAAATAAAAAGTAATAATACTTAAACAGCTTAATATTAAGACCGCAATACAGAGTTAACATGCTATTACATTATTACCATAACAAAACAATAAACTGACACAACCTTAGTTTCAACCTTATATAACATTTAAAAAATGATGTTTCCAATGTAAAATATGTCCACAACTTAAAGAAACCCTTAGAGTATTGCAAATGCAAAAGAACACACATGAACATGCAAGAATATGCGCGGCAAACAATCTTGTACCTATAATGCAATTTGGAAAGATTACATGCACCTATAGGGCACCAATCGACCAAGATATACTCCAACTTTAGATAAGTTTATCAACTATTACATTAATTCATTAAGGTATACCAAGACCATCCTTGTTGAGATAATTTAACAGGTACATAAGATCCAATTACCCCTCAGGGAAGAAGAGGCATGGTTTAACTGATTAGCCGTCTGTAACTTCTCCATTGCATCCTGAAGCTCCCCTCTGCACATGATAGCAGAACCTTTCTTTATACTCAGCGAAAAACAGAAAAGGGACGGTAGTGAGAATAGGACTAACCTTTCATATAGCAATGTAGACATTGCAAGTAAGATCATTCCCAAAGCATCCTCTGCGGAAACGCTTTCCTCGGCTCGGAGGTTGGCCGCCCCTTGCTCCAGCACCAGCATAGCTTGTCCATATGACTCCCCTATAGAGTCACCACATTTATAATAAAAAATTAACCAAACAAAAACAGATATTTGCTTGCACAACACTTCCTCAAACAAGTAAAATCAAGTATTTTGCAAGGAGTTGAATGAAAAAAAGAAGCACCATACTACCACTCATATAATAGAAACTAATTTAAGCCAATTGGTAAGTAGTTGCAAAACTAAGGGATTGTATGAGGGAAGCACCAATATCATTCATAAATGCAAATAGAATACTCAACAAAAGCGCTAGGTATAGTAAAATACTCTTGGCCAAAGAATTAGAACTGCCACTTCCTTACAAATAACCCCCACAAAACCATAAGCTTGATTCTCATTTCTCAAACAAGACCTCTACTCGGACTAAGTTAAACGCTTGGTGCTACTCAAGGACTCCACTAAAATTAAGAAAGAAAGAATCAAAGACAACATATTGTTTGGAGAAAAGTGTTGCACTAATATGCTTTCCCGAATCAAAATATTCGTTAAAGAAGTAAGGTATTGCAACTTTATCTTCTTCACCACAAAAAAGGTGGTTTCATTTGCACCTTTAAAACAACATAGGTGCTTAAAAGACCTTAACTACTTCCTAGACATTTCCAACCAAAATCCATTTCAAACTCAATTCAAAACAGCCAGAAGTCAAAAGAAAACAGCCAATCGACTCTTGAAACTCTGGTCCCACCATATAGCTTGGTTGCAATGAGCACGCTATAGGAAGTGTAAGATATGTTATTTAACCTTCCGTATAGATGGCACTGGATAAAACTACGTATCATTACAATTACATTATCAAAAGCTAGGCGAATTAAAAAACTATAAAACAAAAGTTAGTAATTAGAACGATCGAAATGTCTAACAGATATTTGGGAAATTAACTAAGCATTATAAACTTGTGATCAAACAATTTTGCTAAACAATTTATCAAATACCACCATGTTCATATAACAACATCATATACATAAGCCTTTTTCGGTTTTTCCACTATGTGAGGTCCGCTACATGGTCCTCGAACACAACAATGCTCGACTTACAGCCATGTCTTCACTCAAGTCGACAACATCATATATAATTCTTAAGAAAACTTAACTGAAACGTAAGCATAGTGTCAATCATTAAAGATTACAATTGGACTAATCAACTACCTAAGCACATTATGAAATATGCACAAGTAATCATCAAATACTATGCGGGCATTATTAGATGATAATTTGAATCATTGAATAGTAGAATTAGAGTAATCAACTATATAAGCACATACAAACTAGCAATCATCAAATATTCGTGTACGCAATTAGAAAAGAACATACATAATTTCCAATGAAACAACCAAAATATACGTTGATAATGTGGATCATTTAATAATATAATTAGAGTAATCAACAACTTCAACACATTATGAACTAGCAAAATCAAAAACTACGTGTGCGTATTAGAAGATACTACACACAGTTTCCAAGAAAAACAATCAAAATATAAGTTGAGAATATGAATAGTGAAGAAGTAGAATTAGGGGACCTGATCGCTGCGATCGAGCGTGGGAGAGAGCGTACTGAATCATCTGGACGGCTACGGCCTGCTGCTGCGAAGAGGCCGCGCAATCGGCGGCGTAAAATCTTGCCGTAGAGATGAACGGCAGAGGAGAGAGAAGCATCGCCGGCGATCGGCCGGCGAGCTTAGCAGCAACTCTTCGCAACATGGTTCAGTGTCGACAACCGTTAACGAAGAGACCGGAAAGAAACTTATATTACTAAATCCTTTTATAACTCGGTTCATATGATTAACAAAATTAAGTTCTGCAGTTAAAAGATTTCTATACATCCCATAATTTGAGCCCATATTAAATACTTATTAAAAATATTAAAAATTATTTCAATCCCCAAACAAAATTAGTATATAGAAAATATTTGAAAAAAATCAAAAAAAATAAAAACTAAAAGCAATAATTTGAGAGTAGAAAATGGGCGAGAAGTAAAAATTAGAGTGAAAAATGAGAAGTGAAATGATGGTAAGAAGTGGTTCAAAGAATATGGGTGAGGAGTATAGAAATGAAAATTGGATTGGAAGTGGGAATTATTTTCTAATTTTATTGAAAAATTATACGGTCAAATAAATTTCTAACTTATCTTTATTTAGTTGGATACTATGTGATTACATATGCATAAATATCTATTTATAATTATTTACCGAATTACATAAAAATAATTTATGCTATTTAATAAATTTTATGTAGATGATAATTATGAAATATTTGATCTCTGCTAATTACAATGTTTATTGCAAGGTTTAAAATGCCGAGCGGCACGCTTGGTGCCATCCGGCACGCGTCAGATCCGCACGGAGCGGATATTGTTCATCTTCCCTGCTGGGGAAGATGAACAATTCCTTTTATCTAAACGGGTAGCAAAATGCGACCAGTCGCAACATTTTTCTTTTTATTTTATTTTAAAATTTTATGTTTAGCTATTTTTTAAAAAAAAAATAATTTTTTTAAAAAATTATCTATTTGTAATTGGTTTGATTTTATTTTATTTTCTGCTTGATTTAATCTAACTAAAATTGAAATAATAACATTTTTTTAATTTTTTTCAGCGCAATTGGAAGAACACAAAAAAGATGACAAGAACAGCAGCTGCAATTTTAGAATATATTATATTTGATTGTGTAAATTAAAAAACAAATACTCTGGTATATTTTTGAAGATATTTGTAAAATGACGGAGTTTGTAATTTGGATATTTGTATTTTTTACATAATATATATTGTTGATACGTGATTTGGACATCGGTATTTAATATTTCATCAATTATTTACACAATAGTATCTTCTTAAATTTATAAAACTATATTTTTTTAAAGTTACTAATTATTTTAAAATACCATATTTTTATAATTTACAAATATTTTTAAAATAATAAAAAGTAGTACGGATCGGCACGGTCGGAGCGGCTCAGCACGTCTCGAATTCAGGGTTTATCGAAATTCGGCACGAAACAGTATTCAAAACCTTATGTAAAACTTCCGGTGGGTTTTATCCCGATTTTGTCGTCAGACTTTTGCATCCAGCTCACGTCCTATAGCAACAGTCATATAACAGACTGAAATTCCAACTAATATTTGAATCTTCTGTAGACAGATCTACTTACATATATATCGTAAAATTAAACTTTCGGATGCCGGAATTCGAACACGTGAGATGGCTTTATAGAATTTGTCTATCATAAACATCAGTATTGCGTCTTCAAAAGAACAACTATTCCTAATTAAAGGCTCTGGATTAGTACAAGCAACAATTTTGTGCCGACTTAATTTTGGATTTAATCTAAAAAAATGCTTAATTTTATTTCATCATATTCTTCCACGATTTTGTTTTGTTCAACTTCAATTATTTATTTTTCTATTCCACAACCGACTATTTATTATTGTTCCTATTAAGAGATTGACATCGTCTCTCGTTGTACCTATAATTTTAAAACAAGAACGCTAGAGCTCCCGAAAATTTTCCCAAAATACATCCATCACCGGTTGAACTTTTATGTTCCCAAAACAAGAAGCCATTTGATTTTCTTCTTTTTTTTTTAAATAATTAGGCGAAGCTTCTATTGCGGTAAACATCATATTATTTCACTCGACATATTTTTCTAATATGAACTTTTATACCAGGGTCAGATTACGGTACGTTAGCCATCCATTCTACTGGTTGAGCAACTCCGTCGGGAGACAAGAACCATTAGATATTCAATATTGTATAGAACTATTGTTTTGATGCTGCTGGAGCCCATATAGATCTTATTTTCAGTTCCCAACCAATCTAAGAAGAGTGGGTTAGGGGTCTTCTAATTATCACTAGAGTTTATATATATATTTGCATGAAATAGTCATTTATCGAAGATCTCTCATAAACTTGTTATAATTTGAACTATACGTGCTGTCTCGGGATATGAACTAGATATATTCGGATACGATGTAGGATTACTTATATCGAGATATCAAATTTTCTATGAGTAGAAGTGTTTCTTTGCGTCGGATCGGATGATAACCTTTGCAATTAATATAATATATAGTATAGACAATTAAGAAAATTAATTAACTGTACAAAAATCATAATAACCCTAAAGGTAGATAGAGAGTTAGTTGTTTGTTTGGTCCACAAACTCTACCTCTTTTGGTTTTGTTTATAACCAAAACTTAGCGTGCCGTGTTCTCCCTCCGACCTCACCACGCCGTCGCCGCCGTTCTACGGTGGTTGTGATCTGCTTAACCGCCAACCAACAAAAGTCAAACCCGCCCCACCATTTTATTCTACTTATATGTTCGCATATCTTTCTTCCTGTACATCATACAAGCAGAGATAGTTGTTATTTTTCTATTACAGATGGAGTACAATAGTTGCACCGGCGAGAGTGCCGCCGAGTATAATAGTTGCACCGGCGAGAGCTCCGCTGTAGAAGGCGGTGCAGTGGTGGCGGAGCTGGAAGGAGGTCTTCTGAAGGACCCGGATCCTTTCCCTTACTTCATGCTAATGGCATTCGAAGCTTCGGGGCTGATAAGATTTGCTCTGCTTCTTTTATCATGGCCGTTGATCTTCTTAGTTACTTATCTCGGTGCAGAAGGCATCAGCCTCCGAATAATGGTCTTTATCGCGATGGCCGGAGTTAAGTATTCTGAGATTGAGGCGGTGTCGAGAGCAGTTCTCCCCAAGTTCTACGGTGATGACGTGGACCATGATGCATGGAAGGTGTTTAACTGTTACCGCGGCAGCGGGAGGCTTTGCCGCCGGCTGGTGGTGACGACGAGGTGCCCGAAGGTGATGGTGGAGAAGTTTGCAAGAGATCATCTCGGTGCAGATGAGGTCGTCGGAGCTGAGCTTGTGGTTAATCGGTTTGGATATGCTACCGGGTCGTTGAATATCAACTTCGGCCCGGGTTCGGATCAGATCCGAGCTCTGTTCAACGACGAAATGCCGGAAATCGGATTGACCGGACGACCTGCCGGCGGTGAACCTTTCCTCATTTCTCTTTGTAAGGTAAGTTATTTTTTATAACTAGTTTTGCACCCGTACAATACACGATTATAGGTCATATATATAATTATATAAATATAAACAATAATATTAAAAATTTTAATCCTCTATTTTTTTTTATATTTTTAATTTTATATAAATCTTATTTTTTAAAAAAAATATCCATAATATATACACAAAATTATTCGAAAATTGACGTTAAATAGTATATGTATATGATTAAAAAATTTTATACACGGTAAAATTTTATTTTAAATTAATATTACATAATATATAATATATAATATAATTACTTTCATATTAAATGTTAGATTGTTTTTATAAATTATCATTTTAATTAAGTATTTATTTGTAATAATAGAGTTTTCATATTTTTCAAATAAGTTGCACGACTTTATAAATTTCTATCAATTAATACAAATGCCAACAAATCAAAATTATTCAAAATGTCACGTGCCATAACGACATTTATCATTCAGTTTTATATATATGTATATATATAAGATCATCAAATGCAATTGATACATATGGAAAAGTATAGTATTTTTCATAAATAATCTAAAAAAAAGGTTTTTGATTATTAGTTAAACAAAGTAGCAATTATCATTTTTTTAACGATTAATGGATTAATATTCATAATTATGGTATTAAAATTTTTTTTTCTAAAAATACAGTTCTGTACACGTTACGAAAGCTGTATACCAAAAACATCACCGGATTCTGATAAAAAATAAAAGAAAACTCACCGGATATTCTTGAAAACAATAGCAGAGCTCCTTGCCGTCGACCCACTGCTTGGGTTATCAAAACATCATACATTCATACTCGGTATCTGACAATCCCAAAAAAAAAAAAGAAAAAAAGAAAAAAAAAGAAAAAAAAAAAGCTCAAAATAGTCAAACTTGGCATTGACAAGCTACAATAGTGTACAGGTGAAGCCTCATTACCAAACGTTGACTATTTACGTTCCGTTCCAAGACTTGCATGATTCTCTAACTGCATAGCGTTTAATACTAAATAGTGTAATGTATATATACATATCTCAGTAATAGTGTAATATGTTTATATATTATTAACTAAAATTAGTTTTATGACATTTTGGGTTTAATTTAGGGAGAATTTTGGGAACACTAGCATGTTTGTGCTTTCCCTTCTCTGTGAAACTTAATTTACTTGCTTGCAATCTCGCATGCAGGAGAAGCTCTACCGACCATTCACCGCCGCCGCCGAAAGAGCATCCGCCGCCGGTGACCATCGCCCTGCTCCAGTGATTTTTCACGACGGCCGCCTAGTCTGCCGTCCCACGCCGTCGACATCTTTAATAATCCTTCTTTGGTTCCCTTTCGGAGTCCTCCTCGCTGCAGTTCGAATCATCCTCGGAATCGTCGTGCCCATGAGATATATCCCCGCCCTCATCCGTCCATTAGGTGGCGAGCTCAACGTCCACGGATTCCTTCCTCCTCCTTCCAACGGCGGCGTCGCCGGCACCGGCGGCGTTCTCTTTGTCTGTACTCACCGAACCCTAATGGACCCCGTCGTCCTCGCCGTCGTTCTTCAACGCAGAGTTCCCGCAGTCACGTACTCTATATCTCGGTTATCAGAAATCTTATCTCCGATCCCGACCGTCCGACTGACCCGAGATCGCCACGTCGACGGTCAGCGAATAAAGAATGAACTATCAAAGGGTGATCTAGTTGTATGCCCTGAGGGAACGACATGCAGGGAGCCATTCCTATTAAGATTCAGCGCCTTGTTTGCCGAGTTAACGGATCGGATAGTTCCGGTGGCGATAAACTACCGGGTCGGATTCTTCCACCCGACGACGGCAAGGGGGTGGAAGGGTTTGGATCCGATATTCTTCATGATGAACCCGAGACCCGTTTACGAGGTGACTTTCCTGCGGCAGCTGCCGAGAGAAGCTACATGCACGGCCGGAAAGAGCCCACACGACGTCGCGAACCACGTTCAGAGGTTGCTGGCGGCGGCGCTAGGGTTCGAATGCACGAGCTTCACGAGGAAGGATAAGTACAGAGTGCTCGCTGGAAATGATGGGACCGTCGGGAGCAAGGCGGGGCTGCCGTGGGCCGACCGCGCCGGCCAGGTGATCAGGCTCCTCTTGCACAGGCAACTCTAGGATTTGGTTATATTTATACGTCGAAAGTTTGTAAGTTTGGTTTGATTATGTGTGTATTTTAACTATTTCATTCATTTGCTATTCCACTATTCCAAAATAAAATAAAGTTTTTTTTTTTTTTTTTTTTTTTTTGGTAAGATAAGAAGCTTTTGTATTGAACAAGCACATAATTACATGGAATTTTTTAAAAAAAAAATTGGCAAAACTATAGCCAATTACAAATGCTCTAAGCCATTTGGATCATCTAAGTCGGCAGACACAAACATACTCTGTGTTCACCCTCAAGATAAAATCTAACTCTTATTCCATCCTTATGATCACTCAAACTTCCATCGGAGTCTCAAAAAACTTTTAAGCAAATCGAAACTGGGATAGATAGCATATTATCAAAGAAACCAAAGATCAAACAAAAACCAAACTAAATAAAATGTGGATCAGATAAAAAAAATATGACAAATAATTGCTAATACTAGCCCCTGACTAGAGTCAAAACACTTCAAACTATACTAAAGCTTAGAAGAAAGTCTTACATGTTGAAAATCAAAAAAAAGTTAAGATCTAAGAAAAATAATCTGACTAGGTCGAATTAACCAATATATATATATATAATATATATATATATAATTAATATAATAATATATATATATATATATATATATATATATAGCTCTAGAAGTAAAACAAATTTTTTTTTTTTTTTTTTTTGAGATAACGAGGCGAAATCTCTCTCCGGATTTCCGAACTCGCGGACCACAGTTTTCTACTAGCACCTATAGGACCATTTTGGACCCAGATGCCCGTAGGAGAGTAAAATTTCGGCCTGGCATCCGCTCCCGGACTAGACATGAAGTATTGTATATATTGGGCAAAATAATAATAATAAAAAGATTTTGGGGAATTTTGTCGACGTAGTACAGTTCAGATATGATTCCAGCTATCTAATTCAAGCACAACCCAGAGGAGTTTATAAGCCACCCATGAGCCTATGCAGGCTAGCCCATGCCTTGATATTATTAATTCCTTGGTCAAGATCTCCATTTCCAAGTCAAAATCGCAATCAAGGTAGCTTAATTAGCTCAAGCTCTCCAAGCTCTAAATCAAATGCTCCTTCTTGTGTGGATAAAAAGCAATGACTCAATATAATGGGTATCTATAGTGTTTGTGAATTTATCCCTATATATTTGAACAAACTGGAAAATCTGAAAAAAAGAATATTATCATTCAATTTCTATAGAAATTCAACGAAGTTGCTAATTTAATTAATTACTGAATATTGATGGAGCATTTTAGTCAAAAACATCCCCCAATATTCGTCTTAATTGAAAAGTCTGACGGGCTGAAGACATCGTTGCGCTCTTATGACAGCGACAGTGCGCATCTCCTTTCTAAGCTTGTACATATACATTCAATTTATTGTTAGTTATTTATTTGCCATTAAAATATTTGTAACATATCTCATATTTTACCAAAAATATTATGTTTCATCTCTATTATGTTAAATTACTTTTAGAGTGATGCTATCTCTCCCATTACACCTCACCACCCAAAGTTTCATCAATGTGGGAGCATGTTAGTCGTAAAATTAATTTGCCGTGCGATCCACGGGTGATAGTGAGATGAAGTGTTTGATAGAAAATCAAAGTATTTTTCTTACTTTTATGCGGACCATGGGATTGGATTATGGTCCCATCAAATTTTAATAATGCGGAAAACATAGATGAATTCATGAAACTTAGTTGCCATTTTTTAATATATATATATATATATAATATTTAAGCGGGAGGGGGGAGTTGCTACAGGACCCCCCCATCTATAATATAAGCACGCCCCCCCCCCCCCCTATATATATATATATATATATAATATATAAATTAATTTTAAATAATTAATAACTAATTGTATATATATATATATAATATCTTAATTTTTTAAAATATTTTATTTTTAAATAATTAAATATTTTTAAATATATTTTTAAAATTTAAAAAAATTAAATTTTTTTTTTACACGCATCGCGAGTGATGTTTCCGCTAGTCTATATTTAAATGGAAAATTATAAACAGTTATGCAAAAATTATCCTGTTAGTGTAAATAGTAAATATTATTTACGAAAATATTAAAAAAATTATATAGAAATAAGTTATTTTTATAAATAGTACAACTTTTTGCTCCAGTCATTTATTTTTTGTCGCTCAATTCATCGTTCAAAATAATAACTATACCGTTCAGTAAAAATGCGACAAATTATATTTATTCGCCACTTTTTAAGTGTACAAAAAGTTTTTTTTTTATGCATACGTGTACGATCAAATTATTATCTTCGTAATTTTAAGTTGATTTACAAGCTCACCGATTTTCAGCAGTCAACGCGCCGCCGGGCGCCGTTCTCTCCGATACGCGTCCAAGAAACCTCCCATCTCAAACCCCCCAATCCAACTCCGTCAGGCAACATACCAATAATACAACGCCACGTGTGCAACTAATAAACTCCGTCTTCACGTCGTACGGCCGAGCGTCGTCCTCACGCGATACGTCACACACTATTACTCTCTCCCTCATTTCCTCAACCCCCCAAAACACCGACTTTTCTTCCCCAAATTCGAATCATTTCAACCCCCAAATTTGAATTTTGTCTGGTTAATTTCACATAGTCGATGCAATCGTCGATCTAACATCTCAATTTTTTGTTTTTTTCCCATCCGATAGTTTGTTCGATTGTTGATAAGGAATCGAATTTGAACTCAATTTTCGGAGGTCATCTTCTTCGCTGATGGCAGATTATTCGTCTTATTGGTGCTACAGCTGTCGGAGCTTCGTTCGGATCCGATTACCCGCGCCCGCTATCGCCTGTCCGGAATGCGGTGGCGAGTTTCTCGAGGAAGCTCCGCTGCCTCCGCCACCGCCGCCGCGCCGCACTCGCCGCTCCTCCGCGGCCGGTCACCTGTCACCCTTCAACCCCGTCATCGTCCTCCGCGGCCCCTCCGACAACTCCGATCCCCCCGCCGCGTTCGGGCTTTACTACGACGACGAAGCTGGGTTCGGGTCTCCGCCCGCTACCAGCTACCGTTTCGGAGTTCTTAATGGGTTCCGGATTCGACCGTCTCCTCGACCAGCTCTCCCAGCTCGAACTAACCGGCGCCGCCGTCCGCGCCGCCGCCGACCAACCGCCGGCGTCGAAGTCGGCCATTGAGTCCATGCCGACGATAACGATATCGGATTCTCACATAGCCACCGAGCCTCACTGCGCTGTCTGTAAGGAAGCTTTCGATCTCCACGTGGAGGCTCGCGAGATGCCATGCAAGCACATCTACCACCACGATTGCATACTCCCGTGCCTTTCAGTATGGAACTCTTGCCCGGTTTGCCGCCACGAATTGCCTGCGGATGAGCGTGAGATTCACGAAGAGGATTCTGCGGTTGGGTTGACGATTTGGCGCTTACCCGGTGGCGGTTTTGCGGTTGGGCGGTTTTCCGGCGGACGCAGACCCGGAAACAGGGAACTCCCCGTTGTGTATACCGAAATGGACGGCGGTTTCAATGTTGGCGGTGCCCCTCGGAGGGTTTCATGGAGCTCAGGCGGTACCCGGGCGAGGGAAAGCGGAGGAATTGTACGGGCGGTGCGCAGTTTCTTTTCGTTCTTCAGACGGTCCAGATCTTCATCTTCTTCATCGCTTTCGGGAAATTCCTCGAGATCGAGGAGGCAGCAAGCGGAAGGTTCTAGAAGAAGCAGGGGAAATTGGATGATCGAAGAGCCGAGGGACGGGAGGATCTCAAGATGGTAAATTTTGCGAGATTTCCGATATTTGCAGAGGATATTTTCTTCCTGCCTTCGATAATATTTGAATTCGTACCAGTGCCGTAATAAAGATAATTCTTTCATCGCATCGTCGGACTCGTCCCGATACGGTATAATTTGTTACGGTTAATATGATCGAGCTACGTATTGGTTAATGTATGATATACAATGTTGGGAAGTAGAAGTTTAACATATCTGAGATTAGTTTCTGATTATCTTTATTTGCAGGTTCATTTCATATTTATATTATTTTTATTTCATAACGTGTGAAATATTCCCTTATTGCAAAATGGTATTTATTTAGAATGAGGACCAATTCCTTCTGCACAATTCATGGATTCATCATGTTCTAGTCGTTGATTCCTACCAATTATCTATTTACCACTACATATGGCAGTCAATATTGTTAAACGCTTTATTACATAATAATCATTTATTGATATATTAATATTCATATAATTATTAATATATTAAAGTTTATTTATAATATATATATTAAATAAAAAAAGAATTATTTTAAATAAAAAAAATACATTTATTGTCAAGAATGGGATTCGAACCCATGCCCTTTCGGACCAGTACCTGAAACTGGCGCCTTAGACCAACTCGGCCATCTTGACTTCATGTCGCTAAGACATCTTGTATTTTAATTATATTGAGATATTATTTTTTTATTTTTTGGTCAAGATCAGATAGTCTCTTTTTGAGAAGAAGAAAAACTAAATCATAATCATTTGTGATTAACTTCCAAATCTATTCCAAAACCATGACAGTAATCCGGCCGTGGACTGCCACGCCGTATGTTGCTGAAAAAGAGCGAAGGAATACATATCTAATTAAAAGTAAAAACAAACAAAAGAAAACCATCGTTTTTATCCAAAATAAAATGAGAAGAAGAAAAGCTGCGCCTTTGCCCACTAAATCAGTAACTATCTGATCTACGGGCTTCACAGAGATCAGATATGGCGACCTCTCCATCTGATTATAATTCGTAAATTATCGTCTTTTTATCCTGTTATTCGCATTTCGATTTTTTTTGGGAAAAATTTTGATCGATTCTACAGCCACATTGATTCTCAAAGTAAGCGTGCTTAAATGATGCTGCTATTTGTTTTAATTCTCAAAATAAGCTTGCAAGTAGATTTGAAGAAGAAAAGAAAGACGCAGAACGAGCTGGAATCACCATTAGCAAAGCCCAAGTATGGAGATCGATCTACTACTTTAAACCATGAAATAGAAGAGATCGATGAATCAGATCGATCAGAAGACTGCATCCATGATAGCAACAGCAACAGCAACAGGTGTAGAAGGAAGAAAATTCTGAAGGCCCAAAAATTTTGAAGGACCAAAAATTTAGGAATTTTTTGATCTGGAGACCCAAAAATATCATGCAATTTTTTTCGATGCTATCATATATGATTCGAACTTTTAAGATACTCAAAACTGAGTTTGATTGATCGATACAAAAGTGCTCCATTTCCAATATCTACTCCACATAAGTTGTAAATTGATTGCAGATGCGACGAAAGATACAACGGCGAAACCAACCATGATCAAGAGTTCAAGCAGTACTCCTCGATGTTGATGATTGAGAAGTATAAGAAACGATGTAAGTCGGGTGACCCTGTGTACACTTGTATCTTCTTTTTTTTCTTTTTTTTCTTTTTTTTTTTTGAGATTATCGCGGTGTAACCTGTAATGCGAGCGAACGCCCCCGTAGGGACACTTGTACGCTCTGAAATTCGACTACAGGCCTTCAATGAACGGGACTCTTACCACGGGGTATATAGAATTTTTAGAAAATCCTGCGAGGGATTTCATCCCACGCGGACTCGAACCTGGGTGGTGACGCTTTCTGATGCGCCTCCCATCCAGTTGAGCTAGCCGCGCTCTGCGTGTACACTTGTATCAAGAGGAGGCTTTCATCTATTTGAAATTCTCAGTTAAGTGTATATAAATATAATTGTATCAACATACAGTGAGAATTCCATTAAAATGTAGCAAGTGTTACCTCTCATGAAATTTCTATTCTGGTTCTGAGTTCATGACAGAAGTGGTTCATATTTCTATTTAGCTTTCCCTTTCCCTTTCCCTTGGGTTTTCTTTGCTTCTAATTTTGCTTGTACTCGAGCAGCGGCAGCGGCTTTTGCTTCTTCTCTCTTCTTTCTCTCTTCTTCCTTCTTTGCAGCAGCCAACTCTCTTTGCTTCTTTAGTTCTCTGGTACAAGATTAAAAGTAACAGGTTAAAATCACATCTTCCAGTTAAAGAATCTTCCTGAGATATAAACAAAAAAGTGAATAACAATGAGTAAGTTTTTTTTTTTTTAAGTTTAAAAGAATTTCCTTTCGTTTTCCATTATCTCCATAATTTTAATTTTCTCAACTTCCTCACCAAAGACTAGAAAGTGAAAAAAAAAAAAAAAGAAGATTGTTATTAACACTCAAACCCTACTTTCTTATTTATTTTTCAGCACTTTTTACTTTTACCTTTTTTTTAAAATTTATTTTCTTGCTTTCTAGCCAAGTAAACAACCCTAAAGAATCAACATTTGAGCTACAGAAAATTTTTTGGGGGCTAATTTTCTTTCTGAATGAATATCATAATAAAGAATTTCATATGTGGAGATGTTGGTGGTCTTAGTTTCAAAGATATAATCGTCTCCAATGCTAGTTCGCAAAAAATTTTAATCTTTACGGTTAGTTTGCTATTGAATAGCTCGGGCTTGTTCACTTTTATGATCAAAGACAACCACATGAGCACATGCAATCCCTTATACATGCAAATGTGCTAAATTTCAGCCTGATTTCATCATTCTCTATGATCATGCTTTCTTAGGGTGGAGATTTGGAACTACACTAGCTTAAAAGGTAGCTTATGTAGCAAATGTTATACACGGCGGTACATTTAGAGATAAGTTTTAGGCATCAAACTTTGCAGCAGTAACAAAAGTCAAGAAGAATACTTGCTTAACATTTTGAAATTTTTTAAACTCCAGGGACTAAAATGAAATAACCTCTAAACATGACCAGCAAATAGTACCATGCAGGAAATTGTAAATGTTACTTACATTGCAAAAGAAAGATAAATACATGCAGATTAAGACTATTAAAAACAGGAAACAGGATTAGAACGAGCTGCAATTAAGAAGTTTTACGAGCTGCAGAATCATAATATAACTTATCTAACATGAAGTGGAACAATATAACTTATTGAGCAAAAATGCTAGTAAATTTAGTTCAGATCATAGTATGCTTATGTGCTGCCAGTACTGAAAACTTTTTGGGTAGTACTACTAGAGCACCCAAAAATTCTCCAGAGACAATGCTCCGGATGATGCTATACTCATGTTCGCTCTTAAACATCACATAGTTCAAAGTATAGTTTTAGGTGCCGGTCAGCACAGCCTTAGGGAAGACATGCCTGTTTTGGCAGTTGTCAACACGACACATGCCGAAAAATCTTATATATGAATTTTTTTTAAATTAATTTTGAATTTTTATTTTTATTTTAAAAATAACAAATAAATGTATATTGGCATGCATGTGTCGGGATCTAAGTTTACCGAAACTCGATCCGGCGCAGAAAACCTTGGTTTCAAAGTCAAGCGGCACAAAGATCAACTCATAGAAAGTATAACTAAACAAATTTTGTGGAGTTTATCTCGGGAGCTCTGGCAATTTTGAATTTTGAGCCTAATATTAGTTTCGCGAGTTTATTGTTAAAAAAGACATCAAGAATCAAATGCCATTTGCTGGTTACTTACTCTAGCCTGGCTTTTTCATCTGTAACACTGCCGAGAGCTGCACCTTTTCGAGGACGACAAGAAACCAACTCCACTTCAAACATAAGAGTGGCACTTGAAATCACAAAAACAATCTTCTTTAGCTGAAATTTACACATATATTCTAAGTATATTAATTGAAGAAAATTGGGGCAATCAGTATTTACTCCGGAGGTATATCTGGTGGAGAACCTGCACTTCCATATGCATATTCCGGCTTGCAAGTGACCGTAGCAACTTCTCCGACCTTGTTCAAGCAGAAATGAAGTTAATGAATTCCATATTACTACGGGTAAATGTGATCTGGCAGGCAGAGCCATTGCATACCTTCATAGTCCTCAAAGCAACATCCCAGGCCTTTATCACTGTGCCCTGTCCGATCTCAAATGAGAAAACTGTGTTGTCTTCGTGTGTGGTGTCAAAAACTTCACCAGTATCAGCAAGAGTGCCTTCATAATGAACTGTAGAAGGATCCACTTAAAAGCTTACACGTTCATCCAAACAAACACCAACTTCCAAGGAATATGAGAGAGAGAGAGAGGTGAAGAAATGACAATAACCAAAACTCAAGTTTAGTGATGTAAATCATTTAATAACTAGAATCTAGAAAAATACAGCTTATCTTATTGTGATAGTCACAATCCCTTCAAAGTTCAAAGTATATGGACTGTCACATTTATTACTTCCAAAGTTGAAAAACATACTGTCCTTTCCTAATGTGATAGTTCTAATTTGAGGAAAATAATAAACAACTTTGGAATCAGAAGCCAAACTTATTTAAATGTAGGAAATATTGCAGAATAAATTTGTGAAAAAGGACACGAGCGCATGACTGGGAGGCTAACTCCTTCTTTAGGATGCCCAAGGAACCTAGAGCGCCTAGATCGCACTCCGCATTATGAAGCGGAGTTTGTGAGGTCGAATCCCAAAGCGCCTCCGTTAAGGTGTGGAAGATTTATCATGCACCATGTGGAGGGTGACACATGTCTTTAGGCCTGCTCACACCAAAAGACTAGAACTCCTTAAGTGGAACACAAGGCCTTTGCAGCCGGTAGGTTTTTTGTTATATCGGTCACACCAAGTGGGCCACTTACAAGCAAGGTTCTCCTTTAATCTTTAAAAAAAAAAAAAACTCTTTTCTAGGATGATGCAATCTCATGGGATGCTATAAAGGTCAAACAAGATTTAATCAGATCTCTATGTTGCAGTAGTATCTCAGCTATAATTGATCAATAGTGTTTGGTAATTATATTGCAAAGATGGCGATGCTGAAACCTTTCAGAGGTATTGATACACAAGAGGAATGTGAAGGAAGAACAAAATGGTTTTCATTGCTATGATTTGAAAGGATCTAATAAGCCTGGAAGTTCATTACCCGTTGGCTGGATTATATATCTACTCTATGTTCACACATGGTTTTACGTGCCGGCTCCGTGAGGATCCGGCACCGAAACGGGGCCGAGCATTTTCGATCATCTTGACCATGCCGACCGTTTTGGTGGGCACATAATTTTTTTTTTTAAAAAAAAAAATAGTGGACACCCCTAAAGAGCTCAAATGTTGGTAATATGTGCCAATGACGGCCAATGATTTGTCGACGAGTACATTCAGAAATACCGCCATATTTATACTTAGGATATATGGGTGTATTACGTCCAAATGGCGTATAGAGTAAATTTCAATACTTTGGGTTTTACAAATCCCTTCAATCAGCTACATCAACACTCTATATGGTAGTAAATTATGTACTATATACTTTTGCTATGTAATTGAAACTTTTGTATTTAATATTCTACATCATTTTTATTATTGCATAAATAATTTTGATATTTTAAAAATAAAAATTTATATAGATCGGCACGCCGACACATCTCGAGTTTCGTATTTACCGAAACTCAGCTCAGTACGGCATGGAAAATCTTAGTTCAGCATATGTACACAAGTGATTATTGACTACATAACTCATATCATGACACTAGTTGAAGTACCATACACTCTGTCGGCCCAAACACTCTTTCAGTGTCAACTTTCCGTGGTATTTGAAATACCATAGGATACCACAAAAAACATATGATATCCAAATAATCCCTTAACTTCCAAAATTTGTCCCTGAAAGTGGTAAATAAAAGCTCAACCAAAAGTTTACTACATCTGACGGGTAATAACAACTAACCGTCAACAAGAGGAAGGGTATCTGACGGTTCTATTGCATCAGGTTTAGCCTTCCGTATAATTTTCTTGATGACACCTCCATCTCCAGTCAAGTCTATTGCGTCGTCCATATCTCCCACCTAAAGTCAAATGCACACATGTAAAAAGAATGAAAAGCACAGTACTAATACATTAAAATAAGTTGGCAACATATAAAAGAAAGGTAAACAGATTCAATTCATGCTACTACCAAAAAATTCCCAATTCTATGAAAACAATGCTGGCGGATAGAACAAGCTAAATACAAAAGCAAAAAGATAAGGAAAGGGAATCTTAAATGTAGTAAACACGTTGTACATGCTCTACACAAGCACAGCAGTAACCTAAATATATGAGAATGAGGTGTAACTTTCCAACAAGTAAGATTTATGGATGTTACATCATTAAATCCACATACCAATCAAATGAAGAAAACAGGTTTTATATCTTTAGTAAAGCTAGCAAAAAATTGCAACATACGGTACGTTAAATGCAGATTGCATAGCATGGCCTACAATATTATCCAATTGGCAAATCGAAGAGTAAACTGAACTTCACTTCAAGTTCAGAAAAAAAAGGTAACTTCAATTCAAGTTAATACCACACATCTGCAAGTTTGCAGGAAAACTCAATAATTAAACAGCCCAAATATAATCAAAAGCAATAACATAAGTAAACATAAGTTTATGTGGCCATCACCATAACTAGAACAAATAGTGGAGAGCCTAGCGGTGCAGTGGTAAGGGACTATCACTCGCCATGGCACTGGTGCGAGTTCGAATTCTGTTGAAGACAGAATGGAAACCTCGTCCGCTAATAGCAGGCACGATTGCATACACCGTCCCCTCCCAGAGCCAGAAAAAACCTCTTGCGCTGGAACCGGGAGTGGCCTATGTTCGCCTTACCTTTACCATAACAATGTGGCACATGCTAGATATATGAGCACTAAACATTACTTTCATCGTAATACAAGTGCAATGTAATTTTCAAAATAATAAGATGTACAGGAGTTTCATGATCATAATCCATCTTAACTAATACAAAGAGTACACAAAGTGTACTTGTGTATAAAACAAACCTTGTAAATGAGTAAGATACGTACTAGGGACACAGGAGGATTGCAAGAGTACACAAAATCCATCTTAACCAATACCAAGAGTACAGAAAATGTTCTTGTGTATAAAGCAAACCTTGTAAAAGAGTAAGATACGTACTAGGGGTACAGGAGGATTGCAAGAGTTCACAAAATCCATCTTAACCAATACGAAGAGTACAGAAAATGTCCTTGTGTATGAAGCAAACCTTGTAAAAGAGTAAGATACGTACTAGGGGTACAGGAGGATTGCAAGATTAAGCAAGCAGTCTGATGCTCACCAACACAGAAAAAGATTCTCCACATTTTTAACTTTAACAGCAGAACTAAACATCTTTGCTTTTCGTTTGATTTGGAAAGAAGCTAGTTCAGAAAGAGAAAAAGAGTGCTACGTTATCGGATAAGCACCTAAAATTAAAATCAAACAAAAGCAGGAGATTTTCATTAACCAAAACTCAATTAAGGATTACTCGAGGGGGAGAGCAATAAAATCAACCACCAAAAACACACATGCGGAATTGATTTGTACTAAAACATTTTTGCGTTAAATCAACTTGTCATGCATATTTTAATCAATGATTTTCAAAAAAAATTTCCCAACTTTTAAAACTCATTTTTAGCAGCGCTTATTATTAAGATTGTTAGTTTAAAATTTCTGACAAGCCTAACTAAGAATCCACTTAGAATTGACATCGACAGATGCACTTGCACTATAATATGGCAGTTTCACAGTGTTTAAGTTATTGTTAACACAAAGAATCACGTCATAAAAACATTCCCAAATAGCAAAATTAACATTAAATTTGTAAAATTAGCAATTAATTAAAGCAAAAGATGTTATTTCAAACCAACAATTCGCCAACTCTACAAGCATAAAAAACACAAAAAAAAAGGATCCAAGTATCAAATTCTGTCAACTACAGTATTGAAGAGGAATTTATACTAGAAATTACAATCACTATAACGACAATTAACAGAATGAACGACAAAAACGATAAACACACCGCTAAACTTAGAATAAATTCTCCAGAATTGCATATCATTGCATCGCTATTCGGAACACCGCACTTACAATTAAAGTATCTGTAAATACAAATTGATGAAAGTTTTTTGAAAATTGCAAAACACAAACTAGTATTATGCTGTGGGGAGAAGAAAAGGGCAATACCTTTCCGCCGCCGGCGATCGGAAACTGTGACCGTGATCCGAGGGATGCCGATTGAAGGGATGGATGATGAGATGGTTGGTGGGGTGCCTCGCGGTGTGGTCTAAGGAGTAAGGAGCACTGAAAATATAGGGAGTTAGAGCAGCGACAAGTGCCGACCGGTTCACCCACCCCACGTCACCAGTCTCTCTCAATCGAGCCTTCGTGTACTTTTATTAGAGACACGCACACATTTCTTATATATATTAATTTTACATTCATGGTACATCGTGTTACTTATATATAATATAATATTAAAATTAATTTTTATATTATAATTTATATAATTAATAAATATTTTTATTATAATGTTATATTTTATTTATTATATTACCAAAAAATAATTATATACTATAGATACAAATTAATTAAAATATTACGTAAAATTATGGTGGTATATATATATATATATATATTAAATTTTATTTATAAAAAAATATTATATAATATATAATATTATAATATACAAGCCAAGAGAGTATGAATTCAAACCGCTCAAGCATCACTAATATAACCTAGTATAATTATACATCTAGGTTATCTTGATGACATCACTAATATGAACTATTTGTCGTATCTATAGCGAGGTCCTTATGAAGGTATAATAATTATTAAAGACCTTTTTTGCAAAATGTTCAATTAAAAATAAATAGGAAAATAAATAAAATGTTATTTAAAACTTGATGGGAACTGGTCCTGACCATGCAGCTGCCAAAGATTGACCCTTTATACGTTTATATTACCTAGCAATTCAAACCTACCAATTTTGTAACCCAACTCTTAATAACTCAAGATAAATATAAAATATAGTTTTCAATGACAAGATAACGTCGACTAATTAGTAATTAACTAGTATTCAAAAATAAATTGTTATTTATTAGTTTTTGATTAATTACTTAATAATGTTGGTGCCGTGAATGGTGGTACCAACAAATTCACAAAACACGCTAACCGCATTATTTACGCACAGTCGAACGATTCTAGTGTAAATAATTAGTCAAAGTTGTAATGTCCCGGATTTCGGTGCGATTGGCTGGCGCGAATGCACGAAACCGCGCAGACTGCGCAGGTTTCGGTCAACCGGAAGGTAATTATCGGTCGACCGAAAATATGGATTTGGACGCGTATTGGGCCTCAATTGGGCTGCGCGCGGGATTTAAATTACAAATGATCCCATACCACCTAGACAAGGTGGGAGTTTGTGTTTATGACCTTGGGGAGGCCCTAGCTAAGCACCAACCAAGGGATCCCTCTTTTCGGGTCGGAGAAAAGAGACCCGACCGTGTGGTGCGGTCGGGGCTTGTGGGCGGGGTCCGGGGCGGGGAGCGGGACGTAACAAAAGTAAAGGTTCAAACTTAGGTAATAATTTCGTAAATTAAAATAGTTGGGCTATTAACTTTGCTATAAATGAAGTGACTGAACGTCGTAGTAGTAAGATGAACTTTAAAAAATCTAACTATTCTATGTTTGATTTTTCATTCTATCAGTGAAAATAAAATTTGCTTGCGTGTGTTCATATACGTGTGTCTTTTATATACGATGAATGACTTTATCTAGATAGTGGGTTCAGGATATTCCTTTAGATTGAAACGGATAACGAACAATAAAGATAATAATAGTAAAAAAAAGGACAATTTACTGTAATCTCTCTATATTATTTTAATATCACTTAAGTTCTATTAAAAATATTTTGTACACTTTAGTTATTTGATACATTTTAATGCATTTATAATACATCTTAATGCATTTTTTGACACCTCTGACACGCATCCGACACATTGATATTTTTTAGTAAATTTCTTACACATTTGTATTAATTATTAACATCCTCATGTTAAAAAAAAACTCCTTGACACCCTTCTGATAATTTTTAACACATTTTTTACAGTTTTTGACATCATCCATAAAATGATTTAAATGTATTTTTTTACAAATTGACTGCAGTACAAAAAAAAAAATTCTTATTTAAATTGCAGTAGAAATCTTCTAGAAAAAAAAAAAAAAATCTTTGTTATGCACCCCCTCATAATAATTATATATCTCCCAAATTGGGAGAGAAAGACAAAGGTTTTGAGTGGAAATTTGAGATATATACAAGAAGAAGAGATCTGGATTAGAGATCCTACCAAATTTTGTTGACTATAGGCTTGGTTTTCTTCTAGATGGGAACCCAACAACCAAGGATGTCTAAGTCTAAAAAGTCAGCGCAGCCAAATTATAGATACTCTTTTGACTTGAACGACAAAAGTCAAAACTCACGAGAGGTTGATTAGGACCACTCCATGCTTTCACAAACAAGATGAAGTCTTCTTTGTCTCTCTTATTTTTCTTGGACCGTCACATGATTCCATCAATTATTTATTTCAATAGCAAATTTTAAAAGCCGGGTTTTTTCTTGTGATTTTAATTTATTTCGACGCATTTTGATTTTCTCTGAGTTTTGGAGAATTGTGTATCAGCCTCCATTTTTAAAAACGTACAAATTAATTTTTAAAAATATAAAAATACGCTGGCGTAGCGAGTTATTTTTCTATTTTCATAATTAAAAACAGATTATCTGATATGCGGTGTTAAGCTTCAACCCATAATTAAGAAATTATTTATGTTAACTAATCAGAGAATTTCATCATTCTAATTCAAGATAAATTAGAACAAATAATAAAAAATTGTTTGGATAATTGACTATTTAAAATATTGTCCATCTACGAAGCAGCCATTTCACAGCTATAAAGTAAATAAAGTATGACGTGTATAAAACTGTATATATATATATATATATATATATATTATATATATAATGGGAAAAACAGGATGATGCCCTTTGACTTGCCTTAACAAATTAATGAGGATGACCAAGTTGTCATGTGCATGAATTTGTTGAGTTGTCCACGAGGGCTTTGTCAAGAAAATCTATATTTTATTAAATATTAATAAATTAATTTTTTAGATTAAACATAGTATTAGTTAGATTCAATAATTATTTATTCGTTCGGAATATCGTATTTACTTAATTAAACATTTTGTTTGCTCGTCTAATATCTTATTTATTCGTTCAGAACATAATATTTACTCATCATACATACTGTGGTATAAATTGATAATATTATATTTTTTCGTCCGAAATATCTAAACACATATGGTCACGATTTTTTTTTAAACGTTAAAAATATATGACTACGTTTTAAGAATTTCATTAAATGAGTTTTTTTTTTGGTATTACTCTTAAAAAAATTCCAACATTTTTTGAAAACATAGAGCTGTATGTTAAATATTTCACCTTATCTGCTCCGCAACATAATCTTGTCGGATAATATTTTCACGGACACCTAATAAAATTTTCGTATACGAGTTTTATATCAGAAAAATGATCAACTAGAATTTTGTTTATTTTGATGATACAAAATTTTTTTTCCCAAAATGATTTATGAAAAGATATAATGGGTGAGATTTTGTACCATTTTGGAAATGTGGTAGATAAATTTTGAAGCAAATTTTAGATTTTTATAGCACCTTTCTTAAAAATATTATCTACAGTTAAAAATATTTTGCATTAATTAATTTTTTTACCTATAACCGTTATTAAAAAAAATTATCTCGATCAGAAAAAGAATAATATGATAATTTATCATAAAAATATTATCTACAGTATTTGAATTTTTTATTGATTTTTAGAAAAAAAAAAAATCACGGGCACTTAGTTTTGGTTAATTCATACTTTGTAGTCATATATTACAGGACGGCGGTGCGAAAGAATGCAATATTAAAAGAAAACATCCGACAGAAATCGCCGAAATCAGTCCGATCACAAATATAAATAAAATAACCAGCAAAAGTCATATATTTACAACGGTGCCATTATATCTAATCGGCTATTTTGATTCGGCACGAAACGCTTTTTCCGAAGTTGGCATTTAATGTTCCCACCCGTCTCTCGAGAGCTACCAAAACGGGCTGCGGTGTGGTCCACCTCGGCTAAATAAACTAAGAGTTAACCTGTTCCCTCTTTTCTTCTTCTTCTCTGACACGGCAAAGCTTGCAGCTTCGTCTGGCTCCCTGGGATTCTTCTTACTCGATCCCACACCTCCATCAAGAGAGAGAGAGTTCAAAACTTTGTGTTTTTTGAATTGTGGATAGATGAGAACCCAAAAGGATTGAGCTTTAAGATTTTTGTGATAGAGAAAGAGGGAAAGATTAGTGCTTTCATGGAGTTCTAGATTCTTGGTGGAATAAACTTACAATACTATTGAGGAGGAGAAAAAGGAAGGGTAGTAAAGTTGCGAACTGTGGAGCAGTTTGGAGTGATGGGGAGTTGCTGGAGTATAACTATAAGGATCAAGGCTGAGAGCCCATCTCATAGTCCCTCTAACTATACTTCAGGTGAGGCGTAAAATTTCTTGAATATATGATTTTTTGTTTGTCCTTGTTGTTCGTTTATGGATGTTTTTCAATTATTTTTTGTTGGGTGTTAGAAATCCAAGAAGTTGGTGTTGGCTACTAAGTTGTTTTATGTCATTGTGATGGCTAAAATTAAGCTTTCAGAAGTACTTCGCCGTCAGAATGAAAATTTCCCCCTCTTTATTGTATTTGGAGAATATAATTTCTCGGACTTCATGGTTGTATTTGTCATCTTATTATGTATTTTTAGAGTTTATCGATTGTTTTTTATTGGGTGTTAGAACATTAAAGTACTTAATGGTGAATATAGAGTTTCCTGAATTTAGTATTGGTGATCTTGCATTTTTGTCGATGTCCTTTCTTGGGCAAAACTTGGTTATATTGCTTGATTCAGTATGGTTTTCTAGATGTTTAATATTTTTACTTTATCATCTGTTTGGATGCAAAATTTGCTAAGTTTAAGGTGTAATCAGATTGTAATATCAGTGATTTGCATTTGATTGTTGCCGCTACGATGCTCGAAAATTATTTTTTCCCAATTAATTTGGTGTGAAAGAGATTCTTATTCTCCAAGATCATGCTATAATGGTTTTTTTTTCGTTATATTATTATTCTAATAGAACTACGTAAGAGTGATTTTGAATGGAAGAAGAAGTTTCTTCCATTAACAAATCAAATCATCTGCAATTTGAACATGGTAGAAGAAGCTAAATGATTGGTCGTAGAGTTTGGTAATTTTATTTTATTTTTTTTAAATTTTTTGTCCTGTACAGTTTTAGATATATATAGAGATTATATTAATCATGGGTAGGTGAACTTGGGGCATTTGTTTGTCTTAAGCACATGTCTATGAAAGTTTAAAACTTTGGATGCTTATTTAAGTTCTTATCTTTCTTTTTTTTTTAAAAAAAATCTAAATTTGCTGTATGATACGTTAATTGTATGCAGTTGAGCTGCTAATGATCATGTAGGTTTCATGAGATTATAACCCATAATATTCAATATTCTACTGAAATTTGGGATAATTTTAGGGAGAAACTCTGGGAGTGGAAACAAGGGTAGCTCCGGTAGCCAGGCTTCGGCGCTATCTGTGCCTCCCACCCCACGTAGTGAAGGCGAAATATTGCAGGCGTCGACTGTGAAGAATTTTACCTTCAACGAGCTCAGGAATGCAACAAGAAATTTCCGCCCCGACAGTGTTTTGGGTGAGGGCGGATTCGGGTGTGTTTTCAAAGGTTGGATTGACGAACATACCTCTGCTCCCGCGAAACCCGGGACCGGAATAGTTATTGCGGTAAAGAAACTCAACCAAGAGGGTTTCCAGGGTCACAGAGAATGGCTGGTAAATTTGCCCAAACTTTCTCCCAATTTGCACCTTTCCTGCATGACATTACTATATGCTGCTATAAAATGAACATTGGATATTTATAATTGAATTTTTTGATTTGGGGAAAAAAATGGGAGATCTAGCATTATTATACGTGGTATTACTCATTATAATGCGAAAATGCTAGAGCTCCCAAACTTCTCCGAAAATTTCCCCAAAAATTTATGCTGTTTCTTTCAGAAATCAGACTTCGTGCTCTCAAAATGAAATTTACGTGATGTTTATAAATGGATTTCATGGAGTTTGGGAGAACTTTTGGGAGTCCTACCATGTTATACTAAAAATGTTATATCTCCCAAATCTACAACAATCTCTCTCACTTCCTGACTTCATTCTGTTCGAAGAACCAGATGATGATCAGATGTGAACATATTGAGTTCGACAGAACTTGTGGGAGTTCTAGCATTACACAATATATATAGTTTTATAGGCTACGTCTTATTAAACTTATTATTCAAAATTTCTTTACTTTTCACATGTATCGAAAATTTGTCCAAAATTTATCATATTTTATTCAAAATTTGTTCAATATCTTGCATTTGAATTTATAGTAATTCTTTCTGACATGTCTATCCTTTTTGAAAACCCTAGGCGGAGGTCGATTACCTAGGTAGGTTATATCATCCCAATCTTGTGAAGCTGATCGGGTACTGCTTCGAGGATGAACATCGCCTTTTGGTCTATGAGTTCATGCCTAGAGGAAGCCTCGAAAATCATCTCTTTAGGAGTAAGTCAATTTTTTTGACATTCTCTTCGATATTTTTGAGTTTTTTTTTTCTTTTTTTTTTTTTTTTTAAAAAAAAGCATCTTTTACCCTTCAAAACTAAATTAGCAACAATCCCAATTTTTTGCTGCAATTATCTTTGAATTTGTGGTGGATACAACCCTCATCTTGTTGAATTTGAATTAGTAATGCTATAGTCCAAAGTTTCTTCTGAAATATCTCCCCAAAAAAATTCATGCATGATTATTGGGAGAGACTTCGGGAACTCTTGGATCGAAAAATCCTGCCTTATTCGTCTTAAATGAATTTGTTTTTCTATATTTTGTGACGATACAGGAGGCTCATACTTTCAACCTCTTTCATGGAATCTTCGTATGAAAATTGCTCTCGGAGCTGCTAGAGGGCTTGCTTTCCTACATAGTCCTAAGGTCAAAGTAATATATCGCGACTTTAAGACCTCCAATGTACTTATCGATTCGGTATGATGGCTCCGTTAATTTTTTATACATGCACTTCTGCAATTATTTAAATTTTATAGTTCCACTCACAACTCAATATTTTTTTTTATTTTTTTTTAAAAAAAAAATCTTATGTGCAGCATTTCAATGCAAAGCTTTCTGATTTTGGATTGGCAAAAGATGGTCCTACCGATGATAAAAGCCATGTTTCTACGAGAGTAATGGGTACATATGGATATGCAGCCCCCGAATATCTTGCGACAGGTACACTATTCATAAAATATATTGCTTAAAGTAGATCTTTTTTTTTTTTTTTTTCCTTTCTGTTATGAATATTTATAAAAAGTTCTATGTTAGGGGGTAAAAAAGAAATTTATCGCAATTTTCTTGTCTAATACTCGTATGCATCTTGTAAAGGTCATTTGACTACAAAGAGCGACGTATATGGCTTCGGGGTCGTACTTCTGGAAATGTTATCAGGTCGACGGGCCTTGGACAAGAACCGGCCTTCTGGCGAACATAATCTCGTGGAATGGGCCAGGCCTTGCCTGACGAGCAAAAGAAGGCTATTCCGCATATTGGATCCCCGATTACAAGGTCAATATTCCATGGGAGGAGCTCAAAAAGCCGCCACTTTGGCTTTCCAATGTTTATCCTTAGACGCCAAGTATAGGCCTGCCATGGAGGAAGCCGTGACTCTTCTAGAAGGTCTTCAGAACGCCAAAGACATGGCAGAAACCCGAATGGCGAGAGAAAAGTGAGCTCACAAAAGACTCACCGTGCCGACGGTTACAAGCATTGGCAATAGAGATCACTAAGAATCGGGACACGGCAAAGTTACAAACCCTAGGCCTTCGGCTTCACCGGGTGGTTCGTAAAGGGTGAACGACGCCCGCGTTCGTTCGCTTTGCATCCGACAAATAGTTCTTCAGCCGCGTATCTTGATGTGAATCTTCCGAACAATTTGTGTACAGTGTCGTCGTCTTTTATCGATCTTTTTGATATCGTATGTTTAAAGTGTATTTTTCTAGTATTTATGTGGAAAAGTGTTGCAAGTGCAGCAGTTTTGTGGAAGGCAGGAGTTGGCTCAGTGAACAGTTCGTTGTATATCAACATGTTTCTCTTGAAAATTGAGACATTTCTTCTGGATATTTTATGCCTGCTTTACATATTTTTATAAAAAATAAAAAAATCCAAAAAAATAAAAAAAAAATCAAATTGTGAAATATGATTTAGGCATGCTATATTATCTTTTGTTTAGTGCAGGTCTCATTCGACTCGAGGTGCATAGCAAAGCCCATGAGATAATTAGATGGCATTTGGGATTTTACTCCCCCATAATTCGAAATTAAGTTTTTACACCACCCTAAATCAAAATGGCACTTTTATACTCCTTTGACAAGATTGTTGCTATGCAGAGAGATAATCTACAAGTAATCTTTTCCAGGTGAATAAAAAGCTTTAGAGACGAAAATACAAGAAATCCATGACATTGTGTAGGTGGATCGACAAATTCCTTACAATCAATGGATCCAGTTGCAACACTTATAAAAAACATCGAGCTGCCGTCTTATCAGCAACACTTAGTAGCGATAAAGAGTAGTGTGCTCCGGGTAAGCAGCTGACAAAGATCCAGGAGCATAAACAGCTGATTCCGATCCCCGAGGATAAACAGCTGATGCTGATCCCGGAGCATGAACAGCTAATGACGATCCCGGAGCATAAACAGCTGATGCTGATCCCGGAGCATAAACAGCTGACGACGATCCCGAAAGGTAGACATCTGTTGATGGTCCAGCAACATAAGAAGCTGACGACAAGCTTCCAGGGTATGTTGCGTCTCGGTATGCGACAGGGTCCCTATACGATGAAGTGTAGGCATATCTATACCCTATGGATTCACGGTAGGAATCATATCGATCTCGTAGCTCAACACCGGGCTCCCTTTTATAGTAATAATCATCTGCAACTGCAGGTCTCTCGTAAATATAGGACGGGAGCTGTGTCGGGGGCAGAGGTACTTGCCTCGGCGGAGGTGGTGATTGATATCTGTCTCTTTCGTACGTATCCCGAGGCCTCCTATATTCCTTATCCCGAGTATCTTCCACATTAAGCCTTCTGTATTGCGAGTCCCTCGTATCGTCCGAATAACGCATCCTCTTGCGTTCAGAGTCTCTTCTACCTTCCGTACGGCGCCTCTTGAGCACCAAGTCCCTATGATCTTCAGCGGCGCGCCTCTTACGTTCAGGGTCCCTATGACCCTCCGTATGGAGCCTCTTAGCTTCAATAGGGCGCGGGCGTCGCCTAGTTTTAAAGTCCCTGCGACTCGCCACATGTCGCCTTCCGCTATCCACGTCATTGGCAGAAATTACAAGACGTGTTCTTTTCTTCCCTCGATCGGGGCTCTGCTCCTCAACCGCTCCAGCAAATCTTCGTGTACTTTGCGTTATTTTACTGGGCCGATTTTCTTTTAGGAAGAGCTTAATTAAGTTTTTCACCTGAAAATAAATGCAATCAGTATCTCTTGTGGAGGAAGATTAATAAGGAAATAAAATTTGAAAAGACATGCCTGCTCTGGAGAAAGTTGACAGCTGAACTTGTTTCTGGTGTAATAATTCTTCTTTAGTACTGCCTTGAACTTTTCTTCCGGCAACGGCTTGCAATCATTTAGCACAGAAAAATGAACCTATCATTAAAATAACAGCATAAGTTTAGTGGATAAAAGATCATGCTCTCTCATGCCAAATCATGTAGATGCATATAGCATGTTCCAGTTTGAGAATAACTATAGCATCTGTGAGAAACTACAAGATCATGCTCTCTCATGCCAAATCAAATTCACTCTCCGACATACACTGCATTCTGAATTCTAGAAAGACAGGATGTCCAAAAATTCTGGCTTTTGTCACCCAAATTACTGATGAGAACCTCTCCTCTGTATCTTGTAGTCTGGTTTCATCATCACTAACTTCCAACTAGAATCATAACACCTGAAATCCACCAATTTTGGGACCCTCTGTATGTTAAATATTTTAAATGCCAACTCACATACTGATAAGGTTATTTCAAATCAAACTAGGTTAATATCACTGCTAAATCTAGTAACAACCATAACCTATATCGAATTTTTTTTTTTTTAAATATTACTTTTTTAAAAAAAATTATTAAAATAATATTATTAAAAACTTATTTGCCAAACTAAAATCCGTCGCGCCACGTCACTGCCACGTAGGAACAGCGTTTTTTGAAAAAACGCTGTTCCATGCTGACTCACCAAGGGGAAGAGCGTTTTTTCAAAAACGCACTTCCTTTCGTAAAACGTTTTTCGAAAAAACACTCTTCCCTCGCTTAAAAATTGTCTAAACAATTATACGGAGGAAGTGCGTCTTTTCAAAAGACGCACTTCCTCCGTCCACTAACCAAAGCAAAAAATTTGCGGCACGCAAATCGAGAACTCGTATAAATTTTTTATCTCCTTATTTAATCTATTTGGCCTATTTTTAAGAATTTTTAGGAAAAATTTTGAACTACAAACTTATAGATTTTGTTGTGATCTACAACTTTGTAGTTGAGAGTTTTTCGAAAAAATGCCAAACAATATACCAAAAGAGTAATTAAAGTTTTGATAATCTTTTTAGCATAATATTTAACATTTTTAAAAAATCTTTTAACTACAAAGTTGTAGCTCACATTAAAATCTATAACTTTCTAGTTCAAAACTCTTTCTAAAAATGTTTAAAAATATGTCCAATGAGTTGCCATAAGTTTGCAAAGTACAAGACGTTATACGAACTTACGGCAACTCGTTTGATATGTTTCTAAGCACTTTTAATAAAAACTTTGAGCTATAAAGTTATATCTATAAACTTTGAGCTATATTTTTTATTTATATTTATAACTTTATAGCTTAAAGTTTTTATTAAAAGCGCTTAAAAACATATCAAACGAGTTGCCGTAAGTTCGTATAACGTCTTGTACTTTGCAAACTTACGGCAACTCATTGGACATACTTTTAAACATTTTTAGAAAGAGTTTTGAATTAGGAAGTTATAGATTTTGATGTGAGCTACAACTTTGTAGTTGAAAGATTTTTTTAAAAATGTTAAATATTATGCTAAAAAAATTATCAAAGCTTTAATTACTCTTTTAGTATATTATTTGGCATTTTTTCGAAAAACTTTCAACTACAAAGTTGTAGATCACAACAAAATCTATAAGTTTGTAGTTCAAAATTTTTCCTAAAAATGCTTAAAAATAGGCCAAATAGATTAAATAAGGAGACAAAAAATTTATACGAGTTCTCGATTTGTGCCGTAAAATTTTTGCTTTGGTTAGTGGATGGAGGAAGTGCGTCTTTTGAAAAGACGCACTTCCTCCGTATAATTTTTTAGACAGTTTTTAAGTGAAGGAAGAGCGTTTTTTCGAAAAACGTTTTTTGGAAGGAAGTGCGTTTTTTGAAAAAAACGCTCTTCCCCTTGGTGAGTCAGCATGGAAGAGCGTTTTTTCAAAAGACGCTGTTCTTACGTGGCAGTGACGTGGCGCGACGGATCTTAGTTTGGCAAATAAATTTTTTATAACATTATTTTAATATTTTTTTTAAAAAAAAAGTAATATTTTAAAAAAAATCACCTATATCTACCTTACAGAGACCTACACTTTCACCAGAACTCCAAGATTTCACTATCCTTGATTTTTCTTCCCAGAAATAAACTAGATAAGTTTTTTGCAGGACTCGTATCTGTAAGTCCACAAACCATAACCATAAAGTCCAAAATGCATGATCAACATCCTTAAGTTTTAGATTAACTACCAAAAGAGTCATTGGTAACTTACCAAAAAGTCCATGAATTGTGTATGCTGTTACCACTCAAAATTTACCCCAAAAATTTGAAGGCATGAGAGTGTTCATAATGAGGTTTGATAGTATTCATCTTAAGTGTATGAGTGTATACAGTAAGAGCGGCTGATTGCTAAGGATGATAATAATATACCCTGAAGTTTTCAATGCATTCGTCCTTTTTCTAGTCCAAAACCCATGAAAAATAACTGACTTATAAATCATGTATAACAATGATCAGTTAACTTGATTGTTTAATTTACCAATGGTCAAAGTAGCAACCCTTGGCAAGTCATACATAGACAACTTCACCTATAGCAGTTGCATCAACACTTCCACATAATCATACAACTAATCACATAAATGGTGAGGTTGTTGACAATGATCTCCTACCACCAACAAAATAAGATCTATTGCAGTTGTAACACATTCAAAATCATACAATATGTAAAAAACACAGCCATTTCCTGTAAGGTGTCGTGTTTTTTTACATGTATATGACACAAAACTTCTTAAGAACTCCTTCTGTAATTGATAGATAAGGAACATGACATTGGACACTTCCCATAAAGTGCTGTAGTTGTTTACAAGTATCCAACAATTCCTCCTATACTTACGGAACAGGCCATTCAGCACATCCACTATCATGTTTCATAAGCACTTATATACTTACGCCTCAAACATTTAGGAGTATCCGAAGATAGCCCGACACAAGGCATGAACCAACCAATCCCCTTACCCTGCCATGGGGTCTATCAGGTATCAAATAGGGTCAAATTTAGACCTGTTCATTCGGCTCACATGCAAGCCATTGAAACCCGACAACCCGGCCATACCCATCAACATGTTATATTATAATAAACTCTACCAATTGAAGTTATCTTTGCAACACCTTTCCACCGAGTCTATTTTCATCAACAATTACATTTTCACTTTCATTTATTCCTCCATACCCTAATGGCTGCCGCTTCCGACTCATACTACAAAATCTCCTTCTCTAGTCATAACATGTCCTTGTCGGCATCTTCCAAAGGAAATACACACAATCATAGCTTGTATACAATTTTTTAATATCGCCATAGCACTTAAATGAAAAAAAAGGCAACACAAGTTAGAGGTTCGATACTCTCATATACGTTGAATGTGTTTCAAATATGACTATATACAAACAACAGAACAACAACCCAATCAAGTCCCGCCATGGCGAGATCTAAGGAGGGTAGATGCATGCAACCACGCCCAGGAGGAGGCTATTTCAGTAGGACCCTTGGCCCGAAAAAGCAAGTACACAGGCAAGCAATCACGCAGTCCATAGGATAAGAAATCACTCCGAGCATGCACAACACAAACATGACACACGCATACATAATATGGTAGTAAGAGTAAAATAAAAAAAATATAGATGCAAAAATAAATAAAATGAATAGAATAAAATATAAAAATGGGTAAGAAAGATATAAGCAAAGACACTGTTAAATCTAAACCACGATGCCACTAATCCTAATTCTACGTCATCCCTCCGCTCGATTGAAAACTAGGACTTCGTCTATTTATATAAAGGTAAGGTAATGTCACATGGTTCCTCTTAAACTCTTTTAAGACCTACATTTTTTTTCCCCTTTTCCACTCGTTCCAAACCTTCGCATCTTCTAACAGATATAATTGTTGGTCTTCGCTTGCCATATCCAAATAATTACAGCCATCGTTTCCTCATCTTATCCTCAACTAAGTGCAACCGGAGTTTTTGTCTTATCACCTCTAAGAGTGACAGCAGATCAATGTTAGACATGCTAACGCTTAACCGGCCAACATTCAAAGCAATATAACATAGCTTGTAGTATGAAAATATGATAGTACTTTTACTTCGATTTGGTGGAAAACTTCTCATCACACAATATCCCTTATTCCCTGACGCCATCCTCCACTTAAACGAACCAGCTCTAATCCGACGGCAGACATCATGGCATATGATTCTCGAAATCAACATTTTAATGGTTGTTTAGCTATTACATTATTTTATTGTTAAATCTATTTCATTAGTTAATATTTAAATCATTATAGGAGTGCATATCGAGAAATATACAACCAATCATACATAGTAAATAGAAATTTCGTGCTTAGCATGAGTTATGTACTAGTTCTTAGTTAAAAGATTTGCTTACATGATCTCTAACTTTATATTAGATCTTTTGCCGTGTCCGTAGAATGAATGCTCAAACTTTCTCTTTGTTTTTTTGTGATGTTATTGTGTCGTTTATCTGCGCCCAAGCTTCATACTCGCCCAACGCAACTATTTTTAGCTTTAAAATGAATAAACATCTCGAAAGATAACTCTACAAAAGTTAACAACATTTGCATATGACATAACATTAGGATAACTTCATCCTCACCTGACAAGGAAATGCCGACTTAAAGGCCTTGGGCTCGATGTTGTAACCACCAGGACTTGCAGCTTTGTAAATTCCATACATTAACCGTAGATCAATATCAAACAGAAACAGTCTCATCCCCTTACGGATCTTGTCAACAATCTCCTTTTTACTCTCAGGCATCCCCAGGACCTTGTATTTGTAACAATCCTTTTTGGTCTTAGAGCTACACATGAATATTAGTCCCATGCCTTCTTTTTTCTTCGAATCCTTCTTCTTTGAGACCGAAGCTCCATATTTGTCTTCACCATTAACTGGTGAAGCATGACCAGTAGCTTCGTCATGAGTTTTAGACTTATTAACATCATTAGCATCATTGCTAGCTGCTGTACCAAAGGTCGAAGCACCGGAAACTGGTATCTTCTTTTTCTTTATCTTCTTAGACTTTTTTGTTGCGGCATTGTCAAGATTTACATCTGCTTTTCCCTCATCCTTCATACCTACTTCCATCACTTTCCCATCTTCAGAACGAAGACCATTTTCTACCTTTCCATCTCCTTCTTTGTTCTCTTCTCCAACATTTCCATCTTCAGTTTTTGTACCAGAGGTGCTGCCAACTCCTGCTGCAGCAGTCTTAGTTTCATCTACAGAATCCTTAGCTGCACCTCCAGCCACTGGCTGCCTCTTCTTCTTCACCCTCTTCATCTTCTTCTTTTTAAAGGCACGTTTTACATTTTTTACTTTAACTTTTGTATCAGCTTCATCCACTTTTTCTGTCTCATTATTATCAGTTTTCTCTTCCTCTACAATGTCTTCTTTGGCATCTTTCTTTTCAACTCCATCAGTCACTACATTTGCAACAATGGTTGAGACTATTGCTTCCATCTCTACCACCTTTGCAACCTTTTTAGTGCATTCTTCATTGGCTGGTGCATCTGCAGAATCAGCCACAGCATCAGCTGTTTCGTTTATTTCACATTCAGAAACAGCTAACACTAAAGTTGTTTTATCTTTTTCTTTTGGTTCTATAACTCCATCTTGAGTTGCTCCTTTTGTATCTGATTCTTCTGCAATCTCATCTTGAACGTCGTCCGTGTTTCCTTCCTTCGATAGCTCAACTTCAGAGACACTGATAGCTGTAGCTGATTCATCATTATTTGATTCAGCCAGCTCATCCTTCATGATCGCAACAGTTTCCGTTGCTTTTGGTGATGCATCGGATGAAGTAGCCTTCTTGCATTTTAATCTTGCCATGCTATCTGGAGATGATAGAATTAAAACTCGACCACTTCTTCCAGCAAAAACAATATAGAACAGGTTTTTAAAGAGAAAAAAACTTGGAATCATAACACTGCAACAAGTTCTACTGAAGGAAGTCTAATCAAGTGTAGAAGCAAAATTTAGAAGCCTAGCATCTCAAAGGAAAGAAAGTAGGATAAAACCAACTCAGCATTTAGGACTGGTAATTTTGTAAGTCTATAGGAGTGACTCACATTGAGCCTTGACAGAGTGATTGGCTCTGGCATTTTCGATGTCTGCATCTAATCCAAGAATCTTATCCAGGTCCCAAGATGACTTAGTTATTTACTTTGTAAGGTGCCTTTTGCTAAATATACATCCTACAGTTCAAAATTTGTTCAAAGCACATTGGCTGCCTAATACATTTGATTAGAATACAATAAATCTGAATCAGAGGAAACTCATCCTGGATCTAAAATGTATAAAACCATGGCCAAAAAAAAAAAAAAAACTAAACTAAAAAGAGGGCAGATAACACAACAAGAAATGACTTCATAGACTGACAGCAAATCCATTCTATAAAAGAGCAACTTCTCAGAAGAAGTTTTACCAATACCGAAAGCTAAACAATAACAGGACTCCACTGAATGAACAACGAAAGCACGAAACCTTCCACATGCGCACCACATCGTACGCATCTAGAACACGAGGTGTTGGGATAGTAAATCATTAGAAAGCTAAGGAATGACAGAACTCCACTGATTGAATGCATTGATGATTACACAGTCGAGCTTCTCAATAATAAACAAAATCATCTTCTAAATTCCACAAAAATTAACATTTCTAGACATCAATACAGTAAACAAGCTACGATTTGGATTTCTGAAAGAATCATTCCGATTTCGATTTCTGAAAGAATCAATCAGAGGATAAAAAGAAAACATACGAGTGCAGAATTTACGAGAAATGATTCGATCCGTAATTGAAAAATCAAAAGTTATTACCTGAAATCGCGAGAAATAGATTGGATTACGTTAGGTTAGATGAACCCTAAATATGGTCATTCAGAATTGGGCGAAGATATAAAAAAAAAGTACGTTACGAAAAAGGTGCAGCGTTCCATTTTCAGGGCGCGGTTATCTGATTCCAGCAAATCAGGATAATCCATGCCCCTGATTGCATCTGCAGTAAAATTATGAAACTTTATAAAAAAAAAATTATTTTATTTTTATTTAATATATTTTAGTAAAAATTTTTAAAATATAAACTTATAAATATTAATAAGATTTATAATTTATTATAAAAATTTATTTTTAAAATGTCAAATAATATACCAAAAAAATATTTAAAATTTAAATTATTTTTTATCATATTTTTAGTTTTTTTTTTTAAAAAAATTAATTATAAAATTATAGATCAGATTAAAATCTATAAATTTATAGTTAAAAATTTTTTAAGAAACACTTAAAAATAAATAAAAAGAAACACATAAATTTAAATAATTTTTCGAGATCCGTGTGAGAAAAGACGGACGGGCAAAATAGGACGCGTCCTCTATATCCTGATTTGAGAAAATCAGGGGAGCCGCGCCCCATTTCAGTCCTTACTGTTACAGTTACCGACCAGTATTCTTTGCCGATTTTCTGCCTATATTCTCTGCCTTTATACTTGAAAAACATATTTATATATATTTTTTAAAAAAAATTAACATAAAATTTATAAATTTTATATTAAAATTTTGTCCAAATATATTTCTAAATAGATATTCTAAGTTTTCAAAGTCTTAAGGGTAAAGAACGAGAGCAGGAGCTAAAAATATTTGTCCTACAGTAACGCCCCAATATTTATTACATCTCATTTACGGGCATTTCATGGGATTTTTATTTTTCCCCTCTCCTGCTGTTTTTCTAAAAAAAGTTGTATCAGTCCATACTTCCATAAAATTAGACAAATCAGCCGTCTCCCTAAATCAAATAAGTCCCAACAGTTTTTTAAAATATTTTTAAATATAAAAATTCTACAAAAGTACAAAACAAACCCCTTATAAATTTAGTAATTTTTTTATTTTTTCTACAGAAAAAGTTTTGCGGGACATGATTATTTTGACAAAACCCTCATAAATTTCTTAGTTGCAAACCATGTTTAAGTGCCATAATTTAGTTTCTATTTTTTATTTTAAACTATAGATTAAATATCACAATATATCATAATATTATATTTTTATTTTAAAATTACAAAAATGTATATATATGATTGCAAAGTTCAGAGCCATGAAATGGCTAATGAAGTTCAGGGACCAATGGGGGAAAGAATTGAAGATTGTGATTGACCCGCAATCAATTAAAAGATATGTGGGGTAGGAACAAGCTGAGCAGTTATATGGTACATAACCAGAGACTCAGATTCCCCTTTGAATCACCCGACAAATCAGAGAAATGAAACTATTCTTCCTCCGACTTGCACAAAAAGCCTCATCTACGTTCTCTCGTTCCTCTCCGGTCTGCAGTTAGTAAAATTGAGACCAAAAGATATGTTTGCTTGTCTGAACAAGTAAATGCAGCTGCAGCCAGCAATTGCATAACCAACAGCCCATGCCGCCTGCCACTAATTATGCTCCATATTATGTCCAAAAATTGAAAATAAAAAACCATTCAAGAGTAAGAGAAGAGTATCACAATTGATTAGTGGCATGGCAGATAGGATAAAGCTAGTGCTTACAACAAGACGCGAGCACTAAGTCCGTTCACCCTCTCCTTGAGCTTAATAAGTTTTTTTTTTTTTTTTTCCTCAAATAAAAAAGCATTGTTTCTCCGATTCGTCTCAAACTATGGCATCTGGTGCCGCATAGTTAGGTACTGATATGATTGATGCGGAAAGAGTAATGCTAGAGATCCCAAAAATTCCATAAACCAATTCAGTTGAGAAGCAAAGAAGTCCAGCACTGTAACCCCCACTATGACAAGCCCAATGCCAGCAAGTAGGCAGCCAGCATCTGGTTAAGCTCCTATGCATCATTAGAGAGCCTATGCTGAGAGCTATTAGCCATCAAAGAATGATTAGGGGCGTTAGATGCTATCACTTAGCTTGCATGCCATATTTTGAAGCTTTCGTCTGAGGAATAATAGTTTCTGCAGCTCCAAGGATCACTCCTCCATATCTCCAACCTTAATTTGTTTTCAAATTCAGATAGGTTCAGTTATGTAAGTGAATAAATGCAAATCCAGAATGAAAGAGGGGATCTGGATTTTTCAGTCCAAGTCTAACTCAATGGTGTGGGGATCTGTTTGTCAGATGTAGGTATTTTGACTGATTTAGCATTTCTCATGTATGAATGGCAGAAGCCATGAGATATGGTTGGCTGTGCATGGATCTGATACATGTGGCCATGTTGATGGATGAGGTAACAAAAGAAGTGGGGAAGACAACCAAAGCAGAGCACAGCAGTATTTATTGGACTGGACTGAACTGAATGATACAAAGAGGAAGGAGATGCAAATTTCATCATTGGCTCAATCTCATGAAGGGATTGCAAAATCACTAGGGACAAACCTTTCGACAAATAGAGAAACAGCGGTTAGCCGGAGCTGATGTACCAGCACTCCAGATGTTGCACAACATTACGACTGAGTTGATCATCGGAGCCCAATTCAGTAAATACCCTTCAACAGAAGGATGAACTTTAGTATTGCTCGAATAACAACTCCTGTTCAACACTCTCTCAATAAGCTTTGTTCCTCCAAACAACAGGCTGTGGAGGTTGCCGGCTATATCCACAGCCTCATGCCATCCAAGCCTCAGCCACATTGTTACAGATTTATAGTTTGAATAATTGTTTGTGCCCCTCCGAGGGCCACTTTCCCATTTGCATCCTCCATCCCTTAGAGCCCATCCTGAAAAGGTAAGTCCACCCATCCCCACAGACATTACACCAGAGAGAGCCACCCATATTATTTTATTATTCCTAATAAATGAGCAACAATAGGGCCTATTTACTTGGACATGAAAATGGAAAAGCAGAGAAAAAAGTGAGAAATTAGAAACGTAAGTGGTTTTGTCCAAAAAAAAAAAACATGCTTTGCAAAACTTGTACAAGCCAACCCCTCAAATGAAACCACTAAGCTTCGCTGAACACTTTTTTAGCTCGCCTCGAACAATTCTTTATCAAGTCCGAAACATTTCTACCTGAACACTACAATACAAGTGCTGAAACACTAGCCGTCTAGAACACTTGAGTTTCCAACTAGGGCTTGTTTTGACAAAGTTGAAAATGCAGGGAGGCTGGTTTGTACAAGTTTTGAAAACATTGGCCTTTTTGAAATTATTTCAAAATGTAACGGTCACTTTTCTGAAAAACAATGTCATCCACATGCATTAAAATGTTTTAAAAAGCCTTCAATTTTAAACCGTTTAGGTGAGTTCCAAAGAAGCTTCAAAATACATAAACGATAACAGTATTACAAGGTTGAAAGGAGGCTCAGATTCGGCTTGACCATCATATGAAGGAAGATTATAAGCAACAAAGAACCAGATTCTCACCTCACCCTCCTCTTTCACTATTTCCACTACATACCACCTAGTGATGGGCTGCTGCAGTTGCCCATAATTTAATAGATGGCCATCCAAGCTGCCACGCCCCATCATTAGGGAACGATGTGGGAATACAATTGAAAGAAAGAAAGGTCTCACTGATCCAACTTGATATCCTTGGGAGATCATGGGGATCATAGCATGAAGCTAAGACAAATGTAATCTCTAGGCCGTATCATCATTGCCTCATATTAAAGAAATCTTGTAGCCCTATAATGAGATAACCAAATTCTAAAGAAACAAAGTTAGTACTAACAAGAGTTAACTCAGTCGGTTAGCAAATTTAGGTTCTACAGTTAAGGGGCCTCTGCAGAAGGTCACAAGTTCGAGCCCGCAGCACACTTGTTGGGAGGGGAATTAGTAATTACCTGAATTCCTCTATTCCCAAAACGAGATTAATCCCACCCCTTGTGGGGGTGGGCAAACTCTGTGGAAAAACCAAAAAAATGACAATAAAGATAGTTTTAGGCGAGGTTTTCCATGCTGAGCCAAGATGAGTTTCTGTAAATTCGTACCATGGCACGTGCCGACCGTGCCAATAGTGTGGTGCAAAGGGCGGGGATAAATACCTTCCGAAGCCGTAGGCACGGCAATTAAAGGGTGAGAGAGAGAGAGAGAGAAGCGCTGCTGCTGGTTAAGAGGGAGAGGGAGATATCAATAACCCAAGAGCTTGGCGGTTACTTTCCAATAGGCCCAAATAAGTATGTGTTTAACTGAAACAAGGGACCGCATTGGTCATTGGTCATTGCATAGCCATCGATGCTAACATGCAACTTATTAAGCTCCATAATAATGTCCAAAGGTTTGAGTTCAGTAAACATGGTTTCTTATAAAAATAAATAAATAAATAAATAAAGGAAGCCTTGCTCTCTATCTATTTGTCCCAAAACATTGGCATCTGCTGGTTGCCAGATGTACGCAACTGGCCTTCCAAGCGGAACATCGTAGTGTTAGGAACAGATCAATTAAGTTGAGGTTTTGATGTTACCGTAAAGCAGAAGTCAGAGGCTCTTAGATAGAGAGCCTCTTAGTCAGAGGCTCCTATGATGATGATCCCAGACCCAGTCACACTACTGCCTCTCCACAACAATGTGGCGTCACAAGCAGAGGCAATCGTTCATAGTCCCTACTGGCTAGTTTATCAGATTTAGCACAACTGGTCCCCTACGTTAGGAGACAATCAGGCCTCTCAGGTACACCAGCAACCCAAAAAAATGGATATCATTAAAACAAGGAGAAGTACAGAGAACTAGCCAACATAGCATGTATTAAGTTCATGCTGGAAGAAACCATGCACATATCTCGTGATCCTCATCCACTGATATCTACTGGTGTTAATTCACACCTAACGTGCAATGACCTATTGAGAGGCACCGCATCGTTACGTAAACAGCAGATATTGACAAAGGAAGATAGTGAAAACGGGATGATCATAATTTCGTGGAGCAATTTTGGGTCAATTCTTGAAGGCTCGACGGCTGCCAGAAGCTTGCGCCACCGGCCACCAGCCGTAGCTCCAATGTTACCCCTCCTTCCCGTCACATGACTGGATCCACTATATAGCCACTGGAGTCAATTGACCCCCTCAATTACTTTTAAAGAACATAAAATTAATAAATTGGAGATGAATATATCACAGAGGCAGCGAAAAAGGCGGGGTTAAATATCTTGCAATGCCGGAGATAGCACAATTAACCGATGAAGAGAGAGAGAGAGAGAGAGAGAGAGAGAGAGAGAGAGAGAGAGAGAGAGAGAGAGAGAGAGAGCACCGGTGCTGGTTGAGAAGGAAAGGGCGATATCAATAACCCAAGACCAGTAAACATGGTGCCGTGGTCGGTTATGTCCATTAGGACAGCAGGATCAATAACCCTCCGGGGAGCAACAGCAGGATTAAAAATTTAAAACTCATTTTCTGCCACTTTTGTTCCTCCCAGCAACATGCTATGTGGAGGTTGCCAACACTTTAAGCAACCGCTGGCCATCCACACCACATAGCTACGCTGTCTAAGGTCAAGCAGTGAAGGGGAAACAAATACATGTGGTTAGTGATAATAGTAGTAGCAGAACGGCAGTTTATGCAGCTCCAATGGTAGGTCCTCCTCAATCTACTTGCGCCAATCCTGAAAGTGAATCTCGTAGATCCAACCCTTAATCTCACGCAAAGATGCAATCAGATATATTCATTCAACAGAGAACGAAATCAGATGTTCATAACCTCATATTGGAACTAAATATGCATAGATCCCGTTGTTCTCCTCCGTTAATCTCCGCTAGTGTTGGTTCACACCTAACGTGCAATGAGCTATAGAGAAACACCGCATCATTAGGTAAACAGCAGAGATTGACAGAGGAAGATGGTGAAAACAGGATGATCACAATTTCATGGAGAAATTTGAGACAAATTTTGGGTCTTGAAAGTTCAGCGGTTGCCAAAAGCTTGCGCCACCGGCCACCAGGCTGTAGCTCCAACATTATCACCCCTTCCCGTCAAATGGGTGGATCCACTATAAAGCTGCTGGAGTCAATTGACCCCACTCAACTACTTTTGAAGAACTTGAAATCATGGTGTTCTGTGCCGAGCCGAGCCGAGCCGAATTTCGATAAACTCAGATCCCGGCACGTGCCGACCGTGCCGATAGTGCCATACCGACCGTACCAATATATATTAATTTGTTATTTTTTAAAAATTAAAAATTAAAAATTAATTGAAAAAGTCAAATATAAGTTTTGTTGACACGTGCCGTGCCGGTTCGTACCGTGCCGACAACTGCCGGAATAGACACGTGCCACCTAGCACGAACTGTGCAGACCAGCACTGAAAACCATGCTTGAAATAATATATTGGAGATGAACTTTTCACAGAGGCGGCGCAAAAGGCGAAGATAAATACCTTGCAAAGCCAGAGGCAGCGCGATTAACAGATGACGAGAGAGAGCGAAGCACCGCTGCTGGTTATGAGTTTTCGTTCCTCCCGACCACAGGCTATGTGGAGGTTGCCAGCAATTTAAGCAACCGCTGGCCATCCAAGCCACACAGCCACGCTGTCATGGTCGCGGTAGCAGTAGAACAATTGTTTGTGCAGATCAATGGTAGATCCTCCTCAATCTACGCCTCAATTTACTTGCGCCAATCTTGAGAGAATGAATCTCGTAGATATCTCACCCAAAGAGAGCACTCAGATGTACTCATTCAACAGTGAACAAAATCAGATGTTCATAACCTCATACTGGAACTAAATACGCACAGATCTCATTGTTCTCCTCCGTTAATCTCCGCTAGTGTTGGTTCCCACCTAACGTGCAATGACCTATAGAGAAACACCGCATCGTTAGGTAAACAGCGGAGATTGCCAGAGTAAGATGGTGAAAACGGGATGATCATGATTTCTTGGAGAGTTTTGGGTCAGATCTTGAAGGTTCGGCGGTTGCCAGAAACTTGCGCCACCAGGCCGCATCTCCAACTTTACCCCTCCTTCCCGTCAATTGACCCCACTCAATTACTTTTGAAGAAGAACTTGAAATAATCAATTGGAAATGAATTTATCACCGAGGCGGCGCAAAGGGCGGAGACAAATACCTCGCAGTGCCTCCGGCATCGCCATTAACGGATGGGGAGAGAGAGAGAGAGAGAGAGAGAGAGAGAGAGAAGGGTGGGGAAGCGCCGCTGCTGGTTGAGAGCAGTCCCGTGGTCGGTTACTGTCTATTTAGGTGTCCGTTTTTATATATGCCGCCCATCAAACCATATAATAATATCGGAAAAAACAACTAATTATCTTTTTGTTGAAATAATGCGCCGTATGAATAAATAGGTGAGTAATTGGTCGGGACAGAAATTCTACGTCCCATTTTATGTCTTTAATAATTTGTATTTTTATACTTTAAATAAATATTTAAATGTATTTTGTTAAAAATTTTCAAAAAGGCTCATGAATTTCTCCTTTTATCCTGCCTCAACTCCTCATGCCACTACATCAGACGCATTTTATTATATTGAATTAAGTGTAATGTAGACCTCTAGATCGAGCCAAATCAAGAATGCTTATGAACAGAACATTAACAGCAAGAAAATAAATGTCATAAATAAAAGAAATTTTCGTCATACATTCTTTAGAAATTTTGTTAGCACAAAATCCAAATTTTTAACGACTTTCCAACAATATATATTAACATAACTAAATTAAAAAAAAAAAAAAAACAAAAACAAAGAGCAATGTATTGAAATGATCCGAGTATTGATGAAAAATACTGCTTCAGCTCCCAAAAAGACTTGCAAAATTTCTTCCCAAACTAATCGCATATGCTTTTTCTAACAAGTTCTTGGTTGTTCGCCGCAAAGATCAATCCATCCACGGTAATAAGGCAAGCTTTTCGACATATTCTGGTAGAAGTTTTGAGAGCACTAGCATTATTGATCCATGAAGTAGAAGGTAGTTTTTCTTGGATCCATGTACCCTCTGGTGAAATCAGGTATATATCTTCTTTCACTATTAAAAAAAAAGAGCAATTGAACAAACAGGGAGCGCGGATGGGGTTGATGGCTCTCGTCAACCGCATAGATCGATGCATAGATTCATCATCTGTTCCTGTGTGGCATTGGCTAGCGGATAGATGCGAAATCTTTCGTTGTCTACGCATGTCAGGTTCAATTGTTTCAGATCCTGAGAAGACTGCCAAAAAAAAGGTTATTTGGGATCAAATTGCCTTTGTAATTAACATGAAGAACAAGGCCCCAAAAAAATAATAATAAAAAAAAAAAATCTGCTATTCTACCATTTGTTTTACAAATGTGAATATCAGAAGTTTGTCTGCAAATTTATCCATTGGCAAATGCGGTTCTCTAATTCTCTGTATTTTGTGATTTTCGTAACACTAAAAGATGGTTTCCAATTTTTTCTGTTAAATTTCCCGAACTTAATACCCGCGTGAACCCCATTATTAGCAACACTGGAACCCACTGCTCTATCATTAAAAATCTTGTTTGATTTGCATTTCATGTTAGTGTAGATTTATCATTTTCAAATACTTCTAGTCAAGGTTTTAAAAGCCGGGCGGCACGCTCGGTGCCGCCCGGCACATGCCGGATCTGCTAGGATCCGGCACCGGCCCCGCCGGCAGGCGCGCTTTCGCCCGTGCCGGCGTGCCGCTCTGTGCCGCCCGAAACGGGCGGCACAGAGAGACATCTCGTCCTGTGCCGCCCGGCACAGGACGAGATGCTTCACCAAGCCCGTGAAGGGCTGACAGCCCTTCACGGGCGTTTTTCTAATTTTTCTAATTTTTTTTTTTTTTGTTTTTTTTTGTTTTGTTTTTTGAGATGATAGCCCTTTGTGGGCTTTTTATTTTTTATTTTTTGTTTTCTTATTTTGTTTTAATTGATGAAAGACTTGTTTTTTTTTTTTCTTAATACTTTTTTTTTATAAATTAAAACTTTAATTTTCGTAAACACAAAATGTTTGATGATAGCCGTCCATGTCTAAACATGTACGTGATAGATTTCTACACTTGCAGCTTCTCTTATCGTGGCAGACAATATTACGATGAATATATTAGAGAGTACCACACTACTTATACTTGAAAAAACTTGATATATTATATTCATATAGCTTATGGCGTAGATTTGACAGCCGAGAGATTCCACATTTATTCTATCAACCAAAAATATTCTATGGGGGTAGTACGTGAAGTTAGTATATTTAATTTTTAAATAATTATAAATTTTGTGTGAATTTTTATTTTTATTTTTATAAATTATTATGTGTTTTATTTTTTTATTTTTAAATTTTTTTTAAAAAGATAAAATCGTACTTTCGGCACGGTCGGCACGGCACGGTCGGCACGTCTCGAATTTGAGACTTACCGAAACTCGGCACGAAACGGCTTTTAAAACCTTGCTTCTAGTCATCATCCCACTGAAGTCTTAATCTTGAAATTTCAAACATTTCGAGGAACAAAAAAATAGAGAAGAAAATGTTATTGGAGGAGCTACTTGAACTGCTAGATTTAAACTGTGATACAAACATTTATTTTTTTTAATTTTCTATTAATGGCAAAACAATGATAATCTGAAAGAAATTTCAGTTCTCTAAAGTCTAAACTAGAAAATCATTTTTTGTTAATATCATCTCGCATTTCTCAGAGACTTCCCATGTTCTAACGGAACATAAAAACTTGAACAAATGTCTGAAAATTGAAATGGAAAGTGGACTGCAAAGATACACTGATTGATACCCCTACGGTGTGGGATGGGTGTAATGGGGCTCAGGTCAGCGCCTTGGGATAAGTGTTGTGAATCTCGGGAGTAACACCAAGATATGAAAAATCAGAAGTTTATATATGAAGATAGATCGAGCATGTACAGAGCATCGCTGAAGGAAATCATATTAGAAGATAAACCATGCTTAAAATTGGGCACGAGAAAACTAAACATTAACACAAAACAATCCAAGGTACTGAAAAATATTGAAAATTTACCAAGCATTGCATGGATCTGCAGCTCCATTTTGAAGTAGGCACGCAACTCAAATGGTGGCACCATAAACAATGATCATTTGCATCGACTCCTCGAAGTAGCATAACGAAGCCAACAGCGAACCTGAATTTAAGAACAGATTGTTAAGTCCAATAGGTGCGTATATTATCAAATCCGGAATAGGTGTTTATATTGTCAAGGACAAAAAGATAATGAATACATATTATATGACAAAGATAGCACAATGTGAATTATTCATAAAAAAAAGGATACCACAATGTGCGAGTGGTATAATTCGGAACTCATTACCACTAACCAGCATTTTTTTTTTTATTTTAAATTCTATATATTCTTCAATCCCATCTAGGCTCTCCATACTATCCCTACTCTGCAGCACTTCTTTCATCATCCTTTTTTTTAAAAAAATCTGCAAACACTTTCCCATATTTAAATGCAAAAATAAACTAAAAATTTGGAACCCAATAATTCGACTTCTGTTCGAATTTCAACCCTTTTGTCCCCATTCTTTTGTGAAATTTCAACCGTCTGCCACCACTCGCGCCTGTCCACCACTGCCAATTTTATAAGGACATATTAGAAATTATTGATCCGCTACTGAAAATCGTTGACTATGGTAGTGAAGGTCTCAACTCAAAATTATACTTAATAACTTGATAGGTTGAAGATATACAACACCATGAACAGTGAATTTGATCATATTAAGTTGCTTATTTGGTTAGAATTTAGAAAAATAGAGTAGATACATGGAAATTGCTCAAAGGAGCCTACAATAGGAAAGAGAATGAATACACATTGCGATAATCATGTCTATCTTAATGTGATCGATCTCACTTTTTAGCACTAAATATGTACAGAAGTGCTCAATAGCCTACAATTGGAAAGGGAGTTAGTCTTGGTATGCAAGTGCACATAAGCATGTTAGATACAATTTATACATGTAAATTCATACAATTTATACAATTTATGCATATAGGTGAGGAATATAAGGATCAACCACAACAGTGGTTTATTTCAGCATTCCCATGCTATGATACTTATCCATATGAGAAAGTACGGTATGTGAAGGTCTTGATCCCTTATCATAGACAGATATCAAGAATTATAGCCAAAAATTTTGGTTCTAATTTAAAAGCAACAAAAAGGATAGGGAAAAGGAAAAATATAGATAACTTACCCGAAAATTAAAAGAATGCCAGCAATGATACATAATATATACTGATAAAGTTTGTGCTTGCGTTTGACAACCCCTGTAGTATAACCAGCATGCTTTTGGTTAACCCATCCAAATTGTGGGCGTATGAGAAGCACAAATCCAAGTAAAAATCCTGAAATAAATCCTCCAATATGAGCAAAGTTGTCCACATGTGGGAGAAGTCCGACGGCTAAATTTATTGTAATGATTATTATAAGGATTGACAATGCTGCAAACTGAATATTGGAGAAAACCACTGATTAGATTGCTACACAAACAAAAAATAGTAATAATATATCTAATTTGGAAAAATATAAAAAGTAAGAGTACCTTATTTACATAGATTGACCAATTGGTGATAAGTTCAGAAAGCATGGCACCAAGCAACCCAAAAAGTGCACCTGAAGCACCAACTGAGATGATTGACCGGCTAAAGAGTGCTGATAATAAGCTCCCACCAAGTCCAGATATAATATATAAAAGACCGACCCTCACTATCCAGCGGAAAAAAGCAATCAGTTAGGACATTGGAGGCTTTCGACAGCATAACAAACTTAATAAATAGCTAGGATAAAAAAAGTGAACAGCTTAAATGTCGTATGTCTAACAATAATTGTTTCTTAAATCATAAGCCACAACTTGACCCCTCAAAAATGAAAATTCTATATCATCACTGGTTAATAGAACATAAAACTAAACAGAGAACACCTAAATGCTTAGCAACATTTTGAAATATTCAGCAAGTAAACTTCAAAAATTGTAAATCATTCTTAAAGTCACAAGTAGATCATTCAAAACTTTAAAAAAGATAACTTACTTGTTTTTTTAACTAGACACATCTTAAATATAGAAGTGGATTCAACAGAAACGAATCCTAGTATTCAGCTTAGCACGCAGCTGACTTAGAATAGGGGGATCATGGAGAGCTATGTACTGCAGATTAATGTCATCCCATAAGTAACAGACGCATAACAATCTAACTAGCACGACGAAGTTTAATTGCAAAACAGGAGTTGAAATATGCGGATCACCGGGCTCGATGCGTTTACCAGTCTATTCAAGAGGCAGAACATCCATCTAAGCAGATTTAGTGAAACACAACCCAAGTTTGAAATTGCTTTACTAAGAAAAGTAATATGGAATTATGGATATAGTCTAGCTGAAGGCATTAAATTCGTCATGTGAACATGCTCTGCGACAGGAGTATTGTGAACATGCTCTATGACAGCAGTATTAATCTCGCGATAAACTGAAGATGAAAGCTGAAGCAGCTTATATGTATTTTTTTTTTTTAAATCTTCTTAAAAGTACATCCAAAACTGCAATCTCAAAAGGTAAATCCAAAAGGATATAATCACACAATGAATAAGTAGGTCACGTACAACCTACCAAATCCAAATTCCTCTTCAAGCCTAAGTCCAATGAATAGAACGCTCAACATATTGACAAGAATATGAACAACCCCAGCATGGAGCCAGATGCAAGTAATCAGACGCCATCCTTGATGCTGATGAACCACTGCTTCCACATCTAAGGCCCCCATCTTCTCTAACCTGAAATTCTGAGCGCGTTACTCAGTTTGAACTTGTATCTTCTAGTTTATGTTGTAGGATTATTCATCAAAATCAAACAATTAAATATATTCACCAATAAATCAATAGAAGAACACAAAAACAAAAGTGCTATCTCAAGTTTTACTTATCTAGTATCTAGTATGAATTACAACTTCATTCTTAAAACACCAATTTAGTTCATCTTAAACTGAAAATATAGCTTGTAAAGGACCTTTACGCCCGTATGTTGTGCAAGAACATCACTAATAGACTTACTCGCTGGAAATCTAACTATCAACTTAGTAGTATTGCAGTCTCTGGAGTATTACTTAGAATCTGACACTTTCTTCTTCCGGTGAAGATTCTGTACATGTTCTGTCGGAAGAATGAAGGCCATATCAAATGGAAATTTTACAACACTCGTTATTTTTGAGATATCGGTTATATGCTGACTGCAAGTGGCAAACAGTATAATGCTTTTATAGGTTTGGGCTATAATGCTTCCCCTTAACTAGGAAACAATCAGACAGTCAATAACTGAAAAATTACAGTTTGTATCAATGGTTCAAAATAACACAAGTTGGCTTAGGAGTTCCTAAAATCCGAAGAAGTTAATAAACTTCAAATTATTTCCAGATATAGAAGCGAAGTTCTTAAGGTGCCAGAATCTCATAAAGATACAAGCGACTGAATCAGACTAAGTCCTGATATTTCCATCCTTGCAAAGAACCGTCTAATCTAAGCCCTTTCGAGTTTCCAACAACATTATTCCCTTCAACCAACTATCGACCAAACTAGTACAAAAACAAAAGCCTGAAATAGGTAGAACCACACTTCTTATCTATTGTACTCTACCTAAGAGAAGAAGTATAGCCACCTTGTCAACTACTACACATATGAAAAGACTATTAATTCATTATATATCTATCAAAACACTTCATATAAATTACACCATCAAGAACCAAAAAAAGGAAAACAAGGGAAGAAGATTCACCAAAACTTATACCAAGTAATCAAAAAGTATAGTCACGTAATCATCTAATTGAAAAGCCAACAATCAAAGCAACTATACACACATAATTAATCATATGACAACAAATTCTTCAGTATATGCTTAGGAGAATACTTTTAATACTTCTTTAAAGCAATTTTGTTTGATCAAATTTCATGAAAGCATAATAAATCATAGAGATACTAAAAATCCATTTCATAAAATTCAACAAGAAATTTTAGAGATACTCATTAAGTGTTTTTTTTTTTTTAACAAAAAAAAACAAAAAAAAAACCAAAAAAAAATGTTTTGTGCTAAGAAGTTAGTCCATAAGTCCCAAAAATTTTGTTAAAAGAGAAACTCGCCCAAAAAGAGTTAACTCTCGGCCAACAACAAGCTTCCTATAAAAATGACTTTTGTACACGATTTTTTGGAGCTTGCTAAATAAAAAAAATGTTTGTGCCCCTCCAAGGATCACTCCTAGCCTCACTCTTTCATCCATCTTCTAACACCCATCTCAAGAGGATAACCAAAGAAGCTACATGTAGAGCGACCCATAGGCACCATCTACTATTCTTTTAGATGTCAAGGATACACCCCGCCCTTAAGCCAACTATTGGACAGTTTGGGAACAAAATTTGCATATACTTCTGCTCATTACTGAAACACCAATCGAACCACAAAAAGTAGTGCGTGTACCAATCTGAACTAACTGCATTGAAGAACATACTACTGTTAACAGGGGACAAAACATAGAGTGGAGTTCGATTCTCACGTAGTTGGGGAAGGTCCTACTAGCGGGTTCTCCTTGAGCTGTTGAAAAGAAAATCTTCCCAGAAATGTCGATCCCAGACATTTTCCCGAAGACGATTTCTTAGGGCAATTGTTAACGTACATGGTAACAAAGAACATCGCCACATTGGCGAAGATGATTGCTGGAACCAGCCACGTGGCCCACTCACGATTCGGTTGTCGCGGCGACGGCGGCGATGGAGCTCCAGCCGTGACGCTGTCGAACCGCCCCGGCGGCGGAACTACGGTGATCTCCACCTCGTGCGGCCGTGATTCTCGTCCCATCGTTGTTGTTGTTTGTGCTATCCGAGGGACTCTCCATTGGAGAGCTGAAATTGGAAGAAGACAATCGAAACGGTCCACTACGCCGAGACGATTAGACGAAGACAAAAACAAACTTTAATAGAAAAAATTGCATAATCGGGACACTTATTAGCAAAATCTGAAATCCAAAACCTTCAACATAAGCAGTCTCTCCATGTCTGTATATAAAGGATTTTATTTTATTTTTTTTTTCCTTTTAGTTGATTAATAAAATTAAATATTAAAAAAATATTATAGTCTGTTCTTCGTAAAAAATAAATTAGATATTCGAATTTCAACAACACACGTTAAGAGAAACATATCGTACCGTTTATTATTGGTCGACAAGTACGATAGAAATCGAATTCGATGATCAAACTAAAAAATGACTTCAATATAAATGCTCCTATATATTAGAAATTAATTATTGGAGATAAACAAGACCGAATATGGTAGACTACACACAGTACATCCATTTCTTGAGTCATTCATGCCGACATCTTTTCGTACATTATACGCATCTTTTTGTACATGTATACGCTTTTCGTCTATATGACATGTATAAAGAGAATCATCGGACATATGTATGGTATGGTGCCGGCTAACTTTAATATTTTGTAGAATAGAGTTACATTAAATTGTATTCATGTCATTTTCATATGACTCATAGAAGCAAGTCTAGGTATTATAGAAAACTCCGACTCCGGCTTCTTTCATTAACTATAGATACGTTTAGCAATAATTTGACAAGACCAAGATTCATCATAACTTTTTTATTAGAGTTTATAATAGAGCATTGTAGTTAGGCACCCATCTGGCATCACAATGGTACAAGAAGACAATGAGTCTTGATTCAAGTTTTTCGGTAGAGGTGCTCATAGCCGGATTAGAATCCGCTGTACCGAATTTCGTACATCGTTCTATGCACTGATATCTCAAAAAAAAAAATATATATATATATATATATATATATATATATTTCTAAAAAAATTCAGTATAAAAATTGTATATTTTTTATGCAATCTAAAAATTTTATATTAATTTTTTTAAAAAAATAATTATAAATAAATATTTTGAAACTTAAAATCTTAGATGATTTTAAAATAATTTTTAAAACCCATTAAGTCCTTAAGAATTTGGATCCCAAAACACCTATTTAGAATCAACTTTTGAAAAAAAATTTAATAAATCTAATTAAAATTTACAATTTTCATAATAATTTTTTTTTAAAATATATATATATATATATATAGATATTTATTTTAAATGTCGGTGCATATAATCCAATACAAATGATTATCATCCTTCATAGCCATAAACGGCTGATATGAAATCCGACTAAATATCACCCTCATAGCAGATATGGGTCTCTAAATATAAATTTTAGTGAGTTTGATAAAAATAAAAGAACTTATATCAGAAGCATGTAAAATATGCCATACTTTGGAGCTTCGTTTCTTCAGCACTTCATCAAACGTAAGGAAAGCCCGTGCTCTTCACACAGGCGACCTGCTGCGATCGAGGCCCCGTGATCATTTAGACAGCCTGCAAGTGATCTCACGGAGCAGATCCGTAACTGGAGATTGATAACATAAAGTTCCAAGCTTAAAATAATATCACAATGTTAATAAATAAGCGATGTTCCCTACAACATTGGGATTGCATTTTCTACGGCATAAAAAATAATTTGTCGAAAACGGGTCTCCTCATTTTTGGCTTCACGAGCATATTATTATTCCCGGAAATGATTACAAGTATTTGATCATCCCACGACCCTCTACGCTGACTTTTGATGCCTGAAGCTGCTTCTTTTTTGGTGCTTTCAACTGCTGCAGTTTCTTGTTCATCTGCACATGTAAAGGGTATTGATTGAAGGGGCCAAAGACCACAAAAAAAAAAAACATAAATAGATAAATAGAACTATATTCAGAGAGAACTGATCACTCGTTTCCACCAATTTGCGTAGCATTAAAGCATCGGTTTTGGGTATTTCTTCGTGGAAACATAAACAAAGAAACTATGTCAAGAGGCACATAGCCTTTTAATGACATTATGATATACTGGCAACAACTTATTTACATTCTTAAATAATGTAGTATCGGCATACAAATTTACTCAATCTTAAATGCAAATATAGTGGGTAACACGTTTCCGGTAAAGTTATAGGTAAGCTTATCACATTACTAGGCAAAGCAATTTAAAAGTCATCCTGAAGATATTAGTTGAAACCAAAAGAACCTTTAATTGCACATATCCATATAAAAAAATATCCTAAAAATATGTTCCTTAAATTCCAGTGAAATAGTTTTGGGTAATAGGTGCAGTCAAGCTAAACTCTACCTTTAGCCTCCGTTGATCATAATTCAGTTGCTTAGCCCGTGCTCTGATCTCCTCCGGGTCAATTTTAGACTGGGGGCGGACAACAAAATCCAAAGCTAAGGCCTCTGGTCTAGAAGCATGTTGCCTAGAACCTGACTGGCCAGACTTCGGTCTGCATAAGTTTTTCGATTATCAAAGCAATGCACAAGTGCCGACATTTGAAAGAGCATTAATAATCGTGAATCAACTTACTGAGAGAACTCATCAAGATCGTCATCCCTAGATTCAAAACCGGCAGCTTTTTTTACTGGCCTGTAAAAACAAGAAACAGGAGCAACCTTTCAGAATAACCGTATGAGATATCCAAGAAAATATCATAAAGTTAAGAACAAAAATTACTTCTTAGGCAGGGGGCGTCTGTAAGGAATCCTCTCTTCTTCCAAACTCCTCATGTCCTCAAATCTAGTGCTCTTGTTAAAGATAGGTCGACTCTGCAGATGCCCAGTTTATTTTATTTTTATTTTTATTTTTTTGGGGTAGAAGCCAAATAAAACATTTCAGAAGGCTATAAAAAGCATGGATTTATTGCTTAAAGAGAAGACAAATCATAAAAAGGAATCTGGGAGACAAAAGGAACTCAAACAAGTTAACACTTTGATCTTAAGGAAAAACGATAGAGAGACAAATAGTTACTGAATTACCCATTTATCAACCAATTCTTTAGCAAGTTTCCTGTTGGCTGTGGTCTCCTCATCAGACTTTGAAAGAAACATAATGACCTGCAGACGGCATGCATTCAATCATGCAACTTCATTTACTATGCAATAAGGATGAATGGATGATTACTATACTCTACCACATAGCCATACCTTCCCCAAGCCACTCTTTTTAAGTTGCTCTCTCCTGTCATATTGCTCTAAGTCTATTGGGAACTGCATGTTGATAACCATCGATAGTAAAATTACTAACACACAAGTGATTTATAAGGCAATTGCAGACTATAAAGCCAGCACAAATTAACATAAAATAAATCTGTAACAAAAGTTCAATTGAAGGCACATACATCATTCAATAGTCTCAATATAGCACTACGGATGTTCATATTAGGTAAGCTCCCATCAGGTAGAGGTTCAAGCCAATTTTTTAATAACGTCAAGACTCCATGATCTAGAAATTCTTGCTGGAGTTTTTTCCTGCGAAAAAAGGCGGCCACATTACAAGTTAGAAATGGGATGTGAAAGCCACACTAAAAAAATAACAACCAATCTAGAGAACCATCTTACTTTGAGAGAACCTCAATAAGCAAAGGAAGTTTCTTTAGCTTATTAATAGCAGGTTTGTTTTGCTTGTTTAGTTCTGCGTCTTCTTCAGCAGTAACTTCAAGCTCGGCCATTAGTCGTTCAACTATGAAGGCCAATTCTGCAGGAGATTTCTCAGCCTTCTTCTTCTTTTTACCACTCTTCAAGAGTCGAGAAACTTCATCATCTTCACCCTCCTCTGCCTGCAACAGCCAAATTCCACACAATGGATTTGCTCAAGTGTATGATTGTACACTTCATTCTCAGATGGATAGCAATAAAGAAAAAGCAATGCCAATTTTTAATAATGACTACTGAGCAGTGTAAAGAACAATTTCGGAAATATATGTATTACTTGGGGTGAAAATGAGCCGAGTTCGAGTCGAATACCACTAAGCTCAAGCTCGGCTCGATTGGTCTCACTCGAGCTCGGCTCGATTGGTCTCACTCGAGCTCGGCTCGATTGAATGAATGACCAAGCTCGAGTCAAACTCAAGCTCGAACTCGTTTAAGTAATTTTACTATAAAATATACTTGAATAAAATAGAAAATCTCGTTTAGGCCCGGGAACCTAAAGAGCCAAATAACATGATGCTCAGGCTCGGCTCGTTTAATTACTTGAGTTTGAATATGTGCTCGAACTTGACTCGAGCTCGAGTATTAATATGTGCTCGAACTTGACTCGAGCTCGGCAATACTCGAGCTCGAGCCGAGCTTAAACGAGTTCGAGCCCGAGCTCCTCGTGAGTAGCTCGACTCGTTTTCACCCCTACGTAGTACATAACAACAGTAGATACAATGTATTAAGCACTAACAAAGAAAATATAGCAGGCAAAGAATCTGAAGCAATAAATAAAGTTGGGTTCCGTCAAGCTCAAGCCATAAAGGATCTCTAATAACTTAAAAACCAACCTGCGGATGCCGACTGGGAGAAGCATCATTGTCACTACCAAAGCGGTCTTCAGGATCAAGACCACTATCATCAATAAAAGCATCGTCATCCGCAGTCCTGACACCTTCATGGTCATCCTATTTGTTCAAGACAGTAAAATAGTAAGCAAACCATTTGTTGAAGTCAATGATCAGAAAGCTGGCAAAAGGTAAAAAGAAGTCAAAGAACATGGATGGAATACAATGTACAGTTTGCTACCAAGAGCAGTTTAGCATAAACATGAACTTCAACAATGCATGCGAATTCGTTAGAGTTTTGAGCTAATAAATTAAACTTAAAAGTTAAAACCCAGTTCATATATGAAACCATGTAAAAGCATACAAGAGCTTCCACGTCTAAACATAATAAAGGCACAGTCTTTACCAAATAACTATGCAAGCACTGTTCAACTTGCCAAATCTCTAAGCGTCTACTGGAACTCTAGCCACGGTGTTCTAACTTGTTGAAATTTAAATTCTAACACCTCATATGTTCAAGATTCACTACACTTTACCAATATTCTCCTATAATTTAACCACCTAGTTACCTCTGATGAACATGACTAACTGTAGTTTTATTTTATTATCTTGGGATATTTGGAGCACATATGGCTAGATTCGCTCATCATCTCTAATCAACATAACTTTCATAATGTTTCAGCTCTTCAGTTAAAATTGCAAACATGGGATTATCGTTATTTCTTTACCTCAGGATCACCGGCTATAGTGTCCCACAACTCCTTCATCTCATCATCTACACCGTCCTGATCCGGAGATGGCTTCAATCTCGACCTCTCTGGATTCGAACTCGACTTCCTCTTCTTCTCCTTTGAGGTATAAAAATCATCTTTAGACAGCTTCTTCATCTTCTTCGTGGAAGACGAGGGCTCCAACTCTTCTTCAACAACGTCATCATAACCCCTCCTCCTACTTCCGCCGACGTCATCTGCAACGTCATCCTCCCAATCATCCAATCCCCCGCCGACCGGCGACCCCAAATCATCATCATGCCCGCCGGCGCCAGCGCCCTTCTTAACAAGACGCTTTCGCGGTTTGCCAACCTTCTCTTCACCGTACGCTGACGTCGGAGAACGATTTCCTCCGCCGCCCCCCCGCCAATCCAGATCGTCTTCCGAGAAATCCTCCAATTGACGGTGACGATGCTGGTCGTCTTCACGATCGGACAGCGGCGCGTCGGGATCCATCAGTGGTTCGCCGTCTTCGTCGATGTACCTGTTAAATCGCAACATGAGAAACAAATTGAGATTAATTGATTATTAATTCGTGTATTTCTAAAACCGATAATGGAAGTAGAAACCCTAGATTTGATTTGGGGTTGAGTTAGATGCTTACGGATCATCTTCGTAGCCCATCGCAAAACCCTAGAACCAAAACGAAAATATAAGAGAGAGAGAGAGAGAGAGAGAGAGAGAGAGTGGAGCTCGAAACTTTGGGAGATCGGAAGAAGATGAAGATCGAGAGACTCAAGACAAGAGGCAATGAAGAAGTTGAGATTTTGCGGATAGGGCCCTTATAAATGTTATAAACCTTTTGGAAACCGTGGCGCTGTAGCTATATGGAAAATTATTTGGAGTAATGTGAAGACAGGACCTGCTTTTGCAAAAAAAAAAACTCCTTAAATTCTTTTTATATACTTACTAAATTAATATATATATGCTATTCTCAGCTCGACCTGAGAATAGCCTATTCTCAGCTAACATCTCAGCGGTTGATCTGCTTGATCTAACGGCTGAGATTTAATTTTAACACTTAACGGCGCCGTTAAATATTTAACGGCGTGAATCGTTATTCCGTTAAGTGTTAAAATTAAATCTCAGCCGTTAGATCAAGCAGATCAACGGCTGAGATTTTAGCTGAGAATAGACTATTCTCAGATCGAACTGAGAATAGCCTTTCTCATATATATTATATATATATATATATAATATATATAATAATATATAATAATATATATATTATATAATATAGCGAGAATATCTCCTATATTACAATAGCGCTATTACCAGGTATATAGGTTGAATGTGTTCTTACATTTAGTATCGAGAAATCTATCTGTTTTTTAGGAGAAAAATTAATAAATATATGTTTTAAGACTCCGAAGTTACTATTAATGATAAAAGTTTTGGAGCCCAAAAATATATATTTAAAAATATTTTTGAAAGTTTTTGAATAAAAAAATGGAAAAGCACACAATAATCTTTTTTTTTTCATTTGAAATATATATATATATAAGTAATTTTGTAAGTTCTTTGAAAAAATAGGGGCTTGCTTGTAATAGTTTTAAAGGAAATTTACTGTTCAGCCCCCCTAAGTTTGAGGTATCGCGATTCAGCCCCCCGAAACGCCACGTGGCGGCACGCGCGCGCCGCCACGTCGGCGGGGAAACGCAATTCGGAGGGCTGAACAGTCAAAAATGGAAAACGGGGGGGCTGAACAGTAATTTTTCCTAGTTTTAAAAAGCTTGGGATTTATGAGAAAACCCCCAATTGTTTTTTGAAATTTACAAAGAAAAACTATGCATGTAACCAGGCCATTGTGTGCGACCTTTATAATATATAAATTCGCAAGTATAGCTCATCATGATTTCATTGTTAGACCTTCGTGCCTGACTCGCATGCTCTAACAGCGTTCGTGCATCAGGCTGAAAATTATACACTTGATCTGATGCTTGGATCTTCTGCAGAAATCCACTAGCGTGCACTCCATAGAATTAAAATTTCATAAAATTTTCAGGTTTTTGGCCATGACTTATTGATTTAACAAGTGGCTGGCACTATAATACATGGTCGAGCCGACGATCGTCCACTTGATGGCTTGCTCAGCGTTGGAGTCTGTTGAACGGAGTTGAGGGCCTCCGTGGCACGAGGATTGGGGAGCATGCCGCCGAGGAGAGGGCGAAGGGTCGATGGGGCTTTAGGCCAAGCCGATGAAGACGGCTATAGTGAGGGGGGAGTTCACGTTCCCTCTCTCTCTCTCTCTCTCTCTCTCTCTCTCTCTCTCTCTCTCTCAACTTTTTTCTCTGCCACACCAGCTATCACGTCAGATATTTTAGCTACGTCAACAAACCGTTAAAATTTGGACAAATATCAATTCAGTCCCTAAATTCTTCTTACTCATCCAAATCAATCCCTAGATTTCTTAATTATTGTTTAAACTTTCAAAAAAATCCCTATGTAGATATTCACGCTAAAGCTATTTTGACCATTGTATAAGTATTTTTTGAAAAAAATTTCAACATCAAAATGACGTTATATGAGTGAGGATCATGAACCAAATTTTTTTGTTTAACATACATTATATTAAATAATAAAATTGCTTAAAATTAGATGTTTTGAGATTTTAAAATCTTAATGGGTTTAAAATTAATCCATTAACCCGCTGAACTTCAGAACCTCAAAACATATATTTGTAAGTATTTTTTAAAAAAACTTTTAACATGAAAATTATAAATCTCATCAAAATTTACAACTTTCATATTGAACATATTTCAAATAATAATATAAATAAGTATTTTAGGATGTCAAAGTTAACGGGTAAAAACGATGGACTTATCCGTCAAGTTTGGAAACTTGAGGGGCTGATATGGAAGTCTCGCTTAAAATTTAGACGGTGTTATATATAAACACTAATCCTTTCATAACAATGCAAATGCTGGATGCATAGCTCAAAAACTATAACATTTGAGTGTCGGCAGTGCAATTTGGCCAATTAAAAAGGCTCCCGAGTATGTTCTTGCACAATCGAAGCAAGCGTGAATTGTGAGTACAGCTCTATTCTAGATTGTGATATATGATTGAATCCGAATTCGGCGATAACAGAAAATAAAAAAAAAAATGTAAATGGTGAAATTTCATACAAAAGTCTTAGAAGAACTGAGTGGCATTTTCAATTTTTCGTAGGTTTCCTTCATTCCAACTAAAAGTAAAAATAACAACTAACTTTTACATCTTATTAAAAACTAATTTAAGTAAAAATTATATTTTATATTTTCATACAAAAATTCGGTCGCTAGTTAAACTGACGATCGGGTGACAGCGAAACAACATGTTTTACACGTAATCATGCTGATAACCCGTCGTCAGTTTAACTGGCGACCGTATTTTATTTCGTAAAATTACAAAATAATTTTTATTTAAATTAATTTTTTTAAAAGTCTAACTTTTACCATTTAATCTCAATGTTGGATTATTAGTAATGCTCCCCTTATTCGTTTACCTTCTTTATTTTTTAAATGAATACCCGATGCATTAATTAGCAGGCTTCAGCCCATTAAGTTGCTGGTTGTAAGCCCATATCACAGAATTAATGCCTCGGCTCATCTCTCTCTCTCTCTCTCTCTCTCTCTCTCTCTCTCTCTCTATATATAAATATATATATATATATATATAATATATAACTGGATAATAAAAATCGTTATCCACGTGGTATATTGATAATTTTTTATGTGCCATGTGGCATTTACTCTTATTCTAAACAAGCCATATGGTATATATATTAATTGATAGAAAATTATAAAATTTTATAACTTATTTGAAGAATATGAAAGATTTACTATTACAAAATAATATATATATATATATATATAAATAAATAAAATTGGGTGATAAAAGTCGTTAAGCCAGGTGGCATAATAAGTAATTTTTTATGTACTTTGTGATATTTACTCTTTTTCTAAACAAGCAGTGTGGCACGTGTATAAATTCATAGAAATTTGTAAAATTATATAATTTATTTAAAAAATTTGAAAGATCTATTATCATAAAATAAATATTTAATTAAAATAATAATTTATAAAAATACTATGTAATATTAATGCAAAGATGTCGGACTTTTTAGCCAAATTAATAACTGAACTTTGATTAAAAAAGTACTTTTGAGGATAACATTTGGATAAAAAGTATTAGTAACCTCTATAGCTATTTTAAAAAATAGATATGTAGATATATATATATATATATATATATATATAAAACAGAACACAAGTAAATCTGTAACTTTTTTATTTACCATGTTACCAAATAATATATATCAAAAGTTACAACTTTGGCAGGTATACTAAAAATCAGACTAGTCTACAGGACAAAGATAGAGGATCATCCTTAAAGAGTCGTATAAATATGGGTCGCTGATTTAATAGTTTTATTTTGACTGGTTCACGTAGTGATTCATGCGTGCTACCATCGCCTACCCCATTATCATTTCCATTCAAAAAGGCATGATTTTTACCACAATATTGTTCGCCAGCACACGTCACATTTTCTTCATGGGTTCAATGAAGTTCCTCCACCCCAAACTCTTTGACTTTTGGGAGAATTGCGTTTCAGCCCCCCGTTTTCCAAAATTGACGTTTCAGCCCTCCGAAACGCGTTTTCCCGCCGACGTGGCGGCGCGCGCGTGCCGCCACGTGGCGTTTCGGGGGGCTGAAACGCGCGACCCCAAAATTAGGGGGGCTGAAACGCGCGACCCCAAAATTAGGGGGGCTGAAACGTAATTCTCCTTTGACTTTTTTTTATTAGGACCAGAATATTCTACTAGAGCTAAGACATTATCCACTTATTCAATAAATATTCTCACAGAGAGTTGAACCATAACAGTGAGATTTTATGAAGCATGAAGCTCTACACCGCTGTAATATTCCGTCATCCCCACTTTTTGAATTTGTTAAAGGCATAATATATTTTTTAGCACCTGAACTTTATTAAAATGTGCCTCTATAATCCTGAACTTTAAACTGTACTCGCGATAACCCAAACTACGAAAAAACGTCCACAATAACCTTACCGTCAGTTTTTCCGTCCGCTGCCGTTAATTCGCTGATGTGGCAGTTTTTAAATTATTTTTTATTAATTTTAATACATATAAATACATATTTATTCTCCACAAAGTTTTAAAAATTTAAAAATTAATACATATAAAGAACTATTTATCCCTCCACAAAATTAAAAAAAAAATTAAAAAATAATTAAAACATAATTTAAAAACTGCCACATCAGCGAATTAACGACGGCGGACGAAAAAACTGACGACAAGGTTAATATGGACGTTTTTTCATAGTTCAAGATTATCGTGAGTACATTTTAAAGGTCATGATTATGAAGGCACAATTTTGTAAAGTTTAGGGACTAAAAAAGGTTATTTTGCCATTTGTTAAAAACAACTATCAACAATTCAATTTTAACAAATAACAATTTACTCCGTCTAGAAACGCAGAAAGTGCAGGCCAAATCCGCACCAGTATCTTTTACGAAAAAAAAAAGTTGGTATGCCGACACTCATTAAAAAGAGAGCCATGCGTGCTAGCCTGCAGACTAGCTCGGCCTGCACAGAAGTAATGGATTTAATTAAGCCGACCGTGCAGGCCGTGGTTCAGTCCGTAGACCGCGGGCTTTATTTGCATGTCAAATTTGGTCCTTGCAGTGCACATATATTAATAGTAAATTATTGGCATAAGCTAATCTGTCCTTTTTTAGTACCGTAAAACTTTGGCGCCAAAATTCTATGGCCATCTATAAGATCCTGAACCTGTAAACTGTACTTGCGATTAGATTCTACTGAACTACAAGAAAACGCCCACGATAACCTTGCCGTCAGTTTTTCCGTCCGCCGCCGTTAATTCGCTGACGTGGCAGTTTAAAATTATCATATATTTTTAATGTATTTTAATATATATAAAGATATATTGTTCTCCGTAAAATTAGAATGGAAATAATTAAAAAATAAATAACATAAGAAAGCATAAGATTAACCCTCCACAAAGTTAAAAAAATTAAAAATTGATTAAAAAATAATTTAAAAACTGCCACGTCAGCAAATTAACGGCGGCAGACGGAAAAACTGACGGCAAGGTTATCGTGGGCGTTTTTTCGTAGTTCAGGGTTATCGCGAGTACAGTTTAAGAGTCAGAGGGTTATCACGTCACAATTTTTGTAAAGTTCAGGAACTAAAAAAGGTATTTTGTCTAAAATTATTTTAGAATCACCACGTGGGTGATGGTGATATTCAAACTACTTTCTAACATTTTCAAACAAATAATGGACCCAACTAGCTACCACATCATGTGCCATTCAAATAAGATAGCCGTATAACCAATAATTGCATTTAACAGTCAACCATAGTTTTAAAAAATAATAATAAATGTAAAATATCTGACAAAAGATCACATTAATTCAAAAAAAAAAAAACGAAATTGTAATTGAAATATTCATGAAATGTAACACATTCTGTTATTTTATTTATCAACAAATAAGGGAAAATTTTACATAAAATAAATGAAATTGAATCGAAAGCCTAATATAGTTCTGAAATCGACGAGGGATCAGTTAACATGTACAAGGGCACCAGAATTAACTAGGTGAGATAGATCCTACTAACCCTGGCTTAAGAATCAATATATATGTGAGACAACAATACACAAATATATGGAAAAAAAGAAGAAGAAATTGACCTTTTCTCTTTCGGCTGTGGATTCATATACAAATCAACATCGCCGTCTTCTCCCGCGAGTTTTTAATTTGGCGGAGAAAACGGGTATAATTAGTGAAGCAAACAGGGTTCAGCTAGAGGCGGTTTATCCTGAAGCTTAGCCTGTTGCTTTGACCAGTATTCCTGGGCATCGAGTACCCGGTCCAGCAGTTCCTGCGGGACCGGTTCACCCCTGCGCTGTTGTGGGGATATACGCGCGGTGTGCACCAATGTTTTCCACTTGTCCTGCACCCAAAAAAATAAATAAATAAATAAATCATTTTTCAGATTTCTCGAAAACAAATAGAACAGGTAAAGAAGGTAACAGAAACGTAGCTTCTTTAAATTGCTAACTTATTTTATCATCGATGATTACGAAATAGCTGGTCAATAATAAACTACGTTCCGGAAGGTTCACAGAAATACAGAGAGTTCACCAAGAATTAGAACAGATAAGATTCCTAGGGGACATCATGGACCACATGAGCTAAACTACTTTTTCCTACCAACTCTTGATTGCCAGATTGTCCAAATGGCAGTATAAGAGATTAATAGAAGACCAGATCATACACATCCACACTCATGAAACATTAGGCCCTGCCAAAAGAAATCTGGTCCTACCAGCATATTTAAATCATGGTTTTTTATGCCAGTCGGCACAATCCGTGCCGGACGGCATGTGTCTGTTCCGGAAGTTGTCGGTACGGCACGGCACATGTCAAAAAATTTTATATTTAAATTTTTTAATTATTTTTTTTTTTTTTAAATAACAATAAATATATATCGGCACGTGCCGGGATCTGAGTTTACCAAAACTCGGCGCGGCGCGCAACAGAAAACCTTGATTTTAATGAGCACTATTATTGATCAGGGCCATCAAAAGTTATGCTACATAACACAGTGAAATGTGTGGGGTAATGTGGTTCTGATTGAATCAGGTCCATCATCGTCCCCTAAAGAATGGTATTACTAATATGGAACCTAGTTTCTACTCGAAGGTAATAAGTTATTGGCAAAGTAACTGTACCTTTAAATCTACATAGGTTCGATGTTTTGCATGGTCGAAAGCCTGGAGTTTGACATCTCTCCACCTGACATCCAGAACATACGATGAGAACAGGGACAAGTGTGTCGATCAGAAGCAAATATACAAGAGCTCCCAACATCTTCCAAAGTTCCCACAAAATTATAAATACACTTTCATCATCATGTAATTCACTTTTATGGATTTTTGGGATAAATTTAGGGAACTTTAGGACAGGCAAGTGATCAGAGCCAAACCTCCCGGTTCCGAGCCTCTCGACAGCCTGGACCAAAGCTTCTACTTCAGCAACCGAGAATGGCCTCCTAATTCGACGTTGAACAATCTCAGACCGCCTAGACTTCCACATAGGAACCACAGAGAGTGACTCCGTGTTCACTGGAGGAACAGGAACGAGAGCTCTAGAGTTGCCTTCTACTATAACAGACTGCATAGAATCATGATCACTCTCAGGAATGCCCACGAGGGGAGGAGCTATCAACGGAGCTTCAGGGATCATGCCAGCTGTTCCTGATTCCGGTACAGGACTGGCAGGTGGAATCCTATCAAACAAACAGATCATATTAATAATATTGAAACTTTGGCCCCAACCAAGAGGCTGGTGGATGTGAAAAAAATTATTCTTTAAAAAATTAAACGAAAAAGATTGCTAGCTAATAAAGAAATGGAAAGATTAAAACACATATCGTATTTACCTAGCTAGTGGACAAGGAGCATCGCAGGGATGTTGACAGGACATGTCAGGGCTAGCGAGTTGAGGCGAAGCCTTTCCAGGAACAGCTTTAGGAATGGGCTCCAGGGTAAAACCCACACAGTCAATTTTATTATCATGAGAAAGTCCAGCTTGGTGAAGAGTTTTATTATCATCCCTAACTTTCTTCCCCTGAAGAAGCACGCCTACATGAAGTCCACCACCTAGCACAGCTGTCACAGCCTCCATCACAGTCCTCTACATCGCAAAATAAGAAAGAACAAGCCGCTGTTAGAAATGCAATACTAAAAAAGAAGCAAGAACAAGTAACTATCAATTATAAACTATAAAGATAGGATTTTTATTATGCATGAAATGAACTTATTACTGCTGGCAAAACTTAGCATGCAACGAAACTTATCAAGTGATATATTTAAAGAATACGGGGAATAATACACGCAAATAATATTTTGTATTCATACAAATGTACACATTACACAACTGCATTCAAGCAGCATATTCAAACATACACATTCAAAATGTATGGTTCTAATGCAAGAAAAGAGAGCGTCTCATACCTTGAGTGACCCGACAGTTGCAGTTTCAGGGATCTCAATGAAGAGTTCTGGCACCTTGAACGACTTGATACTAAGTTTCACTGACAGGAGAAGTTAGCAAAGTATAGTCAACACATCACATTATCCCAAGTTAAACGTGAGCAGATATCCAAGAAATCTAGTATACCTCGGTAATCATCTGCATCATATGAAGATCTCTCCATAGATGCCGATGAATCATTTGCTGCAATACAGATAGAAATAGTTTAATTAGACAAGAAGCATATGAAATAGATACTAATATAAATTTAAATCACAAAAAAAAACCACCTCCTCGTCGAGCTGTATGTGAATTACTAACTTCTGCCATTATCTCTTTGTCTAAAAAATTACATCTTTCCAGCACCTTTCTTCTTTTAAATGAGCTCCTCTGTGTCCTCTGATGGGTGCAACAGAGCCTCCGACTTCGATATATAGGCTTCATTTCTACCTCTGATAAGAAGTTTAAGTATCAAGATAACATATTAATAATAGAAAATCTCGAACTAAATACAAAAAAGTGTTGCTATTGATATACCTGTGTTAGAAAACTCTCCTTTCCAATGCTTAGACGCCGCTAACTTTCTTATTCTACGGTCTCCAACACGATGTGTTTTAAATGCCCTAGTTGTTCTAGTACCAGGATGAGTGCACCTTGACATATTATCGTCATCATCTCCGGCTGCATTAATTTCCACATTATCCCTATAACATACACAAGAATTATCATGGTGATCATGATCTGAATACTGAGGCACCTCAACGCTACTATCCGAGCTTGCTAAAGTGGAAGGCTTAACATCTAAAACCATAGGATCTTCCAGAGTTTCTTCTCGTATCTCAGTTTGATCTGCAACTGCTTCCTTAGCGGAAATAGAAGCCAATTTTCCAAATTTCGCATCTTTTTCCAACAAATCTGAGCTTGGGGCAATTTTTGGGTCATTATACGTGAAATCAGACTGTTTTGGGGCATTTTTTTTGTCCTTTGTGCTCTCATTGCAGCTTGCCTGATCAAATGTATCATCCCTATATGGTTTGACTTCTTCCAGAATCTCCTTCTTAATCTTGTCAAAATCACCTGACTTAGAAGAACTCTCACGATCCGTCAAAATTTTTCCAGCAACCGCTGCGAGCAAATCAAATGCATACATCTGATTCTCATCAACCCTCCGCCTAGCAGATCGTTTACCCTGTAGAACAAAAAAAATAAATCATATCAGAAATTACCCAAACAACACAAATAAACATGCATAAAACAGCTCAAAAAGGAAAAGTAACAAATTTCCATACTTTTGCAGATTTTGGAAGCCGGGGCATTTCACGTGCCTGGTATCCATTGAATCCCAAGGCCAACCTCTTCTGGAACACCATATCTTATATGCACATGCGGGATTGAGTTCAGCAGATTTCGATCTACAAGCAGAATCTGAAACAAGCATAGATAAATTAATAAACAAATGAATATCAAAACTTTCCGTTAAGATAGAGCAACTACAGCAAAATCTTGGATCGAACGGTGATACATGTGAAAGGAAATTAAATTGCCATTATAGTAAAAAATGAGTACTTTTCTTGAGCCACATAATTCATCTTCTAATTGATTTGCGGGATAAATTTTGGGAGTTTCAAACATTTGCATAAATAAAAACAGATAGTCATAGAATTATAGAATAAAATACTTTAGATAAAGTATTTCAAAATTCATGAAAAGATAAAACATTGTCAGCAAACTCGTCATAGGATCCAACCACATAATTGGGACTAATCATGATCTGGAAACAGATCTAAATTGGAGAGATCCACGTTCCGAAATCCAATTAAGACCCAACAAAATTATAATGACTTGGAAAATCAAAAAGCAAAAAAAAAAAAACATATATAAATTGCGTAAATTACCACGGAAGAGGACCCGTGAGGCTTAAGGAAACTGTAGATGAGATATATTTAACACCCAAAAATTAAAAACAAAATAAAAATACAAAAAGCTATGAATTGGAGAAGCAAAACCCATTCAGATGATCCCATGACAATTCAAGAAAACAAAATCAAATCGTCCAAAAATAAATAAAAGCAGTCTTGGATTTAAACTTGAGGTAACATATCGAATTCAACAAATTGTACAAAAAAAAAAACAGAGAAAGTTAAGAAACGCAATATTTATAGTAGATTAGGAATAAAAACACGTTAAGAAAGAAAAAAAAATCAAAATCATCAAAATGGACAACGGTATCTTTTTCCATCTACCATTCCAGTAACCGCATCAAACAAAAATAATAGTAAATTCCGACAAAATAAACCATAATTCCCGCGTCAAAATTTTCCAGCTACAACTTACAAGAACCTCCTAATAAAAAAGACGGAAAAAAAAGTCCAATCACTAGCAAATTTCGCCGAAAAAAAAAAAACACCACAATTAACCGCGAAAATCCGTCAAAAGCTCACCGTAACATCAAATCCGACAATCTCACCTCCCAACACCTCGCGATCTCACAACTTTCCCCCAAAATTCTACCCCAATTGTTCGAAGTTTACCGTCAGATCTCAATTGCAAATTTCTAAATCTCATTCACAAATCTCTCTCTCTCTCTCTCTCTCTCTCTCTCTCTCTCTTCGTAAGCCTCAACTAAAACCCATTCCTATTAAATAAGAAGTACTCTTCAAAAACCTCTTTTGCTTAAACCCGCAACTCTTATACCAATTTGATTTTGACCCCTCCCCGCCATTGCCTACGTCCGGTAATCCCGCTTCTACTACCGTTACAACCGGTAATCTGAACTGCCGGATCTTCGCAACGTGTTATCAATCCTACACGGAAGGCTGAGATTGGTTTGCTCGACGGTTTCATTTATGCGGACGTGGTTGAGTCGGATATATATATCCGGACATTTTTTATAAATGAGAAAAAGAACGTGCGGACCAACTTTACCTTCTCCCGATTCAACTACAGCCGTTGATTATTTCTGATCTTGTTTTGATGAATCCGAGAATTTAGAGTTGTCAAATAGTGACTAGTTATATTCTCACCCACTATCTATCAACAATTCTGCCCCACTTAGAGGGACTATCTGCACCGATCTAAATCTAACACTTAATCCAGCACGGTTAGTTCGATCGGATAGAAGGTGCTATAAAGACGCCATTATTCAAATTCAAATCTGTATAAGCTAAAATCTTCCGCTCTGTAATTTATAGTAAAAGTTTACATTTATAAAAAATATATATTCAATTTTTAGAACGTTGGCCAGAACTGAAAGATGAGGTTTTTATAAAGGCCAAAATTTAATAAATGCCTTTCTACTATTTATCTTTGGGCAATCATGCCCCTATATTTATTTTCGTGACTTTCATATCTCTTTACTATTAATTTGGGAAAATGATACCCCTGAAAGGATTTAGGTGTTAATTACGCTGATGTGGCACCAATTAAGTGTTATTTAATTATTTTTTAATATAAACAGAAGTATTTTAAAAATATTAAAAAATATTTTAAAAAGTTTAATTAGTACCACATCAACATAAAAAATATTTTAAAAAGTTTAATTAGTGCCACATCAGCATATTATTCGTAAATCGTCATTAACATTATCGCGTTCCTAAATTAATAGTAAAGGGGTATGAAAGTTACGTTAGAACACCAATGTTTATAGTTAACTATATTTAAAAGACAACGCACGTTAGAACTTTTACTTCGTGACCATAATTATCTTGTTAAATATCATGTATTTTTTTTTAAAAAGTTTCATTTGTTAATTGTTAAATAAATATTTAATAAAAATTTGGTAAATTAAACTTTTAACTTGTGGGTGAGAATATGCGTTCATAGGAGCTTCTAACATCGCATCTTATTTTTCTTTTTTATAGTTGAGAGACACGTGGCAGTTCGAAAGAGAATCTTGAGAAAAAGCATGCAAGCTGATTGGTCGTTCTAATTTCGCCATTTGATAATATTAAAAAAAGATATTAGTCGGTTTTAGTTTTTTTATAATTAATATGGTGAATGGATAGGCCCATTATAGGGGTACCGCCACGATAACGACCGTAACGTTAGATGGTGAAAGGTATTATCGGCCTCAAAATATAACGGCGTTAGTTAACGGCTGCTAAGTTGGTGTCCAAGATGCAAGTGGTGGGGACCGCGGTGGGACCAGTGGATTATCCACGCTTTTCCCGCCAGGTTAAAAACGTGGGGGCCGGTTGATAACGAATGGGAAGATGACACGTTTCTGCTGTATTCCCACGTGCTACGCTTTGCATGCCGCCGGTGTATATGGTCACGTAGTTTACGTGCGAACTATATGTATATTCTGTTTAATTACTTGCATGGCATGGTATGCGTCCGTTTCTAACTAAAATGAGCGAACTGTTGAAATTTTATCTGGTGCAATTTTAAATCAGACACGTGGCAGATATGATCATGTATCGTGGCAGATATGATCGGACATGCATCTTTACTAAGTGTCCAGAATATTATAAATCAAAAAAAAAAAAAAATTCAGTTATTATTGTCGAATATACAAAAAAAAAAAATTAATACGTATATCTATATTTATATTATTTTTAAAAAACTAAAGTATTATATAGTAATAATAATTAATAACGATAAGTTATATAATATAGTTATGTACTTACATAATTTTTTTTTGATATAATTAGACTATTTAAGTTTAAATTTATCTCATAAATATAAAATAATATCTTAAATATAAATTTTATTTATTTTTTAATTATTTATATATATTATTTTTGTGTCTAAATTATACGCAACAATGTGTTTTCGATTGCTGAAATATAAAAGTAAAATTTTTGAGAGCTAATATGTAATTACTTTTTATTTTTTAAATTTTTTAGTAAATATTTTTTTTTAAAGTAAGAGTTAGATTTTAATATAGTTTGGAGGATCAGTTTCTAGGATCTTGAAACGTGGCCACTTGGCGGCTAGCTGACTTAATCAATTGTTCACGTGGAGGGTCTCATTTTGAGAATCTTCCCATAAGAGTTCCTTACACGTTATCAACTGCTCATGTGTACATTACACCTATTTAATTATTATTTATTATTTAATATTTGATCAAATATAAAATAAAAATTAAATTTGATAGTTAAAATTGACCGTCATAAATAATTTGAGATAATTAAGTATAAAATAACTCAATAATATAAAAAAAATATATAATTTTGTTTTTTGGTAAAAGTTGACAGATTTTATTTAAATAATAATAAACTCAATTGGTCGTTTATGTTCATTCCAGTCTACATTCGAAATATTCAAAAAAAAAAAAAAGAAAAAAACGTGCACGGCGACGTAAATAAACTTTACTGGCATTTTTTGACTACAATTTAGAGCACTACTATCTTATCGAAATAAAGTTATTTATTTAAATCAAATGGATGTAATCTGGTGGTAAAAAAAAATCCAGCGCGATAGATAAAGATCTAAAATTTGAATCTCTTAATTATTGGTCTGAGAGAAAATAATTTATCTTAACTTGAATTATGACTCTTCAGTTTTTTATTACCTTTTGAAATAGTTAGATATTAGATTTTAAAAAAAGAAAATTACTTATTTAAACTGTTAGCTATAGCTTATCTTTTCGGTATTAGTTCATACTAGCGGAAACATCACCCGTAATACGTGTGAAAAAAAAAATATTTAATATTTTTTAAAAATATATTTAAAATATTTAATTATTTGAAAATAAAATTATTTAAAAATAAGATATATATATATATATTTTTTAATTATATATATTTTTTAGAATATATATTACTTTAATTATATATATATATATATATTGCAAGGGGGGCGTGCACTGTAGCAACCCCCCCCCCCTTCGCACTTAAAGAATAGAGATTAGCGACAGTTGAACAAATATTTATACCATAATTAGAAATTATAATTCTATATATTCATAGTGTTTTTTTTTAGAATTATTGTGGTGGAATCTGTAATACGAGCGCACGCTCCCGTAGATATCTCAAATTTACAAAAAATCTTCACGTCCAGTCCCGACCGATACTCTGAATCCGAATACAGATTTTCTATGAATCGAAGTTCCTGCCACGAAATACAGATAATTTTTAAAACTTTTGCAAAAAAATTTATTTTAAATAAACTCAAATCTGGGTGGTGATGTTTTCTGCGGCGTCTCACATCCAATTGAACTAGCCACGGCCAACATCTTCATGGTGTATTTTATGTCCTATGAATCTAGTTAAATGATAGAAATGTCTTTTTTTTTTAAGATAATAATAATTAACTGCATGAGGATATTTTCATCATTTTCATAATTGATGAGGTATAAATGCGACAATTTGATAATATATTTTATAGTTTTTAATTATGGATACTCTTCTGTTTCAGAATCAGAAGTAAAACTAAATTTGAAAAGTACTAGGATAAGTTTATGAAAAAGTAAACAGATATTCCAATTTAATTCATAAACTACTAGGATAAATTATTAATAGCTAAATTTAAAAAGTTTTTTTGCGTCAAAATTGAAATTACACTTTTTCTTTTATAGAAAATTACGTATCAGCCCTCCTATTTTGGAGGCCCAACAAATCAGCTTTTGAAAATATATTTTCAGGGACTAATTTTTTTAAAAAATAAAAATAAAATAGCACCTGAAAATATATTTTTAGGGACTAATTTGTTAGGTTCGAAATCTAAGACGGCTGATATTCAAAAAACCCTTTCTTTTAAGATGAAGCTAGTTATCCTATGTGCTATAACTGCGACTAATATTCCATTCACAATAATCGGTAATATCTAGTTGAAATAATTTTATTTAATGCGCTCCAAACTCGGTGGTCAAATTTATTATTATTTTTTTAAATTCTGAAAAGAATAACTGGACCAAAATGTAGATATTTGTGGTAGGTAGGGATTAGGGAATGTTTAGCATGATACACTTATTAAGTGAGAGAAATTATTTTGATTACAAATACTTTAACCTAAAATATAAAAAATAAAGTATTTATACTTTATACTCTCAAATAATTTAAAATAATAAATATTTTTATACTCTATTAACTATATAATATAACGAAACTGTTCTTGTTGAATGATATGAAAATCTCTTTAAAGATAGATGATAGAAATAATTTTGTCATTTTATTGAATCAACAAAACATAAAAACATTATTTTTAATTAAGAGCTATAAAAATATAATTTTAAATTATATAAATATAAAAATATAAATATTCCATAAATAAATAAAAACTTCAAAAAGAAGATCACGTTTACGGCGGTTAGCTAGCTGTTTTAGGGTGAGAAGGAAGTTTGGATTTGAAGACAGAATAGTAAGAAGACGATGGCGTACAAGGGACAAGTAAAGTATGAAGTCGACGAGTCATCCGTAGAAAAAATTTAGGAAGAATTGCGTTTCAGCACCCGATTTCGATACTTCACAATTTAACCCCCCCGAAAACACGCTTTTGACGACACACCACGTCGGCGCGTTTCTCCATTTTTTTGAGGCTGAACTTAACGAATGTTAGTTCTAGAAGTCTGAAACGGAAATTTCTAAAAAATGTATTCGTAATCGGCATAGTTCGTTTAACTGTTATAATAGGTAAATTCATTGTAGTATTCGTCAATGTTCGACGAATCGACGTATGCAAATGTAAAGATCCGTATTATTCTTAACAATATTCTATTATATGAACAGAAGTTTTACCCGCCGTCTTAATTTTTTTGGCTGTACAATTTTATCTTTATTGTTCGGATTAGAACCATTTATGATAGTAGAACAGGAATGAGCAACGCAACGGTTGATACAACCGTTGTATCCCAACTTTCTCAGATTTTTTTTTTTTTTGTAAAAAAAAATAATAACAATAATGATAAAAGAATAATATGGTTGGCTGTTGTAGACCTTGCTTGCAGGGAAAGGCCTTGTATTCCATGGGAGATCTGGCAAAACACATGATGAATGATGAATGTAGGCACAAATTGGAATCAATTAATGTAAACCACATGATTTGATGTGGCTCAAATTGGAATCAAGTTAATGTATTTACAATACATCATAGTTTCAATAACAATAATAATTCAGTGTAAATCTGCATAGATGGAATACAAACAAGATAACATATATATAAATAAATATATTCCCAGAAAAGCTTTTCTTTTTTATTTTTCTTTTTTTGGGATTCCCGGTTGATAAACGAACATATAAGCATATAAACACACTAACATACAAGCATACAAGCATTATATATATAGAGAGAGAGATGAGCTAATCTCCACTTGACAAGAGATTAGCCCGCTCATGTCACTTCGCAGCCGTCAGATTATCGCGACCCGACGGCTAAAGTCGCACGCGTATTTTCTGTGCGAAAGTTACTAGCGACTTTTTGCTCCGTAAAAATACGTATGTTTTTAGTCGTTGAATTTGTGTCATCTGACGGCCGTGGAGTCGACAGAGAGCACCTAATCTCCTGTCGAGTGAAAATTACGCTCTCTCTCTCTCTCTCTCTCTCTCTCTATATATATATATATATTATATATTATATATATATATATATATAATATATATTATATATTATATATATAATATATATATATATATATATGGAATGATTTTATAAAGTATTAGAAAAGATATTGAATTTTTTTGTAGCAAGAGATTTTTAGGCAAACCTCAAAATTAATGACATAGTGTTAGTCAGCTCCTAACGTAGCCATTTTTACAGTTCATGTCATGGATCTATTTTCCTTATCAAAGCTATAAATAATCATTATAAAAGAGGTATTTCACTTATTTAAATTATCCTAAGAATCTTCTAGAATTATTCAAGTTATGCTCATTGATTGAATTATTATGGACCCCAATACTGACGTTCATCTAATAGAAAAAAAAACCTATATAATTTTCCTAATTGATATATTAACTATTATTTTTTATTTTATTTATATATTAAAATTTGATCATCTTTATGAGCATCCTTAGTCATCATCCATCTCAAAAACATACATCAGACGGTGACTCAGAGGCTTCTGGAAGTATTCCAAACAAATAACTTCGCAGCACAGCTATACAGCTGCTCCAATTATCCTCCTATCAAGCATTCTAGGAAAGTTTGACGGCTTCAGAAGGTGTAGGGTGAGGATGAGCCCCACTCAAGTGTCTCGGAAAAGGTACAAGTGATAAATGACTGAGATTGAAAGAGCAGACTTCGTAGAGCGACATCTGTTACGTCCATCTGTAATCTAATATGATCATCAGACAGATGCACTCATATAAGAGAACAGAGACAAATCAAGTTAGATAAGAATGCTAGAACAATCAATTAATCTAAATAATGTCTATACACTACACACCCTCTCATTATGATCAAAATAAGTACATATCTCGATACAGCACATAACAAACAATTGGCCCGAGAATTCCTTGTTGGTTTCGCCGAAACTACGGGTTGAGCATACAAACCGTGTTTTCCAATAAAGGTTAAGAGGCCACATGATATTTGATTTCGAAGCTACACAGAAATATCGGGATACTGCCACGGATTAAAGGGAACAGATTTTATATCCGCCACATCGATAGCATCTGAGGTATCGATCTGGGCTCTGTGCTCAGTGTATTTACCGTTGTATTCGTACACCTCCAAGTCACCCCAAGGTGTTGGAGTGACCTCACTGGTCAGATTAAACCATTTTGGAGTGAATTGGTCTTCCCTGGCTTCCCTTTCTCTCTTTTCTGCCCTCTGGCGCTCTTCCAAACTACAAAAAACAAACGCCGCAATCAACTTTTTTTTAACTACACCACTGTGGAGTGCAAACTACGAAAAAGGGTTGAAACTAAGAGTCTATTTGCTTTTAGCTTTGGCCTTTAAATATTCTAGGAAGTGATAGAATATACCTTACTATTGTGAAAAGTAACGAAAAAAAAAAGCGGAAAAAAGGAGATGGAAATCCTTTTAAAAGACGACTATAACTCAAAAAAAAAAAAAAAGAACAAGCGCTATAATGCAGCTTTCGTATTGAAGGGATCTTGAACCGTACTTGCTCTTTTCGGTGCCTGATTTGGCCATGTCTCCCTTCTCGAGAGCATATCGATCGGGCCGTAATCGGGAATCTGATGGCAGAAGGTTCTTGGGTGCTGTCTCAAAACTGTTAATTTTGTGGGCGAAGTATGTGTGTTGGTATTTGTCATTCTCTGGCGCAGCTGCAACTCTCCAGACCTGCCACATATAACGAGCATCAACCAATCTGAAGCACTACGAAACCGTGATGGAAAAAATAACTAACAAGCCAAATTGAAGTATAAATTCAGAAGTGATTATGCAACACTTGGCAGACAAGTTTTTATTTTTTTGCTCGGGTTTTGCTTGAGCTGGGAAATGGCTTCAAACACAACTGAGATGGTATTGACTTTGCTGACAATTACCCAATCACCTAGACAAAATCTTCGGGTATCCAGCTAAAGATGCTTACTACGAACTGGTTGCCAAAACGTGTCGTGATACTGCTTACGTTTTAAAAAAAAAAAAAATAACTCTTTCAAATCCAAACCTAGACCTAGTCTTTGAAGACAGACTCCCAAATTATACACTGTTTGGTTATACACCACCTGATGGTTATAATTATGCTTAACGAATGGATTCAATTGATTAAGAAACTGATGTTTCTAAATTCAAAGGACAAATCGATATACGTTAGACTCTGTAATTTGATATGACATAGCATTCATAAAAAAGAGCTAGTAAAACATTATTCAAAACTTAAAAATATTTTAATCTTTCAGCTCCAAATCTAGATGAAGTAGGATCTTATATGACCTACTTCAAGGTCAGGCCATATGCCTGTGTAACAACAATGTCTAGACTTGAAAATGAGATAAGAGTATCATTCCTTTCAAATATAAGATCCTTAGCAGATAATGGCCCTATTCAAAACAAGCCAATGATTTGAAAAATCTTCTATTGCCTAAGCAAATGTATAATACTTACAAGTCACTCGTACTGCAGAAATCAAAGTACCTATAACTCTTCTTTGCTTAGGCGTCTAGGAGAGTTCGTAATCTCTCACTTCGGTTAGAAACTATGTTGTCAAAACTGGACCGCACCGGCTGGTTCAACCGGGAACCAGCCCTTGGTCCGGTCCGGACGGACCCGTCAAACCGGGAAGCAGATGAACCGGGCATTAACTGTTTGAATCGGAAATACCGGTGAACCGGGTTTTCTATTTATTTATAGTTTAATCCTTTGTATATATATATATATTCCATATTACCTTCAAGTTAAGTGTAGTAGGAACCTTTAGTCTATATAAAAGTCATTTATATAATAGTTTTTATCATTTAAAAATATATTCTTTATATTATAAACAAATAAAAATATACATATATAAATAAAAAGAAAATTAAACAATTTTTATATATATATATATATTATATATATATATAATAAATTATTATATATACTTTTATTTATTTATTTATTTATATATGTAAGTAGTGACCAGACAACAGACCTTCTATCTTATAAAGTTAGAAGCCTTTGGTTCGATTCCGATGACAGTAAGTTTGTATAATATCCTCGTATATTCACCTACACCCTACTATAAATCTAGGTTTTATTTTAATTAATTATACATTTTATACATGCGGGTTTATTTTTATTCCAAATACCTATATATAGAACCGGTTCAACCGGAACCGGTGGCCGAACCGGTTCAGCCACCAGTCCGGTTTTAAAAACCTTGGTTAGAATCATGTCAGCGTCGTTTATTTAAAAAAAAAGCTGTCTGCAGAAGAAAATTACCAATCTGTTTTCATGCATCAAGCACAACAAGGATGGATAGCAAGTGAGGGGCATGATCGACAATATAAAGCGCATCTCTACTACTAGCTTAAGCTTTTTTACAAGTTGGTTACTCCAATAGATGTGTTGGATATGTCCACATTTGTTCCATAATTTTAGGAAAACAACAAACAGAAATAAAATCAGGTCAAGAAACATTGTCAGACCTAGAGGATGATTCTAGTAGTTGCATAACTAACAATTTAGGTTAAATTGTTTGCCATCTCACCAGAAACTAAAGTCTTATATAAAAAAAAAGTAGCAGCATCATAAGCTTCTACTAGGAAACTTATGGCAAAGTAGTAGAGCTGGTTACAGACATCAAAGTACCTCTTTAAGCTCGGTTCCAGGGAGAGGTTCTCCTTCCTGATCACATGGTTGGCAACTGATTGACTCATTCCATTTTCCAGTCATTAGAATCTTAGGTTCTTCTTGTGCATCATACACATATCCATCTACTTCGTATCGGCCAGCACTGCGAATAGACGACAAGCAGTCATTAGAAAGAATCCCAAGCAAGATTGATTGATTGATTAAAAACACAAGACATAAATCAAGCACAACGTAGACATGATAATCTAATCAAGTTTTACAATGATTGTGTGCAGGCCCTATAATAAATTGTCTTTTCAGTGTAATATAAGCATACAGCTCGCAAGCCCTACTAACATAAGAAAATGAATCATGTGTAAGCTTGGCCCCCTTCTTTGTAAGTACTCTGAACTGTAATTTTGCTATGTCTCAGTTTTATAAGAAAACTAACGCACTTTTTTTTTAAGGAAAAAAACTAAAATCACAGATCATTTATGTCATACCCAAACCAACCACATGGTTGAAAGCATAAGACAACTTTGTCCCCTGTAGTCAAGTTTGTCATTATCATCTCCCCTGGGGAATCGATCCACGTTCGGCCAAAGATAAGATTATGAACCTTTGTAGGAGGGGGAACCAAATCTAAGACAACCCCAGCCTTTTTAAGTGTAACCCTTGTCCTACATCACATCAAAACAGCAATGTCAATCGGTAGAACAAGTTAGTCAATGCAACATTCCATCTACATACGCATTCGAAACATGCATACTAGAAAGTGAGCTTTGTTTAAAAAGCATTGTTAATCATGTTTAAGTTCAATAATACTATATAAGGAATAGGACAAATGAATTAATATAGCCCACCTTCCAACAGGATATATTTCAACTGAATTTCCAAGAAATTTGGTTTTTACTTTCGAGGAGATGTCATATGTGAAATGCTCGTTTTCAGCATGCCCAGCACTCATTGGTGGGTGATGACTAACCTGAATAAGACGGACAGAGTAACTTATGTAATGGAAACAGCATGGAAGTTCATTCACATAAAAGGTTTAGCGACTAATGAAATCACAAAGGCAGCTCCACAGAAACTTACCTGTTCTGCAATAAATGTGATCCCATTGTGATTCGTCATTTCATATGTCTCGCCAAGAATAGGATTGAATGGCTTCCACGTTCTCTGATAAGCATAGTACACTGATACTGCCCATGTAGCTGCAGAGAAGGGAAAACCTCAATTACCTCATCCTCCCAACACATTTAGACTAACAGGTACAGGAGAAACATACTTGCATAAGCCATTCGCATGTAAGGGTCCTCACATTTGTCTGCCAAATCTAACAAGTAACAGTACTCCATAAGCTGTGAAGCATTTTTGGGGAAAGACCAAATTAGGCTTGCAACAGCAAAGAGAGCATGAAAAGAGGACGACGACAAAAGTGCAGCTCATTTCAAAGCTATAAAAAGTTCTACATCTAGGTTGAAATAAGAATACAATTTCAAACACTATTGTAGTAAGTATGAAAAGTTCAACATCTAGGTTCAAATAAGAATACAATTTCAACACTAATGGTGAAGGAAAATATCTCATTAGTCTGTATGAAAAGATCCCTCATGCTACAGAAGACCAAACAAATTTTGATGCCTGATACATTTCAATAATGAGGATGCAACATAAAAGTCGAATATCAACTGGAGCACAAGAAAAAGCAAAGCTCCACGCCACCACAGTCAAGCTAGGTTTGAGTATCTAAGTGCTTTATCAAGAAAGATATACTTTCTAATGTGCGCAGCTTATAGAATTTCAAAGATAAGGCTATCCTGAGTTATAAGTTATAACTGTTGAAACATTGTCGCTAATAAGTTGCCTGAGGTTATGCCCTATAGCTTCATGATGGCCACGGCTAATCATATAACTAATGATACTTTTGAAAAGGAAATAAGAATATTCATAAGAAACTAAACATGTCAACCATAGAACAAGAAGGAAGAAATCTTTCAAAAAAGAGTACTAGAAATAAGAATATTCATAAGAAAAGTAAACATGTCAACCACAGAACAAGAAGCAAAACTCTTTCAAAAAAAAGTACTAATTATTACAAGCAGAAAAGCACAAACCTCAGCCATCATCTGAAGCATTGTCATTGGCTCAAAGATGATAACAGGAAGTGTAACTAGGGAGGTCACATCAGATCCAATGTATTTGCTCATCATTTTCCAGTAACTATCTCTGTCCTGTATGATAGGACAAGCAAATCCATAAGGATGTCGAAATACAGAAAAAACGCAAGGTCAAACAGTATGGCAAAATAAACCATGTTACTACTAATATAATGGTATAACCCACTTTATAGTAGAATTTAGACGGAGAGATTCGGGATTTTAATCATAATAGGAGCAAGTATCTAAAGAAGAAGAACCACAATATGTTTCCTTTTCACATGCCAAAAATACAACTTCAAGACTTAAACACTTTAACCACTCATTTTCTACCATATTGAAAGATAACAAAAACACTTGCTTGATTTGTGTCTGTAAGAATATTGGGAAAATGTTTTGTTATTGTCATAGATATTTAACACTCGCTGCTCCTGAACAACCTGGTCCTTAGTCCACTCTCCCACTTTCTTCTTTTCTCCATCCCCCCACGGTTAGCGACTTCTCTCAAGAAATCTGGCTCCATAGTTTGGTTTCGCACACCCTATACTTAAGCGATCTTCTCATTCAGTGACCACCAAAATGCAAAGTACGTCTTACACAAAAGACCCGGCAACATAATTATTTCAAAACGAAGATGCTTCACCACATAATGAATACAAAAGACCCCGCGAAGACAAATATTTAACACAAGGATTCCTCACCTTCATGTAATGAATATTTATGGGCGGACAAAATTGCATGTTCACCTAAAAAGGGCATTCCCGCACTAGAGCTTAACCAAGTCCGACCCTACTTAAGAAAATACTATCGGAAATCTACATGGTTCATATTGAACAAGCAAACCACAACATGGAAATAAACTATCACACTTTTATAATTAACTATGTATCACAAAGTCAACGACATTTTGCTTAACAATCATTTCTTTGTAGTTACTCCTAACATTCCAAAATAAACCTCGAAGGCATTGTACTTTGAAGCCGGATGTATGAGAAATACAATTACACCTTAACGATATCATTTTTTCTAGAAGTAGTTCGAGAGATATTGATGTGCAGAACACTCGGTATAGCTGCTAAACCAGTACCACATGTTCTGATGGGAATATAAACTCAGACCTTCGACAACATAAAGATACCACACCAAGAAGAACCAACACTCAGTATCCACACTTTCATATATTCATATATTTCAAACCTAAATTTAGACATTTTGTCCTAATTTGGCTCTCAAAGACACCTGATTAACTAACAACATAATAGACGGCTACGCAGGTATCCTCAAATACTACATGTCTGTATAGCAGAGGTATCAGGAGTACCCAAAGACCACAGGGTGACCAGGTCATAAATAACCTAGAATCAGCGTTGCAAAAAATAGCATTGGACAGAAACCAGAATACTATCCGGTGAAATTGTGAACCTAGCGTTAGCTCATAGTATTGGACCTAAATAGTTCACTATCTCCTCTATAAGTATTTAATCTCTTTGTACATACCAAAATTTATTGAATTGTTTATATATATATGATTCCATATTACTCAAGTTAAGCTGTGGAGTAGCGAAACCATTTAGTAACCAATAATCATCACACTAGAAATTCCACAAATGCTCAATGTCTGTTATATAAAAATTCAAACGTTCTTTTCATCAAGCTCATAAAAAAAATTGACTAATATCAGCTAATTGTATATGTACACTAAAAGGACAACAAAACTACCATGACTATTACATACATTAATATATATATTATATATATATCCTGCCGATGAGAGATTAACCTCACTATACAGTTGTTGATCACTACCTCATAGATGCCTTTACGTAACCTATAAGCTCATATCTTAAGTTTGATATGAAATAATAATTAAATCTAATTTAATAAACTCTCATGATCTGATAATAATGTCGTTATGCAATTCGAAGTACATTTGTCCTTGTAAGAAACAAAACAATAGACACTTCTCCTCTTAGTTGTTACGCAAACTAAAAAAAAACCAAGAAATACTAAATCCCTGAACAATCATAATTCCTTAATACCTATCTATACAAGCTGTTTGTCATTATATCAGCTATCTCTTTGATACTAAATTCAATCACTGTATAGTTAATGTTATTTCAAGCCATATCCAAAGATGACCTATACTTTATTCATCAAAATAAACATTTTGTATAAGTAAATATGTACGCTTTGGTTCGATTTCTCAATTTTTATAATTCCTAAATTATTACAGCATATAAAAAAATCGTTAAACACGACCTCCTCCTACCAATAGCGCATAACTGTAGCAAAAAAAAAACATACTAAATAACATATCTATCTAATCACATAATAAACAAGCAATTATTACAGTAGCAAAAAAAACGTAACTAAATAACACATCTATCTAATCACATAATAAACAAGCAATTATTACAGAAAAAAAAAAGATCGGAGAAAATTCAAACCCGTTAACGGATCTAGACATTGCGGTTCCCCAGCTCCGCACGCTCGACGTGAAAGACGACAAAAATCCGCCGCCCGCTGCCGGGTTCTGGTCCCCCGAACTCATCTTCTCCGATCCAAAAACCAAATCGAATCAACGATCTCGAAATCACAGAGAGAGAGAGAAAGAGAGAAAGAGAGAGAGAGAGAGAGAGAGAGAGAGGGTTTTATTGGAACTTTTTGGCGCCGCCTCGGCGTTCAAGCCAGCAACATCACAGAAAAGATGGATTGTTTACAGTGACGTTAATACCCTTGGTCTGTGTTTTTATTTGAGCAGTACTATGCAACAGAAATCTAAAAAAAATTAAAAATAGTAATAAAATTTTAAAAATATTTTTTAAAAACTTTAAAATATAAATTATTTATTTTAATAAAATTTATAATTTTAATAATAAAAATATTTATAAAAAAATAATTCTAAATAGTATTTCAAGGTTTTAAAATTTATGGGTTTTAAAAATAAGTCTAATTCAAATCTGTTATATTTTAAAATTTAAAAATATTTATCTAGAAATTTTTTTTCTAAAAACAAATTAACATATAAATTATAAATCTTAACAAAAATTTATAATTAATATGTAAGAATTCCAAAATTTTATTTTATCTAATTATTTAGTTTGATAGATTTTTTGATAAATTTTTTAAAGGAGAAATAAGCTTTTTTTGATTTTGCTAACATGACTGCACGGCACTTGATGACCTTCTTGTATTTTTTTTTTTAAATATAATAGAACCCTTTTCTGAATTATACTAAATATGATAATAGAGTGCTCCAATGGATTTTCCATATGGATTTGACTAAAAAGTGATAAGGTATTATTTGATGATATTATTTATCACTCGTTGTTAGTTCCAACGTATTATCTCCAACGGTTTAATATGTTAGAAATATTTGGAGTTTTACATGTTATAGGCCCAATAAGAATATACACATATTATTATTAACATTTCTATTTATTATGAGTAATAATTTAATCACAATAATCAAATAATATTTACTATATATTTTGGACTGAGTACGAATAAAATAAATATATAATTCTTTTATGAGGCCTTCATCAAAGCCGGTATAACACGCGGTAGGCTCATTTTATTATCTAAAACTCGATCGTTTTTTATTATTTTTGAGTTCATAAATTAAGAGGAATAACTTTTTTCAAATACTATACAAAGAATAACCAAAACAAAAACCAACAAAAACAGGAACCAATCATGTATTAAAACGAAGGACATAATGGTCATTTGATGGCCACCTATTTTCAACAAAAAAATCGCCGGCGGCCGCTATGAAGACGTGTGATTAGTTGTTCGTTATATATTTGAATGTAATTAGATGGGACCATAGGGGCTGTCTTGTAAATTCAATCCTAAAAAGATGACTAATCACGTTCTAAAAATTAGGCTTATATTAAAGACTTAGACAAGTGGGCCACGGCCCAGCTATTTGCATTACCTTTTAAGCTCGCCCGAATCTAAAAAGTAATATTAAGAAATATGATTTATTATTATTATCTAAATAATAATATAATTACAACAGCACCAGTATGTGCTACAGAAGGTGTAGATGAGTCGACCAGCTCATTAGCAGTTCGAGTTCGACTCGAATTTGGTCTTGACTAACAGAGTAATACTTACGTTCGACGCGATAACCTCATGAGCTCAAAAAATATGTTTAATAAAGTCATCGTAGTAGATTGAGAGAATATTTTTGTTATTTATTGTATCAACTTTTAACATCCAAATATATGGTTAAAATATATATAATAATATAAATTATCAGAAATAAATGCAATTAAATATTTGAACGTATAAATGTAGTAAAATTTGTATAAGAGTAAGAAATAACAATTTACATTTACAATTAATCTATTATTAAGCTTGAAATTAGCTCCAGCCAAACAACTCGAACTCGAACTCAAAATTTTTTCCAACGAACCGAGTTGAGAAAAGCAGCATGCGACTCATTCCATATGGGTGAGTATCAATCCAAAAGTTCTCAAATAAAGTTGTTTTGGATAAGGCTACCCGGTCGGGATGGATGTTATTGGGGATAATATCATTCTAATTAAATACATTACTGATACCAATTAGCGTTGGCACAATTAATTAGCCGAGTTGGATGCTTGGAATAGACGATATCAGAGATATATCCTTCATGAAGTACAGATTGGAAGTTCGAATCCAAGTAATATTTAGTTAGAAGGGTCTATCGTTTACTGCTCAAAATTCAGTCGAGATTTATGATAGAAATCGAACTCTGCAGTCAAAAAAAAAATAAAAAATCCATTACTGATTATTAGAGGCTTAATCAAAAAAAATAGGATCGAGTTATTGGACCCACCACATGACTGCCAGACTTGAGCTATCATGGAATCATGTTATCCAGCTAAAACAAGATCTACTAACATTCATGTGTTTGTTCTTCAGAGTTTGGTTTATGCGAAAATAATACCAATTCAAAAATTAAAAAAAAAAATTCATAGAAAATATAATTGGACCCACCTAATTCAATTGGGCCAACTTCTACGTTTATTCTAGCTAATTGTTTTGAATTCCAAAAAATTCGAAGATTTGGATCTCGCGATGAAGAAATCCAAGTCGGTGAAGGTCGCCGACAAGCAGAACGGCCACGCCAAGCTTCTCGATCCCCAAGCGTCTGGGGATAAGGTCATTTATTGCTCTGATTATATCAGGACTATTAGGATCCTCTAAAGAATGAATTTTCTGTTAAAAGAGCATAGCTAGCAAACATGATATTAGAATTTCTGATGCGATCAGAACCATATATAATACATCAGAATATGTGTGTATAGCTCTAATTGTATCATAGCCATCATGATCTTAAGAATAGCTTTTCTGTTAAAGATTAGGTGATCATGTTGTCAAAAGTTACCATCTAGGCTCTCACGACAATTTGAGATACAAGTTGTTAAACTACAATCTATTTATAAAAAAAAAAAAAAAAAAAAAAAAAAAAAACAACAGTTATTTCTTTGAAGATTCAAAAACGAGGAAAAATTATAAAAGTTTAACATCAGATGGGATCTTGAAAATACTCGATGGATTCTTGGCGGCCCAGTGAAGCCTGTTAAGCCCACAAAAGGGGGCAAAGATGGTCAAAGAGATTCTTGGTTCTACTGAAGTTGTTTTTAATCATAAGCAATACTGAAGGACCGGTGAAGATACTACAAAGACTTTTATCTTATGAGGACAAACATGCTGGTGCACGGATGAGCCTCGGATACTCTGGTGCTAAGTGTAGGGAAATGGACGGCGGCGATTGTGCCACATCAGCAAGCACAAATATCAAGATATTATATAAAATTTTCGCCCATTTATATTTTTAAGGTTTTTATAAAAAAAAAAAAAATCTATAAAGTTGTAAATTTTAATGCGATCTACAATTTTGACTACCCTTTTAGTATATCATTTGGTATTTTTTTTTTTAAATAATTTAATTGTAAAGTTGTCAATCACATCAAATTTATAACTTTGTAGCTCAAAGTTTTTTTTCTAAAAATTATTAAAGATAGGTCTACAAGTGGACGAAAATTTAATATAGTATATCGTTATCCGTATTTGCTTACGTGGTGGCATATTTACTGTTCATTTTCCTACACCCTAATAATAACGCACTAGGGCATCCGCGCCCGCACGGATGGAGAGGTTCAATGCCGAAGCCTACTCAAATTAACTAGATGTGCTTTGGAGGCGCTTTATATTATTGGATAATTGCAGTACAGTCCCTCATTATTATTTCAATATTAGTTGGACATTTTTTTTTAAAATTTTTTTTGCACTTTAGTTTTTTTTTGACACATTTTAATACAGTTATAATACATTTTAATGTATTCTTCATATCTCCGACATACATCGAATATCTTGCATCTTGACACATTTTAAGAAGTTTCTGAAGTCTTATGTTAATTTTTAGCACTCTCATTTAGAAAATAACACTTTAATATCCTTCTGACAACTTTTAACACTTTCTTAATACCTTTTGACATCCTCCGTGAAAATATCTAAATATAAGTTTTTTTTACAAGTGGACTACAGTACTTCATTCTGGTTTTGGTCCTATTTCCACTTCCAAGGGTTCCTGGTAGCCCTTTTCTTAGCTTTTGTCATGACAATTTTGTCAATACAGGGGGCTGGTTTAGAAGATAGGGTGTATGAGTTCACTGTTTCATAATTATGAACTTTTAAATGTTATCGTCTTAACAATGAAAAAAAAAAAGAGAATAAATTTAGAAGTTTGTGAACATCTTAGTTGTAATTTAAAGGATGGCCTGATTATGTAAATAAATATTTAAGTGGATCAGACTGTGCTAGTAAGTAGTTATTGGAGCCCTATTGTGCTAATAATCACTTCCAAACAGCTCTGTCTGTTTTATCATTCTAATAAAGCGATTTTTGTCGCGTAAAACTATATATTCTAACACTAGATATGCTGTGCATAGTACTAATATTAGAATAATTATTTGTCATTTTCCTCTTTTTTTTTTCTAAACTATAATGTTCGAATTTTATCATACATTTCAACTGAAAACAGTAAATAATAAATCATTCCAACCAGATGTTGATGGAATTCGATCTTATAATTTATTTTTTACGAAAAATAGACATTCAATTTATTTTTAACATTCAGTTCTGTTAAAATGCTAACTAATTGGACTAACAATGGTTGATATTTGTCGGTTTTTTTTACTTCTCCTTCATCTGCACCGTTCATCTTGTTGCGCTAATCGCTATACGTTATCAAGCCACAACATATATGATTCAGAGGAAAGAATTAAAAAAATGAAGGTAAGAAAAATATACCAGAAGTTTGCTAATTGTTTTCAAATTCTATATAAACTTTTGTTGGGATTGATTTGTCAAAATTATGTATTATCAGGAGGGATGGGCATCGGGTCATAATAGACACGCCGCCGACGGCCCCGCCGGGACGATCCCGACTCCGCATACGAGTCCCCTTGGAGCAACGGTCCCACCTAATAATAATAATAAGCACTAAGGTCAAGCACGCTCTTCTGGTTCATGCACTAATTCGAGGAGTACCACCGAGAGAATGAGATGTGAAAGAGATAGAGAGAGAAAAACAATTTAACGGGAGATATAAAAAAAGGAGGAAGAAAAAGTTACGCTATTTTTTTATTTTTTTTTAAAATTACAGCTACATTAATATCGATTGTGTTTTATTTAGAATAAAAAAAATTGAGAGTATTTTGATCATTTTATATGTTAAAGAGGTATATTTCGGTTAAAATTTATTAGGATGGCGTAAAAAACCTATGAGGGACTTACATATCAGCCCATTCAATGTTTAAACTTTGTGAATAAACTCTTCGTTTTATCATTTAACTTTGACACCCTAAAATACTTATTTAGAGATATTTTTTTGAAAAAATATTTAACATAAATATTATAAATTTTAATGAGATCTACAATTTCATCTTAATTTTTTTTAAATATTTCTAATTAAGTATTTTAAAGTTCCAAAATTTAGCTGATTGATGGATTAGTTTTGAAACCCACTATGACTTTGAAGCTTCAAAATATTTATTTGAAAATATTTGTGAGAAAATATTTAATATGAAGTTATAAATTTCATCAAAATCTACAATTTTTATATTAATTTTTTTTTAAAAAATATTTATACAATAGTTTAAATGGCTCCGATACAAATATCGAGAAAATTATTTTTTTATAAGTTTGAACCATAATTAAAAAATTTAGAATTAATTGTTTGAGTGTGAAAAATTTAGCTGCTGATTTGTAGTTTATTATTTAGGATTTAAAAAAGACAAAATGTCCAATCTGTTTGTTTGAATTGTCTACAAAAGACATAAAACTATTCACATGGAGAAGTCAAATGGTGGAATATTTTGGCACGTGCTTAATTGATTAGTGCCGGCGGCGCTAGTAATATTCAACCCACCAAGTGCCCTATGTTTCAAATTCAAATATCAAATAATTATTTATTATTAGACCTTATTAAATATTTTTAAAAAAATAATTTTCACTCCAACATATATAATATAATTGATAATTGATAGCCGCCGTAATAGTGCGTTTGATTCCGTCCCGATTTCAGTAAATTATGCATATTTTATTTTATAAATTATGAGTGCGATAATGTCAAATATGTGATAAAATAAAAAGGTAAGTTATGATTTTAATATACTTTTAACCTTTGTGGTTGTATATAACCTTCTTTTTTTAAGATAATTTAGAAAACTTTGACGTTGACGGTCCCACCATTAATAGATGTATCCCGAATATATTGATAAACAGCACTCGCGCATGTAGTTGTCTCCTATTCTTTTAAGGAGAGGTACGTCGTCACGTTGGTATATATTTTTTATTTTCTAAAGTTAATATATAAAATCTCTAAAATAAGAGATTGATACATAATTATTATTTTGGGTATTTTTTAAATAAAAATTATATATAATATTAAAATTTGTAATTTTTATATTAAAATTAATTTGGTAAAAATATAAGTTGATAGGTGTTGCCTTGCAGTGATCTGCATCCTAGATTTTTTTTTTTTGAGTTTCTCCGCTAATGTAAGACACGTGTCATCCGACGTGGCTGTTCATGCTGATTTTGCTCGCACAACGTGGCAGGTAGGCCCCTGCTAACGGAAGGCGGTAATTTACGATTTAACACTAATTAAGTATTTATTCTTGGCCGCCAAGGTAACGACCAACCGTTGACTAGTCTACGGAGTCCAGCGACCGGACTGCCACCTGGCGGTCACCTTCCCTTGTCGTTTGACAGTCGGCGTTGCTAGCGCACGGCGGCAACAGCTGGAACTTTCGCAGAAGGTTCCACCTCCAACGAGGAGGACATTTGGGTAATTTTGGTGATGTTTATGTCTCCATTATATCACACTTTATAGGAGGGATTTTGTATATCACTTAAAACTCTATTTATTATATTATTTTATAAGAATATAAACATATTACCAAATATATCGTGATATTAGAATAAGCCGTCTAATATCAAACAGGTACCAAATGATATAAAAATTTGAGATGCAAGCTGCTAAGTATTAACCATTTATAATATAAAAATGAGGTATTTTTTATTAAACTCTTGATAACTAGGATAAAATATCTCTATAAAAGTTTTATACAAATAGGATCTTTCAACTGATACAAACGCAACGAGGCCTGGTTGGTCCACACAAGAGGGCTTAAAGATTTTCGATTATGATGATGTTATTTTCATCATAACAAGTATTAAAAGACAAACAGCTTTCTAGCAAGCCTAAGCGATGGCAGGGTCGGGTCCGATGCAATGGACTAGGATCCGTGACGCCGGATAGTTTGTTCATTAGGGTGCCAGATATAGTGAATACTGTAATGGCCTTGCATAACTTTCGTAACGTCATCTAGAAAGGAGATTGTCAGTGTATCGTGTCATAACTAAACAAACATAAAGGTATATCTCATTCCGACATATTTGTTCTTCAATTGGTATCGACCTCGGTGCAAAAAGATGGCATATACTATATCCGCATTCTATTCAAGTGATAGCATTCATTATCCTTTTCTCCGTTGGTATTTACTACTTTCTATTAATACAAATTTTTATAATATTTTTTTTTTTATATCAGACCATCGAATTTAATTTCTATTTTATATATCGATCGAAAATAAAGTACATAGTAATCCATTATAATTTATGTTTGCTGGACAAACCCTAGACTTATTCTTCTGAAGGAAGGTTGTAGTCGTCTTTTAGTATGGAATTTTTATGTATCAGTTTTTCTAAATTTTGACTGTAACAAATCAGTCTCTGAAAATATATTTTTAAAAGCTAATTTATTTTTATTTTTATTTTTTTTTATAAAATTAGCTCCTGAAAATGCGAGGCTAATTTGCGAGCCTTCCAAAATATGGGGCTGATAGGAATTTCAGTTTTAGTATTTAGCTCTATTAATTAACTTGATCGTTTGATTTTTTAAGGACCTTTGCACATAGGCAAAGACAGTAATACCCTTGAGAGTACGGACGTGAAACTTTCTCCCGTTATCATTTATTTATAAATTGATATCATATTATAGTCAGAGAGCTGCGCTCATCCTCTCCTCCACCGTTGGAGCTCAGTGCAAATCCATTCTCCGAATTTATTTACAGTAATTCTACTGATTGCTATCACTCATATCTTTCCTCTCAATATTCATCGCGGTTGAGGTGCGTATATTTTTTCTTCTCAATTTTAATTTTGATTAAATTGTTTTCATGTATTTTATCGTTGATAATCGCGATCCTTAGCATAATGATCTATTCTTCTTTTGCTTTTATCGTATCGTAGTTAATTTGGGACTCGAGTTTCGATTTTATTAATTCTTTTACCTTTTTATCACATTTATGTCCTTCCTTTCTGGCCATTTTGTGAGCTAACCCCCAATTTATTGTGATTATTTTTAATCTTATATTTATCTTTGTCAATCGCGATTTTAAAGATAATGCTTTATTTGCTTATTTTTGGCTTATAAGATCATAGTTACTTATTTTAGCAAATCATTTTTCGATATGTTGCTATTGATCGATAGTTTTTCTATTAGTAGCTTAATAGGATGCTATTAAATTGAGATCTTATTTGAGGTTTGAAATATTAATAGAGATTTTATTTTTTTATTTTCATTAGTTGTAGATTTAGATCTTGTTAATATCTAAGTGCTTCATGCCCTTTTTCTTTAAATTTATGTAATTTTTTTTTTGAATTTTATAAATATTTATGAATCTTATTATAATCTTAGTTGCTACATGTTTCTGATATCCTTGATTTTTTATGATTTTTCTTTAGTATTTACTATTTAGAGTTTTGTTGTGTTATTAAGTGATTGACTATGTTTTTCTTTATCATAGTATTATCAAGTTGAGCTCAAGGTTTTCATTTTGCTATTAGGAAATTTTTATTCGAAATTGATTATGTACTTTTCAGATTCATGTAAGTTTTCTAGTACATCTGATTATTATCTTCTCTCATCTATTTTATTAGTTGGTATTTACATCGTTTCTCTTTCCAGTAAAATTATGTATATGCTGAAATAAATCCGTTAAGAATTTAGCAGATTTATGGCCGATTTCCCTTAATTTTCATGTGTTCCAGCATATAATTTTGGTTACTTTCAAAGTTTCTATTGGCAATTTACAGGATAAATGAATACCATCATATTTTGTTCTGCTTGAATTGATTTTCCTATTGTTTGATAACTATTATCACAATCTTTTCAAGCTGTTTGGATTTTTTTTTTCTTATTTAGGGAATTATTGGATTTAGGAAAATTTACTTGAGAACATAGCCTAATCTGAGCTCATTTGGATACTGTAGGTTTTCACTGTAATGTGATCGGCCTTGCTAGTCGACAGCAATGGGAACGGATGCTCATAACTTGTCTGATACTTCAAATGGATTCAATTATGATCTTCAGTTCCTCTCTAACGAGAGCTCCATAACTGGCATCAGTGATTTCAGTCCTAGTGTGCAACAGCTTCATTTTCACTCTAATCACTCAACCAGAGGCTTCGATTATGGAACTACAGATCCTTTCTTAGAGCCCATTGATGGTCTAAAATTAGATATTCCAGATCCTTTCTTTGATTCCATTAGTCTCAAAGATTTTCCTGATGTTCGCTACGCCCTGGATCAAAATAGTTATATGCCAACGTCTTCTTCGACAAGCTCATCTTCGAATCCACCTTCTTCCTCGAGCCCAAACTCGGACATTTCTTCGGGATCAACTATTTCCCCGAACACTATCCCTGAAGGAGACCACCATGATGATACCGAAGGATTTTCAGACATAGTTCTGACCTACATTTCTAACATGCTCATGCAGGAGAACATGGATGATCAACCCGATATGTATCAGGAGCCGTCGGTCGTGCAGGCTACAGAGAAGGCGCTTTCCGATCTGATCGACCAGAATTCCTCTTCTTCTCTTTCTATGCAGTCGCCAGATTCTTCTATGTCTATATATAATGGAGTAGATAGGAGCTGGTCGCATAATTACTTCGTTTACGAACCAAACCAAACTGCTGCTCTTACGGATGTTTTTTCATTACAGTCATCATTTAGTTCTTCAAATGCTTTCAGTAGTGTGATTCAAGGATTCGAAGATCCTCTGCCCGCTACAGTTGCTGATCTCTCCGCTTGGCAATTTATGAAAGGAGTAGAGGAAGCAAGCAAGTTCCTTCCTAGCCAAGACAAGCTCGTGATCGATTTAGAAGCAAATGGAGCGGTAGTACCTCTCGATACGAACAAAGAGGAGTCAAAACGAGAGAAGGAAATCGGTGAGGTGAAGGTCGAACAGGTGGAAAATGTAAATTCGATAAATGTTTCGAGGGGCCGCAAGCACGCACACCGTGATGACTCCAATTTGGAAGAAGGTCGAAGCGTCAAGCAGTCAGCTGTATACACCGAAGAAGCCGTTCGTACGGAAATGTTCGATAAGGTTTTGCTTTGCCATGATTTGAGCTGCGGAGAAAATGGTCAACCTATCGCCGAGGTTGTTCAGATTCGCGAAGCAGTGCAAAGGGCGGTAAATCTAAGTTTTCAAGACAGCCATGCTAAAGCTTCTACGGGAAGAGGTCGCGGAAAGAGGCAGGCGAACAAGGAGGTCGTGGATCTCAGGACTCTACTGATCCACTGTGCACAGATGGTGGCGGCAGACGACCGCCGTGGAGCGACGGAGTTACTAAAACAGATAAGGCAGCATTCTTCTCCTTGCGGGGACGGGAATCAGAGATTGGCCCATTACTTTGCTGATGGTTTAGAGGCTCGTTTAGCTGGAACTGGGAGCCAGATTCACAATTCCCTTGTTTCGAAGAGGAGAAGTGCGAGCTGTCTCTTGAGAGCATATAAACTCTTTATAGCTGCTTGCCCGTTCAAGAGAATCACATATTTTGTTTCGAATCGTACTATATTGGACGTGGCTGAGAACGCGATGAGGGTGCACATTATAGATTTTGGAATATACTTTGGCTTTCAGTGGCCATGCTTCATACAGCTGCTAGGGAATAGGGCTGGTGGGCCCCCTAAGCTTCGTATTACCGGAATTGACGTGCCACAGCCAGGGTTTCGTCCTGCAGAGCGTATTGAAGAAACCGGGCAGCGGTTAGCTGATTATGCTCGGAGCTTCAATGTCCCTTTTGAATACCAAGCGATAGCATCTAAATATGAAGATATCCGAGTTGAAGATCTGCGTATTGATAAAGATGAGCTGCTTATCGTCAACTGCTTGTATAGGTCTCAGAATCTCATGGACGAGACCCTCTTATTAGATAGCCCTAGCCCTAGGGATACGTTCTTGAAAAATATAAAGGAGATGAACCCTGATTTATTCATACTAGGAGTCGGGAACGGGACCTACAACTCTCCGTTCTTCGTGACGAGGTTCCGGGAAGCTATGTTCTACTATTCTGCACTGTTTGACATGCTCGAAACGAACGTACCGAGGGAGGATGAACAGAGGGAACTTATTGAGAGCGAGATATTCGGAAGGGAGGCTTTGAATGTGATAGCTTGTGAAGGTGCCGATAGAGTGGAGAGGCCTGAGACGTACAAGCAATGGCAAGCGAGGACCGTAAGGGCCGGATTCGAGCAAGTTCAACTGAACCGAGATATTGTTAGGCGGGCGAGAGAGAAGGTGAGAGGCAGCTACCACAAGGACTTCATCTTTGATGAGGACAGCCGATGGCTAGTGCAGGGATGGAAAGGGCGAATAACGCAGGCGATTTCGATGTGGAAGCCTACCTAAATTCACTAGATGTGATTTGGAGGCGCTTTTTATTATTATGTGTATAGTAATTGTTCTCTACGCTTTTAAGGATTGTAGTAGCCCTTCAGGTAGCTTTTTTATCGTTTTCCTTTCAACTGTTATTTGTTCTGTACTTTTTGGACCTGTTGGTAAATTAAGACGGTTTCGTCAATGCAGGTGGCCGATTTAGAAGGTTATGGTGTATGAGTTCACTGTATCTGATCTGGGTCTCCGAGTTAATTGAGGTATGCAGATGCTCTTTCTGCTGCTGGTTAATGTCGATTGTAATTTTTTCCTCGTTCCTTTTAACAAGCGTTTGCATTTTTTAGTTCTAAATAGTTTCATTTACTAAATGGAACTTTTATAATTCTGAGCTATCGAATGTTATCGTCTTACCCGTTGATGTTAGATATGTGATTTTAAGCCGTTTGTGCTGCTGATGTCGCATGCAAATGGGTTTGTAGAACATGATCGTCAAGTCATTGATCGGCTGTAAATATAAGGTTAAAAATTTCATGGGTTATGTTTTTTATTGAAAATATTTGCGAGTATTTTTTTTTTCCTTAGTTTACTCTCAAAATGGTATGAGGTTATGAAAAAGAAGAAAGAAAATTCATAAAACAGCAGAAGGTAAGAACTAGTCCGATATCATCTGAAAGGAATAACAATTTCATGATAAAATAAAATTAATATCACAAATGATAATGACAGGTTCATGAATCCACTATCTATTGTTATCTGAGTGAGGGTGTTTTGTCTGGTTTGGTTACTTGATTTATTTATTTTTCTTTTCTTTTCTGACTATTCTAGAACATGATGAGTTTGATGAAACTGCTTACCCCAGCACTCATATGTTGTTATTTTCTGGTATTTGTGGTATTACCCTTTTTTAACTGGTCGTGATTTAAAAAAAAAAAAAAAAACTTAATCTGAGTTGGCGAGTTATGTATAAGTTATTTACATCTGTTTCTGATATGTTAATGGAGTTGCAGTAATCAAGTTTGGTCAACCAAGTTTGATATTGTGATTCAATTTTCTTCTATTATATTTAGTTTTTTCATGCAGAAAACTGAGTTTTTTTTTTTTTTTTTTTTCTTCTCGTGGTCATCGGAGCTTTTTTTAATATATTTTATTCCAACTATTTTATTATGAGTGCTTGTACTTGTGTATGTTTGTTGCGATTTTTTATCCTGTGAATTTATATGCTTGCATATTTGTCTTTTCAGCGGATGATGTTATAGAAATAGTTTGATTCGGAGTATGGTGCGATATATTTATTTTCAGGTTCCATCGTGAGGGACTTGACTGAGATGTTCTTGTTGTTGTCGGTGGGAGCTTTAATTTCTACTGGCATCACAAATGCTGAATATGTTGTACAAGTATAATCTTATGCTAGTGTTTGTTGACTATTTTTTTTTTCTTTTAATTTTGGAGGAACTCTTATTCCTATTTGTAAAGATAAATTAATATTTGTATTTTACAAATCGAGAAGTTTCATTTCTTATGTAGTTGTGCAGATAAATTAATATCTGTATTTTATAAACTGAAAAGTTTTAATTTTTTATTCTGGATGGTATGTATTATTTTTCTTATTGCGTTATTTTATTTTGAGCATATCTATAAATCATGGGATAACTCCTAATTATATATTTTATTTAAATATATATATAATATATATTATAATATATTGTATGTGATTTTGATTGTATCGATATCACTGAGCATTAAGCACTAGGGAGGTTTCTCCGAGTTTTCTTGCAACTTTTTTTTCTAAGATCTGTTTTGTTGTCGAATTCGTGCATCAGCATCACGATCCCTGTCAGTGAATTTTCTTTTTGATTAGTTTATTTCTTTTTTATTTCTTTTATTTATTTTTTTATTTGGCACCACATTGCTTTCGAAGTTTAGTAAATTCGCACCGAAGCTTACAATGATTGAATATAAAAACAAAAAGGAAATAGGGGCATTTGCATATATCTGCTTCTATAATAATAAATTATAAAAATATATTTTCTAATTTAATTTGATATTTTATATCTTTGAGCCACGTAAAATGTCATACTACCCTCGTCGTTATTTCACTAGGCTTGGAGGGGCTTACACATGCCAATTTGAATTAGGAGATGTAATATTGCAATTTCGGGTAATGGGGGGTATATATTTGCAAATGCTCCAAGGGAATAGTAAAAGTAGCTTTCAGATTGTAATGAATTACGTTATTTGCCCATTAGAAGTTATCATGGATCGTTCATCTTTGGTAGCTTCTGGTTGCATTTGTATGAGAATAAGAATTTATTTGGTTTTTTTTTTTTTTTTTTTTTTTAAATATTTTAGTCATCTTATTGATTAGTTGCAGTTAGTAACCCAGATGCTGAAAGTCAGGAAAGTGATTTATTTATTTATTTATTAAAAAAATTAAAAAAAAATTGTTCAAACATGAGCTTATTCTTATCTATGAATTGATCGTTGGGACCATGTATTATGAAAAAGCAAGCATAACCTTTGACTTTGCCACTCGCATGGGTATTTATGGCGGATGATTGTAGTTTTTACCTTATAAAAAAGAAGTTTTAAGTTCGAATAAGCATCATCTATAAAAATATGGATTTTTTTTTCTTATATTTCGTAAAGAAAGGTAAACAACAATATAATTTTATCTTGCATTTGTAACTTCTGCGCCCCAAAATTTAACTCTTGTATTTCAGCTTTCGAAAACATATTTTAACTCTTGTATTTCAGTTTTTGAAGATTGAAACGCCACGTTGCGCGTTTTTGAAGACTGAAACGTATGACTGTTAGCTTAAGGAGAGCTGATATGTAATTATCACAAAATTTTTCCATGGTGGCCTTAGAAAGGAGACGAGTAAAAAGAAAGGAGAAAAGGAATCGAGACGAGAAGAATTAGGATAAGCCCAGTCAATCCTTTTTTCGTAACGTAGTAGAATACTATGTGGAAACACGACATAGAAACTTAGGTTTTTCATTTCTTTTTTTTTTTTTTTTTTTTTTGGTGAGTATTTTTGAGATAAATATAGCAAAAGGCTTATGATTGTTAGTACCTGACTTGTTTACAACAAAATTTCTAAAGGGCAAATTATCTAAAAAATTACGGCTTCTCTATATATAATGAAATAGCCGCCGCGCTCTTTCATTTCAGCTCCTCCTAATAATGATGCAGAGTCGTCACGTCATAAAAAACAAGGGGCTAAATTTGAAAATCGGCTGATTTTTCATACTTTTGTCCGATCAAAGACTTCTTGACAAATTCTAGAGCATCAAAATTTATCCCAAAATTATGTTTTAAATCGAACGATGTGCTGGTTAGAAATGAATTATGTGATGATCAAAGTGAAAATGCTTCATATTTGGGGTGATATTTCACATTTTATGTCGACCTAGTCCTAAGTTGCACTAAGTGAATAAAAAAAGAGAGAAAACAAGTTGCAAATTTATTACATATATATGGATGATGATAGTGGGCCCAGGCCCATTAGTACACTATAAATGGGCTTTGTCCGAACCGTTAGATAATCGTCTACACACCCATTCTAATATCACTACTCACACCCTTTTTTTAACAAAACTTTTTAAGATAATTACCTTTTTTTTTTTTTTTTTTTTTATAACTTCTTGTTCTAGTTTGGGTCGTTGAGTTTTATTTGAGGTCACTATGATATGTTTGGGCGTTTAGTCAGTGTCATACTCACCTCTAACATTATTGGATTATTATATAAAGATGCGGAATTATTTATGAGAGCGTTTGCTAGTATTATATATATATATATATATATATATATATATATATATATTCTTGTATTCTTTTATTTATATTCTTGAAAAACGATGACATTTGAGGTTTTATATCTATGTTAATTTGAAAATATATGTTCTTCCTACTTGAAATAATATTTTATTATGCTGTCTTGGCCGTGAAAAATAACGAAAATATTATCGTCAAGTTAATTGTTCTCTTATCTTTCAAGAAAAAAACATTGATAATTTTATTATTTTATAGGATTAATGAGATATAACGCCTATTATAGAGTATAAAAATATATATTTGAATTATGAAAGAATATAAAAATACAAATGCCGCTAAAATGATCATATCTGTAAAATCATAATAGAGACACTCAATAAAAGTGCTTAATTATAGAAGATAGGAAGAAATCTCATAATTTTGAATTTTTATTATTTATTTTTTAAAAAAAATTTTGTGGAAATAACTGGAAGAAATGATTGAATGCTGAGTAGGAGCAGGGATAAGCGAGAGCCTGGCACCTGCTATCATAATAATATGTTTAAATGGATGGTATTGAAGGTGTGGTCATTTTCCATCACAGATAGATAGATGAGTTCATAAATGTCATTAGCATATGGTTCATCATAATCTACTAGAAGCTTCAAACTTTCATGACCATAATGATTGCAAGTATAACATCTATTTACCCTCTTTCTTTCCTTTTTTTTTTTTATCTTTTAAATATATATATATATATATATATATATATATATATATATGTAGGTTTTTTTTGTAAATATGGTTATTTAGTAAGTAAATTAATATCTTTGACCAAAATGATATATTTTGTTTGCAATAATAAATTGCCAATAGGTTTTTCTTTTATTTTTTATTTATTATTTATTTATTATTTATTTATTTATAACATGATACATTTTAATTCAGTTAACCAAGAGCAATACTTTAGAGCATATACATATCTGTATAGGGCCCTCCAACTTAGTAATATATAAAAGAGCATTAAATAGGACGATAAAAGGATCGCTTTAGATCCGAAAGGTTGTTTGTTATATTGGAGAAGAAAGACATTCACTGCTACTGAATCACATTTACAGCAACTATTTGGCACGTTACCAAAGTAAATAGATAAAATTCATGAATTTAAGCAGTCGTCTCGATCGGAACTTTTCCGGGGTAATGAACTTCTTCGGATTTCTCCGGCTTCTTCCCATAGCTCGGGTAATGCCTCCCTTAGATTATGTATGTTCTCCAATACATGATCTGCACCCTTGATCCTGTATGACTTGCCTACCTGAATACATGAAAAGAAACTAAATATTAGCCTTTTTACGATGTTAAAAAAAGAAAAATAAAAAAATAAAAAACGTATACAAGCCGCCTACAAGCACGGTGTGGAGGCCGATCCTTTTACCAGCCTGGATGTTGCGAACACTGTCGTCGAAAAACATCTGCATAAATTTTACATTTGCAGATCGTCATATAACGGAGTCATTTAAGATAATATTTTACAGAGAATATTAGATATTATCTAAATATAGTATTAATGTTAAAGGAATGTTATTGATTATCTAATTAGTAATTTTCTAATTATAGTTTTATCAACCTCTATATAAGAAATTAAAATGTATAATCATAATTGGGCGCTCAAGCATAATTTAATTATTATTACTATAAAAATTACTCCATTTTATATTTTCATCGATACTAGTTACACGAAAAGTGTTTTCTTTGGCTTTGATATCGAGCGAGATAATCATCTTTTAAAAGATTAATCCGAAAGTATAGGTACAGGAAATATATATCGAAAATAGACAAATTAAACTAAATTAAACTAAAAGAGTATTTGTTACTCACAGCTCTATGGGGATCAATGTTGGCAAGTTTAAGCGCGTACTCCATAGCGTCTTCCGATGGCTTACAGAGGATCGGAGTCTTGGGAAGTTCGGCGATGGCAACTTTCTGATTCGAATGAGTGAAGATATCGAATATCGAAGTCCCACTCCCCAATCCATCCTTAGAATCGGAAGGCGGGTTCAACGTCTCAAAGCAAATGATTCCATCAAAGCAATCCTCTATTCCTAGTTTCTTTAGAACTTTAGCGGCGTGGATTTTATCACCGTTTGTGAAAATCTGTTGTAAAGCGGCACAATTACGTAAAATGTGGGAAATGACGAAAGAGAAAAGATTTGATTTTTCAAGTGATTTATGAAACTAACCACTTTGCGTATTCGTATGCTCTGTAAAATTTGCCGAAGAACGGGATCTGGTTTGAGGTTCTCATATGGTAATCTCCCATGAACAAAGCTGCAAAAAAAAGAAGTTGGCGTCAAGCTTACGTTAGTAAAATTTTCAAAACGAAGAAATGAAGTCGAAATTATCCTCGTGAATACTCCCCCAAATAACACGAAAAATTCCACTCGATTATTTTCGTAACAGATAAATCCACGGATGGTCCGGACTCTTTTATTCCACCATCGAAGTTTCATCCTTTCGGATAGGACAGGTCCGAAAGTCCGTTTTATCCTCCAAAAATAATACAGGGGGATGAATTTTCCACACCCGTTTGGACGGAACTTCCGGAATTCGACCTCGAGACGCCTGCTTTCTGTGGCAGGCTGCCTCCCCCGTCGCCTTAGTGCCGTGGACACTCCCCAAATAACACTTAGTTTTTTTCTAAATTTAATGATCAAGTCCTTGTAGTACCTCCAAACAAAGACTACAATAGACTTGAATTTAAATCAAGTGTATTTAGAGGACAAAAATTCGGATTTATATAAAACAATTCAGAAAAAACATAAATGAAACCGGTTCATACCTATGGTAATCATCATAATCGAAGTTGTAGCCGATGGCCTGTCAAATGAAAACATCGCAATGTTGTTCTTATAAGTATTCGATCGAAGCTTTTAGTATTGATGACTAATAAAAGAAAATTTAAAAAATTTCTAAATCATACCCTCAGCCCAGCCATTGTTGTTCCATAGTTAGTATACAGCAGATTGCAGAGATCATCGATCTTGCTCTTAACAATCCCGAGTTTCTCAACCATGTAATCTAAAACGAATAGTACGAGGTTACAAACAAAAACGAAATAACGAAGACGATACGTATAAAAGCTATGAACAACGAGATCGAATACCTCCGATGTTTTTGCGGCACTCATTTGCTAAGCCGGAACTCAGGGGATACAAAGTATCATCAAGATCTGGATGATAACAATGACAAGATGAGAATTCATCTTAACAAAAACAATGCTGGAGCTCCCAAAACATCTCCCAAATTGATGATACTATCATGAAAGGATCGAAATTTGTCTTTGCAGAAAGGGAAATTCTAGCATTACTCATCATACATTTTCTATAAACTCTGGAAGCTTCCAGAAAACCTTGCATTACTATTTCTACATTTAAGTTTATAGAACAAAACATCGAAAGGAGCAGAGATCGTACCAAAGAGAAGACAATCATACTTGGGCCTCTGAGATTGACGGTAACGATCTTCATACTCCATTGGATTCAAGCTATGGAAGAGAATAAAATCGATTCAGATTCACTGGAATATGTAAAAGAACTAATAAAATTCGTTCCACAAGGGGGAAAAAGAATAAAAGCATAATGTATTAACAAGTTCCAAAATTCTTTTCTATATCGAGATGATTGCATCTTTTTATTTTCGCCCGATGCCACTGTTCCTGAGCGGCGAGCGATAATTATTAATTTAATAAATAGTAGAAGCAAACTTGCTGCACTCAAGTCTAAAACTCCATTTCCTTCAAACTACAAAATTTGAGCTTGTTTAGAATTAACCAGCAAGAAAACCGTTTCTTGATCCATAAATCAATCATTTACTTCTCATAATCATATGAGGAATAACAATTAGAGATTAATATGTCGCTGAGATCATCAAAACTCGAGAAATATCATGGAAGAGAACTCACCAAGCTCTGAGACCAAGCAAGAGGGAGCTTCAATGGCAATGCTGAAAATAAATATACTGAGAGAGAGAGAGAGAGAGAGAGAGAGAGAGGTGTGGAGCAATGAAAAAAGGGCGAAATGGCAGGGAAGAGAAGGGGAAGGAGAAATGGAGGGGTAGATGGGGTTTAAATAGGCCGAGGCCCGAGATTTCGGACCGCCATTACTGACCTTCACTTGTTTCGTGAGAAATTAAATAAATAATAAATATATAAAATTGTCTTCCTCAGTGGACCAATGTAGCCTTAGTCGATTTGCATTGTAAGACTCTAATAAAATATGTATGCAAAATAGCACCCTGTTATATGCTATAAGCCTATAAATTGGCAAATTATACTGTCCAATCTATATGATAAAATTTTGCTAATAATACCGTACCATTCTATTTTCGATCCGAATATATAATAGAAATCGAATTTGATGGTCACTATTTATCAATATTAGAGCACCGAATTCTCTAAACTTAAAATTTATTTGAGTGAGCAAACAGTTAATTTCAATTCTTACATAGGCGAAGCTTGCTATAAGTTTTTTAAAGAGGTCTAAAATTGCAAAGTAGTTAGTTGTACTAGCTGTTTATATTATATTATATAAAATGGTCGGCGCGGCCCAAATAAAAAGTAAGAATGTCAAAATTACACGGTTTTATAACTTGGAATCACTTAAAACAATTAAAGGAAGCAAAATTGAAGAAGATTATAGGGAGCAAATCTACATTTTTAATACGCAACAAAACCTATATTTTTTTAAAAAAAAATGACAAAAATGCCTGAGTTTGATAGAATAATGATATTTGGTTCGAATACTTAACTCGAAAAATAATATAATTTGTATTTTTTTACACCTCAGATCGATAAATCTATAATTTACCAATTTCGAGGTACAAAAAATATCGTTCGGATTATTTTATCGATAAATTATCAATTTCAAGACACAAAAAAATACCGTTGTAATTCTATTTTGATAATCATGATCAATCAGCCCACTAGTTTCTAAAATTAGAGAGAACTTGATTTATCATGATTTTGTCCGATTATAGGTCCTTTAAAAGCCCCTTTTTTTCAATAAAATGAACTCAAAGCGGAGAACGCAACATTATTTCAATAATATATTTATTATCTATTTTTGACATATTATCATTCTATATACGAAGATAATATCAATTAATTTAATATACTTTATTTTTAATTTGGAAGTGACGTCGAAGAAAATTTTACTTTATTACCAGATTTAGACCCAATATGGACCAGATGACTTATCTAGAAATAATATATAGTAAAATAATCAGGTGTATTGCTGTAAATATTTCATCTCGTTAACGACGAAAAGATATTATTTCTAAGAATAATTTCAAAATAATCCAAGGACATCAAGTTAATATACAAATGTCACATTAGTTTTTTTTTTTAGTTATTATGGTGATTTAGAATATAAACGTATATTTTTATAGGAACATTAAACTCACAAAAATATTTTAATACTCATTTTCAATCGACGTTCTGTAATTCAAATACATAATTTTTAATGATGCTCCTGCAAGAAGTACAGAAGATTTTTTTTTTTTTTTATTTTTTTTATTTTTTGAAAAAGTCTACAAAAGTTTTCAACCCATACAAATTCGAATTCGTATTAGAATATTTTCTAAGATGCATCCATCCGAGCTAAATATATCAATACACACTTCAAATTTAAAAATATATATTATTATTATTATTATAACTAAATAAGAAATGTTGTCATCAGGTTGGAAGCTTCTGGAGCTCCCCGGTTCACACGCTACATAAAGAGGAGAGACCGCACGCCAAAGTTCATTGTGCTATCAAATCTATCTTTCATAGTTCTTTACGGCGTCCGCAGATAAAATAAAAAAAATAAAAAGTCAGACGTAGAAAAATTATATAAAATGATAATAATATAAATAAAAATAAATTTAAAACATTTTTAATCGTACAAGTTAATTAAAGTAAATAATTAATAACTCATCATTTGTTTAGTAATATGTAATAGATAAAATATAAACTTTATTGTGTAGTAGTTATGTATAATAATAATAATATATAATTGTTTACAAATAATTTATGTCATTTTGGTAATTTTTTAAGATGACATTATATAATATTTGATTTAAAATTTTTATAGATATTACTTATTCTAATAAATTTGTTATAATATTTACCAAATAATCATTAATATTAGTTAATCGTTAGCATTTCATTCACTTTCTACCAAAATGACATTATGCGAATAAAAAAATATTTCAACTAATTTAGAAGTAGAAATGAGGAGGAAGTCAGTTCTCATTACGTGATATAAATAGAAACCATAAGTTTTCATATTCTAGTCTCAATTTAATTTTGAACATTTTTCAAAATGAAGCAACCAAAATAGATTTTCACCTTTTACGTCCACCCCTTTTGGCTTCTACCAAATGGTATTATTCCATATTTTCTTCGTAGATATTATCTTTTTTAAAGATATTTTTCGGAGTTCTTTTTTTCAATATATGTTTTGTTTATTTTGATTGACACAAAATATGATCGAATATAATATATTGGATTTAGCAGCACATCCATTAACAAATGTAGATGTGTTCAAAATCGGGTCATTTGGATTCTACCAGACTAGATCCGACCCGACCCCCTTCGGATCTGAATCTGGACCAGCAAGATCCGACGTAGATCCGATCCAATTCGAGTTGGTTCAGAACTGATCGATTCAGGTCGAATCTAGTCGAATCTGTTTTTATCTGATCCGTTAAATTAATTAAATATTAGAGTTCTAAAATATCTATTTGTACGTTAACAAGATGAGAGAACCAACTAAGCAATGGGTTTACTTATCATCTTATATAATACACTCATATTGATGTACCTGGTATGATTTTAATACTTTTGTGGATTAAAAAATGAGTACAAATAATGAATGCACAAAATATAAAAGGCACAAAGTAAACCAGATGAGAGAACGCTCTCCAGCATTTTGATTTATTTAAATCAATTAAGAACGAAATTATAATTTGTTTGTATTCTAAATAAATAAAATTAAACTTCTTCTATGGGCAAATATGAAAGTATGGTCCCAAAATTGTATCATATGGTGACGAACATGTCCTTTCACTGAAGTCAACTTCCGGGATTGTTCGAGGAAAAGGCCGAAAGGGACTGCATATTTAGAAGACAAAAAATATTTTGCAATATGGACTTATATAAGTTTTTGTCTTTTGTTTTTTTTTTTTTTAAATACTTCATTGAGTCATTTTTCCAAAGTTACGAAGTTTTACTACTTAAAACTTTTAGAATTTAAAAAGATTATATTAAAAATTATAAAGTATAAAGGAAAAATTTTATGCATTCAAAAGTTATATATATATATATATATATATATATATATATATATATTAATATATATATATATATATATATTCTCCGATCGAGTATAAGGTGAGTTGTGAACTATTGGATCAAACATCTCGATCATGATTAATGGTCCATATTGTATCTTCCAATATATGATATGGACCGTTGATCAAAACTCAATCTGAACCTTTGATCAAGATTGAGATATTTAATCAAACGGTCCACAACTCACCTTACAAACATTATTTTTAGGTCGAGCTGAGAAGAACCCTCACTCACTCACTCTCTCTCTCTCTCTTATATATATATATATATATATATATAATATATATATATATATATATATATATATATATATATATGATTCAATAATGATCAATCATGTATACAGCTGTTTCAAAGCCATCTGTGGCATCTCCATGATGGTTGGAATTGCAAAGTGCTTCTCATTAACAGCCAGAATAAGACGCTGTATTATGGTCCATCACCAAGTTCACACCAAACTCCTATTACTTTTCTTTTAATGCTTTGTTAATTAGTTTGAAAACGCTGGAGAGTTCACGTTTGTTATTATGTATATCACTTTAATCAGCACTTTTTTCTAAATATCGTCCTTTCATAGCTGATCAAAAATTATGCATCATATTTATTTCCACTATATATAAAAAATGTTTATATGGTGACATTGTGCTTAAACAAGTGCGACAAGTCTCTCAAACTTAACCCGTTTATATATTCGATGGAGTCGTATTCACTTACGCATATAGAGTAGGTAACTTCTAAGGTAAATAGTTTTCCAACTTAACCCATTTGATTGAACGCAGTTGTCCACACGACCCTTTCAAACACCAATTTGAGATATTTTTTGAATAGTTTTTAAAGATCAAACGATAAACTTAAATGTGATTTGCAATTTTTAAACCCTTAAAACTTTCAGATCATGGAAACATCCAATTTAAGAAATTTTACAAAAATTTTGAATTCCGAAATTATATATGACGTTATTATTTTTTTTTGTTACATTCGGAATTTTTACTAAAATATTTCAAAAATAATATTGGAGAAGGTGTCTGTACTGTAATATGATATGGAAAACAGTATGGAATTCATCACTCTTCCTAAAGTCCAAAAAAATGGTTGTCAATGATCGTCGTTAAGTAATCAACTTCGAATCCTTCCTAATTTGCTATGGCTGCATTAGGGGTTGTACTTTGTAGGACTTAGCTGTGCACCACTCAACCTGTGTCTGGCTAGCAGCCTGTACACAGTTGATCTGTTGAGAATCAATTGGTGGCTGGCTTTCCCCACATCTTGGAAGTTAACCCCTTTTTAGCAGCTATTTTGTCCACAACATATGACTGGCTTCAAACCCCCTAGATGCACAGATTTAGGACCGTGGAAAAATATCAATTTTCGTGACTCGTGGACTTGTGGTTGAGGGGGAAAAACCTGGTCCTTTACTAGAAGACTCGTGAGATGTCATCCATGATGCATGTGATAGTGTCGGTTACAATTTTCATTTCCCAGATTAATTAGAACATACTAATAGCGGGCATTTGGTCATATCATGGTTTGAAGCAGAAGCCAAATGTGTTATTATCAATGTAATGACTTTTAAAATCCTTCTTTAATCATATTGTTAGACCATTTGCGTTGAAGTTGCATGATTAACACATCATATATTGTATTTTGGCCAATTCATAATACACTTGTTTAGCGTCTCTTAGCCTCCTTGATTGGAATAATACTAACTCAACTCCCCCGCAACTTCAATTCATAATTAGTTTCCAGCAATAATTGGAAAGTGACAAAGATCATTACCATCTGTAAACCAAATTAGATATTAACAAAATACAAACTAGTCAATGTCTACCCATAGTAGGTGATATGTATGCTAACTAACGGTCTAAGTTTCTTTGATGAGGGCAATCATTGTCGTCATTAATTAATAAAAACATTTGAGGTAGCATCCACGACGTAAACTCAATTCCAGCAACCCCGAGTAGAATCGGTACCCGCCATAACTTTTGATACACGTGTCAGCTTATAACAGGATACAAACATATAAATATATGGACTGTAGTCATCAAACTCGACCTTAAGTGGTAGGAGTAATTTTAAAGTGTTCGCTCCTCTTCCATCTATCTCCACCTTCCCATCCCACCGTGTGTCACACAAAGGAGTGACCCCAAGAGCGACCGTAGGTAGGACTTGGAGCGACCCATTAAATTTTTGGGAGAAAAGCGAAAAGTTTTAAAATCCAAATAATATTTAGCTGTCACTAATAATTTGATAGTGATTAAGTAGGTGACTTTTTCGACAATGTGGAACACAAGGGGGCCAATGAGACAAAATTATAACCATTATGAAATAACTATGCTGATATTAGTAAGAAAGTACCATAGGGAACCATTACTAGAATACATTATGAAAGAAATAATAAAGTGTAAATTACTGAAATAAATAAATAAAGTGTAGCATGTAAATATGACGAGTAATAAGCCAATAGAAAGACACCTGGCAATTCTTGAGCATCATGTGAGTCACATAAGAAGGTGCTATAAAGAAGAGTGTCGTCGACATAATTGATCGCCGAGATCAAAGCTGCAGATAATCCAAATGGCACGATAAGATGGCTTTGGTTATCCTACTTAGCATTCTCTGCAACTTAAATTTAAAGAGGACTACAATTTAAGAATATCGAGATAAGTGCACGAAATAAATGTACAAGATTTGAGCACCGGGAGCTGGAAAATACGCCATCTGTTCTCAATTTCTTTTTTTTGGTTGGGAAGGCAATATTTTGTGATTCACCAGGAGCCAAAACTGGTTCAAATTGGCAGTCTCGTTTGGAAATCATGGATGAAGAGAGTGCTAGCTAGAGCACTCACTAGCATTTTCCAGTGAAATTTGGTTGTCTAATTCTCCCTCATCCTTGTGAAAATTAAGGTCCAAAATTTAGGGATGCATTTTCCAACTAACGTCGCCTTATATCATATGGATCAGAAATCAGATCTGACAATAAAATAAAAATATGTGCCACCCCATAGTTGGTAGTTGGAGGGCGAGAATGCCATGTTTATCACGAAAAAGAAAAGAAAAAAGATTTGGTTGGGATAGCAATGAATGGCCCAATAGCTTCATGCCTATTCCTTTTTTTTATCCTTCCATTTGTTTCTCTTCTTTCTTGTTAAATGGGGTTGGTGAAGTCAGTTTGTTCAATAGCTTGTTAATGTGACACACATGACCATATTCAAAAGGCAGCTGAGAGACGTTCAGACATGTTTTCTTAACTAGGATAAGACTCAGATCTGGGACAGCAAAGGTCAATTCCGTAATTTGACCACAAAAACAGCAGATATCTCCGCACAGATACACAAATAAAAAAGAAAAAGTTACCAAATATTACAGACTTGCTTCATGAATTCAACAACCTGTTGCAATTTAGTCATGCAATTGTGTTCATGAACTCGGTCTGACTTTGGTAGGTATTTTGCAAGCTCAAATATTACTCTTCACAGGTTAGAGAAACAAAAACTACTCTAAGTTAACATACTGGCAAATTATGTTTGAATTGAGGTGTAGCCATTGTACAGGTGCAAAAGTTCTAACAATATCTTTGAAATGGCTACTTGGCAAGGTAAATCCGTTATCTTGAAAATCTACTAGTTCCCTGGTTATATTGTAGTAATGATCATTTTTTAAGTCCTATACTACTTATTCTCAAACCAAACAAACATAGCATAAACCAAAACACAGGAAGGCCCTCACCTAGAATAGTAGCAGACCACAGTTCACTGGTTTGATTTGCACAAAGTGCTTCACACTTGAGACGCCAATTTTGTATTTCCGGATTGCAAGGTTTCCAACAAGAAATGAAGAAAACCAAGTACCTGAAAAAAAACAGATACGATTTTTTATTGATAAAGAAAAAACATCTAATAGGAAAGTCAGCCACAAGTAATTGCAGGAAAAACTCTATGGATCAAGTATTAGCGATTAGTTGAAACGTAGAATAACCTTCAATGTTGAATGCATTATGATTATGTGTTGCATAAGAATCATCAAAAAATCTTCACATATCATAGGCTGATTCATAGTCGTTGTTGATCCATTACAAAGTAAAACCATGCAAAAGTTGGAAGGAATAATCCACCGTGAACGTTTGTTCATCGAAGTCACTTTAGCATGAATACAAACTCAACGTAGAGGTCTAACTAGAGCAGAAGGTGGTAACCGCAGATACACAAATTGATATGCATAAATATTGATTATGATGATAATGACAACACAGATGGTCAATGCCCGAAATTCTAATCATTATTACACTATAAGAAAATATTGCTTACCTGCTCGGAAGCCCGACCACCAAGTGTCATGTATGCCAAGTCAGAAAGTTGATCTTTTGTCATTAAAAGGTTCTCACTCCGCTTCTTGGGCAAAGGCTAAGGCTGCAGTTTCACAAGTAACTATTGTAACTTTAAGAAGAGACTATGCATGCTCCAAAAATCACTCTTTAACAGCATAACATCATGGCCAGCTTCATGATAAGCAACAGTAGCGTTCCGCCTTGCTGATTACAAGAAGAAGGAATATCAGCAATGTTTAGCTAACCAGAAGATTAGGATATAATTTGTATATCTATTTTCACAACGGTAAACATCACAAGAGCAGCACACTGACACAGTTTCTGATGATTAGACCAGTATTCAAGATATATAACCGTCTTTGAAAAGTGGCCACCTCAAAGTTTTGAATAATTTTTTTTGGAACAAGCAGCCTTATTATGTTTATTTTCCGGATCTTATATCTCGGTCTGAGCAAAACTTTACCCGGTCGTCTATCCAGTTCCCGACTTCCTGTAGATTTATGGCTTGAAACACACATATATAGACAGGTAGAGATGTCAGTCGTGCGGGCCGGCCCGCAGCCCACACGGCTGATTGTGGGCCGCGGGCTGGCCCGCACTGTCAGTTTTACAGGCCGGGCTGGCCCGTCCAGCATAGTGCAGTGTGCAGCTCGGCTCGGACTACTGACCCGCGAGCCGGCCCTTAAATTATTTTTTATATTTAAAACTAAAAAAAAAAAAAAATTTAAACGCGCTGCCTTGGGCGTGCACTGCCCAAGGCAGCGCTTTTGTGAATGGTGATGGCCTTGTCCCATCACATATAAAAAAAAAAAAGATGGCAACGCGCTGCCACTGCAGCACGTTGCCATCAAATCCAATATATATATATTATATATATATATATTAATATTATATATATAATATATTATATATATATATATATATATTAATATATATATATATAAATATATATAGTCCGTGCGGGCCGGCCCGCACGGCTTGCACGGGACAAAATTACGGGACTGACCCGCACGGCATTATGTGCGGGCTGGTCCGCGGCCCGCACGGCGACCCCTACGGGCCAGACCGGGCTGCAGTACAGCTCATGGGCCGCGGGCCAAGTTGACATCTTTATAGACATGCTATTATCAGGTCGAGCAGAGGATAAGACCGTAAAGTCGCATCAGCGATCGTTGGATCGAACAGCTTGATCAAAATCAACGGTCCAGATCTTATCTTGATCAACGGTGCAGATCCTATCTTAAAAAATAAGATCTAGATGTTGATCTTGATCAAGCTGGAAGTTCCAACGGTCGCTAATGCGACCTTACGGATTTTATCCTCAGCTCGACCTAAAAATAACATTATATATATATATATATATATATATAAACCCTGAACAAGTGAACTACTGAGCTACCTTGTATAACAGAATTTCATGCAGTTTTTAAGCCAGCTTTTTTCCGTATATGCATTTATAGCACACTAAAAAGGAAAAAAAAATCCTACACAAAAAACGGCAGCACAAATATCTAAATGATTTGTCAGAATCAAACATAGTTTAGCATGCTAGTGTAGCTTTCATTATTACTTTGTTTTTATATTATTAGAAGAGCATGATCAAATCCAAAAAGCAGTTCCCTTTATATGTTTCAATTTTTACTGAATACTCATCAGCAACATACTTGCCTGCATAGGCATCTAGGTTTACATGTATAGTTAAAAGACCTAGCAAGACACGATTTAATAGGCGTGTAATACTGGCAAAAACTAGTACCATTCATCCAACTACTATAAATAGGATATGCTCAGTACTGTATGGCTCAATAGGCTTGTCAAGGAGCGTCCACCATTCACCAATATACTTATCAAACTCCACCTTACCTAGTTGCTGATGTAGCTGCACTTGTATGTCATAGACAGAGAAGTCATGGTGTCACTATGTAGGAGTAGGATTATATTCATTAGAGGTGGATTACTAGTAGGAATTATTTTGCAAGATAAATGTAAAGGTGCCACCTTAACTTAATATATATTGACTAAATAGGAACATAATAAATGTCTCATAAGTAAATCAGTAGTAATACACACAGCATCATATACAATCAACACTAACTCAAAATTCTATGTTTGTCATTCTGGGCTCATGGTTAGATCATCTGTCAACAAAAGTAGGAGCATATCTACAATCTTCAAACAATTGAAGATACATCCCAAGCAATAACTTAACGATTGGGAAGACACGGGTGTTTTCGGTGTTGTTGCATTTCAGCAAAAAACATGTTATCGTCATTTATGATGTTACCAGCATCATGTCAACTGCCACCCGAGCTTTCTTTTTCTCCCAATTTTTAGTAGAATCTTGAAAGTTGGCCGCTAAGAGTGGGGCAGTCAATGGAGACATCGTACAACAATTCTCCTCCCAAAAAAATAGGAATATCTTTATTTTAAGGGACTTGGATGTAACAAAAGACAAAATTAACTTTCATGGGATTCTAAACACAAGCAAACCCAAAGAGAGAGGAAATTGACAGTGGATACATGCACAGCTGATGAAAGTGACAACAGAAGAATGAAAACATTGTCTCTAAACTTAGGCAAACTACAAACTATTCCCGTTTACTATTTGACTAATCGGTTCCCCTTTTCAGTTTAACATTGCACCCATACACTTCTGACATTTGCAATCCATTCTTTGGCAGCACTGTCATTCAGAGAAAAGGGTCTTATTTTACTCAGGGGCATGCAGTATGTGACTGAACTTTCCAGGGACCAAATTATCTTCTGAATATTTTTACTGGCTTACGGCACATATACAAGTTAAGATAGAGGAACGAGATAAAGAAAAAGTGAAGACATAGTTAGCTAAAACAAACATCTTGAAAAACCTTATGATTTGTTATATGTCTATAATACTTCACAAAAGTATGATACCTTTTTTTTCATTTTCCAAGCCACCAATAATCGTATCAATAGCAGCTTCAAAATTATGTGCTATAACTTTTGCACCTTCATTCAGTGCAGCGTTAAGTGCTGCCTCATTTCAAATATTGCTATGTCAGCTTTGGAAAAACCAGGAGTCAAGGCAGCCAAAAGATGAAAGTAAAATGAGGGTTCATTATCCTTTTTTTTTAAAATGGATTTTGTCGATTTGTTCACGAATCACATCCTTTAATGTCTGGCCTGACGATTGAAATTACGGTGGAACCGTGGAATCGACCAGGCTTTCACACAGCCTTATCCAAGATATCTTTAGGAAGTTGAGGACATATCATAGAACACACTTGAAATATTTGAGCAACTTCTTCTACATGCCTCTTATATTAATGGAAGAGAATATCACAAAACTAATTGAAGTTAGTAGTGCCACTTGGAAGTTGGAAACTTCAAATAGAGAAACTTTTAAAGATGGGACAATGCGACAAGATAAATCATGCCTTACTTTGTCTAAGCATAAGATGGATCCGACATAAACAAAAAGAGGAAGTATGCATAACATATTTCTGTGAGAAAAAGCAAGACCAACCTGCTCTTGTTCTCCACCAGAGAAGGTGGAAAGCAACAATGCCATGAGCAGGAGAGGAGCCAAAAATCCCCGGAGTTGCTTCATAAAGTTATCTGTGAAGCTTCTCTGGTCCTCTATACTTGTAACACCTAAAAAAAGAGATAGATATTGCAAAACAATGCTGATAGAAAGTGGAAGGCATGGAAATGAAAATACATTCTAGCTCAAAATACGTGGTCATCTGTAGAATTACCTTAAATTTTGAACTCTACTAATTCTTATTAATCTTATCATACATGGTCACAAGCTTTCCTACAAAAACATGGCATCTGTAGAACTACCTTAACTTCAGTCAGATATAACTTCCATTAAACAAGTAACTGATCCTTCTTTGGCTACTACCCCATGTGTCAGAATATAAAAACCCTGTTTAAATTATGACGTTCAATTACATGGCCTCGTTTGGTTTGTGGGTAAGGGTATTATTTACCTGGGTAAAGACTTTACTTGGGTAAACAAGAGGGTACAGTTACCTCACGTTTGTCCAGACGATTAACAATTCCAATGGGGTATTTAATACCAAATGTTTGTTTTGCGGGTAACTTTACCAGCCATGTAACGGTTACATGGGTAACAGTTACCTGCAAAACAAACAAGGGTATTAAATACCCAAGAATTTTTTTTTGTTTATTTATAAATACTCTTGAATTTGTTCCTGAAAAAACATATGCAAATTACCAATCCCATAGACAACACTTTTGAAAACAAAAATAATCATTTTTAGCAACTTATAAACAAATATCAATTGCTCTCCCTATGCAGGCTAATGGTGCATAAGTGTTTTACAATATGAAAAGGCACTACCAATTCCCTAACAATTCCACATATAGCACTTAACACATATTAAAATCAAGGCATAACATCATCTAATAATTAACTCATCTAAACACACCATCCTAACACAATCTAATACATATGAAAATTCAACATCATTCCTACAATTAACTCATCACAATTCACATCTAAACAATTTAAACATCTACACAACATCTAAACAACAATTCACAATCTAAGACATCTAGGACGGATTAACAACAATCTTACACAATCACAACATCTAACAAGTAACACATCTACACAACAACATACGTTAACAACAATTCACATCTAAAAACATCAACAAATTAAACATCTACACAATTCACACTAAAACATCAACAATTAACAACATCTAACACAATTCACATCCTAAAACATCACAATTAACACATTCCTAACACAATCACATCTACACAATTCACATCTAAAAACATCTAACAATTAACACATCTAAAACACAATTCACCATCTAACACATCTAAAGTCCAACACATTGCAAACATTGCGGAAATAATAACCCTTCTCGAGGCGGGATCAGTAGCCGGACTCCAGGCGAGATCGAGTATAGATCAGGCCAGCACGCGGCGTGCTACAGGCTTAGATCTAGGCAGACGAGATCGAGCAGAGAGAGGCGAGCTACCCGGCCTTCTACGGGCTTGAGAGTCGCAGGTGCGGCGAGATCGAGCATAGGTCCAGGTAGCACGGCGAGCTAGGGGCAACCGCACTGAGCTGCGCGGCTAGATCGAGCTCGGATCAAGGCTGGACGACGAGATCTTAGCGGGTTTTGACAACTGCGCTGCGCGGCAAGACCAGAGCCTGCGCAACGAAGGTTCCTGCGAAGGTCGAAACACCAGCGGTTCGGAGGTCAAGGCACGAACGCGGGGAGATTCGCGAGCAGGCGTGGTGAGATTCCCAAGCAGGCGCGGCGAGATCTCGGAGCAGGAGGCACTGCGGTGCGCGGCGTGAGGAGAGAAGGCGGCAAGATGGGATGAAGCTCGGATCGAGGTCCGGTGAGGTCGAACGCCGGCGGTCGGAGCAGGCGCGGCGAGAAGGAGACGAGGCGCGCGGAAGAAGGAAGTGAGCGAGCGGCGCGAGCAGGTCGAAGAGGGGTGAGCGAGCGGGTTAGCAGGCGCGGCGAGGGTAATATTTTTACCCTAGTAAATCGGTACCCACCTATTTAGGTGGGTACCGATTTACCCCCCAATGGGGGTAAAATTTTCCCATGGGTACCAACCTACCCATGAACCAAACGGGGGTAATGGATGGTAATCTTACCCCGAGAACAAAATTACCACCCATTTACCCCCAAACCAAACACAGCCCTAGAGTTTGACATAACACAGAACAGTCTTGATATCTCGATTAAGTGTCCTACTCATTGCTTGTCAAGTACTGGATAGGATGACTAAGTTGATATAGCTTCATATCTAGATATGTTATTTACTCGGCCAATGTCAAGACCAAATTCCATCATACTATGGAATGCTTTGTTATAGACTTATTAGATTGCAAATCAAGATACCCACATAACCACTCCTACCATGGAGGCAATTTAGCAAGAATAAGCTCAGAAGATCGTAGTTCTTTGTTTAAAATGCTTAAGTAGCTTTGGCTCTAGACTTCTCATTACCATCAGTATAATCTGCAAAAGAAAACCACAACATGTAAACAACAATAGGAAATCCATTTTCTGCTATCTGTATTAACATTATATATCTAGTTGCAAGGTGAGATTCACCCTGTCAGTTTCAGTGCTAGAGGATGGAGTTTGACAAACACTTATTCTATCATCAACACTCTAAACAACAATAGGAGATCCATTGTCTACTTCTATCTTTCACAGTATACGTGTTAGCTATATGGTGAGAATCACCATCTCAGTTCAGTGCTAGAGGATGGAGTTAGACGAATACTTATTCTGTAAACAACAACATGATGGGTCGCTCCCCATAACCGCTCCTAGCCCTAGGGTCATTCCTTAGTGTAATTGGGTTCAGTGAGATCACCTTCTCAGGATAAGTGTTACGAGATAAACCGTGGAGACGTAATCATCGCCTTACCCTTCTTGTTCGACGATCTGAAGCAGGAGTGCCTCCGCAGCAGGGAGTGATTCATTGCCATCCTCCGTTCTTGTTCGAAAGTAAACATTAGCTTATTCGTCGCTGGATTGACTCCAAGCGAAGTCAGATAACGCTGCACAGACCCTAATCCATCTCCGCAACCTCGAGCTCCGGCAATCGCCGCCGCTGAATTACATTCTACGTGTGAAGATATAAGAAAAACTACAAACAAAGAAACGGCTGGACACAATGAGGTAGAGAAACTTACGGCAAGTGACTTTGAGCGAGATGGATTCTAGATGGCGCGAGCGAGCTTGGAGAACATCATCAACGCATAAGGAGTTAGTGCATCGGGATACGAATATTAACCACCAGTAGAGGGCAAGCATGTACAACCAGCAGCGGCGGCGGCGACGACGGAGACGGCGGTGTATAGAGGTGGCGAAGCACGATCGTCGGCTAAGTGGGAGCACAGATAGGGGTTAGGAGAGGTTTTGGGTTATGGTTCCGTGCTATTTATAGCGGACACTTACACAAGCTAACCAGGTCGGGCTGAAAATTCGCTACCGTCTGTAGCTGCAACAAAGTAGCAACATGCCGACGGTGATTTCTGCACGGAACCGGGATGGTCCGGATGTAATCGTACCATAACGAACATAGTGCATCATAAGCCACACATATGGATCATTGCGTAATTCTAATTATATATGATTAATTCCGATAATTCTAATAAATAATGGTGTTTTAATTTATTCCAATTTGAACGTAATGGATGATAAATTCAGTTTATTTAAAATGATATATAATTTATAAGAAAAGTTTTATAAGATATTTATATAAAACTAAAGTGCAATAGAAAATTTAGTAATATTTTATATACTATACTTATTTAATAGTTAAAATAACATTTAATTATATATGATAGTTATTATAAATATTTGACTTATATTAAGTAATAAAATAAATATATTTTGAAGTATTTTTTTAAGTTATTCAAAAGAATTATAATAATTATAATTGTATATTTCGAGGATTATGATATATTTTTTGCCCTTCATTAGCGCCTTTGGTAATAGAAAGCATCATTTTTTCCTGTTGAACCAAACAAAGTTAAGATATGATATATTCTTAACCAAACACTACAGTAATTAAACTGTTGGGATATTTGTATATTATACTTCATAATTTAAAATAATGTTTTTTATTATATTGATAATATAAATTGATTAAAATGCTATTGTTATTTATAAAAAAAATAACTTTTCAAATAGATAAGAAACATAAAAATATTTTTTTTTTTATAATTTTAAATTATCGGGATATAGAAAACGCATAATGAATTAACGGTTCTGCTCGTACATAATTACCACCTAAAGAGCAGGCGTTCTCCATTTCCTTCTTGGTCGTGCACATAACTTGGCTGGCTGCTGTGATCCCTTCCGGCGGCTACGCTTGTGACACATTCGAACGCCAAGGGCGATCGCGAGATGCCATCTCTTCCGCCGCCGTCGCGGCAGAGCGATTATCGCCGCTTCGACTCCTCCGTTCCGATTGTCATCGACAATGGAGCCAATTTCTTCCGCATTGGGTACTGGCTATCTCGATACCCTAACTCTACATGCTAATCTCCATTCACTTCTCTCAATTGCTCGGTTGGTTCCAGATGGGCGGGAGAATCGGATCCTCGCGTCGTCTTTCGCAACGTCGCGCAACGGCCCCGCCACAAGGCCACTGGTACTGATATCATTTTGTGAAGCTGATTTGGTTCGTTATGTTGTTTTTAATTTAATTTCTAATTAACGTTTCACTTCGTGACTACTGACGAGTTATAATTGATCTGTTACGATATGGCAAGCTGGTAAGTTAATGATTGGATTTTAAAATTCGTTGCATGATCTTGTGCTGTTGTGTTTGTTGATGTTTTAGTTGCGAGTTTGCTAAATGGTAATGTGTTTTTGTGTTGAAGGGGAGACTGTAACTATTGTTGGCGACCACCATGATCCTGCGCTGATGAAGTTCTTCGATTGCAGTCGTTCATCCATGCGCTCGCCATTTGATAACAATGTTGTCTATCAGTTTGAAGTTATGGAATATGTACGTTTAGTCTTACATGTTGCTCTTGGGAATTGTTGTGCCTACATTCAACGTGAATGTTAAGCATATTAGAGTTGATATTCTATTTAGTCGTGTTAGGGCCTTCTCTTTGAGATATAGTATCAATAGTACTATTGAAGCATCGGGAGACGCTTCTGATTCGGTTAATACTGTTATGATTGCAATTGTCAGGAGCAAACTCCCAAATAAATATAGCACTATTATTCCTTTTATGTAGCCATGCTTATTATAGCCTAAGACATTGATCTTGATTTGCTGCTCCATCTAAGCATTAATAATAGTACAATAAGAAATCATACATAGTACAATCAGAAATGTATGTATACTTATTTATTTTGCAAAACCATTTCTATCTTGTATCACTAGAAATTTTTGGCATAGGTTCAGGATTTTATGCAAAGTATGATGCAATTTTATGACAAAATTTATACAGAGAAGTTCTGCTAACTGTCTTTCCATTCCTCGTACTTCTTTTTGTTTGCTTCTTTTTTCTACATGATGAACTACTAAATCTACATTAACTTATAATAAGTAACATAGGTTTATTCTATATGCTTGCCAAGTCAATCTCAATTGCCCTTCTGAATACATTAAGCTGCCTAATTACAATTGTCTTATATGTATTTAAAACTGACTATTATCTCTAAAGTGATTCATCTTAATAACTAGTTACTTCTACCTGTGAGCGATGATTATTAGTAGCTTAAAAATTCTTTTGGACGATACTCTTTTGAACTTGGTGGATTTCTGGTTTGTTAGAAACATGCAGAAACGAACAAGAGAATGAAATGGAACATTAGTTTAAACCATTTAAGTATAGAGCTAACAGCTATTCTTCAATATCTCCGTGCAAAAGAAGCTAACATTATATGCTATTACACGAGTAATGTGGTGAAGCAATATATCTCTTTGAAAAGAAGCTGACATTATATGTTATTACAAGATAATGTGGTGCAAGCAATAACTTAAACAGTAAACACCATATTCATCTTTAATTTATAACCTAATAATTAATCAGCTCCATCCAAAACAACGCGAGAACAAGTAAAATTCATATTATCATAAAAAAGAAGAAAAGAAACAAAACAACCTTCAGAACAGGGCGTAAATGTCACTTTGTTTTGTTCATTTAATTAATTTGTGAACATATTTTGAGCCTTGAAATTTAACTAAAGTTGTCTGGCAAGCTTCGGAGGTGCCTCAACCTAGGTGCGCGTTGCACCGGCTGTCCGCACTTCGTACATAGGAGCGCATAGTGCACGTCTCATGCCTAGGCGTGACTAGGCACGGTTGGTGCTTGACACATCCGCCGTAGATCTAATCGTTATGTTATGGCTTAAATTCATTAAGTTCAATTTTTTTTTGTATGATTGAAGTTTAAATGCATGCTTTTGCATGTGATGTTTATTTTATAAGTGATGTTTACATTTTTATTTGTTTTACAAAAGTGCACCTCTTCTTCATTAGGCTCACACCTTTTCTTGCCTTGCACCTTGGCTTCAGTAGATTTCTTGCCTCTCTTTGTGGCTTGCGTCTTTCACAACCTGGACTCTAACAAAATTTTTGTGAATATGCAGAGGGATGGTGGGAAGAACTGTGATATAGATTAGTTATAAAAAAAAGGTCTTAACTTGGTACTTTTAATTGGTTACGCAAGAATTAACAAATATTCGAAAAAACGAAACTATATTACTAACATATGTTTAAATTGAAGAAAATGAAATCAAACTTAAAATATTAAAAAAAAAAACCGGGGATGACATTTTGCATAAGCGTATTGTAACATTACCTCCCTGAATTTTTAAGCTTTAGATATAGGTTACTAAACAATTTCGTTAGGTTTTGGCAACTAAAAGTTCGAGAAGCTTTGTATTGCAAAATTATAATTATGAGCAAAATGTAATTTGCTGGGTAAAGGGTATATTTAGAATGGTCTAAAGATGCTTTGATGCATATGTTTATTGTAGATAAGAACATATTTTGCTTTGATTAATTGTTGTTGTTTCATCTTGTTATAGGTCCTTGACTATGGGTTTGAGCGTTTGGGTGCAGAAGGCATGGGGGTAAAGTAACATATAATAGCGTCTTGATATTGTTACTATTTGATTAGGTATTTTGATCATCAACTAATGTCGACATAGAAATTTTTGTCTGATGCCGGTATTCAAGAAGTAATCCATTTCTTTTGGTCCTCCATCTGGTATAGGTTATGTTTTCCTATGACCTTAATAAGACGCAATCTCTAGTGCATTGCCTCTAATACATTTCTCTTTTGATTTATATATTCTTCAGATTATGTTCTTCCAGTGTCCCTAATAGGCCTCTATTCTCTTTCCCCTCCTAAATCTGCATCTTAACATTTCTGCTGCTTATGTTTCTCTTAACTGGCTCTTCCATAGTCTTTTTCGCCTCAACCATGTTTGATATGTTCTTTTCTCTTCCTCCACGGATTTAATGTGATCAGCAATTATAACAGATACTATCCGCCCTTAATTACTTTCATATGCTTATAAGTTTTTGTTCACACTCCATTGTCAAAATTTGAGGGCTGAACAGGTGGATCATCCGATCTTGATGACAGAATGTGCCTGCAACCCAATTGGCTCACGCAGTAAAATGGCTGAACTTCTTTTCGAGACTTATGGCGTGCCATCTGTAGGTAATGGGAGCTGTGATTGTCTTATAATGTCCCTGGTCTGTCTCAAAGGTAATTTGTGATTGATGTGGTTATAAAAGCATTGAATTTATTTTTGCAGCTTTTGGTGTGGATGCCGTCTTTAGCTACAAGCACAATCAACAACTTGGGAATTGCTACCAAGATGGTCTAGCTGTTTGTTCTGCATTCACATCTAGCCATGTTATTCCGGTAAATCCTTGTCTCATAAGTCGTAACCATTTGCATAAGATGCTAAATTGTTAATTGCTGATTTACGTTGAGTTTCCTCATTGCATAGATCTGACCATCATCTGCTGACATTGCAATTTATAGTTGATTTGATGGACAAGTGGTGGCTGAAAATTTTCAAATGTCAAAGTGCTAAAACTGTAGCTGTCATCTTATTTGGTTCTTAACATTGTAATCTATGTACTGACGGTGATAGATTAGGGGGCCCTGATATCTGTTGCAGAGGGAGTTGCTTACTAAATTTTCCAACATATAAGAGGACATCTTGTGTTTAATATTCTTTTTGTAATTGGCACTAATTGATCATATACGGGCAATGTTTTTGCAAACTGTCTTGTCTATCTTGTTCTGCCTACGTTACAATTTATTTTGTTTATTTGCGGAATATTTGTTGCTCTCTATTATCGACTGACTATATTATGTGCTCTAGCTCATAGCGGGCGAACCTATTTTTGGTGCATGCTGCAGAACTAATGTTGGTGGATATCATGTTACTGACTACTTAAAGCAGCTTCTATCACTGAAATATCCTCATCATTCGTATGTAATAACTTCCCCTAGTTGAAATCTCTTTTGTTTGCTTTTGGGTTTTATGGACTATATTCTTGGTTGCCATTGGCAGGGCTAGCATTACATGGGAAAAGGCGGAGGACGTGAAACTGGAACACTGTTATATAGCTTCAGACTACGCATCAGAACTCAAATTGTTTCAGGTGGTGAGCCTTGAATTATTTTATAGGTTTCTTCTTTCTGTTCGTCAGAATTATGCCCCACTTCAGATACCATAACTTTTCACCTTGTTATATTCTTTCTTTCTTTAATTCATGCCTCCAAAATCTTTGCTCGAGCATCTGATATTCATGTTTTCAACATACAATTCCAAACTGCTTTCTACTGTTCCTAGTTCACTATTTAAACTCTCTTTTGTTACCAGAATATTAACTAATTGGCCTAAAAAATATCATCGTAGTCGTCATCATTTATTATGTACAAATTCAGAACTGGATGTCATTACCCAACTCCGGGCCCTTGGCCGGTGATGAAATCAGATAATCTGAACGACATCAGATGGTTTAACCGAAAGCAAGCTTCTAACAAAATCATTAAGTATCAAGGGTTCTCGTTTCAAAGAATAAGAAATCCATCCACTTCAACTACTTGCCTCATAATTATGCCTCTACGAACTTATAGAAACAACAACAATCCCATTTATAATAATCTTGTAGAGCTGGTTTACATGGATATAAATAGGAAATGATATATGTGGGGTCCGACTGTGCTCATGAACAATCTAAGAACTTATCTGATCTTGAGATTTTCAGCAAAAGTGTCGCGAGATGGGTGAGATACTTTAACTAAGCAAGGTGTACATAAATATGAAAATGTCATTTACAGGAAATACTCAAGGGAGGCCAGTATTATACAATTAAAGAAAAAATCTGCTAGGGATGATTTGTTAAGCCAAATATAGAGCTGAACAAATTAAAGTCAAGATGAACGGCAACTGCTTCAGAATGTGGCAATTTCAATTATCGACTGTGCTCATTTCAGGTCTTTTCTCTACTGCACCAACCACCTAACTTTCTCTACTGCAGACACCACATTTTTCTCCAATCCATTTACTACAGAAATCTCTAGAATGAGGAGTCTCCCGAGAGATGTAGAATGCCCTCATGGATGGGCCTATATTGGATACTTAGTTTACATTGCCATACAGGTTGGCGTCTCCTCTTAACTCATAGTATTGGTTGTGTTAACTCATTGGAGTTGCATTAATGATAATAAGTTCTCACATAAACAGCTCTTGGTCACAGTTCACAGAAAAGGCTATGCGCGTATCTGTTATAAGGTGCAACATTATCTCCAGAAGATCTGAGCTTGTGAAAGCCGTAAATATAACATTGTAGGGTCATAACACGATACTTAAACAGAAGCATTAACAAAGGATATACGGTGCAATTTAATAAGAGTTTTAGGTATGGAAATTGCAAGTATAATCCTCCGTCTGCACCCAACATGATATATTTTCATCTTCAAATAGTCCTATGACCTTTTCGGTTCTGTCATTTGTTATTCTAATAAGAGGTGATCCTTATCCTTAGCAAAAGCTGGTAGTCCTTAACATCTCTCTACAATGAAGTAACTGCTTGTCGTCATAAAAGCCATAATCCAAGAGTTAAGCTTTGCCTTGTAGTTTCTAGCTCACGTTACTACTATGACAGCTCATGGGTGCAGCATCTATCACTACGAGGTTGTGTAATGTGAAAATAGATGCCTATGCAATCTTTGGGTCCTGAATTATGAGGCTGCCAGAGGTAAGAATAGAGTTCAACACCCACTTGCTACTGTAATCAGTCCAGCCTGTCTTAATTATGCAAGAAGTGATGTCATGTCTTATATTGTATAGAATAAACGAACCATGGGGATGAGTTCAATTACAAGAATTTTTAGAGGGTGCGTTCCAGCAGGATTTTGTATAAGGTACTAGACTTGTACGGTTTAACCTAACCCTGATCTTAACGTAGCAGTAAAGGACGAGGAAATATTGGAGAAAGCTAAGATAAACCAAGTAATCAGACAAACCTGTTTAGTGACAAGCTCATGAAGGAAAGGACAGGCCCTTGCGAAGAAACTGAGAAAGTTAAACACAATTTAATTAGTAATATTATTTGCATCACATGCCACAGATTATGAATAGCTACAGACAACTTGTATCTGAGATCATCCTGTTCAAATCAATTTCGACGTTAGTCTATTATCCATGAGTTTATAAGTCTATTTTCATTGTGCCGTCAAGAATATAGCATCCAAATGAACTTCTCTGGCTATACACATAAGGAGATTTTCTGCGATATAGACCAAAATGTAGTCTCAGAAGAAAGGAGAAGGATGGGCATCGAGATTGAGAGGACGGAAAGAGGAATTCTGAGAAGCAAGGAAATGATGGTGGCTATAATACGGGATAAACAAGTGTCTTGGACTGGATGTCCGGTTTCTTTTATGATAAAAGAATGACTAGAGATCTCTGGTTTCTTTCAGCTCAAATCGAAGTAGGGGAACTGCTGTACCTAGATTTGTGTTTAGCGAGGAGGTTTTGCTACAAAAGAACCTATTTCTACGTCATCCCTATTCCATGCGATACATCGTCTTAAAACATTTGTTAACAACAGTAGGGCTTGTTCTGCTAATCTCCTATGCAATAATACTGTCAACAGTTGATTTAACATTTAGATCCTACACAAATTTAGGGTATTACGCTATAAACCCTTAACAAAAGTTTCTTATCACACGCTGGATGTTGCATGATATGAAGATGAGTTATATAAGAATTTTTTTTAATGGTTATGCTGGTTCTTTCTTTGCATTCAGGTAAAAGTGATGATACTATAGCATAACATGAGTTATCATATGACGAGGACCTATCCGTTCCAACTGTAGATTAATATTTAGCTTGCTTCCACAAAGGTGATTAGGATTGAATTAGGGGTCTTTATCAATGGATACTTGTTATGGGATCGATTTACGCGAGGTGCTCCTGAACATACAACTTATCAAGATGAATTTATGCTAGTAGGCTTGTATTTCTCCTTCCAGATTGGTTTCATTTTGTTTATAATATGCTATTCGCCAACTACTATTCAATGTAAGATTCTAGTCCTTTATCCATAGTGTATTTTGTGGCTCTCTACACACAATCAACCTACATGGAACCAAACCTATGATAGGAGGATGTTTATGTGACAAATGATCTACACTTATGATTTAAGCTTTTCCAACACCAGTTACTTGATAAGTTGATTTTATTTCAGAGTGGAGGGAAGGAAGCTGAAGAGAAGAGAAGATGTTGGCAGTTACCCTGGGTTCCTCCTCCACAAGAAGAGGCTCCATCAGAAGAGGAACTTGCCAGAAAGGCAGCTTTGAAGGAGAGACAAGGTCAAAGGCTGCGAGAGATGGCTGCAGCCAGAAGATCAGTGAAGATAACAGAGCTGGAAAATGAGCAGCATGGTCTTGAAGATCTATTGCATCAATTGGGTGAGCTGGACGAACATGAAATTCCATATTTTCTATCCAGATCAGGGTATGCGACTTCACAAGACATAGAGTCTGCTCTCCAGAAAGTCACGCAATCATTGAAAAAAGCAAAACGCGAACCTAGCGAAGCTGAGGACAATGCTGATGCTTCATTATCTGAGAAATACCCCCTTGTCGATATCCCAGATGAGATGTTGACTCCAGATCAGGTGCGTCTCAAAATTGGCTGATATTACTGCTGTAGTTCTGCATTATTAACAATTCTATAGTTGTTATATTCCCTTTTGCAGTTTGATGTTGATCTTGGCTTTCCAACTAGTTGTATGATGCATTTTTAAGTTTTTAACTCTTTCTAGCTGACATGTGAATAGTTCATTAATTTCTTGGTTACAGACCTATATAGTATTTCACCTTTTCCAAGGAATATGTTCTATAACCTAAATGTAAACCTTCATCTTTACTTGGCAGGTCAAAGAAAAAAAGAAGCAGATCTTTCTCAAAACTACCACAGAGGGCCGTTTACGAGCTAAGCAAAAGCGTGCAGAAGAAGAAATGGAAAAGGAGAGACAAATTCAGAAAGACGAACAAAAGCGTTTGTATGTTTCTCATGTTTCCTGAAGCGAATGAACTTGAATTGCGTTGCGGTAATTGTTTTATGCAACTGTCATGAATATCTTGATTGTTAACTAAGTATTTAGTATTTCAGTTCTTGGTTTCAGCAATCATTTCGACATTGAATTTCTGAGGACAAATTAGTGTTCCCATTTCAACTTTTGCAGCTTTTTCTGACAGCAGGGTTTTCAAGCTTACTATGTGTTCTCTATGGAATCCTGTTCTGTTATTTGCTGCTGTTCTTTCAGTTCAATTTAGTGGGGAATCCTGGCGGAGTGGTTAAAGCTCATGCCTAGCGATAAAGATCGTGGATTTGAGGCGTGGAAACCACCTCCTGCAAAATCAGGATATGGTGGCGTATATTAGGCGAGAAATTGCCTGCCCCCTTCTCGGAGCCTGCGCCTACACGCGCACGCGCGGGAGCCCTTATGCCTGCTGGTCCTTTTTTTCTTTCAGTTCAATTTAGATCTTCTAGATGTTGTAAAGAAATTTAATGGAATGGGTCCTTGAAGTTTATTGGTTTTGATACTTCACAGAGATAACCCAGAGCTGTACCTGGAAGAACTACATGCTAAATACAAAGACTTATCTGAAAGAGTAGATCAGCGGAAGCGGCTCAAGACTAATGGTAATGGATCCAATGGTAATAACAATATATCAGGAGGTATTGGACGAGGCGAGCGGCTGAATGCTGCTCAAAAGGAGAGAATGCGCCTCTTAACAACAGCAGCATTTGATCGTGGCAAAGGTGAAGATACCTTTGGAACGAGAGATGAAGATTGGCAACTCTACAAGCTGATGAGTAGAGATAATGAGGATGATGAGGAGCAAGAGGACGATGAAGCAGAACTAGCTCGTATAACCTCTAGGCTCCAGGTAAATACGATCGAAGTCGTCTTTTTTACTATTTAAAGAAGTTCCTTGAGGGCTCTCCGTTGACGCTTCATGGCATCTGACCTTGTTTTTCCATGTTTAAAAAAGTTAATACAAATTTAACAATTGTTAGAATCATATTTCTTATTAAAATAAGAATGCACCTAATGTTTGACAGTTCTTAAGGGTTTAACCTTTAATCAAGAAAAGTTTTGTCGATATTGAACCTCTAATTCTGCAATGGTTCTTGTACTGAGTCTAATTAGTGTATATAATCAGACTTTAATATTGTTTTAGGGGACTATAGGTGCTGTAGGTTTTACATTAACATGAGAATCCCTTATTCTATAGAAGCGGATATTTTCTGACTTTTATGATAGTTTAATGACTTCCCTTGTGCAAACCCTTGATTCAGGTGAATTCAAGTGATATTTGGGTTGATAGTTTTATAGTATATGGGCTCGTCCTGCTTCTACGCTAGCACTTGCAAGCAAATAGTCATTGGATTGATAAAGGAAAACATGAAGCTTTTTTTTTTGCAGTCATGAGTGGTGCCTGGGCTGAGCATTCGGGTCAACCCGACCCGAACCGACCCGAACCGAAATTCTTAAGGTCGACCCAAACCGAGGTACCCTTCAATCCGAACCGGACCCGAATTTCATTTCAAAACCCGAACCGATCCGAACCGACTGAAAAATTCCGAAGTCAATTCGGGTTTGGTTCGGTGACCCGAATACCATGACAAATACTTTTATTTAACACCAATTCGGAGTTCGGGTAGGTTTGGGTCGGTTCCGGATCAATCGAGATATTTGTAACATGAAGTATTTGTTTTAAAGAAAGAAATTAGGCACATAAAAAACCACGAAAACTATTTAATAACATGACTCGTAAGGATAACGGGTCCGACCCGAAATTTGACCATCGAACCCGAACCGAATTATATAGACCCGAGCTATTAAAATACCGACCCGAACCGAATCCGACCCGAACTGAATCCGAAATTTTGGTTTTATTCGGATCGGTTCGGTTCGATTTTTTGGGTAGGTTCGGGTAATGCTCAGCCCTAGTGGTGCCCACGATAAAAGAAAAAAGGAAAGATGTTGTACTAGCTCAGAAAGTTAAGGTTGTTGCTAAGGAGAGACTTCATCAAGTTGTATCTACTGAATCAATTTAGTATCTTTTGGTTTAATACTAGGAAGTATTTCTTTACATCACACGCGTGCTTATGCACTCACGCACACATATGTGTGTTTGTGTCACTGGAATTTTGAAAGTGTGCTACAGGCTTGACTATAAAGATGCATTTTTTGGGGGCTTGTTTATGTGCGTTGATGTAATAAGTACACAAATTTCAATAAACAATTTCTACCTCTCAAATTTGAACTAATTCTTTGTGCCAATGTTGTCAAATCGACACCCTTGTCATTATATGGAGGTATTTAGTCTTTGTAGAGATCCTAATGGAATCGTTTTGAGTTATTTTATGTTGGAGGGTAGGGCAACTCTTCAGTTGACCATGCGTCTTAGTAAAGTCCTTAAGTTGGGCCGGTCTTTGAATAGTTATGCCTGGTAACAAACACGTACCGAGTAAGGTCTTCTTTTGCACTTTGTACTCAAATCTTGGTCTTCTCATTCGTTAGTATTCTTTTCCATCTTATTGTTTGCCGCTATCCCGATACCTTAATGGTATTTCCAGTACCGTATTGCATAATATTGCCTATACCGACGATATGGATTCCGATACTCAGATTCGATATTTGATACTGCCGAGCTGGTATACTAAACGTTATACGAAAATAGCCACTACAGATCTCCATTTTGATATTGTAAAAAATAAAGAAGATGGACTCCGATCTTCTTTATTTTGTTTTCTGTTCATTGCAAATCTGATTTAGGACTATTGATGTCAAATGCAGGATATCGACCCCACTTTTGTTCCTAAAATGGATGTGATTCCCATGCAAGGGACTACTGAAGTTACCAAGTTCCGCCCGCTTACAGCGGAAGATTTCCAGATTGTCTTGGGTGTCGAGCGATTCAGATGCCCAGAAATCTTGTTCCAGCCACCGATGATTGGAATAGATCAGTCTGGCCTAGACGAGATGGTTGGTATTTCTTTGCGGAGGCTATCGATGGCAAAAAACGAAGTGAAGGATAAACTCTGTAATTCTATACTCGTCACAGGCGGTAGTGCTCTATTTCCCGGTATGGTGCCACGGATAGAGTCCGAAGTTCGTAAAATCCTCCCTTATCTTTCCCCTATAAAGGTAGTAAGGGCGTTAGATCCAATATTTGACGCATGGAGGGGTGCATCAAGTTATGCAGCTTCCGGAGGTTTCCACACCCAGACTTTCAGTAGGCATGATTATTACGAGAAAGGCGAAGAATGGCTCCGACGACATTGCATCACATATACCGTTTGACATATGGTATAAACAGAGTAGACATGTTAATTGGAATTTTTTTTTTTTTTTTTTTAAAAAAAAAATTTTTGTGTGTAATGTTAACTTAGGGCATGTATGAGAAAGTCATCTCATGCAAAAACTGTATTATGGTATTCGAAGGGAAGTTTGATCATATTTTGGGAGATACACTCTTATTATACCTCATTAGTTTTGTTTAAATTATGATTAAAGGATATTATTTATCCGCTTAAAATTAATGATAATGCGTAAGAGTAATGATATTCATTATGGCGTTTTGGTTTTTATGTGCATGAATATTATTAATACATGGTATTTAGCACCATTGGATTTGTCCAGCCCGAAGTCTGGTTAGCACATCGGTGATGATACGTATATATTATTTATCCGCTTAGACAAGTCTTTTTTTGAAATTCTTTACGCAAGGCTATTATATAAAAGAAAAAAGATTCTAAGGAATAAAAACCAGTAATATATATATATATTGGTCCAAACTGGAGCTTGGATGCTCTGTTCATGGGTATCCCTCAGTAGTGTTGTGGTTTGAGAAACATAGATGGTAGTATCAGATATATGTTGTTAATTCGAACTTCATAGTTACATCGAATATCCATCATAATATGGGTATCCAATCCGCAAAATCGATGAACAAATATTACTGGATGTATACAAATTTACAGTGCGTTGACATTCTTAGACTTCAGAAACATTGCCATTTCATAGTTGACCTTGAATTCAAACAGCATGGCCCTGCAGAGATATATATATATATATATATATATATATATATATATATATATAGCCTAGAAACCCCAGGAGCAGTGTAGTGCTACCATAAAACAAAATTGACAATAATAGAACTAATAATGATGATGATAATAACAATAAGTAAAATGAGATAAAGACAACAATAATGATTTATAAAAATCCAAGTTGGCATTAGTACCATCCAAGTTGACATTGCTGTTGCTAGCTCTCGCTTGAGGTCAACCACAAAGTAATGTCTCATTCCAACTTGTTGTTTCCTCAAACTTTGTACTTATACATATAAATTCCTATTGGAATATATATATATATATATATAGCTTCCTTCCTGTAATTCCAAAACCAAAGAAATATAAAAACAATTGTCTTTTTAGTCCAAAGAACATGTAAAAAAAATATTTTTTTTTCAAAAAATAAATGAAGATATATACTGTGAATTCGAGTACCAGTTGTGTATATTTCTCCAATATTTGGCCTCGCAATTCTTGAAAAACTAAACCGCACGCTTTTTTTTTAAACCAAAGGTGTCTAACGGCTTCTATCAACTATTGAACCATTGTGCGTCACGTTACATTCTTATATATCTTAGAAATGTTGCATCCTTTCATTTTAAATATATGGGTATTACATTCTTATATATCTTAGAAATGTTGCATCCTTTCATTTTAAATATATGGGTATAAATATAATGTGTTGTGTTGTATTTATATATCTATCATGATCAGTTTATTTGTTCATCTTTTTTTTTTTGTAATTTTAATATTTTAACAAGTATGAGAGGGAAGCAGGAGAGAGAAGGGGCAGATCCAACAACTCCACATAGTCACACGTGAAGCAAAGCGACAAAATTTCTTCATGCATGGACTCGGCCACATCATCGCAACCTCAGTTGGTCCCATGCACGTTGACTTTGTTACTCTCTCTCTCTCTCTCTCTCTCTCTCTTCCTTTATTGCTTGCTCATGGCCTTGTTGTGAAGGTCAACGTCTTGTCTCCTGCTGTTTTGCTCATGATAAAATTTAAACTTAACGAGGTAAATTTCACCAGTTCTGAATATATTTTGGTTATAGATTCGATCAAATGGAATTTCGGACCTTCATTTAGTTGAGATGCGTAAAAATGTATGACAAAATAAAATATCTACAATTTGCGTAATTTTTTTTATCTACTTTAAACTATCTGTATTAATTAAACACTTTTTTTTTCTAATATTATTAATTTCATACACATGTGAGTATGTGAGTAGTGATGCAATTAATTGTTAAAGACATTTTTATAGAGCCATAATATACATAAAATACCATAATGTTTAAAAGTTTGCCAAAAGAATAGCACAAACAAAAATATAAAGATACTTCTATTATGTCTGCTAAAAAAAAAAAAAATTCACATACAAGACTGTTGCTGTTTAATGGACAATAAGTATTAAAGTTTTGAATTTTGGACTGCATTTTGAATTTGAACTTTCTGAACAAATTCAAAATATATTTGATCGAGCATGATCTCAGCCGATGTAGTTAGTGTTCGAAGGCAGAGGTGGCGAGGAAGAGCGTAAGCAATAACAAGAACAAACGATCTTTTTTTTTTTTTACGTGGAAACCCTCGGTTTGGGCTTGAGAACCTAAACTAAGTTGAAAATGTATTTGATCAAGCACTAAGTCGAAAGCGGTATGAACAATAACAGTCCCTCACAATTTCTCTCTCAACTCAATTGATCGAGGACCGAGACTTTGCAGAGCATTGGTTTTCCACTAGAGCCCTATATGACAAAGTCTGATTCTCCTCTTTACAAGAGTTCTTCTCTCTACTTATAGAAAACTCTAATATTTAAATCTGGTGTAACATTAATGCAATGCATCCTCATCGTGTCACTTTTTGTCAGGTGGTTGTTTTTTGATCGATTATTGTTCCTATGTTAATTGACTGATTATTCGGTCCTCTAACCAGGACAAGTCGGCATCTTACATACCCGGTGTCGGCCTGAGTTGCGTGGCAGACTTTGTCCTTGCATGGCATCTTCTCGACTGGCGTGCGGTATGCTAATTTCGTGCTATATTAGTATTCAAGAAATGTGATTTATATCATCACATTGAAGCCAAAAATAAAATAATTAGGCATCGGATGGAAGAGGCTTAATACCATCAAAATTATAACTACGAATCCAATTAACCCTCTATAGTGGGAGTCAAATTCTGCTAAACTCGGACGGAGCCGGTGAACAAAGTATGCAATAGCGCTCAACTCAGGAAAATCCCGTGAGCGGACACTCAATAACGCTCAACTCAAGGGATCTTAATGAAGCTTGATAGGAGAGTTCAAAAAATCTAGAAAAACTTACATATAAGCTCATGTCTTGATATCGTGTTATAAATAAGCCAATCGTTTTAAACTTATAGTTAGGATAAAATTGTAAGGATTTTAAAATTAAACATTAATTTGTAAATAATTTTAAAATTAGAAATTGATCATATGTAATTTTTCCAAAAGTCTAGTATGGATAGTTAAAATTTGAGGGAGGTAAGTCAACCCTTTGATGTAAAGTCAACCTACGTAGTAACAGGAATACAACAAGCACGTGATTGCTCCCTCACTAATTACCATGCAATCTCTACGTCACATGATATAGATAGGGACACGTGGTGACGTGCAAATGCTGAATTGCCCCCCAAAAGCAGCCTAACATTGCCAACAAAGCTTCCAAGAAATGAGCTCACTAAACTGCATGAGTTGCTTGCAATGGAAGCTATATTTCTATAATAAAATAATTATCCATAAACATTTAATTATTTTAACCTTCTTAAAAAAGATATTTTTGGTAATTAGATAATCAATAAGTAAAAAGAACAATGACATAATTAAGAGCAAATGTGCATAGCCAACTCATAAGGAAAAGTTGACCCGCGTGGTTCGCAGGATCGATTCTCATTGGTGGCGCTGATTTTTCTATAGTAAATGATTTGTCAATTAATTACCAAAAAAAATGATACAAAAAATAGTTATTGTAAAGCTATCAATCTATTTTTGTGTAAATTTAGTATGTTTTGATTTTAATAATGCTGTTACGATTTGCTCCTTTAGTGAGCAAGTTTAAGTGATTTGCGCCGTGTTATCCATTTTAAATGGGTCATATTGTAGAAAGAATACCTCCACCTACATCACTGAAGAAGGAATGCGCGCAATAGAAAGCTATAACTTTTATATATATATATATATATATATATATATATAAGAAGCAAATTCTGCAATATATATGAATAAATCCAAGTATTTTCCCATAAACCAATGCTCTTTTACCCCAAAGCTAGGTTTAAAAAGTCGGAGAAATTAAAGAGGTCGTCACCAAAATACACACTTCTTTAAACCTGGTTTTGTCGATGAGCATCATTCACGAGTTTGTTCATGATCATATCTGCAAGTCAACAAAGTTCATAGTTAATTTAAAAACGAAAATGCTCACCCATATTATGAGATATGAGTCATAGTGATAAGCTTATTTTATATAATATTACTAAAGCATTTGTATTTAATGGTTTCTATCCTACACTAATTGATTTGAAGTATGTGGGTTTCCCTCTACTGCAAGTGTGGTGGTTACTCATTTTTTTATAATTTAATACATTTTTTTAATTCATAATTATTCCTGTAGTATAACCATCTCTCTCTCTCTCTCTCTCTCTCTCTTATAAGGAGGATAGTTATATAGAGATATATACTCTAAGTAGAGATATATACTCTATACAAGGATCCACAAGAAAGGATGCAAGAAATTAGTTGAAGGGTCTCTCAGAACCATACTTTAGTGGTTGACCTTTGCACCAGTTCAACTGAGCTTCTTGTCTTTGTGGGTCAGGTGGTCTAAGTCCACTTGATCTATCTAATCCCACACAAAAATCAAATAAATAATTAAAAAAAAAAAACAAATGTAAGAAGGGTATTTCTGTCCAACTAAAAATATACACTTCTAGGTGAGGCTCATTCTTTAAAAGCCCTTCAAAACTGCATGAAGCAATAGCAAACTAAACCCTTCACATCTCTCTCTCTCTCTCTCTCTCCTTCGCCTTATTATCTTTCTTTTCTTTCGTTCTCTTCCTCCTCTACTGTCATTGCAATGGAAGAAGTTGGTGAATCGGAGCCGAAACTCCGGCATGAATCGATCATGAACAAACTAATATCCATGATATATTCTGGCCCGACCATTGGAGATGTAGAAAGTGCACTTTCGAAGAGATTCCAGTGCAATGAGATGGCGGATGGTCGGAGCAGCTCCAGACCAGTGTAAGATTTTTTTTATTTTTTTTTTCTCTTTTATCTGTAATAATTAACTTTTTTTTAATAATTTTTTAGTTTTAAGGAAGTTCTTTGTGTTGTAGACTTTCATTTCCAGAGAAGGGCATCGGAAAGATTGAGAATAAGTATACAGTAAAGATCAAGAACTTGGGTAATAGTCTTGCAGATGATGGATATAAATGGAGAAAATATGGGCAGAAATCAATCAAGAACAGTCCAAATCCAAGGTAATTCATAAATATTATTATTTTCATTTGTCTATTTTTACCTTTTTTTTCCTAAGCATAGTAGCTGATTTTTTTTTCTTGGTTGCCTCTTTTATTTGTTTAATTTTATTTATATGAGAAAGCTCTTTTAAAAATGCATTAGAATATTGTTATTTAAGATAATTTAACAGCTAGTTACTACTGAATTTTTAAATAATTTAATGTGAAAGGGACTGATATTTTAACAGCCAAACATCTTATATTCCTGCTATACTTGATTTACTGTAAAGAGAAACACTATGGTTCAGCTTATTTCAGGACTTAAATGCTTTGCTTGCTCTAATTCTCTGACCAATTTCAAATGGGAGCCACCAAAATCCAAAATAACAAAGTTCTAGTCATAAATAGTAAATCCAGTTGTCTCCCAACTAAAAAATGCCAAGAAAATAATAATAAAAAATAAAATAAAATAAAATGAAAGATTAAGTGTTAGTAGTCTCTATCTCAGCACTTAAGTCTTGAAATTATTCTTCTAAAATTTGCTAAATCTACAAATAAAGTGGTGGGTGGAAATAACAGTCAGAATTCCAAAAATGCTGCATGGATAGGCTTAGAATGACCTAGGGTGGGTCCAAGATTTCTCTCAAAATTTCTCCCATAAATAAATCTTAATTTAATTTTAAACATCGAATTGTTCACTTTCAGTTAAACACAGTTCAATATATTATGTAGAGACTTTTGGGAGAAATTTGGTAGCTCTCACTTTTATCTATTATAGCAAGTAAAAATTAAAGGAATAATGTCATAAAAGCCCCGGTCTTTAAAGCTCGCACACATTAGTTTATCCTTTTAACTTTTTTGGAAAAAAATTATGGTTGGAAATTCAAAAGTGTTAGACGGCTAGTCTACTATTGTAGATGGCTAGCGAGTGTTGCCAGTAATTATATCGTAGTTGTCGGGATGAGATATTCTGGACGAGACTTTTAGTATTCTTGTGAGCTAAAAAAGTGTTCATGGAAGCAAATTTAGTATTTTTATTTGTAGAATTGATTTATTCAAGTTTTGCGAGCCATGAATTTTTTTTTTTTGCAAAACTCCAAAATTATATTCTTACTATCTGCTTAAGCTTTCCGAAGAGCTGGTTGCTCCACATGATCATGTCGAACGATTAAAAGGAAATTATGCGCAACGTGTCCGCATCAAGCATGTGTTATAAATCTTACAACTTAATTAAACATTTCAAAAAAAAAGTTGGTTAACTCATGTCTGATTTCTAAGCTTCGTTTCTTTTTTTTTTCTTTTTTTCTTAAAAAAAAAATTTGAATAGGAGTTACTACAGATGCACGAATCCCCGATGCAGCGCGAAAAAGCAGGTCGAACGATCCTTGGAAGACCCTGAGACTCTCATTGTGACCTATGAGGGCCTTCATCTCCATTATGCATACTCCCACCTTGTATTTCCAAGGCCTACTCCTCCGGACTGCTACTCCGCCGATATTTTCGAGGTCAACAAGAAGCAGAAACTACACACCGATCCCGAAGATGATCCGCAGAAGCGCGAGAATACGCCGGAGAATAATGCAGAGCCAAACATAGATTTTCTGGAGGAGATATATACAGAAGAGAGCTCACAGGGTTTGCTGGAAGATATTGTACCACTGTTTGTCAGAAATCCATGCAGTAGCAGCAGCTCTGGAAATTCACATTCAAATTCAAATTCTTCATCTGCTGCTGAAAATGCCTCGGTTTCCGGATTTATGTCGCCGAATTATTCACTATCCTCCACCCTCTGCTGGTCTCCCATGATGTCTCCTTTGATTGATACAGGGTTTTTATCAAGTATTATCTAAGTATAGCTGTAAAAGTCAAACAAACATATTTCCATGGATCAATGGCTATGCATGCCTATAGGTAGTGAGTTGATGGGTTGTGTAATGCTACCCAGCGGCTTTCGCGGGTCGGATACTTGTGTTACATGGATGTGGTTCGGATATATGCAGACGAATGTACGCGCCATGGGTAGTGGAAGTGGAATACAAATAGTAATAGTAGTATATTTGAAGCAATGCAAACTAAAGCGATCAAGATTTTCGAAAGGTTTGTTATCTGTATACCTTGTGACAGTTTTTTTTTTCTGTTTTTTTTTTGTTTATTTATTATTTTTTTAAAAAAAAGGACCAAATCCTCTTAAAAGGGAGATTTAGCCCGTCAAATATAGGCGTAGTCCTTGTAACTTGTCTAGTATGCGTTGCTAGTAATATCCTGTGCATTCGAGGGCAAGGAATGGCAATAAATAAGGGATAACTTAGAGACTATGTACGCCACGCTTGACCTGACTTAAAAAAAAAAAAACAAAAAAACAAAAAAGAAAAGCAAAACTCATAAGTGAACCCATAGGAAAGGGCCGATCATGGCAACCGTTCCCTGTCTTTTAGTCTCGCACTGATCTTTAGTCTTCTCTTCTGCCATTTACTCTCCCGACCCTTTGATCTCCTCCCTGCTCAAACGCGCCCATCGCCCTTTGATCTTCCACATCCCTTTGGTTCGCTTGTACTGGGGTAAAATTCTACATCCGCCATTGGGGTGACTGTTATCCAGGTAATAGTTATCCCAATTTATCCTTAGTTGGATAGGCTACCAGCAGGAAATAGTTATATATTTATTTTTTTTCAAATATTTGTGAGAATTTTTTTCCATGTGGTTGGTAGAAAATAAGTAAAGGGGGCAGTAATGATAGAGAAGTAAATTTGTCTCCTTTCATACGCTGTTAGTTCTTCACTCACCCTAAAATTGTTTGGTCGTGTATGTATTCGACCACTTCCTAATTTAAGGGGATTAATTAATTCGTAGTTTGTCCTTAGCTCCATTTTTATTAGATAAATTACATTATTTTACATAATTGATTCCTCCTTTTTTTTTACCAAAAACAAAAATCAGAATTAAAAATCCATATGAAAAAATTTTCACAAAAAAAATGCTAATCCGATTTAAATCCATATGTAAATTTTCCATTTCATTGATGATGGCACCAAGATATCTCAATATTTTGTAGCTTTTCTTTTGGAGAAGCCATCTAATATTGTATTTAAAGGAAGTCGTATTAAGTGTAATATAAAAATCCAAAAAAAAAAAAAAACAACAAAAATGTAAGCCAACGATATCTCCTCACCACCCTGCAGGATAATAGAGAACAATTGACCTGTGCATTACCCCCAAAAAAAAAGAATAAGAATAACAAAAACACTTGTATAAATAACATTCAAAGGTTGGAAAAAGTTACTTAGAATGCAACAAATATATTAAAAAAAAAAGGATATCAAATACAAAAGAATGAAGCAAGATTTGGCGCGATAATGCAAAACAATACCGATACAAGAATAGATAAGATACTGATGTTACAGATAAGATGAAGAGAATTTCATTATACACAATTTCAAAGACAAATTGCAACTTCCAAGTCAAAAGAAAGACAACTTGCTGATAACGAAATGCAAAACTTGCGCGCTTCGGCAATGGGTCCGAGGTTTCTCAAATAAACTGCATGGAGATTGAAAACTTCGCATAAATCTCTTGATCAAATGGGACCCTACATGATAAATGAAGATAGTTGTTTGTTGGGTGATACTTAGGAGGTCAGGTTGTAGGTAAATGCACCTATTTCATTAATGCAGAGTTATATACAACCAAGCAAGCATATATTCTTCCAAACTCGCCATGCAAATACAAAGTAGGAATGTAAGATGAGAATTCATATTAAATTTTGCGAATGAAAATTATATATATATATATATATATATTATATATTATATATATATATATACAAAATATTCGAATGGTCATAAGTTTAATCTCACAATTTGCATGTAGAGACTGGTTTAGGAATTTCTTGGTCATATTGTATCTACAGTATAAAAAAAATAAATTATCGACGATTAAAATTTATGACTAGATAAAAATTAAATAAAATATTCAAATAAATAGAATATCCTGCCAATAAAATTAAATAGAATATCCACATAAAACTGTATTAAAGCCAAAATTCTGCCAAACTGAGATTCCTAACATAACTCTTAGCAAAACTACAGATAGCAGTGCTTTTCCACAAACAGCAACTGTAGAGTTCCTATTAAGAACACTAGCTACTACAGCAAGAGAACGATAAGTGCAAAAAGGAAAGAAAAGAATAGATCACTGACTTAACAGTCTGCATGAAGAGCAATGCTACAAGGCCCGAAACGAGGCAAGGGTATTACCGCCTTGTTTTTCGCCTTAATTTGGGGCATTTAGCATTTCTCCGCATGGAAACATGTTTACGTTATTCTTATTATTCTTATTATTATTATTTTTTGACATTATCGTGAAAAAACTCTTTTCGTAACCAGCCCATTTTTGTACGACCGTTGTAACAGATAAATCACAGGTGGCACCAACCATTTTTTAACTAACCAAGGAGTCCTAGCTTTTCAGTCTGGACAAGCTCGAATGTCAGTATTACCCTACACATGATATAGAGAGGATAAATCCCCCACACCCTTATGGATGACACTTGCGGGATTCGAACGTGTACATTAAAAAATTTACAAAGACAAAATCTAATAAACTGTAATACACAAAGATCATCATAAGATTATTAAATGATATGTGAACATAGTAAAAGAGAAAAACCTGTGTAATCGTCAGAAAAGTGAAGCATATTTTGATATGGAGCATATGATACAAAGTAGAAGGACATTGCATGCAAGAACATTATGGAAATCAAGTAAACTGACCAACTATGCCACTGACAGCTTTGTTACTTCTGGTAATTTATACTACACCTAGTGAAAAAAGTATGACCATGATTCATAATTTTAGTTGTCAGTGGTGTGATTCTAGCCTTTTGAAAGCAAACTGCAAATGACCATACCTAAGAATGGGTCCAGATAGCATTATGCCTTGCTCCAATGTGATGGAACGTACAGGAACTCTATCGCAAACCTTGGCATATAAGATATATCTCCCTTGAACAAGATCTGGTAGCCTTGGGTCTTAACCATGCTGCCTTCATGAACCTCTGCTTGCAAAATTTACTAAATCCTGTAGAACAGTTGCAAACAAGGTGTAAGGGAATTCTAACACAACAAATCTGTATGTATAAGCGAAAGATTGATATCAACCTCGAGTATCTTCACTCTCAAGAAACTTTATAACAAGGTTGCCCCCACGTCGAAGAACTCCATCTATATTTGAACTGGATTGAGAGTCATCTTCCTCAAAGGTGGACGCTAGACCAGGTACAGAAACCCTTCCAACAGCCAAAGAAAGTGCCCGCATCCCTAACTCGCAGGATATAGCTGCATCCCTCGCTGAAATCCCTGAGACTGTAGGACACATGTCTGATAGTATAACTGAGAAGCCCTTATCCTACAATTGTAGAAGTAAAAAATATAAAATATTTCTTAGAATATAATAAAAGATACTTGGGCAACAAATAGCTGCCGACGACCAAATGGAATAACATAGGGAACCAGTTTACACTAAATGATAAAACATAGATACATTTAGTGGTAAAGGACACTATAACTCATTTATGAGAAATTCCGAATCATAATAAATTGCTCATTACACTATGAATAGTTTATTCGTGCAAAAGATATTTAATGTCAAACAAACATGAGGAAGAATCGCCTAAACCTTTATTGATGCATATTCTTCAACATGTCTTGTCACAACCGCCTCATTCATTTCCAAAACCAAGGGAAATACAGTATCAGATATCAGCAGGACGAATAACTTTGTCTCTTTCTTTGCGTTGTCAGTTCATTGACATGAAATGCAATGCCTTTATTATTTTTATGGTGTAATGAGCTGGGAACTAGTTTTTAGGTAAACATTGATGTTTATGCATCAAGTTTTTATTTTGTGCTGCCCATGACATGGTGCTTTTAAGTTGTAGTAAATATCTTGCGTAATCAGAAAAGCCACCAAAAGATACTTAAAGTTCTTCACAAAGAATATCCGTACTGAAGAAGATAAAAAGTAATAATAAAAGAATATGAAATGATCCTAGGGGTAAGTTAAGACGCCAAAACCTGCGGTGAGAAAGCCCTAACTTGTTCCCTCTGAAGGCTCATAACATCTGCACGTACAGTCCTTACTCGTGAGTCACAATGTGAAGATGGAACTTTCACGTCCTGCTCTGGAACACAGATATGAAGTCAACTCAAAGCACTCAATCGCTCAAGACCCCACCCATTCTAAATATAACTACGACACCTCACTTCCATTCAGACTATGCAATTCTACTTTAAGCATGAGCTACAGACCTTTAAGTCGATACCCACCACCATGCCACCCCTCTCCAATGGACCCAAACTCTGGCAGGCTACCTGAAGCAAAATCATCAAAACCAAATCAATTTTTCTTAAAAGAAATAATGTTGCTTAGGAATACAGCCCCTGGTCGTTATAATTATTAAAAAAAACACCAGAGACAAGGAAGATCTAAAAGTACTTGATATCTACATTGAGTTTGGTGGCTAACACCAATAGTGGTTGAAGCCATTAGCAAGCAACATGTGCGACAGAAACTGGATTTATTTAGCAGTTGATTACTAGGATCTAATTGAAATGAAATGTGAATACCAAAAATAAGTCTTGCAAACAAGGAAGAGTTACAGCAGCTGGAAGGTAAAAGCCCATTGACAGTATCCAAGTACTAGAACCATTAAAAACACATATACAAAAGATAGGAGCACAGGTAATGCTCGAAAGTCGTTGCAATTTTAAAAGAACTCCACACAATCTGCAAAGCAGGGCAATGTGGCATATATTAAGAAAAAATTCGCACGCCTTTCATGGAGCCTGCGCCTACACACACGGGAGCCTTGTGTCCTAGATAGCACTTTTATCCTTCATAAAACAGAGAAAACTAAGCCCAAAAAGAAGAAAAAATTAAACTATTTCTGTACTTATCATCAAAATGAGAATATTTTTAAATTAATAGATATAATGACAACATACAAGAATAGAAATGGTGACAAAATACAAGAATTAGACTTAGGGCGGGCATGGCCTATGTCAGGCCTGAGGTGCGGCATTGACAATTTTGATCAAATACCACAAAATCAAAGGCGCAAATTTCATGCACTTATTTTCATGAATATCAACAGATGAATCAAATCATTCTCTGCACAACCGTGTTTGGCTTAAGTGTACATATCGCAACTCCCATATTCAAAAGCAAGAATTTAAATTGTTTGTCATTGTTCAAATTCTTAATGGGCGACAAAGCTTGATCTTAAAGTTCTCAAAACCAAAGTTTAAAAATGGTTAATGTGAGATAGCAAACAATGGGAAACCACCTAGAAAAAAATAAAAATAAAATAAAGTCAAGATCATTGGGACGAGAATTTGAACCTGAAAGCCAAGCGTACCCGGTGCGCAAGCACAAAGATCAAGAACTGATGCTGCACGGTGGATGGCTGTACTGCTTCATGGATCAGTCAAAGCAACCTGCAGACAATACATATAACCAATGCTTACACAAATTGACGCTAACCATATATAATCATACCAAAAATGTTACTTAATAATTGCCACTAAAAATTTGATCCACTGAAAAATTAACAATTAAACAAACATAACTAAACTTGAAAATCGTTCAACAAATGTCACTAAGTGGGAATGCAATATATACAATTAGAATGTAGTTGGGCATTCTTAATCGTGTTTTTTATATATTAGAAATTGAGCTCTGACGATGAAGCATAAGAAATAAGCTGACCTTGAATGCGGAACGAGCGACGTACCCGAGACGCTGCGCCTGGCGGCAGAAGAAGTCCGGCGAACCCTTCCCGTTCATCGCCGCCGTAGAGGAGGCGGTAGCGGCGAACGATAGGGGTTTTGTGCGGCGGAGAAAGGATTTTAGGAGGGGGAATATTTTATGGGCTTCTTTTGGGCTCCAGTTTGTGGATTTCCAGATACTGTTAATCTTTCAAATCAATTTCAAATGACAGCTCAATTGAACAGAAAAGTTTGGGATGCTGTTACTTTTCTGAATATAATAAATTACTTTAATAGTTAAAAAAAAAAAAAAATCACAAGAACAAGAGTAAATAGCAACCATACTTTTTATAAAATGTTAATAAACAGATGAAAATATTAGCCTGCTGATTTAATAAAAAGGTGAAAATTATCTTTTTGAAAAGTTTAGGAAAATGCCTATAAGCCTTCCTTAAGAATGCAAACTAATGTAATGTAATACAATTATACTCATAGTTATATTCTAAAATTATAATTAAATTAACGGCAATTTTAAATTTGCATTAAAAAAACACCATTTTTACATAATGGTAAATTTTAACCCTATCAAACAGCAACTTACGATCTCACTAGTGATTTCCATTTTCAAACATGAGTTACTTTTATACTCAATAGTACTTTTTTAGTTCCTATTTATGTGCATCCGCAATTACTTATGAGCTCGGCTATGCTTTAGGGGTTGTCAGGAGTCCTAATTGTATTAGAGCCATCAGAAGTCCCCGAGAATGTATTTTCTCATTATTTATATTTAACATGAACAACAATAATTAAGTAGTAAGTACGTCTGGATGAAATCTATAAAGGTAAGATATATGTATCTATATCGTGAAAAGTTTGGTTTTAGGATCTTCGGTCTGAATAACAAACATCCAAGCACACAGGTATATGCAGGTAGGCGAAGTATAAGTAACATCGCTTTCGGTGACATTGAGGCAGCAATGCATGCAATTCGAAACTAAGATCCAATTAAGAAACTTGTTTTGGAATCATAATATTGGACATGGATCTTCTCCGTTGCATATTTCTCTAATATTCTATATTGAGTGATCAGATTTAATTCACTCAAATCTGATGGTTCATATTAAAAGGGAGTCCACAAAAATATAGTAACATGTTATATAAATAAGGTGTAGAGAGAATTAACTAAATAATTATATAAAAAAAGTAAAGTACTTATTTTAATGGACCTCTTTTAATTTGACCCATCAGATTTAAGTGAACTTAATCTAATGCAATGGAGAGACTCAACCAAATTTCTCTTATAAAGAAATACTAAGCTTAATAGCTTTTTACTTTTCTTGTATGGTGGATGTATATGGCTTAGTTGCAACTATAGCCATGCTTTGTATATTTTAATGCACAAGAGCCACCTATACATAACACAGAAAAATATAGACGGAGATATTGTTCCAAATAAGTTTGCTGGAGTGGTACTTGTATAGACTGATCGAGGATCTTTCGAAAACAACCTCCATTGAAATATGTTTGCGTACATTATACCCTCCCAGGCTCTATCTTGGTGGAACTTTTGCTTGTTTGTGTTGTTGTATATTGTTTTAAGTAAACCTGAAGCTAGCACTATGTTATGTAGGTTAACATTTTTTTTTTTTTTTGTGGTAAGGAAAAGCCAATTTTTATTATAAAAAAAAAAGCCATTTTTGGAAGACTATCATATGAAATTGCTCAAAGATTCACACTTGTCCTAACTTTGTAAGTACTCTAAAACAATGCTAGACCCAACCCTACATAACCCCTCAACATACTACTTTGAGGAAAGTATACTCCAATTAAGGATCTACATACGATTACAATACTAATTTTCACCATACATTATCACCTACTACTCAAAAAGAACCCTATATAAATACCTCTCACACCTCACCAAGTCCACCAAGACTATCTACACTTGTAATATAAAAAAAATTCCACTTCTATGGCAGCAATGAGAGCTCTATTTCTTGCACTCTTTCTCTGTCTTTGGGTCTCTGCAATTAGGGTTTCTCAAGCAAGTGTCATGACAAGGCACTACAAATTTGAAGTATGTCTTTCTGTACTTATTCTTATAAATGTTGTAAGTTGGTCCTTGTTTGATGACATGGAATTCTTTCTTTTTTCTTTTTTTTTTTCTTTTTTTTTTTTTTTTTTTAGAGAAAATGAGGCGGCAAACAACATATTATGTTATTGGATAGTTTTTTAACCATAGGTCTTAGGTAGAACTTGAACTTGTCAAAATATTGGACCAACCGGACCTACGAATCTAAGCTCTGTCCAAATCCGAGTCAAGGGACACCTTAAGCTAGCTAGATAAGAATTATTTCTTACGGACTTCTGCTATGTTGGCCAGGTAAAGATGAAGAATATTACAAGACTATGTAGCGCAAAGAGCATAGCCACAGTTAACGGAAAGTTCCCTGGACCAAAGATCGTTGCCCGGGAAGGTGACCGGCTCATTGTTAAGGTGGTGAACCATGTTCCATACAATGTCTCATTTCACTGGTAACTACTTTTCCTTATTATTATTATTATTGTTATTATATAGAAGCCAAATAACTATTAAAAATTTTGCGTTTTGATTAACTAGGCATGGTGTGAGACAGTTGGGGAACGGATGGGCAGATGGACCTGCGTACATAACCCAATGTCCCATTCAAACGAACCAGAGCTACACTTACAATTTTACGGTCCCGGGGCAAAGGGGCACGCTGGTGTGGCACGCACATGTCTCATGGATGAGGGCGACTCTCTACGGTCCTCTTATTATCCTCCCGAAACGAGGCGTCCCGTATCCTTTCCCCAAACCCTACAAGGAAGTCTCCATCCTCTTGGGTGTGTAATTCTAACCAATGCTTGTTGGAAACTTATTCCATGCAACCTATGCATACTTAGCATCTATTTTAATGTTTTGCTTATGGAACAATAGGTGAATGGTTCAAACGCGACACGGAGGCAATCATCGCCCAGGCACTTCGAACTGGCGGAACTCCGAACGTCTCAGATGCTTACACCATCAACGGGTTGCCTGGCCCGCTCTACAATTGCTCTAGCAATGGTAATCTCAAGAGCCATCGACTTTTTTTTTTCTTGCAATATATCTTGAAAAATATATCCAACCCTAGAGTTACATATATTAGTTAATATGAATGGTAGAGTGTCGCACTGATTGGATAGATCTCAGATAGCTTCCTTATCTGAGGTCCAACTTTTCACTCTATCAGTATTAATAGAATTTTATTAGTTGGTGCTCATATGTATTTTCTACGTGCGATAAACAATTTTATCTAAAAATTAATTGTAGGATAGTCCTTTCTAATACCTTCAAGGTGCCATTTATGACGATAATCTCGATATTTAAAAAAAAAAATAACAAAAAATTAGTTAACAGTTCGGTTCTGGAAGTTGTAAAACTTTCGAACATTTATGGCTGACACGTGTTATACACAGATACGTTCAAGCTGAAGGTGAAACCAGGGAAGACATACATGCTCCGGCTCGGCAATCTCGTACTCAACGATGATCTCTTCTTCAGTGTCGCCAACCACACCCTCACCGTCGTCGAAGCCGATGCTGTCTACACGAAACCTTTCAACACAAGCGTCGTCCTCATCTCGCCGGGTCAAACAATCAACGTCCTCCTCCGCGCGAACCCCATCGGCTCCGGCGCCACCGCCTTCCTCATGGCGGCGAGGCCCTACAGCACGGCACCGCCGGGCACATTCGACAACACCACCACTACCGGCGTCCTCGAATACGAGACACCATCAAACATCTCCGCTGCCGCCGCCGCAAACAACCTATCTCTCCCAGTTCTTCCGGCGATCAACGACACCGCGTTCGCCTTTAACTTCACCGGGAGTTTCCGGAGCTTGCGTACCGCCAATTTCCCGACTGCCGTGCCACAATCGGTCGACCGGAGGTTCTTCTTCACCGTAGGGTTAGGTACGAACCTTTGCCCGGCGAACCAGACATGCCAAGGTCCCAATGGGACCAAATTTGCAGCCTCAATGAACAACATATCCTTCATTCTCCCTAACACATCTCTTCTCCAAGCACACTACCACGGCAAATCCAGAGGAGTTTACACTCCAGACTTTCCCCAATTTCCCCCTTCTCCGTTCAACTACACCGGCCCGCCGCCGAACAACACAAACGTTTCAAATGGGACTAAAGTTTTAGTCTTGCCTTACGATACCAGTGTAGAACTAATAATGCAAGGGACTAGCATCGTTAACGTTGACAGCCACCCGATGCATCTCCATGGATACAATGTGTTCATCGTAGGCCAAGGTTTTGGAAATTTCGATCCGACGAGAGATCCGGCGAAGTTTAACCTCAATGACCCTGCGGAGAGAAACACGGTGTCGGTTCCCGCCGGCGGATGGGTGGCGGTGAGATTCAGAGCTGATAATCCCGGCGTTTGGTTCTTTCATTGCCATTTAGAGGTTCACTTAAGCTGGGGTCTGAGAATGGCTTTGGTGGTGCTCGACGGCAAGCTTCCTGACCAGAAGATGCTCCCACCACCACCGGATCTTCCGAAATGCTGAATCCAATCGTTCATCTCGCCGGAAAGAGTTTGTCTTTTTGGTTCGTTCTCCGATGGGGTTTTTTGTTGTGCTTTCTTGTGATTGTTGCTTGACATGGATTGGAATAAGTTTTGTCTTCTGTAATGCACGGTGTGGCAAAAAATATCCACCAATGTTTGTTTGAATAATATAATTAAATTGATCAATTAAATCTCTATTTTGCTCCAGGAGCCATGAATCATTTCTACTAACCCCCGTAGATGCCTAGCAATTTTACAGACAAGAAGAAACCACCCTAACCTAGCACAATTTACACTATCCTGGATAAATAGATGTGTTTGAATACATATAAACAGATCTGTTTTCGGGTCTGATCCAATCTTTCAACTCCCAAAGCTATACTTGCAGCTCCCATAGCCTAAAACAAGCAACACATAATATAGTTAGAACCCGACTTAGATATTGAGATAAATGTTGGGGGTCTAGCCGTGTTCTTGTCAAAAATTGAACATTATGATTCTCAAGAAAGAACCCGACTTAGATATTGAGATAAATGTTCGGGCTTTAGCTGTGTTCTTCTCAGAATTGAATTTCGCTGATTTGATTGGCAATTTCTGGGTTATATATTGGGACTGCTAGCATTGCAAGTGTAAAAATTTCCAAATATTCATGTTGATTTAACAGCTTATACTTCTTTAAAACAAGTTCAGTGGACTTACTTGGATCGGTTGTGGTAGTAACACCGGTCTTTGCGAAATCGCAGTCATAGTCGTGTCGGCCAGTGTTCTGGTAATACGCATTCATGGCGTAGGAAGCGTGAGACTGCAGGTTGTTTGGATCATAGCAAGCTCCACCAGGCTGGATAGGCGAGCAGTCCACACCAGCGTTGCTACATGCGTAGTCGATGTTAGACTGCAATGCTGCGGCATCCACCCCAAGCTTGGCCACGCACCACGTTCTTCCTCCACCTGGCACTGCCGGAGCTCCGCCAGACTGCTTTGAAACAAAATGAATGGATGAACAAAATTAGAAAACTTTAATGTGATTGTATCAAAACCATGATGAATGTTATACTCAAACATGATGCGCGCAGAGAATTATGAAAGATATTTCCTTAATGAATGTTAGGCGATATGCTTACATAAAAGAAGAAAGGCGCAAATATAATAGACGGATATTTGTCTTTTATACTTCACATAATCGAAATTTGCCAAAATATACTTTATCTAATTCAAAATAATCTTTTCATACCCTAATTTATTACGTAAAATGACAAAATTATTTTTATTAAATTAGCTGCCATTTAATTTCGTTATTTTACATAATTAAAAAAAAGACATAAAAAGACAGATTTTGATAATTTTTAATTATAGGATTACCAAATTATAAATACCTTTATAATAGAGTCTGCGATGTTATAATATCCAAAAGTTAAAGGACATTTTCGTCGAAACAAGAAGTATAGACACCTAGATAGATTGCTTGCGTTCTTCCACTGTCTTCCACAAACCCACGTTCCACGCCAAAACCGCGTTCCAGTAGACCACTGTTTTAGAGCGCCCTCAAGCTAGTTTAGCAGAGCAATCTCTCTCATTATATCCCAATTTTAAATTTTAATGAACACTGCTATTTTGTAGAAAGTGTACCTAAAATTTATTCTTTTCAACAGTAATTTAGTCATTCTGAAATAACTTTGTAAATATGTCTGGCATAAATAATTTACAATTTATGAATTCTAATTGCAAATTTGTTATCTATTTCAATCATTAACCAAAAAATAAGTAAAGATAAACTTTAATTGCATACCTTCATGATCCCGACGTCGTAAACAGGAGTTAAATCAGCCCGAAAAATCCCCCAATTCCTTTCTGCGATCGGTCCGGGCTTCAAATCCTCGTTGAGCAAAGCAAACAAGTAGGTCTCGAATCTCCGGCGAGGCATCATCGGCGTCCCCTTGCCGGAATTCACAATCTCAATTACATTAGCGTTGAATTCCGCCGCGTCCGCCGGCGAAACACCCACCTGCCCCGGCTCCGCCGCCGTCGGCCACCCCGTCTCCCCCACCGCTATCTCCACGTCACCGTACCCGAGTTTCTTCATCGACCAGTAAACGGCGTCGAGCTGCGCTGTGAACATGTTGGTATAGTTCACCTTCGTCGCGCCATCGTAGATTCCCGAATTCGGTCTGAACAAGGCGTAGTTGAGGGTCTGAGCATTGTAGCCGAAGTAAGGGTAAGGGTTGACGACGAATGGGGTCTTCGTGTCCCGGTGAAACTGCAACATCGGAGCGAAAATCGCCCGGTCGTAGCCTCGTCGGAACCGGCCGGTCGACGGCGGCTCCGACGAGGATAGGATTCCGAGATAGTGCGGGGTCGACACACGGATCGATTTGAGCCCGGCGACATCGAGGGCGGCGCGCAGAGCGCGCATCGCTGGAACGAGGTGGGCGATGAGGTTGCGGTCGCCGGTGGCCAATATCTCGTTTCCGGCGAAGAGCATCGTGATATTGGTGCAGTACGAAGGGCGAGATGTTGGCGGCCGACCCAGTCGGCGGCGGCCGAGGATCGGCGAGCAGCGAAGCTGGGGATGAGGCCGTTGGGGGACGTGACGGCTAGGGAGATTCCGGTGCCGGCGAAGGCGCGGATCATATCGGGATTGGCATCAAAGAGTTTAACGCGGTCGATGGAGGTCTGATCGCGTAGGAACGCAGCGACCTGGGACGGCGGCGGGAGGTTGTCGGCAAAAGCTCCGTAGTTCACGCCGATGGGCATCGGCGCCGACGCTATCTCCCGCCACGTGAGAACGCATGCCGCGAGAAAGAGGAATAGGAGAGGGGCCGCCATTGTTGGCGAGTTTGAGGTGCTGGAATGGTGGGGAAGATGATGGAGACGAGGGAGAAATTTTAGTTTGTCCGAGTTCAAAGAAGATGATGCGTCGGGGGGGTTTAATGGCGAATATAAAGAGAGACCTTACTAGTTATAACTTCTCTAAATTAATTAATAACATGTGATTAGTTACGTGTGATTAATAACATGCGTCGGGGTTTAACGTCTATGATGAGTTTTTTATTGATATATTACGTGTGATTTGTGGCAAGAATCAATACTCTGTATAATGACTTTATTTATAGCTGTTTTACTATATTTTGTATGTCATATGCTGGCCGGTAAATTACTAGTGGGTCTGTGCTGGCTATTGGGTGCGTGTTGTCTAATGAGTTTGTATCAGCTACTGGTTTTTTTGTTTGGCTGAGTATATTCTAGCTATTGGGTGTGTGTTGTATAATGAATTTGTGTTGTTTACTTTCTGTGCTGGTTACTTGGTATGTCTACTGAGTTTGTACTGGCTACTGCTTGTGTTCTATCTAATGAGTTTTGTGCTAGCTACTAGTTCGGTCTTTGGCTGAGTTTATGCTAGCTATTGGGTATGTGCTATCAAATGAATTTGTACTAGTTAATGGGTGTGTGTTGTCTATTGGCTTTGTGCTTGTTGCAGGTTCTATGATGGCTACTTATTCTGTGCTGCTAATGAGTTTATACTGGCTAGTGCTTCTGTCTAATGAGTTTGGGATAGTTAATCGTTATGTGCTGATTTATGAGTTTATACTGGCTAGTGATTCTGTCTAATGAGTGTATGCTGGTTAAAGATTTTGTGCTTGGCTGTAGGTTATGTGCTGGCTTATAGGTTTGTGTTGGCTAGTGATTTTGTCTAATAAATTTGTGCTGGCTATTAATTTATAGGTCCTAGCATTTCTTACCTTCGATTTTCCCGGAACGATTTTTGCTCAAATACTGAAAAGCAGTTCTCTGTGTGTCTTCTACAGGCATTGCTTGCAGCAAGGAAAATGTACATCATACGAAGACAAAGTTAACATGAGCAGAACATGATAATTTGACTCATTGAGCTCCAACTTAAAGGTATGTGGACATATTTTTCATACTGCTTGTTGCAAAAAAATAATAAATAAAATAAAATTTTCACAATGTTATTATGAAAATTTTGCACCTGCAGGAGAATGCTGTTAATATCTACCTCTATTTTATGTATGTTGCAACCAAGTAAGCTGACGATGCTCTAAGTACTTAAAATAAGATGTTATGATTTATTTCACCATCCTTGAATGTTGTTTTACGATCACTTTCTTTTATATCATTTCATAAAATCGTTGACATGTGTTTACATGCTCCCAGGTGTATTAACAGTCCATTATAAATGTATTTTGATCTGCATAAATAGATGTTAGTAAAAACATTCGTGAGAAGCCCGTGTCCCGGACCAAGACATTTGTCCCGTGATCATCGATATCAGGGCCGCAAAAGCACACAAGGCGGCGCACGGGGTGCCTGTGCTATGCAGGCGTCTAGGCAAGCTGGACGCCTGGGCCGCGCGCCAGATAGAACGTCTTAGCCATGCCCGGGCTTCGCCTAGGCCGTGCCTAGGCAGCGTGTGGGGCAAAGTCAACTCCACCATCGAAAATTCTCTCTTGAGTCTTGTAGTATCTTGGATTTCTTGGCCAATAAGTATGAATCATCTAAAGTTCAATCCAAGCCTTACACTTAGGGGTTGTTTACTTCGCGCGGAAGCCCTGAAGAAGTGAGAACTGAGAAGTGGGAACTGTGAGAAATGAGAAGTTGGGTGAGAAGTGGTGTTTTGAGTTCTCTGTTTACTTGGGATTGTGAAAGTAGAGGCTTGGAAGATAGTTTCTTTGTTTGACTTGGGGTTTAGAAGTGAGGGCTGAAAGATAATTTTTTTGGTTTACTTGGAATTGGAAGTAAATTGAGCCATAAAAAATATATTATATTTATTTTTAAAATTTAATATTTAAATATTTATATTAAATTATATATTATATCATATTTTTTGTATGTATCTCTCATTTAATATCTTAAATTTTATATATTATAATATATATATTATATTAACAGGATTATGTTATAAGTAATATATTTTATTTTATATGTAATTAATAATAATAATAAATAAATTTTATATTCTTGAATACTAAATTATAAGAAGATAAGTTCCAAAATTTGGAACATAAAAGTATTTAAATACAAGATTTTATATTGAATAAAAATTTACAAAAAAGTTTTATTATTACATATACATGTATCCATAAAAAAATAAAAAAAAATAAAAAATTTAACATTGTACAAGTATTTCAACCATTGACTACAGTTGTCGCCAGAGGAAGGAGAAGAAATCGCGAGAACATAACAGAACTCACGCGCGGAAGACAAAACCGAGTTCGCCCACTTCGCAAGCTAAAAGCTGCGAAGTGGGCGAACTCAATTTAATTATATAACTCGCGGAACTCGGAAATGAGTTCCGCGAGTTCCCGCGGCGAAGTAAACAACGAAACTGTGTTCTGAGTTCCGAGTTTCACGAGATCCATCGGTTCCGCGCGAAGTAAACAGCCCCTTAGATCAATCTTAGTCATCCATTGAGGCTTTAGATTTCTATAAATAGAGGACCTCTCTTATTTGTAACCAGCAGGATATCAATAAATTCATCCAAATGTTGAGCAAAGCATTCAAGTATTCCAAGTGCTCTTACGATTTATATAGTAGATGCTTAGATTCGGTTAGAGAGTCACAGAAATTCCAAATGTTTAGTGAAATTTAAGATTTATTAGTGGGTCGTTTAATTTTCGTAACTCCTGATGATCATTGAGATTACATAATTTCTGAATACCTTTAAGTTCTCATAACTCTTGATGACCTTTGAGGAATTCAAAGCATATTTCAACACTTTGTGATCACTGTAGATAGGAATTTCTGCAATTAAAGGTACTTACATGCTACACAAAAGAAAATTGATGATCTTGATTTCTCGGTTAATCAGGCTTCTCTGCTATGAAACTCCAGAGAAAACACCGAAACCGTTAAATATTCAAATGGTTTCGAGAATTTTTCCTATGCAATTTCTTTAGAATCTAAACAAATATCTTGTGGTTGGAGGGTTGGAAAAGATAGATCTTTCTTCCAAACTAGTTAAATTGCCAATTAATTGATGCTAGATAGATACTTCACATCACATAACTTTCGAGATGCCGTTCATTTTGTTTGTTAAGAGTAGTGATATTCATCGAGGTCAAATTGGCATCATCACATTCTAGCTGTGGTGATCATAAGTTCCACTTCACTTTTGAAACTTTCACAAGTGCCTCGAATATATATATATATATATAGAAAAATATTAATCTCCGAAAGGAGCAAGAGTTGGCTCCTCTAATGTTATATTTTAAGAATTTGAGTCTCAAATAAGAGATCGGAACCGATAGAAGTATTATATGAGTGCAAAATATTTAAAAATAAAAAATCATTAGGTTTCATTAAGTTTACTTATACATCAAATAGTTTAAAGTTCGACTAACGAACGATCTAGATAGTGCGGTTTTATATAATTCTAGATAAATATGATGTTGATCTAAATTTTGAATTTTGAAAATTTAAATTATTGATGTTGATCTATATGTTTATTTATCTGTATGGATCGTAATTCATCTAATTTGGATATTTGTATAATATTTTTTAGATCAAATTTTATTCTGAGAACGTTTATTTTAATCGCATTATGGCATTAACACATGACGTAATAAAATTATTTGAATTTTGGTATATCAAATATTTTCACAATATAGATAATTTCTAACGGTTTCGATCTTTTATTTGCAACTCGGACGTTGAAAATGACCTGATATGAGCCTAATATATTTCTTTCGAGTGGAGATTAGTATTTTTCTATATATATATATATATATATAATATACTATATATATATATATATATACTATAATATTTAAGCGTGAGGGGGGGGTTGCTACAGTGCAGGCCCCCCCCATATATATATATATATATATATATATATATATATATATATATATATATATAATATATATATAATATAATATATTAATTAATAATAATTAACTGTATATATATAAATTTTAATTTTTTTAAAATATTTTATTTTAAATAATTAAATATTCTTAAATATATTTTTAAAAATTTAAAATAAATTAAATTTTCATCTTTAATCACCTTATCTTTTGGCAGAGTCAGCTCGGACTCGCCTTGGGGTATGTTTCCGCTAGAATATACGAATATACGTACTATATATATATAAGTAATTATATCACCATCGAAGAGAGGAGACCCACGCCAGTCTACCGTCTTCGAGAGTTCCCTTTTCACCTGTGAATCTCCAAACTGAGTGTGAAGCCTGAATTCCTTGCAACTTGTTTGTACAAACGTACATTGTCAAGGATGGATTGAGAGCATATCTATTACACTCAGTCAGATTATTTAAAAATAGGAGGCAGCGAGACACCACATTAGAATTTTTTAACAACGAGGATGGAGAGAGAGATTCTTTTTTTTTTCCATTCATTCATATTCATAGAAACGACTACATGACAATTTATTTTTGCTAGATTTTCTAGTACACAAAGAGAGACACACAGGCTTCCACACATAGTAGTAATCAGTTCTTAGCACACAGACTTCATCTCTTTCTCTCTCTCTCTCTCTCTCTCTTTAGAACACACACAGAGACACCTGTTTTCATTTGCAGTTGCAAGGATTACAGGTGCAGTTGGGTCCACACTTGCATCCCTCAGTTCCAGCCTCAGCAGCAACCATCTCAAATGATCTGTAAAACAATATTTCATTCAATTTTTTTTTTTTTAAATTATTGTTAGTTGAGATGTTTAATATTACAGAATTATTTTCTTCCTCTTTTTGAATTATAAGGATGGAAATTCATTAATTTTAAGGAAAAAGAAAAAGCAAATAGTAACAGACCCCTTCTGAGGTGCAACACCAAGGACCATGGTAGTGGTGGTGGTGATCCTTTCCTCAGCCAAGTCAGGGTACATCTTGCATCTGCAACACACAAATTTCATAAGAAAAAAGAATTTATTAGCTTAACTAAATTTTAAATAAGAAAAACAAAACATTGATTTTCTTTCTTTGTATTTAAAACAAAATTATTCATTTTAGATCATGTTTTATCATAAAAATGATGGTTTTTGGTTACTAAAATTGTTAGACCTCCCAAAATTTCTCCATAACTCCTTTGTTCTCAGGTGAAATTTGGGATTACTTTCTTTGCAAAATAAAATGATAAAAGTAATTAAAGGCATACAGCAGAACAATATGAACCCAAAAATAAAATAAAAAAAAAGAAAATCATGTTTCTGTAAACAAAACTATCATGTATGCAAAGCAAATAAGATCTACAAGCACCAAAGAATACATCACAATATTAAGACATAAACAGGTAATATTAGGAAAAAAAAAAATAAATGCTTCAAAATTTTTAAAAAATAATCTTAAAATTAAGAAAAAATAGAGGGGAAATTTCTACCCTCCACATCCGCTGCCGCACTTGCAGCTGGAGCCACAGCCACAGTTTCCACCACAGCAAGACATTTTCACAAATAGAAATAAATGATTTAACTCTGAATATCTTAGAAATGAATCAAAGGTCTTGGTATGAGAAGTGTGCTATAGATGACTCCTTATTTATAGCCGCACAAGAGGATATCCACCGTACACGTGTAAAAATCTTGCAGGTGTGCGAAAATCTCTAAATTAATTAGAAACAACGTATGAGCCGCTTTCTTATTTGCCAAGTATTTTGTATAAGGGTACTTTCGGAATTTTCAACTGTGAAAAATATCCATTACATGATACGACCCAAATCATAGACTAAGTCCTGCAAATCTCGTTATATTACATTTTAAACCTTATTATTCTATTATTTGCTTAAAGCTCCTATAAATGAAAATTAGAATTAATCATTAATGATTCTTGTCAATGGCATAAGCATGCTATCTTGACCACAATAAATTTGCCAAATTTTGCGAAATAATTCCATTATTTGCGCCGATTTACGCCTATCTCACGATTATAAGATAAATCAAAGGCTAATAAATTATATATAATATAAAATATATTTGAGGGCGATCATCACATTGGGGGGCTGTGCAAGATTATGATAGACAAGAAATTTTGTAGGTGGCCCCTTGGCTTCTCTTGTCCATCCCTTTACATAGAACAAACCACTGAAAGGGAAGACTAGCATCTCAACTCACTTTCCCATTATAGATAATTGCATATCAGCTCTAATTTAATTAACCGACTATTGATCCAGTTAGTTAGCAGATTTAGATATTAGGAGGAGACCAAAAGTCTATCACTCATAAATAATAGGTCGAAGGTTCGAATTCCAATAACATCTGATTGGGAGGGTCTACTGTTTAGCGTTAAGTATCCAGTTGAGATGTCGGATAGATATCGAACTCGAAGGTCAAGATCAAACAATCAGCTTCAATTTTAAAATTGTTGAAAAATCAAACCCTAAATTCAAAATACTTATAAATCATCATTATCTCAAAATTTGTAAATATTTTCACTCTTATATAAATATTTTAAAGAAGAATTGAATATAAAATTTTTTTTCAATGTATCTATAACAGTCATAGTTAATATTTTTTTTTAAAAAAATATTTTTAATTAGATATTTTGAAATTTGTATTTAAAATTAATTCATTAACTTGCTAAAATTTTGGAGCTTCAAAAAATATAAATTTAAAAATATAAAAAATAATAGATTTTAAACGAACAATTTATTTTTAACAAGGAATTTTATGATAGTGACATGCAAGTCTCCCTTTTCTTTATGTACATGCATGAATTTTCCTTATCAATTGACTATTTAACAATATGTGAGTTCCAGCCGATCAAAGGATGCGAGTCTTGATCAAAATCGACAAAATTGGCTCCGTCAAATAATTGTATCTATCGGTGAAATATTTATTGAATATTAAAGAATTATAAAAATAATATGGCTTCACATAGAACAAATAACTAAATATATCAAGTCTTGTGGACAACGATATGTGAGTTTTCTAATGAACCAAGTAATTTGTGTGATTGGGCTAAGCACTGGGATAGCGACAGGCGCCGTGTCTTTTGAAATGGAAATACATATGGAAGCCAAAAATATTTTTTGGGAGGGCCTGGCTTTGTTATCAGACCTAAATTTAGATACATGCTTACTTCATATTTATATAATACTAAAGTACAAAAGAGATTCGATGGTGTCTTATATTTTAATATAATCATTTAAATTTAAATAAGCTTAAATTATGTATGTTATTTAAATAAATACAATCTTGATTATATTTTATAAAAATTATAAAATCGTCTATTTTGCTACTTATTCTATATATATCATCTGTATAATTTTTAAATTAAATTTATTTTATTTATAGATTTTTTTAAAATATATAATAAATATGATATAATAGATTGGTATAATTTTAAAAATAAAATTATATTCTAATTATAATAAATAAAATTATAAAATTTAAATTAATTTTTAATTATTTTTAAATGTTTATTGTAGATAAGAAAGAGGTAAGAAATCCCTAAATATTAACCTCGCTGAATTGCTTGGCGAATATCTTCAGATTTGCTGTCAATCGCCGCTTCATTCTTTTCAAAAAACACAAAATACTAAAACGATTAAATATAAATATAAAAAAGTAGTACAATTTAGGGGAAAAGAGAAACGAAACCAAAAACAGATTTTAGCACGCCCACCGTGGGGCTCGAACCCACGACCACAAGGTTAAGAGCCTTGCGCTCTACCAACTGAGCTAGACGGGCTGTTGCAAATTTCTGATTTTACTATTAACAAAAGGTTAGACATCGGTGGGAGAGTAGAGACGACGACGATGTCGTACACTTTGTCGAGATGAGCCGCGTGATTTTCAGATTAAATCTGAAGGCGCGGTGTGAACTCAGTCGATCAGTATCGTCTACGAAGAAACAGCAGATTTCAACGCGAATATCGTCTACTGGATCTCGTCTGTGCATTAGTTCGTTCTCCGATTATTAGCAGAGCCTTTCTCAAGATGAAGAAGATCTACTTCGGTAATGATGAAGAGAAGAACCTCGCGGAATCATCTACGGTTTGCAATGCAGTTGATTATAACTTCAAGATATAATCCCTATGTTGTTCTTCAAGATGTCTTCTCCAGAAACTCATGATATGATAGAAATAAAATGAAAATATAATTTACTTTCGCAGAACGAGCCTAATAATTCTAGTACTAGCCCTTGAACCGTGTGAATCACGGCCTCAAGGAATTTCTTTCACAAAATGTTGTCAGTTTCTTGGTATTACTTAGTGAGGAATAGTATACACATGCACATGATTTATATTTGATGGTTTCAAAGACAATAGTACAACATAACAATCAAAATATAATTTCATAATGCATTACCAAATTAAATGTTATTATGGTTGATTCCTACACTTGCAAACAGTATTACTTTATAATAATGTAAAAGAATAACTCTTATACTTTCTGAAGATGTGGCACCAGAAAGAAAGTGGATAGCTATATAGCAAGCAGTTTATAAGGGAACTACGAATGAATTAGTTCAATTTATGAAAGCGAATGTGTCTAGAATATTCATAAACATGTATAAGTATGAGTTTATTTAGGACAAGTTTTAAACAAAGGAGTATTTCTGAAACGTATGGTAGCTTGATTGCTAGACCATTGTCTTTGATAGTGATAATGGTAATTTTTCCATGATATCTAGCTTAGTCTTGGTCAAATTTATCTCCGCCTCAACCAGTGGTAGGATCTCCATGATGGTTTGGGGATAATAACTGTACTCCCTTCCCTTCTAAACAGGGGAATGGATAGACGATCCAAATCAGTTGGTCACATGTCAAAGTACAAAATTTATGACTTCCTCTAGTAAGTCGTCTAGTATTAGTTCCTCCAATTCTTCACCTACATATTCCATGTCAACATGGAGGGTGATCCACCCATCATTCTTGAGAAAATCTTGAGTGACGAGATATTCAAACATTGAATCATCAGGGGTCTGGGAACTCAAATATTTAATGCTTGTCCAAACCTCCTCTAGTATATGATATTCATCAGGCTTCGGTTTTATGTTATAATTAAATCTGGGGAGCCATGAGAAATTGGAATTAGAGTTGTCATAGATTCGTATAAGAAGCTCGGTAATGAGATCAAACAAAAGCTGAAAATCAGCAGATATCTCAAGAGCAGCATTCCCACTGTCATGCTCATCGACAAAGGCGTCTGCATAGCTGGTCAATAAGGTATCTAGCTGTTCGTAGGCATTTTGATATGCTCCCCTAAGCTCATTGGAGTCGTATATGCATTTGCTTAACATCTCTCTAACTAGATTGAAGATAGCTTCATCCTTCTGATCCACTTCAAAATGCAAATCACCGATACCTTTGGTTTTCCATGGAATATGAACTTTGCTGACATAGACTTCAGTATTTTCTATCTTGCCTTTTGAACTGGTCAATGCATCTATTTCCTCAACATTTATATGTTCAAGTTCTGAATCTTCCTTAGTTGAGCAAGTCCTAGGACCACAGGGTCTCTCTTCAAGATCAAGATCCAAGTTTAAGTTTAACCCTGTTGGCTTGCTACTAGAGTGTCGTTCATCTCCGGCCTCTGTATCATTGAGGGGCATTTGATGTATTTGGTCAGCCATTTTTGTATCAAAACCATAAGGATCACACAGTTCTTGTTCAGTGGTTAACTCTGCTTTATGTTGCTCACGTAGATTAATAATCCCATTAGCCTTCTCAATATTTGAAACTGATGCTAAGCTCTCTATATGTAAGTGATTGCTTGTTGGCAGTGGTTTATCAAAATACTGAGTCTGAACTAATACTAAGCTATCTTCAGCACCTGTGATTGGCATAGCCTCAGACATACTTGCTTCAGGATAATCACTATCATCATCCTGAATAAAAAAGTGTGACCCAATATCAGGAAGTGAGAAAATTCTTCCTAAACACTTTGGGGGCATTCCACCTTGGTGGTTATCATCTTTCTTTACTGATTTGGGTCCTCCAGGCAATGTTGTGGATTCCTTGCGTAAAGTGATATCAAGTAAATGATAATACCTGTCCAATGCTTCGTTTAGGGTATGAGATCTTGTCAAACCTTTAATTTTCTTTCTGCTTCTCTTCGACATATTTCCAGGACTGTCCCAGGGGTAACACTGAAGTCCAGGTGCATCAGGTACTTCTTTCCTTGTGTTGTCAGATAGGGTTTGGCCACACGGGATCTTATGGAGAAACCCATCCATAGAAATTCGACGATGCTCATGTTTGTTATCTTTGATTATTTCTTTAAAATGCTTTTTGATGGGCCTGACGTGACTCACAGATGGTTGACATTGCTGCCGCAGTCTTACGTCAACACGTGTACCAGCTAAAAGATCAGCGCTATGATCCACGGAGCTGCCTGAAGTTGGAGGTGTAGTTTCTTCATTGCTGGCCTTAGCTACGTCATTCAATTTCATGGCTTGTTCAACATCTGTAAAAGGGTGACTAGCTGGATATGAATTTCTATCTTGTGAAACAAAGTTAACCTTGTTTTCTTTGAGGTGCTCATCCTTACTTTCCTTTATGTTATTTTTCTTCGTTGCAGATGGCCCATCATCCTTGATATCTTGCGGTTCAGCTCCTGAGAATGACCCACAAGTAGATAACAATACATCGGAAGCAGAAGATTTTGGAGGGAGTAGATAATTTGCGACACCATAAGCGGGGTCCTGAAGAAATTTCAAGAATAGTTCCTTGTTTGTGTTGAATAACTCCGTCATTTTCGAGAAAAATTGCAATTGCTGGAGTTCAAGATCAACCTCTTTCACTTTACTCTTCTGTTTTGATTGCATATATTTGGTTTCAGCTAACTTTTCGTGTAGAAGAGATTGGTTCTTCAGAACATGATTCCCAAGTTCGTCGATCTGGTCAGCATGATCCAAGGTATTCATTGCTTCATAAATTTCAGATTGCTTTCCGATAGCCCGTTTAGTAGTGGAATGATTTAGTAAAGGTACACGTCCGCTTCCTGCAGGAAAATCAGTTCCCTGTGCGTTTGTTGCAGTTGATGATTCCTCCATATCAGACATTGTGCTACAAGCAAGGAGGTGCTCATCAGATTTCAAGTGATGCATTGATACGGTGCGTAACAGTTGTGATGCTAAAGGAGAAATCTTTTGTTTGTGAGCCTGTTCTTTCGGCTTTTTCTTGAGAATTAGACTTTTATATAGACGCCTGGAAGGACTTCTTTTGCCCTGGTTGGGCTTCTCTGGACTCTGAAAATTTCCATTAGAAAAGTTAAGTCATTTAAAGTGGAAAAAAAAAAAAATTTAGAATAATCGGTGCAACTAAAAATCAATAAGGATGTTGACAGCCCTATCCCAACATCTGTAACAGTTGTTGTGGATATAGTAGATAGGCCTGATAATTTATAACTTTCATGCAGCACATCTTCAACCCAATTCATTTGAGCGTAAGAAATGATATTATCATAACTGATAACAGAGTATGGAAATGTGGAGAGTAAGAGCTGAAGCTTCAATTTGTTGTCATTCAAATTCGAGCAATGCTATTTATCAGGAGCTCCTAATGGTCATGATACAATCTGAACCACACACGCTGTATCTGAAAATGTGTGGTACATCGCGATGCAGCGTTTGTTTTTAGACAGCGCCATCAGGGGCCTCTGGTAAATGGTATTTTTTTATTAAAATTATGACTTGCTGTAGATTGAACTCCTAAAATTAGCATCACTGCTGAATCTTCACACCTCATAATATATAGTTTGTTTACGCACTTGAAAATGCGGAAGGAATCGAAACTTAAAGATTGAATAGTTTTACTGAGAGGCGTAGTCTCGTTTCTGTATACATAGGTAGGGTATGTAAGACAATCTTTAGAAACTTAGGTTTATTGTTTGCAATAAAGCAAAAGCTTCGGTTGATTCTGAAAGAAAAGATTTGTCCACTAACCATTCTTCAATTGCAAGGTTTTCTGCGCCGAGCCGAGCCGAATTTCGGTAAATTCAGATTTCGGTACTTGCTGACCGTACCGATATATATTTATTTGTTATTTTTTAGAAAATAAAAAAATTTAATTTAAAAATTCAAATATATGATTTTTTTGACATGTGCCGTGCCAGTTCGTGCCGTGCCGACAACTGCTGGAACAGGTACGTGCCGCCCGGCACGGGCTGTGCCAACTGGCACCGAAAACCATGTTCAATTGATTGAAATTAATAAGACCAAGAATAGGACATTATTCTCTTGCTTACCAGGCATGCTTCACCACCCAAACATTTATCTTCTTCGTCATTTGAAGGGACTTTTGGTTTTGAATTTGGAAGCTTTAGCCCTGCAAAAGGTTCAATTGATAAGGATGTGTATATAAAAGTAAAATGAAACCCAAAACATGCATATTGATCTCATGGCTTAAACTCTAAGCAGTCTCATGTTAGGTGCTTCGCAGGTTTCGTTTAAAACAAAGACTCTATGTTTAAAGAGCGGCTAACAGTATAACTACATGATTAGTAAATAGTTTGTACTTTAGACCAAAGTTTAAGGCGACGTCTCGTGTCGCGTTTTGGTAAATTCCAAACTCGAGACAAGCCGAGCTGTGCTAGCACCTAAAACCATGCTTTGGACTAAAGTAAATATATACCAAACATTTAAGGTCTTTTGTTTGGTGCAGTGAAAAAAAATAATTAAAATTAACCAGGACCAATATGAATTTTGCTGAAACTGTGGACAAAAAGAGGGTCACTTACATACTCCGTGCTTTCCATTTCCAGGTCGTTTCGTGTGAGCAAGCAGCTTCCGCATGTGAATTCGTTGGTGGAAATCCAGGAGATGAAGCAGACCCCACATGCATCTAATTTTATGGTGCCTGCAAGGTGTTTCTGTAGCATTCTGATCCTGCTGTAACAGGTTTGCCATCTATAAAATTAAAGTTTAGTTTATTTCCACCAATTGTATTGGTTCCACAAGGATCTTGGCCATGCAATGGCTATTTTGGTGCTGTAGTGAGTCTGCAATCTATGAATCCGGCATGCGGATCGAACCAACTGGAATAAATAATGAATAAGATCTTATGGATTTCTTCTGCCGCGGCCTTCCTTCTATTACTTATTTGCAATCTTCCCAGATGTCTTCCACTGTTTATTTTTTATGGTTTTTCTTTTCAAGGATAGCACGCTAGGCCTTTTCTGTTCTCTGAGTGAGATGCAAACCTTGGTTCTCATATCGGGTGTTCAGAGCCGCGGGCTCAATCAGAGATGTTGAAGATCTGTGTGTCCCCAACCAGGAGATGATATAAGCTTTCAGGAAAGGTTTTAGAGGGAGTATCACGGCCTCCAAAATTTTTCGGTATTTTCCGCGCCTGTTAACTGGGGTATGTAAATGCTGGTGGTACTAGTGCGGTAGCTTTTTCTCGCGCATAACATGCATATACGAATCCTAGTAAATGATTTCAATAAAACTATCTTATTTGTTCTTTGGTGGATAAGGGAGATTTTAATTTTAGCTTGTTCTGGACTTTATCTTTTTCTCTCTTTATTCAGATTATTGCAACTTTGGTCCTGGCGGGAAATGAAGAGGGTTGGGATGCCTGAGAGCAAATCTCATTTGCCAATTCCAATTAACAAATAGCTCATCTTCTTCCCCCATGCTCTGATTTTGTAGTCCTATCCAACCATGCTGTTCCAGCGTTCCTTTACCGATTTGTGATTTCTCTTTTCGTTGTTATATTTAATTTGTTCATTATTCTAAAAGGGTCTTCTGAGTTGTTAGGTTTCTTAAAACCTTCCTGCTCATATTAAAATTTTATAACTCTCTTCAATATCATCTGCCAATTGACATTTGATATTTTTGTATCCTAATGTTGTTATGTGAGAAATGACAAGCAATACACTTTGTGCTTTAACTTAGTCTCGATGTGATTGAGGAAAGAGAGAGCTTATGCCGAAATACATGCGCGAATATTCATGCATACGTTGGAATTATTTATGTTAGGCTAAGTGGTTATATTATTATCTAAGTGATAGTTTTTTACTAGGTGTTGCGTACTTCGCATAAGAGTACTTCTGTGAAGGGCCCGCTATCACAAGGACTTTCAGTGTGCGGATGCGCTTATATTACCCAAGGGTATTCCCGTATGCTGTTATTCGTTGCGCTCGTAGTTGGGTGGTATTTCCCGCTTATTACTTGTTGAGAGATATTTGTACGGAGTGTAATTCCAAAGAATTCGTAGTCGCTCGCTCTTTGATCGTGTCTTGGGGTGATGCAAAACTATTTTTTTTATATTTTTTTTTAAATAGAACTAATTTTTAAAACTAGTGTACAAAAAATTAATCCATGCGGAGGATAAAAATTAGACAATATTATTTCTAATCTAATTAAAAAAGTTTTTTGTCAAGATAGGGTAATGCTGGTGGACGTCGTATTATTGAAAGCTTTGGCCAAACTTGAAGTAACACAAGAGAAGGCCTAGACCGTTCCCAAAAACTTGGCTACGGTGGTCACTCTGGACACTGTCAAGAATTAAACTCTACCAAAACAACAACTAGCTCGCTTCCCAATTTTCCTCTTCTCTTGGATCACTGCATCCCATGATTTCCGACACCGCTCACCGAACATTCCAGGGGTGCCTATAACTCTAAACTCTCCTCCTTCTTTTACACCACCAGGAACTTTTGGTCCTTACAGCCGTCCGGCTTAGCCACAGACCCTATAAAGAGTCAGGATAGCTAGTCGCCTTATATAATTTAGAGAGTGAGGAGGAATACAAAACTCTCACACGTGCGTTAAATGTGACTTTGAAAATAGGGTCGGAGTCGCGCGATGTTAATTAACCAGTGACAACGGGCCTAAACTCTCATACGCGTCCTAGCTTACTTTTTTTTATTAAAGAGTATTTGATTTCCGCAAAGAAAAAAAGAAAATTTACTGTTCAGCTCCTCTAATTTTAAGATGTCGCAAATCAGCCCCCCGAAACGCCACGTGGCGGCATCGCGCGCGCCGCCACGTCGGCGAAGAAACGCGATTTCAGAGGGCTGAAACAGTAAAAAATGGGCGAAAATCCGTATTGGCAATAGAACATAATTTGAATCCAAAGAACAAAAGTGAGAGTATTACATGGGTATAAAATATGTAACTAGAATTAAACGAACACTATTTTCTTCCTTCTGAGATCAAAACGTCCTATTGTAGAGAACTCGTTTACTCAATTGATCACCACTCTTGATATTCAGTAATTTTAAGAACTAGCATAAATAATGGAAACTTACATACGAGCTTAACGCAGTAGTTTAGAGAAAGTCCGTATATAAGGCTAATAATGTCATAGATAGAAGAGCGTCTTTAATCTCCTTTAATCTCTGCTTATTGTGGTTTCCCTCGTTCTCTTTTATGTACGCAACTTCCAAACCTCAACGTGTGCTCGCAACTGGATTCGCTTCTTGTGCCCATCGCAGTATATGGGCTTTGCCAAAGTGTTGCTGACGACTTGAAACGGGCCAAAGGCCTGCACTCTTCAACTCCAGCCACGAACGATATTGTCTCTCGGTCTCACCTTCCATCGCGCCGACGTGATCCCCAACAAAAAGTGCCCCACTCCTTCCTTTGCTACCATAAACAATGTGGTCCTGCACACTATCTCGTCTCCCGACACCCCATACTCCTAGGCGAGGCGGTAAACGGCACGGCGGCGCTAGCTTGGCGTTTCCCGATTAACTCCGACTTCAACCGCCTCTCCTCTCGCTCCCAGCAACGCACGTGGCAGCCGAGATGCTTCGACGCGCCACCCGGTTTCCGCATTGCCTTCCCGTCACCTTGTGCTTAGCCTCTCTCTGAGTAACTTAATCGGCGACTCTCTTTTACAACTCACTTTCCGTTCGCGCATCTGTCCTCGCCGCGCCATCTCCAAAACCCCGGCGCCTCTCCAGTCGTGCGCGTGACAATGCCGATGTCATGGTCTCGTGTTATCCACCGTGCAATGCTTGCCACGCAGCGGATTTTGAATCAAACTCTCCTAGGCTGTGGTATTCTCTGCGCGCAAGTCAATTTTCCTCCGCCACCGGACACTGTAGGCGAGCTTCGTCGCTAACCTCTCTACCAAACCACCGGCCGCGCCAACGCCAATGACGGCTCACTACAAGGACATTTAACTCGCTCCAGCGCCAAATCACCATTCTTCAGGGTTGAGACACCGTCAAACCGTCCGAGCTCATCTGTCATCATTCGGTCAAAACCGCAAACATCGTTCTCATTTCCGCACTCTGCAGATATACGACAGTCTCCGGTCAGCCGTACAATCTATCAATCTTCTCAGGTTCCTTACGCATTCTCGCTTGCTGCTCTTGAGCCGTATCTAGATTCCCTGATTGGGCCTCTATGGTTCGTCGAGTCCTGTGTAGTCAGACCCCACGGTACGGCCGCCGTTGCAGTCGATACGTTACCGAACGCATTGAGGTCTTCTTAAGACAGTCGCTTCGGAACGACGGTAAGGTATGTTTTCCCATGTTGTAACACTCAGATTGGTCCATGGTTACGCCCGCTTCAGGTTGCGTAGACTTCGGATTTTCGGAGGGACCCTCGCCGACGAGCGTGTCGGAAACGGGGATCACAACTCTTGGTAACCCACTGACGAAAGCATCGCCGCCCAAATCAATTGCAGCTGGGAAATTACAGTCGCTCTTCAGTGTCGCGCCATTCGCCAAATCGCGAAGCATCCGGATCTCGAATTAGCAGGTACTCATACTGTAGTAGGCGCACTACTCTTATTGATTCGCCATACGCTGGATCAATCGGGGCTGTGAAATCTGATGGTGAATTCCTCGATTCCTAGCCTCCCAAACTGCTAAGCTAACCGAATTCGCCAACTGCCCTCTGGGATGATACTTGTATAACATGTGAACTCATCTAAGAGCGAAGGAAAATAGCCAGAGTCGGCAATCGTTGGCGATCTGATACTGGAAGCTCTTGAGTTAGCTTAAGCCGCTGCATTGGAGCCTCAACCCAGAGAGACAGTGGTTTCTTGCCAAGTCTATCGACATAACCGGCTGAGGTGTAGTTTTGACTATGCGGTTCTAGTGGTAATTACCCTTGGATAACTCTGCTCCTTTCGGGACACCCGCCCCTGTTGCTCTAGAGGAGGTAGTCTTTTACGGATGACGGTGGCAGGGGAGGATGAGTCACAGATCCTCCAATTTTCCGTAAGGGACAGCAGTTCTTTTGGAAGCCCCAGGGACCGGGCAACTCTAGCCACCATGCTTCGATAATCTTGGAGCGTATTATCAGCGGAGTCACGGAGTTCGCCGCGATCCCGCCACTGAGGCTTAGTACCGTCTTCCTCGCCTCAGGGGCTCGACAACGACGGGGATTTGGCATGCTCCGGTCCGCGGCGCCGGAGAGATGGCTTTGTGTATTCAGGCTTCTTGTCGTCGTTTGTAAATCTACTCGCCTGACCTGATCTTCTCCTCAGGTCAGCCGAAGGCGTCCTCACCTTTGCCTGGTCTTATAGACTTTATTATCACGGAGCTTTTTAGAGAGAATAATACGAATGTGAATCTCGTCAATTATTGAGTCAGATATCAATTTCTTTGTACATATTTAACTGTGGACGTGGATTGGTATTATAATTTTATTATCTCTCTTAAAATATCATTGGGCTGTTGATGGATTTAATTCGAAGATAACCAGTATTATGCTAGGACGTGTTACCCTAACGTTACGGATAAGACTACAGAGGAGAAGGAGGAAGAAGAGGAGCTTGAAAATTTCACAGATAGATACCACATGCGTTTGGCATACAGGAGAGTTTATTACTCAGAAAATCCGCTACACGTCTATGGTAAATACTGAACGTAATAAATTGAGATTAATAGGGAAGGCAGAAGATACTTTCGCTCGTATCTCCCTTCTATTATCGCCCGATCATAATTGGCCATTTAGCTACATTTGTAAAATAAGCAGATCATGTGGAGCAAGCTAGGCCAATTGCTAAGAATTATTATTAGTCACTATGGATTTAACGCTGGTAGGGCTGTAAACACCTCGGAGGTAAATCGTTATTGTTTTTTCAACTGTTTTTTTTATGTTGTAGAAGTCGGAATTATTGATCTGTCCTAGATGCTTTTTACTTGGGTTGTTCTTAAACCCCGCACACGGTAGCCAAGAACTGTTTATAACTGATTAATTCAGGAACTAGCACAGGTTGGATCTTCTGGTGGGGACAGATGAACCCTACCGCTGTCCGCTCCGGAATTTTCTGCCTCTTTTTTTATCTTCACAGGTTCCACAAAACAAATTCATTCCTCACGTAAAGCTATTAATTTAATTTTGTTTTAATGCTTTAAAAGAAAACTCGTCACTTCCCTCAAATAATCGAGACTTTGTGTACTCTGATAAAATATATTATACACCTTCTTGACTCCATGAGGTGAAAGCAGTTTTGAATTTTAGTCATCTCTTTCTATAAAATAGAACACCGAGTTTTGGGAGTATGTCTAAATACTTAAATCTTTCTTATGTTTTGGAAAAGTTTTTCGTGAAATTAACCACACATCGCAGACATGCGGCGAGTCACGCTGAAATTTGCTAAATCACGAGGTTTAGTTAAATCGTTGCGACTGAGTAGAGATAAATGTTCTTCTCGAGCAAGCCAAGAAGAGAAATATATGGATGGAAATATAGCCACGACTCCTTCACGGATTTTCTCATTCACTATGATTTCGTAACAGGCGCATCAACCCATGGTGACTAGCATGTCCACCATTCCTCTCGAGGAGATATAAAATGTGGCGTTTTCGTGCTTCTGGACACATTCTTTTTCACCATCACCAATCAACAAAAAAAAAAAAAACATGTATAGATGTCTGATGTGGGGGAATGACGAATCCTCATTATTTCATATCAGCCTCCCCGGACGGGTTCCATTTTCGTTTTAAAGAAAATATTTGACTCGGTATCCGATGAAAAATCTAACACCACTGGTGAGAAAATGTGAGATTTGCCTTTAGGAGTTCGCAGTGTCAACTGAAAAGATACTTTTAAAAATAGGGGCTGATATGAAATTATCCCGGCTTGCGCGACGACCTTCTAAAATCAGACTACATTAGATATATTCATTTAGATGACTATAAAGTTGCACGTGAAAAGAATTCGGCACAGTGTAAGGGAACGAGAGCTTGCTAGATTGTTAGGGATCGCCTGTAGTGAAAGAGAGGGTGCAGCAAGTACGGAGGGCCTCACTGCCGTTGTAGTGCGGTTAGAACTCGTTTCAGTCTGCTATCACTGGTCTTTACAACTTTTTACTGAACTTTGACAGTCCGTAGGACGCAAGGTGGATTGATTCCTAGCAATCCATAAGCAACTCCAAGTCCTACTGCTAGGGAGTAGACCGATTTCTCTTGCTTCTTTTCCTGCTCCATTCATAAGGTATTCATCTAGCATTCCACTTCCGGCAATGTGGGTTGCAGTGACTCCCTACTACCCCGCTTGTACTCGACATCTGTGTGTGCTCAATCACTCGACGTTATGTCTCTCTTATGCGCACCTTTGTCAAGTAGAGCTTATGGAAATGAAGTAGGAGAGAAAAGAAATATGAATTTTTTTGTTAATTGGCCTATAGTTCCTGTGGTTAATTCTTTTTTTATAGTATCATAGATGGATCAAGTCTCCTGGTTTTTTTAAGACAAAAATAACTTATGTCTTCCATTCAAAAATTTATGTTTTTCAAGTAATATTTTAAAATAAAAACTTACAAAATCATATGATTATCTCTGACATAATCTTCACTACATATTATTCGGAAATCAATCTCATTTTATAAAATATGGATATATGTCTGACGATAGATATTAAATGGTAATTGCCATTTTCTGAGATAGAATATTGTGGACTAAGTTTCTTAGCCCGTGGCGTCGGCATCGGAATTTAGTTTAGCTATATAGAATTGTATGAATGTTTTTCTAATGACTTCAAGAATACTTAGTTTTGGTTGGTAAATCAGAGTTGAGTGATAGTATCGATTGATATTTTTGTTAAGTTAGTAATATACTTTAGGAAGTAAAAAACTCTTATTTAGAGACTCTTTTTTTTTGAAAAAGTATAATACAAAATTTCTAGAGCAATTCAAGGGAGTTGTATATTTGTCATATTGTGTATAACTAATATTTGTCGTGATAAAATATGTGTTTTGACTCTGTTCGAGCATTTAAATATTCGTGATTATTTAAAAACAAGAAGTCGTTGACTCAGCCGAGGAAATGACATACTGGATAGATTCCCACCACCGAGATGTTTGGCTGAGTGCTACAAAAAATAAATTATGCGGAAAGGTAGGTTTATATATAAGATAAAGAGTAAATAATTTAACGTAAAAGATGTAAATTTTGATGAGAAATCTATAATTCATAATTTTCTATCTCATAGAATAATTAATTCAGTTATCCTCTTCTAGAAAAATAAAGTAGTTATTAAATATTGAAATTTAACGTATCGTTGTGTGCTCAACCTAAAGTTTAATGTTTCGAAAATGGATTCTAAAATCTGTTAAAATTTAGAAGTTTCTTTTGGGTTTCTTTAAAAAGGGGTTTTTTCTAATCCTTTCATATATTCCTTTTTTCTCTTTTAACCTGATTATTTTGGATGCGCACCTCGCATATCTCTTTTTTGGTGACTATATGATTTCCCTGTGTGTATATTCATTCAATCATATTAAAAATGGAAGTGTTCTTATATATTGAAAACGGTCTAATCTAAGAAACAATATAACTGTTACGGAGGGAAGGAGTATTCGCTATGACAGTCTCATAGAGATAGCAGTGTTGAATATGGCTTGTGCATAGTGGTCGATGTAAACATTAGTTTACCATTGAAAGTGTGATATGCGTCCAACTCTCTCTTTACTCACCTTATTCGGCAAAGCATCGATATGGACTATCTACTCTTATATAGAACAACTTCGCGCAATATCTCGTGCATGTTAAAATATTGGAGCGAAATGACGTTGAGTGAGAGTATGCTGTTAATAATTCTTGATTAAATTTTATTCGGTTGGATGTTCTTAGTGAAATAACTTGGTTCTCTGGTTAACGCACAATGTGAAAGTATGAAATATGGCTTTATGACAGCCGTTACTTATTTTATTGTTATTTCGCCAAGGACTCGATAAACCTTTTCATAAAGCCACTCTCTTTTCTTGCTATGTGTTGAGAATCACTACCGTTCAATAAGATGAACAGTCGAAAAAAATATTTTCGCGACACATTCCATGGGATTGTAAATACATATTAAGGATATTGTAACGCTGTGACGTACAGTCACACGAATAACCGTTAAAAACGTAAACTACAATCAACACTCGTCCCTAGGAATTATATTGTTCTGATCTGTTTTCCTCTTCGGCGGAATCTGCTAGTTTTGTCATCAATCGGACAAAGAAAACAGGAAGAATCTATTCAAGTTTTTGAAGAAAAATTGAAGATTTTTCCGTGGTGAAAATATGAGATAGCACACATTGCTTGTTGTATAACCTGTCTTCGAACAGAACTTCGAGACTCCAAACCAGCGTAGTAAGAGCGAGTGTTTAACATAAACATGTTTCCATGACCGGTCATCCTGGAATGTACTAAGAAAGAAAATATATGTCAACTTAGTCAAGGGAATAAAATTGGGCCATATTCAATTATATAAATATAGTAGTAGTCGTACACTACACCGACCCGGCGCTCATGAGCTTGTAAAACCTTTAATGTTATCATAGTATGCTTAAAAAAATGTGAAGGATGACCGATGAGCACATAATTTCCATATTTTCTTACCATGGGGGGGACCTAGTCCATGTGAGGCCCATTTTTTATATCTTTTCACTCTTTTTGTTGTGCGCCTTGTGAGCTGATAAATATAGTGGATACACCATTGCGCAATACATGATCTCTATTATATCTGTGGAAGTTGATTAGATTACGGCTAAGTATTTTTTACTATGCATATCATAGACAGAAATTCACCTACCAAAGAGACTGATTCTTTCTGCAAAAACTGGATTCTTTGCGTGACAGACACAACAAGATGGCCGCGACTGAAGACAAAAATCAATTGCACCTTATGATTTCTTTTCATTTGCATGAACTTTTTTTTAGCTTATACAGAAACTTGTAATGCGCAACTTTCGTCATTCGAAAAACAAGTTTAAATATGTTCATCAAAGTTATCTTAGTATCATTATTTTGAGATTATCGTGATAGAACACATAATGCGAGCACGCGCCCCTGTAGGGACCTCAAACTTGCGGAAAACCTCCATATCTAGCCCCGACCGAGGCTATGAGATCATAGCATAATTAACAGAACAGTTATCAGACAAACATAGATGCAGAGAAGTTCATGCTGTCAAAGATATAAGATCGCAACCACAACAGAATCTGATAAATACCATATATATAGCGGTCGCCAAATCCTTCCTCAAATTTCCAGTAGGAGCATATGGAGTTCCTGCCAAACTAGGAGAATCAAAGCTCTAATAGATAAAAAGCTGTAAGACAAGAAGAGGGTCATCTCAGCAGGCCTCTAAATCTATTCCGGGTCCGGCTAGTCGATAGATCATCTCCTAGAGTCGAATCTTTTCTCATACTCGCCAACGACAAAGAAAAGTCACCATAGAGTCATTAGACTCACGTGAGCGTTGCTTAATCTCGGTGTAGGCGCGTTGCGCTTTTCGCCGAGCACTATGACGTACTTCAGTCTCATGACGATCTGGCTAAGGAGGAGCTAGACCCGCTATGATCTCGTACCAATGCATTTTTCCGATGGCTCCGTGACGTGGTCTTTGTCGAACGGATGACCTTGTCTTTAATCCTCTTCCTCGGACTTGATACAGTATACCACGAGGCGCTTCTCACACCCCTCTCGTGGGCTTCCGCAAGGAGGCCGGCCAGCCTGGGTATGTTTGGAACAATAAGGTATGGAGGCTGTACACGGGACACCAGGCTTAACTCCCGCCGATGTGAAAACCAAATCGATCTCTGCCCTTATCTCGGAGACTTATCCGGTGTCGAATACTGATTGGAGAGTTGATGTTGATCGTTCCTAGCGGAGATACCCTATTATCCTCCCCCTGCGGTCGTCGGAATATTTACTATATGCGACTACTTACCACATCTTATCTCTATAAATATGGTAGTCTGCAACCGTTGATCGTGCGGTCTTCCCACTGATAACACGCTCTTCATTCTTTGATTTGCAAGAGGCTGGGCCTAAATCTTGGATTCCCCTGCTAATTTTCTCCGGAGCTTGGCTGGTCCTCTCTTCCGGTCTGCGCACGATACGCCTGCTCTTTCTGCAGGAGGATTGCGAAGGAGACATCTTATCTCACCGAAATCTTCTCTCTTCTCTTTGCCGCTAACGTTCCAAGACCGCAAAACACATTGTCAATTTTCTACAAAGCTAATAACTAAATAGAATTCAGACGAGCTAAAATTTCTTATGCGCGTCTATATAATCTGTAAATCTCATGCTTGAGCACATGCAGGTCAGATTAGTTGTGTTACTTGTTAAGTCAGTCCAAGTGGTTCGTCTTGCAACGAATCCAGGAGCACCAAGCAACAGAGCCACATTTTTCTCTCTCGGCATGAAAGGTAGTGTTAGAATATACTTCCTTCTTTCCACCGCCATTCTCTTGCAAATGCAACTCTGTCCCTTGGAAAGTATGCCTCCCATCTGCTCTGGAGATTAACATTGCATCCATCATCTTTTGTATACGCTCATAACGCCATCAGCCTATTCATTCTGATCGCACTCACATCCGGCCCGTCCGTAACGCCACGATGACAGTGCCGAGCGACACAAAATTTGATCGAAGCTGGCTACCAAATAGAAATTGTAGCTTCCCTCCATTCGTCTTGGATGGCGAGAACTTGCCCAAATCTCGAAATTCCAACTCAGAGAATATTTTTAGCTTGCCATAATTTCCCAGTAGTTGTCCGAAACTTATAAAAGAAAGGTGCTAATACTACAAAGAATACAGTGAATTAACAATAAGCTGTTAGCAGAGTATATCTTAGAGATCACTAATATAGTTCTGGACTAAATACAAAATGTCAGACAGCACATTTAACATGCGTTTTATAACGTGGCACAAATTCTCAATCGTAAAAGTCTCAAACAATCAAATGTGTTATAGATATATATGTATGTGCACGAACAGACGGAGCTATGTACCATATTAGTCAACGTCAATGCCGATTAGAAAAAGCCTGCCTAAAAGCGCGTTGAGTGACAATGCGAGAAGATCATTGCGAGATTTGCATGTGACTACTCACTACGCCTAGGACATGTCATGTTATTCTTAGACTATTACAACTAGTCGAATTTTTAGTATTGAGTGAACAATGCAACGAAATCAATCCTATCTTATCTGATATATAAGAAAGTTTCCTTAGAAGTAACATTCTGAACTTGTTTCAATTTACGGCAAAGTGACTAACTTTCTCAGATTTATCAATGAGTTTTACACGCACCGTGCAATCCAGTCGAAACTCCCACACACTAATTTTCAGCTTCCAATGGATGAGAACATCACTTCCGAGAATCTACTAAATAAAGAGATTTGAGCAAGGTCGTTGTATGTTGAATGACTCAACTTATACATAAACCTTTTTTATGGGAATGAGCTACAATCTTCTCAGCTAGGTCATGGACATTCCTACGGAGCTCTCACAAGGGCTCGCTCGCGCCCTGAAAACTCGATACAATTGTAATCAATGGCCCCTATTATTGTTCCTAGCAAATGACTCAAGCGCTACGAACCCAAGTTCACATTGGGGATCTCTCCTTTAGTCACTTCTTACTGTCAGTCCCCTACCAATTATAAGAAATAGCTATTAAAAGAAAGAACAGAAGAAATCATAATATATACATTCAAAATAAAATTTGGTAAGAGCGTATCTGGTTTTTAATGCAGCATACTCTAGAAAAATATAGCTAGCCTAGTTTTATTTCGAACGAATTCGATGACCTTACATGTACACTCTCATAGATTTAAAATTAGTTACACAACGCTGCGTTTTACCTTAATTCTCATGCAAAGGCAAGTATGATATCTCTTCAATCACAAAGAGGTGTTGTAATAGCCATAATCGCTAAACCAAACATAAAAGAAAAAACCCAACGAGCGATAACGTGTGACTAGCCAGTGCTGAGGGATTTCAGATCCCGGGCTAAAAGTACCACGCGCTATTATACATTTTGCAGGGTGTAAAGCCTGAAGGAGCCGGTCTGTAGAAAGGATTACGTGAGTTTGGTAAGCAATAGTCCCCTGGCCCGAGGCCATTCAGTGGATTAGTCTGGGTTCGGCCTCGTTGCGGTGAGCAGTTGTTACCAGGTACCTTCTAACGTCCAGCAACGCTGAGCGTCCCTGATCTTCGCACTATACAGAGGGGTTTTCTCTGGGCCTTTCGTGTCTCATTATCATCCTACGTTAATTTTTCTCCTTGTTCAGCAAGCGAAAATGATAATTTACAAGGACATTACCATGAAAAGAGAACTAGAAAGGAGAAAATACAATCGATGGAGAAACTGTTCTTGAGAAGACTAAAGGGAATATTCTATCACACTACGAGATGAAACGGCCGAATTAAGGGGAAAAAAAGAAGAATCAACAGCTGTGCCGGCGTAACATAGGTGAGCACGCCAAGCCTAGAGCAGTCTGGATAATCCTTTCTCCTGTGGAGGTAGAAAACCGAAGCTTGTTTCTGAAACTCGGAGAAGCCACACCGCGACTCCCGCGATTAAACTTCTCGTTCCCAAATCTCGAGACAGCGAGATTTCTCAGATTATCAATCAAGTCCAAACTCACAATCTAAACACACCCACCTTCGAGATTTGTCATATATATACGATCATGGGCAAATTGTACGCCAGACGAATTACTTCAAACTAATCCACATCAGTAGGAAAGTAATGTAATTATTACTACCGATTTCTAATCCGAGTGCGCTAATATTGGTGATATCAGAGGTTTGGACAGGTTCGCGGATGTCTGTCCCTTTTAAAGACACCGGTCAGCCAAAGTGGAGATTAAATGTTCCGGTAAGAGAGAGTGATCGTTGCAGGAAGCCCATCGACGCAGCGGATGGTGACGCCTTCGCGTAAGTTTGAACATTTGAACGCCAGGAAAGTATAATAGTATGGACCGTTCAACACTGTAGCCCCCGTTAATCCGGGTTAATGATGACACGCGGCGGGTTAACTTCGTAGTTGGGTGGAAAGTGTCTTATTAGTTGTGTCTGAAGTTAGTAACGCAATCAAATGAGCGGATGATGCATGAGCGAAATGAATTTATATATCAAAGATCTTAATTCGGAACTCCTGCAGAGTGTAAACTAGTTGGGTACAATATCTTAGACGAAGGTGTCGCATTATCGAAATTGCTTTCGATCCGGTAATTATATAATGAGGTTCACATCATCAGACTGATCTCTCTTAAACTCGAGAGACTGTCATTAGTATCGACATCCCCTCATCCTGTTACCATTATCCCTTTGACGTGTAATGTCCCGTTGAACTTTCTATAATTTTGAGATGGACAATAAAATTTCGTAGGAAACTTCTTTCTAACGCAGCCCGCGAAATGTGTCAGATAGAATTAGAATGCTGGATTATCACTTTATTACTGGTGGGTCACTCCATATAATCTGCGGGTCAAGTTTATCGTAGATCAGAATATCACACAACTATGATAATGAAGAAATAAATACAACGCCGTTCAAACTCATAAAACGCTTGGGAGTATAGGCGTATTTTAAATTATTCATTTAAGGCATAACTTAAAGAAACGAGCGAATTCACTTGCAATCCCTTGGACTCTCGCCTCGGATTTACACTCTATGTTTAAGTAGTGCTAGTTAGTATCCGGTAGTTAAAGAAATGTTATGTCGTTGATAGGTCACCGATCATATCATGTCCTTGACAGTATCAAAATCCTCTTAACTCTTCGTTTTATTGTAAAATGATAATTTGCTAAAGTTGCATATATATGGTATCACGGAGGTATTCGAGAACGCGCCACCACGAGACTTAAGAGCTAACACACTACTAATATAGGCCCACACTGGGATTTTAAAATTTGTAATTTTTTATAATTAGTAAGTCCTTTATCACTAATCCTTTTTAATCACAAGTTCCAATATACTAGAATCTACTTCAGAGGATCGAGAATATATATGTCAGATAAAAAGTCCCACGTAGAAAAAAGAAATGCTACGTCTCTTCTCTGGAAAAAATCTAATAAAGCTCATGACCTGACATTAAACAAATAATCACCTGAGGTCCATAAGTTATATTCATCAAAGAGACACGTGTCTGATTAGGTGAGAGTTTCTCGAGATCAAGTTCTGTGTACAAAAGATAATGGAAATCACGTTGCAGTAAAGAGGAGTCTGTTATAATGTATATTCGAGAGACAACAATATAATTGACGTAATATTTGAAAGTATGTTAAACCACACCTTCACTCTTATCTAAAGCCTCATTAACTCTTAAACTTTTAACTAAATAATTACACGATCTAAAAACTATTATCGCATATAAAAGCACTCATGGCTAACAATCCACCTCAATTATTTATGTTCACTTTTATAATTTATTACTGCTTACGTGTGCGATATGGTGGATATACCAGTACTGTGCTTTTATTATTGAGTATAGAGAAAATAAGAAAAAAATCCTACAACGGGGCCTGTCTTGTCAAATTAGTCATAAAGAAGTGCGGCCAGTGGTCCACGACAGTAGGCGTGCATAGTTTGAATTTCACAAGTTTCACGTAACTATCCTCTAGATAGAGAACGTCTCTTCCTTACCTAAGAAGCCGGCTCAAGTCTTAGAGGAATTCCTTATCTGAGTACATGAATAACGCACCACATTGAGTCTTCGGGTTCGAGAGGCCTGTGAGAAAAAAAAAGACGAAAAGACAGAGAAGCCTTATTGAATATCTCGAGAGAGGGAACGATTGCACATTTTGTTCAGAAAGACCTAAATCGTAGTGCCGCGCGGGCGCCATAATGTGTCCTTATGACATAAAGTTAAGATGGCTTGGAGCATTGACTACGGGTAAGGCAAGATCAAGCTCTCCGAACCCGCGGAACCGCAAATCAACCCGACCTAACCTCAACGAAATCTCTTAACGGACCGAGGGTAAAGATTATACAAGAACCTGCGCCAAGACAGTCTCTCACTAATACCCCGCAAACCCTTCCCGAGGTTCGATCCTTCCCGGAATTTGTCGTGGTACGTAACTGAGGAGGGGAGTGAGCTGCATCGGAAACGCTGCCGGCTCATTTACAATTTTTTGTGACATGGGTCCACCCTGTAGACATGGAACCAGAAATCCAATTTAAAATGGTCGAGTGCGCGGGTCACAAGTTCGGGCGATGGGAGCTTCTGTCTGAGGAAGCTCAGTGACGTTGTCTTACGAGGTAGTAGGACAACGAATATATTTAACATTTCTGATTAAATAACATTGGATGTTTGATATGTCAATCTTTATCTGTTATCATATAAATGAGATTCTGATTCGATAGATTATTCGTGAATCGACACGCTGACTAGTTGTAATATGACCAATGTATGCATGTTGTTTATAGACAATTAAAAAATTTAACAACCATAGAGACAACCGCCAAAATGAGAGAGTACTATAACGTAAATCAAATGCTATACTTCTCGGCGAGGCAAGGATCAGATACGCAATTGTCGACGCGTCCATCCGCACACCCCGCAAAAAGAGATGAATCGAGTTGAAGAAGAAGCACACGATTATCCGTACACTGCTGAAGAAGCGCGACGAGGGAACACGCATACTTAGAGACTAGATATGATACCGAACTATATAAGAAATTAAGTGGACTGAGTAAGCTGCCACGAACCTCTGAAACGCGCTGAACCCGACCCGAACCGAACCCAAACATTTTGACTTTGTTCGGATCGGTTCGGTTCGATTTTTCAGATAGGTTCGGATAATGCTCAGCCTTACTTATAAATACAGCTAGCCATGCATATTGGATAGGGAGAAATAATTATTTCCAAAAAAAAAAAAATAGATTGATTGAGTGGACAACAAGCTGATGTGGTGCTCTCCTATCGAATCGCTTGACCTCGGAACACTTTGCTGGCCCTCGAAACAAACTCCTCATTCTGAGAAATATTTTAAGTGTCTTTCTTCACATAGCTCTCATTAATATCTACAACTAAAGTCGATAAAGTTCAAGTTGTTATTCCCGTAGACCTTGACCGCTAGACGATTGAGAAAATTTGTTTCAGTTATCTGCATCTTTTGTTATGGTATACACTAGTTTTGAACCCGTACGATGCACGGTTGTTAGTCATTAATATAAATAATAATATTAAATTTTTTTATATTTTAATATCTAAATTAATAATTATTTTTATTAAATTATTATATATAATACGATTTGAAATCTTATTTTATTTTGAATATGATATTGATTTTTCCAGATATTAAGTTAAAAATTATTTAAAATTGTGTACCTCCTAAAGACCTCAGTAATATGAATATGCTCTGACTACTTTATCACATGTAATCGGAGAAAAAAAATATCAAATTAAATTTCTAAAATTTTAACTTTGATCACGCAACTCGAGTTTGCTTAAGGATATAGCATGTTGTCGAGGCCTAGAGAGCGCCAATATATTATTAAATGAGTTATCTGTTAAAGAACAGTATGTGTGAAATAGGGAGCTAGTATTTTCTAAGATATTCACTTATTAATTGAAGTCACATGATATATATATTCGACCCTAAGCGAAATAATACGACGTTGATCAACCTCATCGACAAGCGTACATGCCATGCTTGTATATAGGTAGGTAGAAAAAAAATTAGTTTAATGATGACGCACTTCAAATGTAGAGAAAATGTTGGATGTAAATAAACTCTGTCTGGGTGCAATATTCTTTAGTATTACTTTATTATAATTTATTTTTTAATATATAAATTAAAAATATTAGAAATTATAACTTAATTTTTATATTTTTAATAAATTATTATTATACAAATTAAGTATACATTGGAATTCAAACTCTCATTAAAATAATGTGAATTAATTATATATTATTATATTTAAGTGACACATGTCAAATTGTAAGATAATAGAGACGCCATGTGGTATATTGTGAATTATAATAAGTACAATATGTCGTTTAACTGCTTTGATACCGAGTTATATATATATATATATATATTTCATACAACAGATCGAATTCACACATGCATCTAGGTTTTGTGCGGGAACATCTGATCTCATCACGAGCATATACAATTTTCTATTATATTCTTAACTTATTTATTAGGTAGGAATAATATTAGAATTCTGCTTTCTTATATTTTGTTAATTGTCTTTATTGATCACCACTGAAGACCATATGATATTAAAATTATGATTATGTTGCAATTTGTCTTTTATCGTCCTTTTCAAACTCTGCAAATGCCTTATATAAATTAATGATCATACCGATACTTGATCGCCATTTAGAATGACATCCAATTTTTTTTTAATAAAATATTAAAAAATTAATTTTATAAAATATAATTAAATAATTTTAAATAAAATATCCAAACATTTGTGTATGCATTTAGTATAAAAAATACACTAATGTGACGATATATATACTATTATATCAGCACAAATAAGTATATAAAAAAATATGTTGGTATGAAGCGGTACGAATAAGTTCATAAAAATAAAAAATATACTAATATAAAAACATGTGCTATCATATTATTATAATTTTTATTTACAAAAATTGATGTTCATAACCTCGAAAAACGGGACTAATATGTAACTACCTTAGCTTTTATTATCATCCGCGGAGAATCATACAGCTCTTTGTCTCCCCTCTCAAGATTCTCCCTCCGACGCTCATGGCTTCCCTGTAACCCCAACGTCACCATGTCCTTGATCTCCGGCGGCGCCGCTGCCGCTAGCCGCCTTTTCTCTGCCGAGCTTCTAGATCGCCGTGCCGCTCAAGGCCGCGGTGCCATCACCTCCGTCTCCGCCGGCAATGACGTCATCCTCGTCGGCACCTCCCGCGGCTTCGTTATCCGCCACGATTTCGCTCGCGGACCTTCTCAAGGTTCACATGCTCTGAACCCTAATTCTCATTCCATTTCGCACTCAATCTCACAGCTGCTATGTGTCGCTCCATTAGTAGCCCTATCGATCGCTCCTTGATGAGATTCACACTCCAGGATTTGGATGGGGACTAATAGTTATACCTACTATCTGTTTCAATTCCTAATGCAATTCGCTTTTAACTAATTACTCTAATGGGATGCAGAGATCGAGGTGATGGGAGGATCTGTGGTGCACAGGGTGTTTGCCGATCCCGGTGGGAGCCACTGCATTGTATCTGTGGTCCCAAATGGTGGTGGTGGCGTAGCAGAGACGTTCTATACTCATGCTAAGTGGGCCAAACCAAGACCAATTCATAAGATAAAAGGGCTTGTCGTAAACGCTGTCGCATGGAACCGCCAGCAGATCACTGAAGGTTTGTTTTATGCGTCTAATCTGAAATGAGTTTGTTAGATTTCGATGTCGTTTGATGTCTTTACTTTGCTGTGTTTAGGTTTGTAATGCAATGTGGGTTAATATGTTTTCCATGAATGCTATAGTTTCTAGTTCAATGTCTTGATGCATCTATTTATTTACCAAAAGTTAATTATTCTACTAAGTGGTATTTCATTTCACTTATTCTGGATGCACAATTTTGAATGTTCTTCTAGTTCTGACATGATTGCGGGCTTATTAACTGGATTTCTCTTCAGGATTGATATTTTCTAGAAATTAGTAATTAATAATACTTAAAGGTGTGTTAGAGAAGTGGCACTTACAACAAATTTGGACAAGATTGTTAACTAAGGAGATCTGTTGCTAGGATGGAATAAAATCGTCTGGGAAACATCTTAGTAAGTGTTGTTATGTGTTAGGTGAAGGTAACATGTCTCATATGAAGCTGAGCTGTTTTGGAAATAACTCGAGTATATGCTTAAACTTATGGCTCATACTAGCTTGCATATGGCTGGATTACTTTTATAGATTCGTTCATGTAAGCGTCAATTTGTAAGGCCATTTCTAATTGGTAGCCCTTAGCCAGCAGATTTCAAGTGTGTCAAATAAGGGCTGTTTCTTTTTTCTAGTTTTCCTCGTTGAAGATACCTAGTGATATAGTGGTTCGAAACAGTATTGTTCTCAATGGTGTCTGGTATTGGAAGCTGCACCAGTTTTCCTGCTATAATCCTTTCTTGAAGTAGCATTTTCATCTTTCAGAATAATGACCTAAAATTATGATTTGGTTCCTCCAGCATCAACAAAGGAAATAATTCTTGGAACGGAGAATGGGCAGATATATGAAATGACAGTGGATGAAGGGGACAAGAAGGAAAAGTTTGTAAAGCTATTATTCGATTTGACAGAGCTTCCAGAAGCAATCATGGGTTTGCAGGTAATGCAAGTTTTTTGGCCGAATTCCTCCACGAGTGAATGTCATAGTAGACCAGTCATGGCATTTGATTGATTTTGCTCGCAGATGGAAACAGCTGTTGTTGGCAATGCTACGAGGTATTATGTTATGGCGGTGACACCCACAAGGCTCTACTCTTTCACAGGCATTGGAACCTTGGAGGTAAATGGCGTCTTCATCATTGATATGCTAAACTTGAATGATGTACTAGTTTTATCGCGGAAAAACAAACACTACATGCATGTGTCATCTGGTAGACTTCAGAAAAGACCCTCAATTTCATCAAGGCAAGTTAGATATGAATCTATATATAGTCTATCGCTGTAGGAGGGTACATCAATCTTAACCCTGTGCATGGCATGGTGAGTATTGTTGTTTTGTGTATAAAGCTGTTGGACAAAATATTGTCCTGTACCTGTCTAATGTCATATCAAAAATCTTCTGAACCAACTTCAGTAGAAGGTATGATATTCAGCTTGAAGTACCATTTGATGACGAAGTTGGGTTTTATAAGATGGAACAGTAACCAAAACCTCAAACCCTCAATACTCAAAAATAAATTGCAATTTTCTTTTTACGCAAGTTATACAGACCAACAACACTCCTATACAGATATAGTGTGTGACTCAATTCTACAAGATCAAATAACCTGGAAATATGACTAATCCCAAAACCTGTTTTTCGGAAAAACGCAATTGCAAAAAACATTAGTAACTTGTAATTGGCCCTTGCACTTCAGTAGGTGGGAGTGAGCACTGATAAGTATATGCGTGCTATTTTTTTTACTGTTTTTGTCTATTTTTAAATTTGTTTTGTATGTTTTTTGATTGAGCATGGAATATCTTTTCAATCTTATTTAGTGCCAAACTGTGGCTTGCTGAGTTTTTAATTTTCTTATAGTGGGATCACTAAAGCTTTTTAGGTCCATTTTCAATTAGAGTTTTGTTTCATATATGAGAGGCTGTAATCAAATTTAATGAAAATCATTTTGGCTCATATATTAATCCATCTTTTTGTTCCTAAGATGGAGTTTTACTTTTACTGAGAATTCTAATTATTTCTCTTTTGTTTTTGAAATTATTCTTAATTGAATAAGAAATTTTCAGCAGTTTGTTTGTTGGTATAGCATTTGAAACTTTAATCCAACACAATGTTTGATTGTTGTTTACTGGTTTTGAAAATTGGAGTTTCGGGTGAATTTCAATTGTCTGATTAAGCTTTTATTGAATGAAAATCATGACATTGCAGTGGCTGTGACTGAAAAATGTATCGGCTTCTCCGTTTAGTTATGGCCTAAAAATGTTTTGGTTTCTTCATTCTGGTGGGACTAAATTTTTGGACCAAATCAAAACAGGGCATACTCTTCTGTTTGGGATCTGAATCAGAAGCTTAAGTCTTTAGAAGCTGAACCAAATGACAATTTAGTTTTGTTTTTGATCACATTGTACACTCCCTAAATAGAAAACACTTACCACAAAAACAAAGCCCCACACCACATCGGTTGGCTACATGGAACAAGACACTGTGCTCCATTATATATGCTACTAGGTTTAATCGGCTAAAAGGCACTCTCATTGTGAAAGTTAAGAAAATATGGTTCTGCTGCAAGTGTCAAGTTTGACCATTAAAGGTCCAATTTTGCGACATGCATAACCCTTTAACATGCCTACCATTCTTTTTATGTTTAGTTAAGTTTGCATCAATCTCCACCTGTGTGCTATGCTATAGTGTATGATTGATTGCCTATGTAGAACCGAAGGTGTATTGCTTACTTGGGTTTTTAATGGGACCATACTAACTCAGGTCGTTGAATTACTAAGCTTGATTTTAGAAATTTCACTGCTGTGTTCAGAAGTTAGACCTGCAAGTTATATTCTCTCTTTGCTTACTTAAGGCTACCTGTAATCACGGTTGCAGACTGTTTTCAGTAGCTATTCTGATAGAGCTGTACATTTCATGGAACTTCCGGGAGAAATACCAAATAGGCAAGTTTCTTTTTACCTTAAACTCACTTGAGTTTTGATATTTTATATAATCTTTTTTACCTCAAAATTCACTTGAATTTTGATCTTTTATCTGATCTTCCAGGAGAAATACCAAATAGGCAAGTTGTTTCTAGTTATTCTGGCAATTGCACTAAGGTCCCTATTTCCAAGTTTAAAATCACTTTAGTTCATTTTGCTACATGTGACACCCTGTTTCAGAATTTCGGTATTTCTATAGTCTTTGATATAATCTTTGATGGCAGGGACATCTTCTTTCCTTGATATAATCTTTGGTGACGGTGATAAGTACCTTTATATTATTCTATTGTTGTTCCTGTATCTTCCGATACTGCGTGATTTGCTGATTCAATATCCTATTTATCATAGTTGATGCCAACTACAACATGAGGTCGTCTCACCTGGAATATCCAAACTCATGTACGTCAATGGTCTTGTCCAGAAATCTCTGGAGCGCTGAAATTATTGCTTACTTACTTTACAGGAGCTTCTCAACTAGTCTATTGTGGAGGTTATTCTCCAATAATAGGCTTTTAAAATTTGCATCACCGGGATTAGGTTTTCAACATCAAGAAAATTAATTATGACTATATCTAATGTAATCAACTGATCTATACCGAGTTCATGACGAAGAACTTCGGGATTATGCGGATCTATCGAGTAGAAGGCTATATAGGTGTTCTTTATGAAAATGAGAAAAATATATTTATCTCTATCTCCCTTCTCTTGCAATGTTTACATATTTATAGGGAAGGCCGCAGGTATCCCAACGAACCTTCTTAATTATGCAATTAACTCTCTCTTAAATACATATTAACTCTCCATAACTCTCTCTCTCTCTTAATGAAGTTTTCGTAGCCGTCACCCAAGTCACCTCTTGGTCTTCTGTCTTGGGGTCTTTTCTACAGAGCTTCTACGCACCTGCTCGGCCTCATATGTGTTTTTACCTCGGCCTCGGCTGCCCGAGGCTTGCCTTGGCCCTGATAATAGTTTTACCTCGACCTCGGCTGGGCCTTGCCTCTTTGCCTCGGCCTTAATTCGGTTCTCACCTCGGCCTCGGCCTTAATTCGGTTCTTACCTCTTCCTCGGCCTTAATTCGGTTCTCACATCGGCCTCTGCCTTAATTCAGTTCTCACATCGGCCTCGGCCTTAATTCGGTTCTCACCTCGGCCTCGGCCTTGTTCTCACTCGGCCTCTTTCTCTTCTTGTCCGGGATCCTCCTGGATCATCAACTTAATGTACTTTATATAAAATTTATCATGTGTCCAGGCTGCATTACTAGTAATTTTCTTTGAAGTTGCTATTGATTTGTATTTTTTAATTTCTTGTTTGATTGTTGTAATTGTGTCAGAGTCTTTGACAATGTAGCATTCTATACTATGTAACACTTGTAGTGCAAACACTGGTAGTTGGTTTCTAGATTTATCTGCAGTATCCTGTTCAAGGTGTCAGAAGTTTCACATTTGAAGTCTTTTTTAGTTGTTTGACAAGGAACCTGTGCCTTGCACGCTTATGCAGTGTCCAACGCTGGGCTAACACTATGTGAAAGATTGCATTTAGCAATGGTACTTTTTATCAAAAGAAGAGCTGCAGCACTAGACCTTTTCATCTTTTCTTGAACATTTTCTAATTTGACATTGTTTTAGTACCACTCCAAACTTGAAGCATGACTCCTGAAATTTTGATGCCAAGCATTAAAAATTTGTGCCACAGAAAGGTTTATTTGTTGCTCAACCTTAGACTGACATTGCTTTAGGACTTAGGAGAAGGCTTCCCATGTGAACTTGCTTGTTGGTTGTCAAATGCAAGCTAGAAAGCTTCTCTTGTCCCCTTAATTATGCATCTGACTTTTTGAATCTTTGTTATGCCCAGATTTGAATATCTTCCTTTGTGTCTCAAGTTGCTTTTTCATTCCTATGCTGCTGTAGCAACAGCTTCCAACATGGGCAATAATTAAGGTTGCTCATAATATGCGTTCTTTCTTGGGCCTTTATTATTTATCACTATATCAAGGGGAACAAGGAAACCGTTGCAAAGATGATCACAAGTGTATTGCTAATTTTTGTTCTTCAAGTTTTAAATTCTCAAACAAGTCGTGCAGCCTTTTTAATCTTGTTATACATACCCATTTCTTCCTTCACCCCCTTCCGTGTTTTGGTTGCTTTCAGGGAAATTTTTTCCCTCCATTTTCTTATCCTTTCGAGTGATTTATTGATAAAGCATCTTTTGTTTCTTTTATGTGCTTGCAGTGAATTGCACTTTTTCATAAAGCAAAGAAGGGCCAAGCATTTTGCTTGGCTTTCAGGGGCTGGAATCTACCACGGAGACTTAAACTTTGGGGCCCAACATAGGTACTTAGATATATATATATATATATATATAGTATATATATATATATATATATATAAAATTGCTGAAGTATCTAGGTTTGAAGACCTATATAAAAATGTCTCTGATTCTTAGGAACAATTACTTATAGTAGTAGAAAGGACATTAAGTGTTTATTTATTGTTAGGAAAGTTTTGGTCTGATACCAGTCCTCTTTATTTTTGGAATTTTAGTTCTACTGATGGGGATGAAAATTTTGTGGAGAACAAGGGTCTTCTGGGCTACTCTAAAATAGTTGGCGGTGGTGAAGAAACTAAACCAACTTCACTTGCCGTATCCGAGTTCCATTTTTTGCTATTATTAGGTAACCGGGTTAAGGTGTGGCTTCTTTCTTGTTCCTAATCGTCAAAATTTTCATTTTCTATATCTTTGACATGTTTATACATATTGTCTGATACATCTTGGTTTCTATCTAATCTTCTCATAATAGTTTTTGTGTGTCTCTTGCCATTTTTGAGTTGGGTAATTATGTAGTATAACCTTAGTAGATCATGTTGTGATGTAACATGTAAAAAAATTCAATTTTGTGTCATTAATTTGTGGTTGGTGAACTAAGAACAAATTTTTCTTATGAACTGACTTGGATCTCTCAACTTCTTAAGCTCTTTCCTACCTTTCACTTAAGGGGTGTTACTTTCGCGCGGAAACTGGTGGATCTCGTATATCCAATCTCAGAGCACAGTTTCGCGTTTACTTCGCCGCGGGAACTTCGCGGAAACTCAATTCTGAGTTCCCGTATATAATAATAGTTCGCCCACTCGCAGCTTTTAGCTGCGAAGTGGGCGAAACCGTTTTGTCTTCGCGCTCGTGAGTTCTGCTTGTGTTTTCGCGTTTCTTCTCCTTCATCTGCGACCACTGTAGTCAATGGTTGAAATTATTGTACAATGTGTAATTCTTTCTTTTTTTTTTTTTTTTTTTATTTTTTTATAAAAAAAAATTTATGGATACATGTATATGTAATAATAAATCATTTGTAATTTTTATTCAATACAAAGTCTTTGTATTTAATTACTTTTTATGTTTCAAATTTTAGAACTTATCTCTTATAATTTTTATTATTCAAGAAATATAAAATTTATTTGATATATATTAATACATTGTAAAATAAAAAAAATATATATATAACATATCCTGTTGTAATATAAGTTATATATATTAATATATTAAATTTAAGGATATTAAATGAGAGAATACATAATAAATAGGATATAATATATATTTAATATAAATTTAAATATAAAATATAAAATAAATATAATATATTCTTTTTAATCTCAGTTACTTCCAATTTCATGTAAACAAAAAAAAATTATTCTTTCAGCCATCATTTCCAAAACCCCAAGTAAACCAAAGAAACTATCTTCCAGCCTCTACTTTACAATTCCAAGTAAACAAGAGAAAACTCAAAACCACCACTTTCACCCACTTCTCATTTCTCACGTTCACCCCACTTCTCACTCTCACTTTCTCACTTCTCACTTCTCAAGCTTCCGCGCGAAGTAAACAGCCCCTAATGTTTCTTTTAATGTTGATTCCTTTCATTTCCTGAACTGTTAAAATGGTGAAAATGTTCTTTAAGAAAACTTCCTAGGTAATGAATGGTACCTAGTTTCACAGATTCAAAATGAATACACGAGATGATAATGTGGTGTTAACTTTGGATTGGTGAGTTTACAAATGGTACGACAGTATAGATGTTGGCTCAAAGGGCTGATGATTTTTTTTTTTCTCTTTATCCATGTAACAATTGACAAAAGAACTCATAGTGGATTGGAGTTTGCCATTATTGCAGTTTCAGAGTTTTCAAGGGCATAAACTCATACAATTTCCCCCTCTTCGTTTTTTAATCTACTCAGACTTATCTAAATCTCCATTTATTACCTTTATTATTCTTGAATTTTAATATCTACTATCCATGTAATCTTCTATTAACTGTGCATGTTTTAGTACAGATGTGTATAAGAACATGAGTCTTGGTTGTGTACATCTGCCGAGAGGCTTAAGACGCACGTCAAATCTTATGAAGAATGATCAAAGAGTTATGCATTCCATATTATTTAGATTAAGTATTTGCAGATTGTTAAGCAATATGTACATTTTCCTCATTCAGATAAAATGGTGTAGATCTCATTATTCTCATCTTTTCCTTTGAACTGTAGCTTAGTCGTTTGGTCTTATTCGCAGGTCGTGAACCGTGTAAGTCAAAAAATTGTTGAGGAGGTGAAGTTTGACTATGAAACAGATTCCAGTATAATTGGAATCTGCACTGATGCGACTGCTGGTTTATTTTATGCTTATGACGAAAGTTCCATTTTCCAGGTTAAATTTTCATTTCAAATTTTACTGGTTTCACTAGTTTCATATAATTGCTAAGTAAATTGTATATCTCATCATGCTTATTGATGTTCCTGTTCCTAGGTGTCTGTTCAAGATGAAAGTCGTGACATGTGGCAAGTTTACTTAGACATGAAGGAATATACAACTTCTCTTGCCCATTGCCGCAATCCGCTTCAGAGGGACCAAGTGTATTTGGTTCAGGTAAACATATAGTGGCAACTATCTTTTTTTCTCTGGAAGTAATTGAATTGTGTTTTTGCAGGCAGATGCTGCTTTCAGTGCAAAAGATTATCTTCGAGCAGCATCCTTCTATGCTAAGGTAAGTTCTCATTTCCTAGTTTTGTCGCTGAGACTGCAGGTAGGATGTGCTCTCTTTCCATCTTCATATATTTTATGTGCATAGTTTGCATTATTGTTACCTTTTTTTTCGAAGCTGTTAGTTCTGATATAAGCTAGGCTAATTTTAATGTCTAATTTATCCATTAGTCGATGTAGCATTCTTTTGCAACATATGGTCCTATGGTGTACAATACAGAGAATATGATGAAATATATCGAAAGTACACTTTCTTGTGAGTTATTTGATTGGTGCCAAGCTGGCATTACTATGAGGCAGTACGAAGAGAAGTTTTGTTGCATTTTCAACATTTGCTATACCCATATGCTCAACATCTTTTGCATCGTTCCTCCTACCATGGCACCATCTATGCCTTGTATTGTATATGTCATAAATCTGCTTGGATTTTTTTTCTTTTTTCTCTTTTTCTTTTGTATTTTGATGTCTAGAGTAACTAATACTGATCATATGCACTTTTGCAACTAAGATGGGGAGGAGTGTGAATTTGTTCATCGGCTTTCGTAGGTTGAGTTTTCTTTCTAATTATAATTAGTTTTCACCAAGCAACTTTATACAAATACACCTGAAGCTTGTCTAATTGGCACTTATACAGTTTTTTTAACCACTGGAGTTATGATGCTTTTATTGCTTTGTACAGGTAAACTATGTCTTGTCTTTTGAAGAAATCAGTTTAAAGTTTGTTGGCATAGGCGAACAGGTATAAATATGTTCATTTGCAATTAGAATGTTGTCTTACATATTTGCATCTCAATATGTAATTCAAAATTTTACTTCGGACAACTATCTTATGAGTGTTAGGTTCTCTACCTGAAATTTTCATAAATGGTTTTTTAAGCCTTGCGAAATTTCTTGTTCATATGCTTGCAAAAGTTTTTAGCATATATCTTGTAGGTCTAACAATTCGGCTGCTATTCATGTCAATATTCCTATGAACCCGTATCCTATAGTGTTCGGTGCAACGAAAGGAAAATTGATGAAGAGGAGTGGAAAACTCCAGTAATTTGAGTTGGAGTTGAGAATATGGATATTGGATGTTAGTTGAAGGATGTTGTTGCTTTGGATGTAATAACGAAGTAGGTAGCTTTTAGGCAACAACGGTCAAGAAAGATTCGATTATGATGTTTGTAATAGTGATAGACGTGGAGGGCTATGTGATAGAGGAGATCTGGAACGGCTTTGGGAAATAAGTAGGATAGAAGCATGCAGTGCGCTTGTTATGTGGTGGTTCGAGTGAATTCAATGAGAAGTGGGGTTTTGTCATCATTGAAACAAGGCAACAACAACAACAACAAGGCGAGAAGAGAAAAACAAGGCTAGGAGTGAAAAATAAAAGAGAAACTATTTTAGCAAAGTTGGTTTCTTTGTTCTAATGGTAACCTGAAGAATGAATTCAATGAGAAGTGGGGTTTTGTCATCATCCAAACAAGGCAACAACAAGAAGAAGAAGGCGAGAAGAGAAAAGCAAGGCTAGAAGAGAAAAACAAAAGAGGAACTATTTTAGCAATGTTGGTCTCTCTATCCTAATGGCAACATGAAACAGGTAAGAGTGAGGACATATAATGGAATGTGACTAGGTAAATATGTAATAATACACAGTGAGAGTATTCATTTTTACCAATAAGATGATGGGGATGTATGCGGAAGTGTCCATGCAGAGCTTTATCGGAATTGAAAGACTTCACGTGGCAAATATTGCAATTGATGGTCCCCATTGTTAATCTAAAACGAGAGCAATCAACTTAGGATCAAGAAACATGGCAATGAATCGGGTTTCTGATACAAACACACACACAGAGAGAGAGAGAAGAGAGAGAGAGAGAGAGAGAGAGAGAGAGAGAGAGAGAGAGAGTATTCATTTACCAATAAGATGATGGGGATGCACGCGCAAGTGTCCATGCAGAGCTTTTTCGGAATTGAAAGACTTCACGTGGCAAATATAGCAAGTGATGGTCCCCATTGTTATCTAAACGAGAGCAATCAACTTAGGATCAAGAAACATGGCGAGAGAGAGAGAGAGAGAGAGAGAGAGAGAGAGTGAGAGAGAGTATTCATTTACCAATAAGATGATTGGGATGCACGCACAAGTGTCCATGCAGAGCTTTTTTCGGAATTGAAAGACTTCATGTTGCAAATATAGCAAGTGATGGTCCCCATTGTTAATCTAAAACGATAGCAATCAACCTTAGGATCAAGAAAACATGCGATTAATCGGATTTCTTGATACAAATGAGAGTATCAAAGAATGAGAGTATTCATTTTAAACAATGAAGTATTGTCATTTTACCAATAAGCATCAATGGGATGCACACGCAAGTGTCCCAGGCACTGAGAGTATTCAAGATGAGAGTATCATTTTAAACATGAGAGTATCATATTTACCAACAGATCATGGGGATGCACACGCAAGTGCCATGCACACACAGAGAGAGAGAGAGAGAGAAGAGAGAGAGAGAGAGAGAGAAGTATTCATTTTAAACATGAGAGGTATTCATTTTACCAATAAGATCATGGGGATGCACACGCAAGTGTCCATGCATACCTTTTTCGGAATTGGAAGACTTAATGTGGAAAATATTGCAAGTGATTGTCCCCATTTTTAACCTAAACGAGAGCAATCAACTTAGGATTAAAAATTGTGGCGAGTAATCGGGTTTCTTGATACAGAGAGAGAGAGAGAGAGAGAGAGAGAGAGAGAGAGAGAGAGAGAGAGAGTTATAAGGTAGGAGTTGGAAGCAAAGAGGATTAGTCGGCTAAGTATAAATTGCGTGTGATTTCGAATTTCTATTGTTTTGTGGGAGGAATACGCCGTTGAAACCTGGATGATCTACAATTTTTTATTTAACATTATCTAATTTAAAATTATATTTTGGTGTGGTTGTTTTCAAAGTTTGCTTCGCTGTCTTTTATGCTTAAGTGCTAGTATGCTTGGGTGTCTGGTTTGTTAGGCCGAGTGTTCTATGAAAATAGGCAGCCTCCTTCGATGCATGTGTGCGTACATCTCACCCTCTTCAATCACTGCTTGGTGGGATTTACCAATGGGTGGTTTCTGTAATAGTAGTAAGAGAATGGGGAGATGCTGGTGGTTGTGCAAGAGAATTGACAAAGGCAAAAGTTAAAACAATTAGGAGGCTACATGATAACTGACATAAGCACATGGTCAAACTTCCAACAACTAGAAGGCTGGATGCAAGGTAACTTATATAAATAAAATGATGAAATACAGCCAAGAAAAATTCACACTAGGGCATCCCATGGCGACACCCAACCTTTTCTGTCAACATTACTCATCAAAAGCAAATGACAGCGCTATGGGATATCATCCAAGCCAATTAGATGTTTTAGGCTTTGTCATTAGCCAGAGTTAGGCCAGATTTGGGGATTTATGTATCTTGGTGCTATAGTGCTTGGTGACCTGGATTAACAACAGTGAAGTTCAAGTTGCTTTTCTTCTTTTTCTTGTCTATTTAATTAAACAGAATTCTTGCATCCCTGCTAAGTTTTCAAACATGTAAAAAGCTAATATAACTTCTATTTGTCTAGAGTACTACTACCAGCGTTTAGGCAGTTCTTTGATACGAAGTCGTCTATCTAATGATCCAGGATGCTCTAAGGACTTTCTTACTACGGAAGCTTGACAATCTCACAAGGGATGACAAGTTGCAGATAACAATGATATCTACTTGGGTAACAGAGTTATATTTGGACAAGGTAAATTTTCTTCTCATGACCTTGCATATGGTGTTGAAGATATATTGTGTGCACATTTGAACAATAACAGAGAATTGTCTTTTAAATATCTTCCTCAAGCATAGAATAAACTTTTTGTTTTCTCCTTTTTTTTGTTGAACAATCTTACGACCAATTTAATTTTTTTTCCAGTTCTTCCTGGGTATAGTTTAGGGAATCTCAAATCAGTTCCTCCTACTCTAACAGTCCTTCCAAATAAAACCCTGCTTTATTCTGATAGTTACTAATCACTCTAAAAAACATATATATAAGTACTTTTTGAAAAAATTTAAATAGTTAAAATAGATTTTAATGTGTTCTGCAATTTTCAAACAATGCCTTTACGTAGGTGTTTTATGGCTCCGAAGTCTTTACTGGTTATAACAACTTTGAAGCCTCAAAACTTTTATCTAGAAATATTTTTTGAAAAAAAAAATTGAATACAAAAGTTTTAGAGAACACCAAACTCTTTTTTATTTTTTTGTTATTCAAATTGTTTAAAAAAAATACTTATACATATGTATTTTGGAGTGATTTTGTAAGTCTTTCCAAAAAGTAGTGGTTTATTTGTCAAAGGTTTTTAGAGCGGGGGCTTTTTGGACAAAACCCTTTAGTTTTTAGAGCGGGATCTTTTTCGAAAAAAACCCTTTATACAATGTATTTTGCATTCGCTAGAACTCTTCAGGTTTTGGCTGTATGCGGTAAGATGATAGCTTATATACCATGAAACTTCTGGCACTCAGTCAATGCTCTATGTAGGATAAATTATACTTTGCTCTAATTGCTCTAGCCAATTGGTCAATTCGAATCGTTCCTTAAACATATGCAAGTTGTGGGAATTTGGTATGTCTGTGGTTCCTTCTTGGATATTTATATTGTGAAGTCCGTCAAAAGTGTTAGAACAATAGAAAGAAATTTATGTGTATTCTCATTGATAGATCTCTGCCTCTTTTATAGACACACACACACACACACACCACACCACACACACACACGCAGAGGAAGGAGAGGAGAGAGATGAGAGAGAGAGAGAGAGAGAGAGAGAGAGAGAGAGAGAGAGATGAAGAAAGGAAAGTACAAGCAATAGTAAGAATCTATAATAAGGAAACCCTATAATAGGAAATTTAACTAGTATAGAAATCCTACATATTAGGTAACTAATATCTTAACACTTCCTCTCAAGCTGGAGCATATATGTCCACATGCCTAGCTTGTTACATAAATGAACAAAACACCTACTACTAAGAGGTTTATGAACATATCAACAGTTTGATCAAAACATAAATTGTTACTAGGAAGTACGAATTTTCTTGCTCAAAACAGTTTCACACACGTAATGATAGTCTACTCCAATATGCTTTGTCCTCTCATAAAAGACGAGATTGCTTGCAATGAATATGGCAGCTTGATTGTCACAATGCATAGTCATAGGTTTCAGATAATAAGTAATGCTAAAATCAGTCATGAGACATTTTAGCCACATCATCTCACAAATAGTTTGAGCCATAGCTCTGTATGCAGTTTCAGCACTGGATCTAGCAACTAATGTTTGTTTTTTACTTCGCCTAGTAATAAGATTGCCGCCAACATAATAACAATAACCAGAGGTAGACTTTCGATCTATTTTAGAGCCAACATAGTCAGCATCAGAGTAAGCCTCAATGTCTAAGTGTCCATGACAACTATATAGAAGACATTTTCTTGGAGCTCCTTGATATACTTTAGAACTCTCAAAGCAACTTCCCAATAGTATTGTTTAGGTTTTTTCATAAACTGACTGATCATACTCACAGCAAAAGCAATGTCAGGTCTAGTTACTGTCAAATAGATGAGCTTACCAACTAGACATATATATTTAGTTTTATCCTCAAACGCCTCACTGTCTTCAAGCAAAAAGTTGGAATTATGTTCCATAGGTGTATTAACTGCTTTGGATCCCAAAAGACCGGTTTCTTCAAGGAGGTCTAGAGCATAATTTCTCTTAGATAAAGCAATACCATGTTTGCGTCTAGCAACTTATGGCATTTAGTCAATGTGTTACTTAGGATAAATTATACATTGCTCTAGTTGTTCTAGCCAATTGGTCAAATCAAATTGTTCCTCAAACGTATGCAAGTTTTGGTATTTTGGTAGGTATGTGGATCCTTATTGGATGTTTACGTTGTCAATGTGCATCAAAAGATAAGCAACTTATCGGATTTCTAAAGCCATTGACTTAATAGTTTAAATAGATTGTGCCCGTCATATTAGATTCCGCCAAAAGATTTAAAACTCTTGTTTTGCTTGTATTCGACAGCTTTCTGTAATCTGGTCAAGGGGTTCTGTTTAAGAATGTTCAATCAGTGATACATCAAACATGTATTTGACTTGTACTTTTGGAGTTTTAACTTCTGTGCAACTAATATCACTCTTAGATAAATCGCATACTATTGGAGGACGACCACACTAAGGTTGGAAAAGCAGAATTGGACAGTTCCGGATCAGAATATCACTCTATTATTGTTGAATTTCGAGCGTTTCTTAGTGATTGCAAGGATGTTTTAGATGAGGCAACAACTATGAGACTACTAGAGAGGTAAGCAAAAATGATGATCCTACATCTAATAGATATTGCAATTTGTTCACATTGTTGCAATCTTCTTTTATGTTTTTTTTTTAAAAAAAAAATTGTATGGTTCTAATTGAAAACTGGTCGTTTTTCTGACAGAGTCAGGTGTTGCCCCATATAAGCATTAGGACGACATGATTCGTCTGAATCATGGCCTGAGCCATGATAAGGTGTCCATGTACTATGCATGTGGCCGTTAGTTCGATTTTATGGTCTGGCCATGTACATGTGCCAACAACATGGTCAAAAGCATGATGGGCATCATAGGCTCTTATTCATTATAAAAGAAAATAATATACTAGTTTTCTTTTACTAAGAATTCGTTGAAATTTGATCAAATGCAGAGCAAAAGCTTATAGATATGTACACAAAAGAAAAAATGTGAGAATTTGACAATATGGAAAAATCAAAAGCATATGCACTTGCAGAAATTATTTGCTCTTATAAAACCGCGGTTTAAGGTGCCGGGCTGCACGTCCATACCACCCCGTTTCGGCGTGGCGTTATTTAGAAACAAAAAAAAAAAAGAGAAGTCGTTGCCGCCGCCGCCCCGTCGCCGAGACCTTTTCCACCATCTCCTTCTCTATCCCTCCCTCCCTCCCTCCCCCTCTCTCACCACTTCTTCCTCACTGTGAGGAAGAAGCAGCGAGGAAGAAGATGTAATTTCTTTTTCTAGTAAAGAGCTGCACTAAGGGCAACTCTTATAGAAGCCAGCCCATTAAGGCTGGCTGAGTTTTTTTTTTTTTTTTTTTTTTTTTTATAAATTAGTTTTTTTTTTTAAAAAAAAATCTAAAAAGAAGGGGCACCGTTGGCACGCCACGTCTCAAATTTGGAATTTATTGAAACGCGGCATAAACGGCACTTTAAACCTTGCCTAAAACAATGAAAATGCAAATAGAACCATTCCTCCAATAGTTTATTTTTTAATTTCTTAGGCATCCTTTTACAGAGTATGTTTTTTATCGACTGTGCTTCAATTACTTACTATCAATGTTTAACACAAAAGATAAAAAAAGCAATTTCAAACACTTCTCTTTTATATGTCAGCTTTCTTGGTTCAAAGCATCATTATGAACCATCCGAGAAGGTTATGCATGACTCCTTTCCTAGAGATTCAGCTTTCAAAATTTTTGTATTTTACACTATTCTATCGTGACTGTTATTTACACACATTGTATGGAATTGATATTCTTCCAAGAAAACCAAATATCTGTGTATATCGATGGCCATTAGGATCGCACTGAATCCCCATCTTATATACAGTCATACATAGTATCTTTAGATGCGGTTTGGTGTTCCTTTTTGTCTATTTGGGGATATTGATTATATGGATTCAATTATTTGCAGCTATGGAAGAATTGATGAACTCGTCTTTTTTGCTTCTCTCAAGGAGCATTATGAAATTGTTGTGCATCATTACATTCAGGTAGGCTTCCTTATAGTCATGCAATACAAGTCTTTAAGTTACTAAGTAAATTGTGCTCATTGACTGTCACTTCCTGTTACTAAATGCTTGACTTGGAAGTGAATGGGGGACAATGTAATGTAATAGAACATAGTGTTGCATTTCAGCCCTGCTTTCCCACGGCTGTACACTAGCTGAACACCGGCAGGCTGATGTTCAATGTCATGCACTCTTGTAATTATTCTTTGGCCAGCCTCCTGGATTAAACTTCAAGAAAACTGTATTCTAGGATGATGCAGGAGCTCTGCGAGGTTGTAGTTCATGGCAGAGCATGGTGTCACATGACCACTCAGGCCGTGCACGGACTGGATTGGTATGTGGTGCCAATGCAACTACATGTTTGGGTGATCAATTGGAATCCAACTCGATGACTCTTCTTATATCTGAGGATGCGCTCAGGTGGAATTTGACCTCAGAATGAGATCTCCTCAGTTTGTGAGCAAGAGGGCTGCCCAAGCACAGGCATGTGCCCATGCCATCGTCGCATTAATACATTCAATGCTGGCTTGCTGATTCCTTCTGAGCCAATCCATGTCGTAGAGGTCCAACTGATCCAAGGAATATCCAGCTTAAAGCTGAAGCTCAACTTGGCCAAGCCTTCCCCTTATGGACCATGTAGTTTCTTCAACTAGCTTTTTTGTGTTTAGCTAACTTACAATGGCAAACCATGTAATTAGCTAAGTAGTTAGAGTAAGTAATTAGGCTTATGTGTCCTCTTTAACATGTGTCTTATGTAAAATGAGTGACTCATGTAACACATGGCAGACCTTAGGGCTCAACCATTCTATTTATCTTTACTAAATGAAATGATTCATCATCTTCCTCCTATTCATCTTTTTCGCTCAAACCTTAACTCTCTCAATCCTTGGCTGAGCTGCCCATAATTCCCTTAATGGTTGACCTCATCATCTCCTAGCTGCATTCATGATTGCTTAGGCCTTAGCTCCAAATTTCCATCGGGATCTCTAAAACTCTCCTTAATTCAAATCTAGGTTAGCTAAGCCAACTGGTGCCATATAGATGGCTAGCTAATTCCAGATCAAAGGATAACGTACCCAACTTTCGTTGTTTTAAGTGAGACTTGTCCTGCCTACAATACGTGTTTCGAGGCACAAGAAGAGAATATTATAACATAATTGTGGATGGATTTGAAGAATCTTTTACTAGTTTACAAATTGCAGCTCTAAGAGTTAATGGATATGCTTGTTGATACAGCTTAGATTCGAACTGCCACCTGTCAGTAGGAGAGCTAGCCACGTGTCAGCAGGAAGAATTGAAGTACCTCACATGACCGAGGTGTCCCTCCCTATAACTCGGGGTTGCCAGACCGTGGCCAACCTTAGCATAATCGCCGACCTATACCTCAGACAAACCGAGGTCTAGATGAAATGCCTGAAGTCTCTGCGTCAGGTAGTCAAGACAATACCGAAGTCTGATGTCATCTCGCTCGACCGAGACTTCAGTGTACTTCAGTGTATTGGATAGCAAGATCAAAGAATTTGAAAGATAAATTGACACCCCTGCCCCCCCCCCCCCCCCCCTTCAAAAAAAAAAAAAAAAAAATTCGAAAAAAGAAGAGGTAAAAGTAAGATTAACTTAAAAAATTACCTCACAATTTGGCAAGGGCCTCATTGCAGAGCGGTCTACAAATACGCCCTTTTACATATAATTTACATGTTACCAATTTTATAATTGGTCTCTAGCTATTTGGGGTTTGTTTTATTTTTTTTAAAAGTTCATGAGGATGTTGGAATTGTATTATTTTTCTGAAACCCTTAGTGCTATGCCCAGAGCGTATCATCAGGGTATTTTTTGCATTTAGAAATTAGAATGGAAACTAGTTATCCTCCAACACTGATATAGTGGGAATAAATTAGGTCCTAACATCCTCGTACAATATAATGAAGTAGTTGAGTATTTTACTAGCTGTTGAGTATTTTGTTGGGTGTTGAGTATGGTTCACAAAATATAATCTTGTTATCCAATACTCAACTACTTCATTATATTGCATGAGGATGTTGGGACCTAATTTATTCCCATTATATCAGTGTTGGAGTATAACTAGTTTCGATTCTAAAAGCAAAAAATACTCCGATGATACGCTCTGAGCATAGCACTGAGGGTTTCAGAGAAATAATATATTCCAACATCCTCATGAAATTTTTTAAAAAATAAAAAAAAACCCAAATCACTATAAACCATTTATAAAAATTGGTAACATGTAAATCATATGTAAAATGGCGTATTTGTAGACCGCTCGACAATGAGGCCATTGCCAAATTGTGAGGTAATTTTTTTAGTTACTACCTCTTTTCTTTCAAATTCTTTTTTTTTTGGGGTCAATTTCTCTTTCAAATTCTTTGATCTATGTCATTCAACTCCTCTATTCCTATTTTCTTTGTATTGAGATGGATGTGGATCAGCCCAATCAGGAGCAGCAGTCTTGGACTGTTGAGGTGGGTGGATCCTAATTTCACTTGTGATCGACCGAGGTCCAACTTGATCGCTTGTGAATATCAAGAAAGTATGTCACTGTTTGTGAAATTGTTGCACTGTTACTAGGAAACCTATAGAGCAGAAGGTTCATCTACTTTAAGTGCAGTTACACAAACTAAAGTACTTTTCATGTTTTTCTTTTAGCAAGGAGAAGCAAAGAAAGCTTTGGAAGTTCTTCAGAGACCTAATGTGCCTATTGATCTTCAGGTAAATATGACTAACTGTTATAGGATACGTTATTGTTCTTTATTTTTTATATAAATGAAATAAATTGCTTTTGCAATATTGTTTTCGCTCAAATATCTGTATAATTAAAAGTTTGATACTCTCACATGAATTTTTCCTCATTAAATGAATTTCTTTTGCAGTATAAATTTGCTCCCGACCTAATTGTGCTTGATGCGTATGAAACTGTGGAGTCATGGATGACTACTAACAAGTTGAATCCAAGGAAACTAATACCAGCTATGATGCGTTATACAAGTGAACCACATGCGAAGTAATTAAACTTCATCTCCTTGTGTTTCTGTGGTAGAGATATTGTTGCTTCCAATACCAAAGAAAATCATAATATTTATGAGATAGGTAAAAAAACTAACCATATGATGCTTGCATTGAATCACCTGAAAGTTCTTAGGCGTTTAGTAACTAGTCAAAATTTAGTGACAAAGTTGATATCATATACAATGCCGATGAAATCTGATTCGTCGGAAATGGCCACCAGCGATGCTTCGCGGCTTCCAAGAGTTATAATTCCTAACTGGTTGTCATGGTGTTCAAGTTATATAATGAGAAATCTCTCTCTCTCTCTCTTTTGACATTGTTAAGTACTTGCAAGTCTATGATATTTTTCCAGCAGATAGTACTCTTACACAACTATGTATATGAATATGTTGACTGATAATTTGCTTTTATGAGTATATAAATATACATTTTAAATCTTAGTTATGGGTTGCAGGAATGAAACTCATGAGGTGATAAAGTACTTGGAATACTGTGTTCATCGTTTGCATAACGAGGATTCTGGAGTGCACAATTTGCTTCTTTCCTTGTATGCGAAACAGGTTTGGCATTGTAGTAGTAATCCTATTTTGCTTAATGGTTCTACACTTTTCAAGGTCTCATGGTTATATTATTGCCAAGTTGATTGAATTTCCATTACCATGTTTGTATGGTCCCAAAACCAGTTTTAACAATTTAAGAAAACTTGCATAACTAATTGGATCTTGATTTTCTTCTATAAAATAATGCATGTATCTCCATGGCTAATTTAAGAGCGTGAGTACTTTCGAAAGATTCAATGATGTCCTTTTACCATGTTTTAGATGGTGAATTTTTTTTTAAAACATCATGGACTTTCTGTTATCTCCCATTACTAATTCATTGACTTGTAGGAAGATGACAGCGCATTGTTGCGTTTCTTACAATGCAAGTTTGGCAAAGGACGTGAAAATGGCCCTGATTTCTTCTATGATCCCAAATATGCACTCCGTCTTTGTCTTAAAGAAAGGAGAATGCGTGCTTGTGTCCATATCTATAGCATGATGTCTATGCATGAAGAAGCTGTTGCTCTTGCTTTACAGGTAAGCATATTTTTACCTAGTATAGATCAAAGTTTTTCGTTTCGTGCCATTTCGAGTTTCGGTAAATTCCGAACTCAAGACGTGCCGACTGTGCCGATAATAAAATATTAATTTTATTTTTATTATATATTTTGTTATATTTTAAAAGTTATTTTAAGCTTTTTAATTAAAAAAACAAATAAATAAAAATAAAATAGTGGTCACACGCACCACTTAAGTCGCGTCGGTGGCGCGATGATAAAAACAAAAACAAAAACGTCGCACCTGTGGGCACGACTGTTCATCTTCCTCGCAAAAGCGAGGAAGATGAACAGTATTTAAATTACAAAAAAAAAGCTTGTGCCCGCTCTGAGACGTTTCGGTTGGCACGCCATGGCACACGGCGTGCCGACCGAAACGTTGAACCATGGTATAAATAGCTTTGTTCTACTTTTTGAGTTTGATCTTCTTTTTTTTTTTTTAAAAGTTATGGAGTAAGCTTCTCTGTAGAGCTATTGTGGCCAATGGTATTGGCGAGATGCGGATCAGTGTGGACACCACAGAAGAATATGTAGGATATGTTTAAAAAATTTGATGGTTTCCATGTTGTTGATATGCCTAATATACAATTTCAATTTGCTTGCTTAGCAGCTCTATAGAATTCTGGAAGTGTATACATGTTGCTTTACTCTGCTCTATGTGCTTAGCAGAAGGATTACAATATTATAATTGTGCTTAGAACCATGGTTTAGGTGTTGCTCAGTATAGCACGTGCCCGGCGGCACGTGCTGAAAAATATTATATTTGAACTTCTAAATTTAACTTTGAATTTTCATTTTTATTTTTAAAAAACAAATAATAGTATATTGGCACGGTTCGCACGGCACCATCGGCACGGTCAGCATCTGAGTTCATAGAAACTCGGCTCGACTTGGCACAGAAAATCTTAATGTGCTATTCAGTAGCTTCATTACCGAGCTTATTATTACATAATTGTGTGTGATAATATGAATCATGTAACTGAAGAACTATGCGTTTCAAGCATTTAAATGCTTAAGTTTCTCAAATTGTTGTTCGAAGTCATCATCAATTTTATGAACAGATTTTGCAAAGGTTATTATAGACAACCAAATTTGATTTGATCTTTATTAATTTAATGTTCTCTTGTTTACGTAGTTGTCTTCCTGTTTCTTCAGCAGACAAAGCAATTTCTGAAAAGATGCTTTTCTGCATCTATACATGCGTTTATGTTTTGCTTCCTTAGGTGGACACAGAGCTTGCCATGGCAGAGGCAGATAAGGTTGAGGATGATGAAGATCTCAGGAAGAAGCTCTGGCTAATGGTAGCAAAACATGTAATAGAACAAGAAAACGGAGCAAAGAGGGAGAATATAAGGAAGGCTATTGCATTCCTCAAGGAAACTGATGGGCTCCTAAAGATTGAGGATATCTTGCCGTTCTTCCCTGACTTTGCGCTGATTGACGACTTCAAAGTAAAAGTCCTCTTCAGCAATTGTGTTTCCTTCCATCAGTAAAATGCTAATAATGGCTTTGTTAACCATTACTACCAATACAATTTGATAAGAATTGTTTTGTTTGTTATATTCAGCATCTTTTTGCCTGTTAGTAGTTACGGCTACCGCAATAAACATATATATATATATATATATATATATATATATATAGTGATCATATCTTATGAATCTCAATTCTCTGTCATTCTTTCTCAATTCTTACGGTAAGTATTGGTTTATTGTTACTGTACTTCGTTTAATGCCATTTCTTTATTTATTCATGAAAAGGTCAATAGTATGTTAGATGTATGCAGGATGCTCTAATAGCCGACCTTGACAAAGTTCTATATATTGTTTTCGTTTTTCATCAACAAGAGTTTCCATGCTTTTTTTCTACCTTGATTTCACACATAAACTAATTATTTCAGCTCAGGCTTTAGGATTGTGCACTTATTTGACAGTTCTAAGTAATTGCATGCCTTTGACATGCCGTAGGAAGCAATTTGCTCATCATTGGAGGACTATAACAAACAGATAGAGCAATTGAAAGAAGAGATGAATGATGCTACTCATGGTGCAGACAACATAAGAAAAGATATTGGCGCTCTTGCTCAAAGATATGCTGTCATTGACCGTGATGAAGAGTGCGGGGTATAGTTCCAAGCATTTAGCCTTTACTTTTATAGCTAATGTCTCGTTTCTTTTCTTGCTTGATAGAGTTTATTTCTTTTGCAAGCTCCTAGAAACATTGTGGAAAAAAACATAGTGCTCTTTTGTTGTTTGATATAATTATGCTGTATAAGCATACTATTGACAATTAATCAATGTAAAAGAATATCTTGCTCAATGTACTCCAGCTGCATATATTTAGAATTTGGAGCTGATTGTCTTTATTTGCACAGATATGTAAGAGGAAAATTTTAACAGTTGGAGGATCAAACCAGATGGCAAGAGGTTATGCATCAGTTGGACCAATGGCTCCTTTCTATGTTTTTCCATGCACGCATTCCTTTCATGCAGAATGTCTAATTGCTCATATTACTCGGGTTACAACACAAGCACAAGTATGTTTCGTCGACATCTCTCTCTCTCTCTCTCGTTCTCTCTCTCTCTCTCTCTCTCTCTCTCTCTCCTCTATATATTATATATATTATAATTATATATATATATATTAATATAATATATATATATATATATATATATTCTTAAAGTTATAACACAAGCACAACCTTCTGACATGACTTTTATTCCTTCCGACAAACATCTTCAAAGAAGTCTGTAGTTTAAACAACCACATTAATATGATAAGCCGATGGAACTTTTATCTACCAAACTAGTCTCCTTTGGCGGTTCCAGTGTTATTTACTTTTTTTGTCAGTAGCAATATCATTGTTCTGAGAAAGTTGACTTCTTCATATTTTTTGCATAGGCCGTATATATTTTAGATCTCCAGAAGCAACTCACTTTATTAGGGGGAAAGGCCACAAGGGATTCAAATACTGGTATTGGTGATGAGTCTGCTCTGAGCATCCCAGCCGTGGAGAAGGTCAGTAATTTTGTTTGTGAATCCAATAGATTAATGGTTGATGAGGGATTAATGCAAGTTAATATGGATTTGTCTGGTCCTTGTTTCTTATGTACCATCCAACGTGTCATTATGTTCGAGTCACATATTACTCCCATATTACTATGAATCTCAGTTATGTGCCGATTACTCCCATAACATCTCCATTTGTCCCTTAACTATTACTATGAATCCCAGTTAATTATTCGAGTCACATATTACTCCCATAACATCTCCATTTGTCCCTTAAATATTACTATGAATCTCGGTTAAGTGCCCATTACATTCCAGTTCAGCACGACCCGATGTAATTCAGGGCAGAAGTTGAATAGTTTCAGAAGTTTGAACTTGGAAGTCCGAAAGGTTCAACCCTAGGCACCGATGGTTCAATTTGCTGGCTTTTGTGACACATAGCATATCTCTTGGAGCAGTGTTACATGACCAAAAATACCCCAAAAAGAATCCCTAAGGCATCATCAAGAGAAACCATCTTTTTTACTCATCCAAAGGTGTGGTTTTTGGGTCTCTAGCATTTGTCATACTATTGTACTTTTCATGTATGGTGCCTTTTTGAACTGCATGCTTATGCTGCGTACCTAGTATTTGGGCGAACCGAGTGGCACACTAGTTGGGGTTTACCCCATCTAGTTTCGAGTCTTAGAAAAGGCAGGAGGGAAACACGCTCTGCTAGTTAGCGGGCATGAGGGCGTACACGTGATCCCCCCCCCGGATAATTGCTGCCGAGAAAAAAAGGTTGCTGCCGGGAGTGGCCTCCTCGCCTTGGATTTGCCTTTTTTTGCTGTATACCTAGTAATGGGCGTTTGTGTAACCTGATTAATTCTTTGCAATCTTCATTGTGCAGCTACGTTCGCAATTGGACGAGGCTGTAGCTAGTGAATGCCCATTTTGTGGCGATTTGATGATTAGGGAAATCTCATTGCCTTTTGTCCTTCCTGAAGAGGATGAGGAGCTGAAGTCGTGGGAGATAAGGCCAGAAGTTGCTAGCCAAAAGATTTTGCCTATGACAATATGATGTCGATGGTCAGTAATCATAGTATTCCTATGTTTTCTTCTGCTTCTTTAACAGATCCCGAGGTGTATTTTTGGGCTATTTTTGGTCATCAAGAATTTTCTTACTCTTGTCCTTCTCCTTTATGGTGTAGAGCTTTTTTTTTAATCTGCTTTTTGAATTGCATTTTTTCTGCTGCATGCGTAGTAAGCTGTTGAAAAAAATTTTAAAAATATTTTTATTTTTACTTTAACTGTATGTGACCAGATTAACATTTGCAGGTTTATTGTGCAGCTAAGCTCGCAATTGAACAAGGCGTAGCTAGTGAATGTATTATGGCATTTTGATGATAAGGAAATCTCCTTGCTTTTTGTCCTGCCTTAAGAGGAGGCGTTGAAGTCATGGGAAATAAGACCAGAATTGCGAACCAGAAAATTTGCCAATGACAATATGATATTGATGGTCAGCAATACAATTATACCACGTATTCTTCCTATGGTGTCTTCCTTTTGCTTCTTCTGTGTCCGTTTTGATGTAAATTACATCTGTTAATAATGATTTGTGCTATATCTTGTTGCAAGTTCAGATAGAGTAGTTGTAAGTTATATGGATAACCTTATTTGGCTTGCGTTGTCAATCTGTATGACATGTATATGAAGAAATTACACCCTTTTTTTTTCGTGTGATTGGTATTCAGATTTATATTTAGAAGGGAAAAAATGTGTCTATTATCTAACATGTACATGTTTCTTTTGATCGACAGATCTGGATGTAGATTTTCGAATATGTAGGAATGCTTTTGGTGATATTCAGATGTATATGTGTCTTTTATTCGTCTTTCAGAGAAATTTGGGAGCTTATCATGCTCTACACTCGTAGCATTCGTCTGAATGCTACACCTTAGGTCCCCAGCAGCTCAAATGGACTGCCATCCTCAGACTCCATTGCGGTCCAATTCTTAGAAACAGTGAAGAATTGACGAATGGGTGGTGTTAAAGGGGTGCCAAGGAGCGACAAGAAGGATGCTTGAGAATATTTTGAGCAAGAAAGGAGACAAATCAGACGCAGAATTGGCGCAATTGGGAGAGCAACTCAGGAAGCTATGCCATTACTGATGCAAGAATTATTTTTAGAGTGTCTAATAGTCCTGATACAATTAAAATTATATGTTGTGTATCGAGATGTATACCACACATTTGGATGTATGGCATCTATTTTTGTATTAGTAATTTCGATGGTCTTGATGAATAGTAGTTTTATTACTGAGAGAATAATGTTACATATCATGATCTTATGCAACACCCAATCATTCGGTGGCTTTGGATGAACCCACGACCAATATCAACTGACTCGTTTATTTGTTTTTAATATGAATCGACTTCAATTGGACTCCTGGGAATAACATTACTTCCGAAGGAGTGATTTTGAGGAAGTCTTGATAAATAACGTTACTTCAAATTGCTTTTTGTCTATTTGGTTCCATTCATGTCTAAGACCGATTGTGTACATGTAGCTGTTTGTGTTAGTAATCTGGGTCAAATGGACCTAAACTGACCTGAACTGTAATAAGCTAGGTTTAGTTCGAGGTGGAATCAAATTCGGATTGCTAATCATTCGATTCGGATCATCCTTTTTGGAGTTGGGCTAGGTACGGATCAGCTGGGGTGATCTGCATACACAGCCTTAACGATGTGTTGTTTCCATAATCTGTGGACTCTAAAAACCAGCAGCTTACTCCCTGGTTTTCCCCTTTCCTCGCCGCCTTCATCAACTATATAAATCTCTCCACTCCAGCTCTACCAACCATGATTCGATCATCTCTCAATTCAATTCAAGCCAACCAATTTGCGACCAATTCTAATGGCTTCTTCAGCGGCGGCGAAGAAGAGCTCGTGGGTGGTGGCGGCGAGCATGGCGGCAGTGGAGGCGATGAAAGACCAGGCGGGGCTCTGCCGCTGGAACTACGCTCTCAGATCACTTCACCAGCGAGTTTGCCGGCCGTTGAGATCACGGGCATCGAGGGCTTCGCCGGCGTCGTCATCCGCCGTGGAAACAGCGGCGAAGTTGGCCAGGGCGAAGAAGGCTGAGGCGATCATGGACAGAGCCGTGCGCTTCGATTCTTGGGGTCCCCATTAGAAGATAATCAATCATCTTGTAAATCAGTCAGTCAATCAACTTGTATTGTTGAAAGTTAGAGAAATTATTAACAAGGATTTGGAACAAATATTCGAGTATTTTTCGTTGTATTAAATGTGGTCTAAGTTTTCACAGGTTCCAGCTATCAAAAATCTCTCAAAGATGATTAATGTTCTCTGATCTCTTAGAACAGAAGGACACGTATGGACAGGCATAAGAAGCATGGGGCCGATATTTGTTTATAAGATTATTTTACAGTAATTGATAATTTGTATTTTAAATTATAGAATGATTATATATCAGTTTTTTGTTTTTTAAATTGTATAAATTAATTATTAAAAATAAAAATACTGATGTGATGTATATTATAACATCAATACGTTAATAGAGACTATTATTTATTTTGGGATAATTTTTATATCAGTCCTTCAAAATTCAAATCTTATATTTTAGATTTTGAAAGTACGTTGGCAACACTCGCGTGTACGTTTTTATATTTTTAGGAGCTAAAATATACAATTGTTGCTTTAGAGAGGACTGATATGCAATTATCTTCTTTATTTTTATATTATTTTGTATTTGGTATTTCTATCAAACTAATTGTATAGATTGTGCTACCAAGTTTAAATTAAGATAACGATAGACAAATTATTTTATAATTATTGAATACCTTTTATTATTGAATATTCGATAATTTACTATCTAGAGTTTTTTAACAAGTTGTGACTGAACATAACCGAAAACAAATTTTGTTTCAGAGCTTCATTGTAAAAACAATTTAAAAAAAGTTAACAAATTTTTAATAATTTTGTATTAAGCTTTTTTTTTAATATCTTTTGTAATATTTTTAATATTTTTAGTGTTAAAAATATTTTAGAGTACAAAATATTATTAAAAAAATAAAAATTTCAATATTGAAACTTAAGGCATACTAGCATTTTTATTCATATTTATTTTTTCTTAAAATACTTCATATTTTCGAATTTTATAATTTTTTAAAACTTATTTGATAGTTTTTTTTTTTTTGGACAAAACCTAAAAAAGACCTATTATTTTGTTTAATTTCCCAAACGCGGGGAGCTGTCTTGTGAAGGAATAATGTTGACTGAAGAGCTACTTATTGTCGTTTTGTGTGGCCGTTTTGATTTGCTGATGAGACGAGCACAACTGGACTTCCGCGTCTTCAGCAGCAAACGTAAACATTTTCCGCCGACCACCGAAAATCCCCACTTTCTCATTTAATGACCTCTACTATCCGTCACACTGCTAGTCGCTCCTACGTTTACTTCCCAGCAAAAGTGCGGTGAGGATGAAAGAACTTCACCTCCTCGGGATGGGTAAGATAGATTTCAGATAGGGCCCTCAGACCCTGGACGTGGTGTTACCCTACGTGTGAACGTACAAACACCTACTCCTCGAGTTACAAGCCAAGCGTAAATATGCAGTCGGTCTTAGAATCACACGCCTCGAGTAGATTCACAGTACGAAGGAAGAGATTCACTTTCTCGGGATGGATGCTGGAAGATATATGTTAGAGATTCAGCAGGTGTGACTTTTGGTGTGATCGTTGAAGCCACAGACCCTTCCCTCCTCCAGTGATGGCCCAGCTGTAACTCCAATGTCACTTTCTGGACAACTTTACTACCGAAAACCTCTACAAATACCACCCAGCTGATCCCATTTGCTGTCACTCGTAAAATCACACCTCACTTCTTTACTTCTGCAATCAATGGCTTCTCTGCTTCTCCTGCTGCTATCATCAGCGACTTTCCATCTTCTCGCGGCGACGGCGACTGCTAGGCCAATTGCACCGGCGGCGGCGCCGCTTTCTTCTCCAGCGGAGGCGCCGGAGAGTGCGTACCTCCATGTTCACAACTCGGGATCGGCAACCGGCGGCGAAGTTATACTTGGTGGGCTCGCAACCGCGGCTTTGGTTGCCGTGATCTGCTACATCAGAGTGACGAGAAGGAGAGGCGTAGAGGAGTTGAACAAATCTTGAAAGAAGTCCTTTCTTTTTCTTTTTCTTTCTTTTTTTTGATAATTTTGCAGATTTTAGGAAGAAAGAAATGTTACAGCACATTGAATTACAATGAAATTTCTGAAATCGTAGACTTCTCTAACTTGTAGTTCGATTGAGGGTGGAATTGTTGATGGAAATTCGAAAATTGCAGTATGCTTAGAATGGAAAGGGAACATTATTTTAATATTATTACACATAAATGAGGCGCCGCTACTCATCAGAAAATAAAAAATACTGATGCAATTAAAAATATACTGTCTTTCAAAATATGAAAATAAACCAATATGGAAACTTCTGATGAATATTATTTCTGTATCTGATCTCACACTCTATATTGGAGCTCGAAGACAGTGATTGGCTAAGAAAAAAATAAAACAATCACACATACACATAATTTTTATATAACAAATTACGAAGTAAAACTACGGACTTCAATGTAGCCATCGGTCAAAATATGTACCGAAGTTATTTATAGATATGATCGATTAACTTGAAAGATTAAGTTTCATAGAATCTCGATATTTTCTTTAAACCCTTTATCTAAAATATAAAAATTCAGATTTATAGAGCATCCTTCCGGACCTACTCAGCGATCCAAAATCCTCTATTTGTTTTGCTCCATCTGTTTATAGATAATATTTTATTAATAATAGAGGACTCATATATTAAATTGGGGATAAATTCTGATCTAACATAAATAAATAAAAAAAAAATTAAATTTAATTGTCTATTCTATCAGCATTAATAAACTCCGTATATTGGACTTGGATTTTTGTTTTTAATTCTATTTTTTAAGTAATATTTGCTTTATAGTTCTATGTATATAGATCGTTCTGGGTTCATCAAATTTCCCTTCTATCCCATGGCTCATGCCCTCTAATTCAGAGGTAACATATTGTGATTGTGTTTTCATTATAGCAGGAGAAACTGCACCACATACTATCTTCCCGATTGATCCTTCATCCGCAGTTATTTGATATGAATTTTACTAAATCTCATCATATGACTCATTAAAATGGACAAGAATATGGCATATCTCTCATGAATAATATGTCAGGAATTTAAATTTCAACAATATCTGATTTAAATGAATATTATTTTAACGTATTTTTTTTCACGTCAAGATGTCAAATCCTTTTCTTTTTTTCATGTTGAGATGTAAAATAAAAATCGAAGTCCAATGACCAAAACCAAATAATTGGCAACAACAAATTTAAAAGTATTACAGTAAAGGCTGGTTGATTTGAGGATAACTTAAGGCAGAAGCTACGACAAATCACATGATCAGCACCCAGTGCTGGTACTATTATAGAACAATAAGAGAAAACTTTACAGTCATCAATGTTTGTTTGGACATTCTAGAGTAATTTGCTTTCTTTTTTTTTGGAATAAATACAAATCAGCCTGTTTTAATCTTCCAAAATTACATATTAGTTCAATATATATATATATATATATATATATATAGAGAGAGAGAGAGAGAGAGAGAGAGAGAGAGAGAGAGTAAAAATCAGCATGTTCTTTAACCTACCACATGGAAATAATTTTACAAGCACCCAATTTATTTACCTAAATATGTGCATGATAGTCGTCTAGAAGAAGTGGTGACGGCATAGTTATGAAGCGAGCGCTCAACCAACTCAAATGGGTTTTCCTTACTTGAGATATTAAAAAAAACTGACAATTATACTTAGATCCTCTTTTGAAGTTTCATATCAAAATTACATTTTGGATATTTGAATTCCAGTAAACGTAAGTTGAGAGAGAGACATTCCTTACCACTCTATTTTAGGTCGAGATGTAGAATAGAAACTCAATGCAATGGTCATGACCCTAAAAAAGTTACATTTTATATTGGTCAATATACTTGAAATATTGCCATGAAGCAATGTTGAGAAAATAAGATATTGATTCAAATGATCTACTTGTTTCATTTAATTAAAATACCGACGATCCAGCTTCAGCAGACGACGGAAAAAATCGACAGTAGCAGAAAGTTTAGCATATTTAGCTGTAATTTTTGAATTGTTGCCATTCATTTCATTAATGATTGCTAGTAGAAAAATAAAATAAATGGTATTACCAAGCTACTATTACACATCAAAGACTAGCATAAGTTAACCAAGATAAATCAACCTCACGAACTCCTAATGACGCTAACTAGAATGTACTAGCTACTGACGGGGGTGGTAGTATGAATACATTGCATAAAAGACCTGCAGGAAGCTGAAGATCAGGAGCACTACTGCCGCCAGGATGGAACAAAATGCCCATCTATTGGATAAATAGCCGCTTCTCAGTGTTACCCATGACTTGCGCAATTGCGATTCATAGTCTGTGTTCACGTAGTAGAAGAGATTATGGACGTAGCTGCCTCGTACTCTGTACTGCGTGTCTTTGCAGAGGCTGTCAAAGAGCTCCACCACTGCCTCATCTGTAGTGAGCTCATGGATCAGTATTCCTTTAGAGACGAGGAGCTTCACGTCCTTTGGTGTCTTTAAGATGCATCGCATGAGCACGATGAAGAGCGTGATTATCTTTTTGTGGCGAGGGTAGCCGATGTTGTAGCGCTGCTCGAACTCTATGAGGTCGCGGAGAAAAGAGTAGGTGAGATTGTGGACGCGCAGCTCCGGCAAGCTTATCTCGCCATCTTTATATGTAACATCCAAGAAGCTCGTGGCATCTACCTTCTTGCTGATCTTGATCCAGGCTCTATTTAGCTCGGTTGCGCTCGGGATGCTCCCAGGTACCACTGGATGCATCTCCATGGGTGACAGTGATCGCACGTCGCGAACCAGGTACGAGTGGAAAAGATGGAGTAAATGGTAGCACATGATTCTCGTTCCTAATTCCCTTTCTGAATTTGGAAAGATTCTAGTTATTTCTTTCTTGTCTTTTGCCTTCCATTTGTTAAGATCAATGAGACTGAACTCTAAAAGAGGACCGATATCGCAGAAGACGTTAACGATGGGTATGATAAGCTCTGGATCTCAGGCATCTTCAGGATGTCATAATGAGACCATGTAAAGTACTAGCTTAAGCAGTCGCACCCACACTTTGCTTACTTCTGTGTATCTGATACTCTCTCTCGTAAATCTTCGATGATTGAAGCATGCACACCAAACAGAACCCGATGCTGCAAATGAATCTTCTCCGAGTAGTATTCCTTAACAAGAGCATGCACCGTGGGCTCAGCCAGCCACCGGAGGCACTCGTCGAGCAATTTGCTGGCACGGGCATCCTCTAAGCGGGAGAGGATGTTCTGCAAGCATTTCAACTTCTCGTCATGCAGGATGTAATTGCCATTGATTGGATGCCAATTGTGGTGGTACAGTCCAACTGGAATCGCCATCGGTTGGTACGCCTTTTCGACGATACCGCCGGGGATGCGGAAGATCGACGGGGGCCCCGGCAGGACTTCAGACGTCTCGGACCGTAACAGTTGCTGCAACTTCAGCTTGACATGGTTGAACAATACTGGTTCCTCTCTGCTTTCTGGCACCCAGGTTCTTGGAGTGCGCGGCGAAAATTGTAATTCTGGTAGGAATGCAGAGCTATTTTTGTCGCTGCTTATGCCCAAACCCATTCTTTCTTCGCTATTTTTTCTTTAAAAAAAAAAAACCACAAATCAGCATCTAGATTTTTTCTACTAATACAAATTAACTTCTAAATTTTCTACTTATTATTTAAACATACAAAAAAAAAATTTCTAGATATTTAAATCGGAGCCATTTTGACCATTATATAAGTATTTTTTGAAAAAACATTCAACATTAAAGCCGTTAACATATTAATCATTATTTAGAATCTCAAAATACCTATTAGAAATATTTTAAAAAAAAAATTAATATAAAAATTGTAGATCTTTTTAAAATGTACAACGTTTATGTTGATCATTTGTCTAAAAGATATTTCTAAATAAGTATTTTTGGAGGTCAAAATAACAGATAAAATGAGGAGTTTATTCGAAAAGTTTAAACATCAGATAGACTGATATCGAAGTCCCCCATAAAAAAACCAAAGGAATATATACATCTATATATAAATATATAAAAGTGAATAATTTACGATAAAATTATATGTAATTTTATAGATAGTGATTGATAAAAAAACAAAACAAAACAAAAATCCAACAGGTAGAATATGACTTACATTAAGAAAATCAACTGATACAAAGTTTGGAAGAGGATGGGCGCCCCTGCGGAACTAATCAAGGCTAATTGTCGCGCTAACACCCTAGATTAGCTTATTCACATGGATTTATATAGGATACACCGTGTATTCTTTTTTTGAGATTTACGGAACCGGGTATTCTTCTTTCTTTTCTTTTCTTTTTTTTTTTTTTTTTTTTTTTTTTTCCTTTTTTTTTTTTTTTTTTTTTTTTTGGCTGAATGAGGAACTAGTGGTTAAGCCACATAGCATGTATAATGTAGCTACCCAAACCCAACACCCTTGGGTGTTCGGCAGGAATGGGTATTCGAAGCACAGAAACTTAAGAGGTGGGTCAAGTATTTTCTCTTTCTTTTTCTTTGTCATTTTAACTCTGTTTTTTTAGTAAATTTTTCCTTTTTTTTAAAATAACCACAACATTATGTCATTATTTTATATGATAAAGCGAGGTTATCGTAAGAGATATAGCCTGCAAAGCATCTCAAAAGTCTACTACATCCAAAATAGTACACTTATTTTTTTAATAACCACAACATTATCTTATATGATAAAGCAATGTTATAGCAAGAGAGACAGCCTGCATAACATCTCAACGTCTACTACATCATCAAAAAAAAAAAAAAAAAAAAAAAAAAAAAAAAAAAAAAAAAAACTACATCAGAAAATTACATACTTTTTAGCTTGACCTTTCATTAACTTTGGAAGGAGTAGCTCACCTGGTAGAATAAGTGATGATAATTTTATGTAATATTGTGTAATTTTGTAAATAGTTTTTGATAAAAAAAAAAAAAGAATTCCAATAGATAGAATATGACTTACATTAAGAAAATCAACTGATATAAAATTTGGGAGAGAGTGGCCGCCTCGAGGAACTAATCAATGCTAATTGTTGCCTTAAATTAGCTTATTCACATGGATTTATATAGGATTTGGACTGGGTATTCAATGCTCAAAAACATATGATGATGACTTAGCAGTTGGGTCAAGTATTTCTCTTTCTTTTTCTTTGCTATTTTTAACTCTATTTTTTAAGTGCATCTTTCCTTCTTTTTTTTTGAATAACCACAATATTATCTTATGTGATAAAGCAAGGTTATCGCAATAGAGATAGCCTGCAAAGCATCTCAAAAGTTCACTGCATCCTAAATAATACACAAAAATCTTAACATGACTATGTATAAACCAGCTACAGTATCAGAAGACTTTCTAGCTTAACCTTCCATTAAACCTGAAAGGAGTAGCTCACCTGGTAGAGTGAATGGCTTATGATAATTTTATGTAATTTTGTGTTTGTAAATAGTTTTTGATAAAAAAAAAAAAAAAAAGAATTCCAACAGATAGAAGATGACTTATATTAAAAAAAATTAACTGATATAAAGTTTGGAATTAGTGGCTGCCCCGAGGAACTAATCAATGCTAATTGTTGCCCTAAATTAGCTTATTCATATGGGTTTATATAGGATTTGGACCGGGTATTCAAAGCATTAAAACATATGATGATGACTTAACAGCTGGGTCAAGTATTTTCTCTTTCTTTTTCTTGGTTATTTTAACTCTGTTTTTTTAAGTGTAGCTTTCCTTCTTCTTTTTTTTAATAACCACAACATTATCTTATGTGATTAAGCGAGGTTATCGCAAGAGATACACCCTGCAAAGCATCTCAAAAGTCTGCCACATTTCAAATAATAGACAAAAATCTTAACATAATGAGGTATAGGGAGTTACATATCAGTCTGTCTCCTCTTTACTTTTTTATGGATCAGTATTTCTACTTTTAATCTATTAATTTTCTACAACGCAAATACCTATTTAGAAGTATCTTGAAAACACTCTGAACATGAGGTTGAATATCTTATCAAAATTTACGATTTTTATAAAGACAAAAATGAAAATGAAAATGAAATACTCCATTTATTTTTCCATAAGAGAGCCCTCTAATATATGGTGAAGCTACACATATTACCTTGTAAACTAGTTCACTTTGGCAACCCAAAAAACATGAGTGTCAGCAAGTTTACACTACAACAAATATCATCTTTAGAGACAAGGATCCGGCAACTAAACACTACTTAATTTAGTCGCTGAAAGCTATTGCGACTAAACTTGCACTTGTAGAGACCTAAAACTACAGTGACCATTTAGTCGTTATTTGATCTTTTTCCTATAGTGTTAGCATATTTAGTTGGTACTTTTTGAATTGTTGCCATTCTTTCATTAATGATTGCAAGTAGAAAAGTAAAATAAATGGTATTATCAAGCTACTACAAACCAAAGCACGGTGCAGTTAGCTCGACCAGATAGAAAAAGCCTCAAAAAACGTCAACATCTGAATTCGAATTTGCGTGTGGTGAAAACCCCACATACAAAGAAAAATTTTATGTATCCCATAACAAAAGCATCCGCTTATGAAGACCTTATACTTAAATTCCAGAACATCGGTTGGGATTGATAATGAAAATTTTCTGTGAATTTGAGATTTTTACGGGGCGTGCATCCGATTATAGGCTCCACCACGATAACCTTTAAAAAAAAAAAGAAAAAAAAGGAGACAATTACACATCAAAGACAAGTCGCAAATTAACCAAGATAAATCAACCTCACGAACTCCTGATGACACTAACTAGACTAGAAAGTCCTAGCTAGTGGCGGGGGTGGTAGTATGAATACATTGCATAAAAGACTTGCAGGAAGCTGCAGATCAGGAGCCAGCACTGCCGCCAGATGGAACATAAATGCATCTATTGGATAAATAGTCCGCTTCTCAGTGTTTACCCATTGGGACTTTTGCGCAATTGCGATTCATAGTCTTTGTTCACAGTAGTAGAACGAAATTATGGGACGTAGCTGCCTCGTACTAATGTTACCTGCCGGTCTGCAGAGGCTGTCAAAGAGCTCCACCACTGCCTCATCTGTAGTGAGCTCATGGACCAGTATTCCTTGGACGAGGAGCTTCACGTCCTTGGTGTCTTGTAAGATGCATCGCCATTTGAGCACGATGAAGAGCGTGATTATCTTTTTGTGGCGATGGTAACCGATGTTGTAGCTCTGCTCGAATTCTATGAGGTCGCGGAGAAAAGAGTAGGTGAGATTGTGGACACGTAGCTCCGGCAAGCTTATCTCACCATATTTATATGTAACATCCAAGAAGCTCGAGGCGTCTACCTTCTTGCTGATTTTGATCCAGGCTCTATTTAGCTCGGTTGCGCTCGGGATGCTCGAAGGTACCACTGGATGCAGCTCCTTGGGCGACAGTGATCGCACGTCGCGAACCAGGTACGAGTGGAAAAGATGGAGCAAATGGTAGCACATGATTCTCGTTCCTAATCCCCTTTCTGAAGATGAAAAGATTCTAGTTATTTCTTTCTTGTCTTTTGCCTTCCATTTGTTAAGATCAATGAGACTGAACTCTAAAAGAGGACCGATATCGCAGAAGACGTTAACGATGGGTATGATAAGCTCTGGATCGTCAGGCATCTTCAGATGGTCATATAACGTTTGGATGACGAATAAAGGGATTTGGTTCTCTAGCTTAAGCAGGTCGCACCATTTCTCTTTGCTTACTTCTGTGTATCTTATTTTATGCCCCCGTAAATCTTCGATGATGAAGCATGCATCCACCAACAGAATTTCCGCGAGTTCATGGGGGGTCAAATGAATCTTCTCCGAGTAGTATTCCTTCACAACAGCATGCACTGTGGGCTCAGCCAGCCACCGGAGGCAACGGTCGAGCAACTCGCCGGCACGGAAATCCAGGTGGCGCGAGAGGATGCTTTGCAAACACTTCCACTTCCCGCCATGCAGGATGTAATTGCCATTGATTGTATGTGAATGGTGGTGGTACGGTCCAATTGGGATAGCCATCGGCTGGTACGCCTTGTCGACGATACCGCGGGGGATGCGGAAGATCGACGGAGGCACCGGCCGGACTTCAGAAGTCTCCAACCATGACAGTTCCTGCAGCTTCAGCTTGACATTGTTGACCAATTCTGGTTGCTCCCCGCAGTCTAGCACCCCAAGTTCTTGGAGTGAGCGGCGGTAATTGTCTTTCTGGTACAACTACAGAGCTATGTTTGTCGCAACTTATGCCCAATCCCATTCTTTCTTTCTTCACTATAAAAAAGAAAAGTAGATTAACGAACACATTAAATCTATATATAAATATCTAAAATTGGATAATTAAAGATGAATTTTATGTAAATTTGTAAATAGTTTTTGATAAAAAAGAATTCCAACAGATAGAAGATAACTTACATTAAGAAAATCAACAGATATAAAGTTTGGGAGATAGTGGCCGCCCCGAGAAACTAATTAAGGCTAATTGTTGCCCTAAATTAGCTTATTCACACGGATTTATATAGGAATAGGATCGGATATTCAAAGCACAAAAACATATGATGATAACTTAATAGTTGGGTCAAGTATTTTCTCTTTCTTTTTCTTTGTCATTTTAACGCTGTTTTTTAAGTGCATTTTTCTTTTTTAATTATTTTTTTAATAACCACAATATTATTTTATGTGATAAAGCGAGTTATCGTAAGAGAGACGGCCTGCAAAGCATCTCAAAGTCTACTACATCCGAAATAATACACGGAAAACATCTAACATGTAATAACGTGATTATGTGTAAACCAGCCACAATATCAGAAGTTTACACACTTCTAGCTTAACCTTCACTTAGCTCTAGAAGGAGTAGCTCAACTAATAAAACGGATGACTCATGAATTATCACTCACGAATTCGACTATTGCCCGTTGTGCATTTGCACTTACTATCAGGTGTGGGACACAAATCTCTCTACCCGTATTTTTCGGCCCAATGTTAGAAGCACCTAAATATAGAGCATGAATTGTTAGAATAACCACTAGACCACTTCGGCATAAGCTATTATAGGAAGACGCCAAACTACAACGGTCGCCCCTAAGGTCCGCTTGTTGTGATTGAGCACTCGGTTCACAAACGGACAGCCGGGGGCCAAATTCCAGCACGTGGACCGAGGTGCGAGCACAGTAACAATGATAAGTTGGTAGAAAAGTTCCCTAGGTCTCCAACGATGAACGTAAAATTCCAATATAGTATGCGTCCCGAGCTAAGTGTATTAGCGTCCTTTTTAGCTACCATATTAGTAATTCTAACTAAAATTCGTTCATATTGTCTATTTTTTATTTCAGAACTACTCGTATATTTCGAATACGACATATACTTCCTCAGATGCATGCCAGACTCTTCAACCAATGGTAGGGGGATCAGGAATGCCACACGGTGTATTCAAAGCACAAAAGCTTATGATGATGACTTAAGAGTTGGGTCAAGTATTTTTCTTTTTCTTTGCCATTTTTCACTTTCTGTTTTGTAAGTGCATCTTTCCTTTTCCTTTTTCCTTTTTTTTTTCTAGCAACCATGACATTATCTTATATGATAAAGCGAGGTTACTGCAAGAGAGACGGCCTACAGAGCATCTCAAAGTCTACTACATCCCAAAAACTACACTAAAATCTTAACATTATTATGTAATAGACCAACTACAGAATTAGAAGATTACATACTTTCTAGCTTAACCTTCCCTCGACCCTGGAAGGAGTAGCTCACCTGATATAGTGGGTGGCTTATAGGCTATCACTTATGAATTCGATTCTCGTTCGTTATAATGAGGGATATTCTGAAGGTTGTGTTAGATATATACATATACTCAATAGCACGTGGAGGCAACACACTCTCGAAGTTTTACTCCCTGACTATAGTCTAAAATATGGTTAGTAAATTGTGTGCAATGAAATAATCTGATATTTATCGCATAAAAAATATTCTCTCATTATCTCAAAAAAATAATAATAATAATAAGATAGAGCATGCATGCCGCAGTGACGCAGAATAACTCGTGATGTGCCAGCAAGTCCACAGGATATGAAAATAACACAGCATGGTTTCTAAGCAGCATCAATCTACACAAGTCTCTCTACGCATGTATTTCCGGCACATTTATTGTAAAAGTGGGAAGTGAGCGTCACCGAAGAATTTAAATGTCATGTATCTCATGAAGAGGCGCCGGCACAAACAGACTTTTCGTGCCAATTTACAAAAATGAAGTAAAATATTATAATAGAAAGGAGTAAATTACATCTCGCCAAATCAGTAGCAGAACACTCTATAAAGTAATAAATACAAACCTCGCTGAAAATCAAACTAATAGAACACCATGGTTCAAAGTAAGCATTCGATTTCTTTTTTTTTTTGTGTTTTAAAAGTATGCATTTAGATGAAAACATGTCGGAGTTTTTGTCCCAAGTATCATGTCTATGCAAATTATGCACAAGACATTCCAATTCATACATGCTCCAACTTTGTATAAATCTGTTGCCAGCGTCCGAATACGCCTGCAGGAGGAAGTTTTGCAAGATCTAGCATTTTTTTTATCTGCACTGCAATGTGCTAAGAGTCAGATCATTGATTGACCTCGGCTCATAATTTTTCTCAGTCGATGAACTGCTATCAGGCGTGATTCGCCTTGTGAAGAATGCAGCTTGTTTCGGATCTGGAAGACTCGAATTATTTGTATCACTAGTTAGCATTAGAAGTACCGAAGCCATGGTCGGCCGATCTTCGGGATACTCTTGAACACATAACAAAGCCACTTGGATACATCTCATCGCTTCTGCGAAAGAATACGAAGCATCTAGGAATGGATCGATTAGCTCCTTGGCCCTGTCTTCCTTCCACAACATCCATGCCTAGAATATCAATTTAAATTCATAGTGATTTTTAAACAAATTTCTTGAGCACCCCAACTTGTTCCAAAATCAAAGTGATGCTTGATTGGGTTGGAATTGATTTTACGATTTTAGACGGACAGATATCGACAAATTAATAATAAAAAAAAATATCTGACGTGCCGAGAAGGTTGACAGAGTCCTCTTGATCAAGGAAACGGTTATTTCTTTTGCCACTTATGATCTCTAACAGCAAAACCCCGAAGCTGAAGACATCTGACTTCTCTGAAAATTGTCCCTCCATGGCATATTCAGGGGACATATACCCACTGCATTTACAATTCAAATACAGATTAATCGATAATTTCACAAACAAAATACATATATTTTCTAATCTTGTAGAGATCATATTAAAGGTATTCTACCTTAAAGAATTAGCAGAAACTACAAAAAAAAGGAAGAAAAAAAAAGAAAAAGATTATAGTGGAGAAATTATACCCGTAACCGGTCCACTTTTGTCCAAAAACAAAAAAGAACATGCATCAACTCTTTCTGAATATAGGTCACTATAAAATACAAATGCAAGGAGGCAATAGAACTTACATGGTTCCTACGACTCTTTTAGTTAAATCTTCGATTTGATCTTCTCCAAAGATCCTTGCCATGCCAAAGTCAGAAATTTTGGGATTGAAATGCTGATCTAGCAAAACATTGCTGGCCTTTAAGTCTCTGTGAATAATCCTTAGTCGAGAATCCCGGTGGAGGTAGAGAATCCCTCGAACTATCCCTTCAATAATGCGGTATCGCATTGTCCAGTCTAGGACTCCGTTCTTGGTTGGGTCTAATTGGTGCATCAAAGAAAGACGTAAGAAAAAGACCATTCAGCTTAAAGATATATCAGAATATTTAACTGATATTACCGAAGTTGTTCAATGGTTTATTGACAAATTTAGCAGCATCTTGAGGAAGAAAGTGTATATTTTTCAGGTCTCATACAAACATTTTGCTATTACGCTTCGCATTACATCTTAAAACTATGATTTATCAAGATTGCCGTAAATGTTTGATACTGATAAAAAAAAGTACGTATATAACGAGTATCTCGGTCTAACCAAAAATAAAAGCATCCAAGCTCTTGTTCGGCATGAGTTCGTAAAGTAGAAGTTTCTCTTCGCCGTAGATAGAACAACCCAAAAGCTTGACAAGGTTCCGGTGTTGGAGTTTGGATATCAGTATAACCTCATTCTTGAATTCCTTCAGACCTTGTCCAGAAAGCTTAGACAGTCTCTTCACAGCTATCTCTTGACCATTTGTAAGCTTACCCTGTAATAAATTGAAAAAAAAAAAAGAAAAAAAAAAAGAAAAAGTGAAATACTCCATTTCTATCGCCCGTAAGATAAGCCTTCTAATATATTACCTTGTAAACAGGACCGAATCCTCCTTTCCCTAGCATATTTCGATCGGCGAAGTTGTCTGTTGCTGCTGCTACTGCATCAAAATCAAACAGAAATTGTTCCAACCCTTTCTCTTCATTCATGTCATCGCCGAAGATATTTGTGAGCTTAGGAGTATTTGTTGCTTGTGATGTACCACTTGCACCCAACAGGGCAAGCCTCCTTCCCCTCCTTCTTAAAGCTAGAAAGATAACAAGCGCAATGATTCATTGAAGAGAAAAAGAATTGACTGTGATTTATACAAAGTAAAGATACAATTATGAACATAGCTCATTGTTTCTTCAGCTAGACAAAATTAATGATTCTGATTCTTAAAATCAGCAACTGCATGCAATTATGGTTCATAACCTCACCTAAAAGGACTATTTATACATATCTTGTTTCAATCTATCGCAAATAGATTCTAATATTCAAACAGAAAGAAAGAACTAAAAGGGCTATAGAATTAGCATTCCTGTTCTTTCTAGTTTTGCTCTTTTTTTCCCCCTCTAAATCCAAAAAAAACAGTCTTTATGCTAAAAGCTCATCTAGTATCACTTTTGTTTTTTGATTTATGGTCTCATTTCTGAAAATTTGAACTGAAAATGCTCCTTAGTAGATTGAAATTTGAGAAACAAAATCCACAACAAAAAAAAATAAAGCAACACTAAACAAAGCCATAGTTTCTTCTTTTAAAAACACAATTGAGGCAAACAAAAATGACAATTTCATTGGCTTGAACTACATCAAGCAATTACTTGCTATGTATTTGGTTACAGAAGTCTGATACTACATCTGTGGAAGATAATACTCTTTAAAAAGGAGCAAAAAAAAAAAGAAAAAAAAAGGCACCTCTTCTGCACATCTTGAGTACACAGAAGTACATCCTCTCGACAGAAAACTCGTCCTTGCAGTTGCTAATTTCTCTCTGTCTCCAACCTCGACACTCGACAGAAAACTTAGATTTTTGGTCTCAATAATACAATTAAAAATCTTTCAAACCTTGCATCAAGCGTATAACAAGAGATAGAGTTTCAGAATAGAAGTCTGACTTTCATATTAATCGTTAATTTAGAATAAGGTTAGTTTGCACAACTTTGACCGATTCTGAACAATCTACCATAAATCATTTGTCCTGTAACAAAATGATCAAGACATTTGAAACAGATGGCACGATCAGTTTACATTAGTAAACTATATAATGAAAAAAAAAGCTATTATGGTTGGAAAAAAAAGAGTAAATTTTTTATCCTTTTTTTCTGAATCAGCTTGAAATACTGAATAAAGTAATAATTATCAACTTCTCTGGAAAATCAAGCAATAAAAAATTAACCAGATTAGCACAAAACCAACAAAATGAGGCTAGTTATGACTACTTACAACAAAGATCATCTTTGAATACACCCAGTCATTTACAGAACCTTCCGGATCTCGACTGTTTGCGCAATTGTCTTGACTGGCAGTAATATAAACATCAGGTACAAACCGTTGATTTCTTTAGGACTAGATCAAGTATAATCTTTTGTCATTTTAGGTTACAATTTTTTTAATGACAAATAAAACTTTTTCATTGTTAGCTCAAATTATCAAGGATGATACTATTTTTTAATTGGTAGTTTATATTAAATCAAACTCACAATCAAGAAGTAAAATCCGACGTAATGTGCGCTTAAAATTATACGTAGAATACTGGTCAAGCCAGCATCCAACTTAGCGAAATTCATTGAAAACTCATGAAAACTTTTTACATTACACCTGAAATAGATACTGCTCAATAACAATCCATAATAATATTTATGTGTTTTATAAAAAATAACGTAATACAGACATGCTATTTAACTTTTCTATTATTATTTATATTATATTATTTTTTCATATTTCGTATAGGTTATATGTAGATAAATGTGCAATTTACAAAATATCCTAACAATTTATAACTTAATTATTTCTTTATTTTCTAATTTAATTAAGAAGAATATATTAAATTTATTGTATTCTATAGTTAATCTAATAACAAATTATATGTTGTATGGAATAATTAGAATAAAATGAAGTGATGTGACATTCTAGAATCTAGCTTACATGGGCTATCACTCGGCGGGCTCGTGCAGGAAACAATAATTCTCACGCATGTGGGCCGATTAATATCGGCCCATGTTTCGGAAATAAGGAGGAGTTGGTAACATTTATTAACTAGTACGGCTGTGCCTCTTCATCTTCTTCTGCTTTTTCTTCTGCTGCGTTCCCATAGATTGAAATCCTATGCCGCCAACTCAGCGTCCCATCTCTTTCCCTATTTGGTAACATTTTTCTCCCCTTTTTCATCCACTTGTAAATGTATGATCAGATTTAATGTGCTACATAGATAAGTTGGAAATTTGCGAAAGAAGAAATGATGGTTAGAAACTAAATTGATTTGCGTCCGACTGAAACCATTTAAAAATATATTTAAACGTATTTTTCTCCTACCTCGGAATCGGTAAAAGATTAGATTTATCAATCTCGAGATTGAAAAAAATACATCCTGACAGATTTTCAGACTAAAATGTCCGAACGTTGCGTTACTTTTCTTTTTTCTTCTATTTTGCCAATCCAAATTGAACGGATGCATGCATCCAGACTTTCCGTAAACACTAGGTGGGCCCAAAGTTGCACCAGAAGATGTTTCTGGTACAGATCCATACGTCCGGATTATTTGAACCCAAACCCAATTTGTGATGCAATTATATATATATATATATATATATATATATATATATATATAATGTCTCAGCCACATACTTGCTCATATGGCTGAGGTTAATGACAGATGGGCCGACATATGGAAAGGTAACTGGCATGCATGGACCTTTTATATTAATCATATGGTTGAATTGTGTATTTTTATTGAATATTATAATATATCTAATGATACAGTTGGGATGTTCTACATTATCGAAATTGTTCATTTTAGGATTTTACTATTACTTATATAATATATATCACCAATTAAAAACAATATCGTTTGACTAAATCGGTGCTTTATCGGTTCTAAAAAGATGAGAGGAAAATTTTCCGATTATTATATTTAAAAAAATAAAAAATAAAAAAGCTAGAAAGCACCATTCTTATCATCCCAGTTAATATATTTGCAAATTTATTAGTTCATCCGCTAGCACCTATATCGATACCCTAAATTGTCCTCCAATTCTTTATATCGAAGAGAATGCTTAAAATCTAGGGGTTTAGTTGAAAAAGCTCTGCAAAATTTTCTCAAATAAATTTTATTTTTTTGAAAAGTTTATAATATCAATCCAAAATCTATAATAACGTTTTATTTAATTATGAACTAAATTTTCAGAGTACACTATATAAATTCTATTTTAAGAAAAAATAAATAAATAAATATTCAGATTACCACCCTCTTTTATGTCTTAATTCATACTTCACAGAACAGGTTATATGTCATTTAGAAATAGTATTGCGAATTTGTTATGATGCGGCGGCGGTCATCAAGCATAAAAATATTTTCCATAGTTTGAATTCAACTAGCTTTATAAATGGCTCGACACCACCTATGGTTAGGTTGGAGCATTATCCATTTCTAGCAAAAGAAAATATAATGAATTGACTCGGAATAAATCATCACTTTCAAGTCAATTTCAGTTCCAGTTGATGTTTCAGCAATTCGGATTAATTCGAATCAATTCCACTTTCTTTCTATCTATTCCAGCCGTCTGAAACAATTTTATATATATATATTTTTTTTGGGTTAACTTAATGCGCGGTCATTTTGTTCCGATTACAAAGCATTATTTGCGGCTGACTATTATGAGTCATTTTACAAAGATGTTAAGTGGCACGTAGTGTTGGAGCTAGAATCTGGGACATGTTCCATTAAGATGTCTGAGAAAAATTTGAATCCTTTTTATTCTATCAACATATTTAATTTCTAATTTAGATACAATATACAATATAATTATGACAATTTCTGGATATTACTAAGTACTTTACATCTAACAAAGTAAGATTTCGGAACATCTTGTAACTGTAACCGACCATGATAACTGCTAGAACCTTAGAAATGAGTCATGCTTATGTTTCACAAACTCTATATTACCACATTGGTTCGATATAATATCAACGAAGCCGGGGTTGTATATGCATTATAGCATATTGAAGGTGTTAAATGCAAATAGCGCCCTTTTTAAAGCAAATCCGCGGCGAGTCTTGACCATTTCATTTTCAACATATCTTTAGAATTCCCAATCACTAATGTTTCAGAATAATCATTACATACAATGAGAAGGGTGGTGGAGGAAGAAGATGCACGGCGGCAGCGGCGGCGGCAGTGTGAACTCTGCTTATCGGCGACGGCGGCAGCGTACTGCGAGGCGGATGGAGCGCGGCTGTGCTGGCGGTGCGATGCCGGCCGTGCACGCGCATAATTTCCTCGTCGCACGCCACAATCGCTTTCTCCTCTGCGCCGCGTGCGGCCGCGCTATGCCGTGGCACGCCGCAGGACCGCGCCTCGCTCCGACGAAATCGCTGTGCTACTCCTGCGTCGGGATCGAGAAAACCGATCTGGGTGAGGACGATGCTGAAACATTTGATGAAAACGGTGATCTAGATGAAGAGGAGATAGAGGAGCAGGTGTCGCCGCTGACAGCGGCGCCTACATCGCCGGCGGCGAGCTCGTCGAACGGCGATAAGGAGATTGTTAGCCACAATAAACGAATGAAGCGGAGGTGGGACAGTACAGAGGACGAGGTATCAATTTTTTGTATATCTTATTTAACTGAAAATACTGTTATTTTTGACCCAGCTTATCGATTTATCGTTCCAATGGAAAATATATTTTTTTACACGATAAATACGTTCTTCGCGTCAGAAAAGGGCGCGGCTCCCTGATGCTGAGGCATCATGGGTGAGGAAATCGGCTACGGCCCGAGATCGGCCGATCCGTAATAAACGGATCTCGAGATTTGTATAAAACTTTCCGTTGACTTATTTTGACCTACTTTTAACATTTTTTGAAAAAAAACTTGAACTACAAAGTTATAGAATTTTGAATGAGATAATATCAACTGTAGTTGAAACGTTTTTCGAAAAAATGCCAAAATACCATACCGAAAATGAGATCAAGAAGTTTAATCATCATTTCGTAATGTATTCTTGGTATTTTTGCGAAAAAGTTCAAACTACAAAGTGTAGATCTCATCAAAATTTATAACTTTGTATTCAAAGTTTTTTCAAAACATACTTAAATTTAGGTCAAATAAGCTCGACGAAAGTTTTATACGAAAATCTGGAAATCCGTATTTTTACGGATCGGCCGATCTCGCGTCCGTTCCCTACACCCTGATTCGGCGAATCAGGGGAGCCGTGTCGTCAGAAAATTTATTTTTCACGCATTCGTACGATAAATCAGATAAATTGATCGGACTTAACAGCTATCCTATTTAATTTTCGTGCTCCAAAATTGTTAAATTACGTCTTTAATCGGCAGTTTCGGGGTTCTCACAGGATCCGACAGCCGACATTCCGGTCGGCGTGCAAGACGAGCCATCGCATTTCGGTTAAAGACGAGTTATCATCAGGAGGTGAAGCCACGTCATCCTCAGATGCCACCTGGAGGTCTAGTGAGCCGAAAAGATGTCGTCGGCTCAGCAGCTTGGCTCATTCTTCTGGCTCACCTGCGGCTGTGGGCTCGCCGTAGAGGAGCCAACTAAATCTTGACTCGTGTAGGGCTCGCGTTCATTTGTCATACGAAATATGTAAGTGGTAGAAATGAATTCACTTCAAACTAGAACTAGAATTAGAGTTTAGATTTAGATTTGGAGTAGCTTAACCTTGGTCTTCTTATTATTGTTGTTATTTTCAATATTTTCTTTTAATTTTATTTGAGGTGCTACAATATCTTGGCTAGTTAAGCTTTGAGATGACAAGAACATATTATCCAATATGACCATAAATGAACAGGTACCTTCCGACTATGTGTTAAATAGAAGGGGAAATGCAGGATCAGCCTCTATTTTTAAAGCTAATCACAAATCAGTCTTCCTTCTTAAACTTTTTATAAATCACCTCCTATTTCGTAATTTATGTATGTAAACTTTTACTACTATAATATTTTTTAAAAAAATTTATAAAAATTATAAAATTTAATAAAATTTATAATTTTTATGTTAATTTTTTTAAATTCTTAATAATGATTCTAAAGCCCTAAAATTTAGCGAATTCCAATAAGATCACTTCCACTTGCTATTCATAAGATCACTTGCACCAGCTACCTTTTTTTCTCAGAGCAGACATGCTAATGCTTCGTAATAACATTAAGATGGTAACCTCTTCAATAGGCAATACCAACGAGAGGGATACAGAAACAAGGAACAAATATTTGGCATGAGGTCCCTCGAGTTCTCAAGGCAAGGTGATAGAATAAAGTGATAATTTCATATCAGCCCCAAAAGTTTCACCGCTGCCACGTCGTGCATTTCCGTATTTCCGAAGGCTGAAATGCGCGACAGTTGATTTTTTGGGGGACTGATATGCAATTATCCTTAGAATAAATCAGCATGCCTCTGACTAGAAATTCTTTTTAACAAAAAAGCACCCTGACTAGGTATACTCCTTCAGTTGCTCCAGCTGCTCCAAAATCTCAGCAGCAGATGGACGACGTTCTGCATCCTTATTGCAGCATCTTGCAATGAGACGAAACAGCCGTTCAGCTATGTCTTTCGGCCAGTCGCCCACATCATCTACAGATAGCTTCATGCGTTCGAGCTTCATGCGTTCATATTCTCCGAGAAAGTTGTAATTAATGCCGTATGTAGTAAGTAGAACTGATCTCATCAAAAAATGCATGAGTAGCACACCAAAGTGATCGACATCTGTTCTTATTGTGCTTGCTGTATCGCGATCTGTGCAGCTATAGACCTCACATAAATGGCTTTTACCATTTACATCTAGCACCACACGGTCCGGATGAAATTCTACGTAGGCTACCATTTCGGGTGCTTGAGAATGGAAAAGCACCAGAACTGAACAAATCTCGATAGCAATACGCAGTTGATCTTGCCAAGGGAAATCACTTCCATCAGCAAGGCGATCAGCCAAAGTTGCTCGAGGGGCACAGCCGTAGACAAGTAGGTTTTTCTCGGTGCATTTTCCTACTACATGGACAACGTGTGGATGCTTGAAGCGCTCCAGGAGTTCAGCCTGCAACGCACACATATAAATACACAATTATGTAATATATTGTATAAATTATCTGGACCCAAAAAAAAAAAAAAAAAAAAAAACCTGCTGTATCCGGAGCTGTTTACCTGAGTCTCAACCTTAAGATCGGTTAATTCTGACACCGTAACTTCTATGTCACCAATATGTCCGCGATCTAAACATTGTTTAGTAGATCGGACACGTTCTTTACCTAAGATGGCATTTAAGAGATAACTCCTGGAACCTGGAAAATAACTCCTCCTTAGACATGAATAAGGTAATTCAACAATAAGACCTTGCTGTATTTGCTTCGGCACCTCACAATGGAGCCACATCTGCTCCTCTAAGGTCTCATGGACGACATAGATTTTTGGACGTTCCTTTGTACGAGTGTCGCAACATCTTATTGCAATATTAGAAAGTTGTTCTGCCAAACTTTTAGGCCATTTAGCTACAACATCTAGTACATCTTCTAGACAATTCTCGTCTATAGCGTCTTGTACACTCCCAACGAGCGCACCCCCTGCCTGTTCATTTGTTAAAAGACGTAAAAGTACCATACCAAATGAGTAAACATCTGCGGTCGGTGCAAGCTTCTTTGTTTGAACAAACACCGGATCTACGTAGCCAGGGCTGCCTTGTACACTAGTCGCCGTATGTTGAATTGTATTTGTTGCTTGCGTCACAAGTATAAGGTGAGAAATACCGAAGTCGGCCAGCTTGCTTGTACCATCTGAATCAAGAAGTATATTTTCCGGTTTGATGTCGCCATGGACCACAATTTCAGGAACGGCGGAATGAAGAAACATAAGAGCGGAGCATATCTCAATAGCTATACGAAGACGTCCAGTCCACAGAAGATCTTTAAGTCGGCCCTCTAGAGTTCCTCCTGGCATATACTCGTATACAAGAGCAAATTTTTCAGGGCAGACACCCACTAGATGAACCAGGTGCTTATGATGCAACCTACTTAATATCTTAACCTGAAACCAACAGAAACGAAAGAACTTAACTTTCAATTTGTAAATGTCACAAGAGCAAGAATAAATTTATATGACTGATATGTAGAGTAAAGCTATAAGCAAGGTTTTCTGTACCGCGCCGAGCCGAGTTTCGATAAACTCAGATCCCGGCACGTGCCGACCATTCCGATGGTGCCGTGCCGATATATATTTCTTTGTTATTTTTTAAAAAATAAAATTAAAAATTAAAAATTTTAAATATGAGATTTTTTGACTCGTGCCGTACCGACAACTGCCGGAGTAGACACGTGCCGCCCGGCACGGGCTGTGCCGACCGGCACCGAAAACTATGGCTATAAGCTTCCATATGTAAGACACAATAAAACTTTGAAACAAATTAATTGTCTAATCATGTTCTTCAAGAGAGTAGTAATTCTAATTGTTGATAACAAGTTTCAGTTTACCTCTCGATGAAATGCTTTTATCTGATGCACGTCATCTGGAGTAAGTAGCATTTTGACCGCAACTTCTCTGTTCCCAAAATGTCCCTTATATACATTTCCAAAGCCACCTTTTCCAAGCTTCTCACTGAAGTCTTTAGTAGCCTCCTTTAATTCTTCGTAAGTTATGGTAGCAATATCAAACTTTGAAATCTTACTCTTTGTTTCAATGGCAGAAAAATCCCTCTCCATGACCTTTGCAAATGCAAATTTGATATGGTGATATGCCAGCAATATGTTAATATCGCCAAACAATATCTTAAGAAAAATGAATCACTTACCTGATAAGGAAAAAAAAAAAAGAGATCCAAATCGAAATGATTTGATTAACTTTATTAAATCTAACTATAACTATGTTATTCTACAAATATCCACAAGGTTAAGAAACCGAAAAATAGAATTTTTTACTGAAGGGTAAATATTAACGCTCACAAAAGAATTAGAATCATAACGGTATACTAACTAAATTGGTAGGACAAATATTAAATTAAAAAAGTAATTACTTCAAATGCTGAAATAGGAGGGAATGGAGGAGGACAAGTTGGAGGATATATAGTAGAACTGTTAGAAGAAAGAGTTGTAGCTTTTCCTTTTCTTTAATCTGGTTAGAGTCATTGCCAAAACTCTTTATCCCTAACTTTGCACGGTTGATTTCTCAAATAACAATAAATAAATAAACAAATATTATACTTATACCTCATTTTTTATCACTAAAACTTAGATATACTTTTTTATAAAATTTAAACTCCATAATTGCATGGTCCAATGATACACAAATTTATTTTTCGAAAATTTCCTTGCATCCATCCCAAGGTCTTTTTTTTTTTTTTCCTATTACACTAAACCCACCTCACATGCTGAGGATGCTGCAAAATATGGCGATAACATGTTGTTCTATGGCGGTGCTCATCTTTATCATCTTTTCGAAGTCAGGTGCAATGGTGAAGTTCATCAATTTTTCTAGAGGGAGCCAACGAAAAGTGGACCAAAACTACCAACATATGACATATGAACTCACAACGATAGTATAGATTAAAAAATTATAAAACTAAAGTAAGTTCGAAAAGAACCTGAGAACGAAAGGGGTCGTTTTGTCTTTCCATTCATACAAAACCTCCACATCAGGCTGGTAAGCGTGCTTGCCAATATTTTAAAAAGATTTTATTTCCGGGATACCTATCAATATGAAGATATGTATACATGATACACTCAATAATTAAATTTGATTATAGTCTCGGAAAATAAAGACCAAATACACAAATTTCAATATAATAAAAAACACATTGATTTCTATTTAACAAAGGACAAATACTTATATGGTATTGGTATACATACAAAATAATCTTCAACAAAGAACAAAAAGGTTGAAAATGGTATACAAACAGAATTATCATCAGCAAAAAGAAAATTGAAGATTTCCAAATTCCTCGATGATACAAAATGCTCATTTTTCTTCCTATATTCCAGTCGAGCCTGACATTCTTTCATGGAACTAAATTCTTCAGTTTTCGCATTTTCTTTTTTAATGAAAACAGTTAAGACAATCATTCAGAAAGCCATCTTCCATCTTATTTCTAAGTCTTGTTTTGACCAACTTCATCACTGAAAATGCCCGCTCAGTAGTAGTTGTTGATACAGAAAGAGTGAGAATAAGGCTAATCATTCTATCAACAAGTGGATAGATCTTTCTTTTCTCTTCACAAATCCTTAACATAATTCTTACATAATAGAACATTTTTTGAGTTTTTAATGCTGTGGAAACCGAGCTCAAAATGTTGCAGCTGCATTTTTAAATGCAATGGTTCATGCTCCCCATAATCACCCGGACAAAATTTTTCTGCAAGTTGCATAGATTGTCAATGTTGAATAACTTATATTAATTACTTCGATCAAGAGAGCAACGCAAAACAAGCAACTTTACCGCATGCTCATCGAATTTGCTATTTATAATTCTTGCAACTGGAGATCAATTGTTGCAAGAAAAATATCAGCCCGATGATGATGTTCACTAATTCAACAAATACTTAGGAACAATTTAACACTAAAAACTCAAACTAAGCCAATATAGCAAAAGATAATGCATAAACAACTATTTATAAATCAATGAAAATCAAATAACAAAAGGAACGACAGTACAATTAATAATACATAGAGTAGAGGTTGAAATTAGAAGCTATACTTCAGGACAAAATTGCTCCTTAATGAGATTATCAAAGATAAATTGCTCCTCAAGGAGATCGCGCAGCCCCCGGCCTATCATCGATTCCTTGGCAATTTGGTTGGAGGCTTGGGGAAGAAGAAGAAGAACAGCTGTGAGATGAAGCGCTTTTTGTTTTATTATTTATTTTTTGTTTTCCTCGAGTGTCCCACTTCTACGGAATATACTAATCTCGCTCGAAAATTAGAGGAATTAGGCTTATCTCTTCTGCCAAAGATTTTCTGACATATAAAATCCATCATTGCTATTGGGCCCGCCTAAACAAGTGATCGTGGATGTGGACGATTGAGATCGGTTGGCGGCTGGGCGCACATCACATTATTGAGCCGGCCCGAGGATCACTAGTGTAACTGTCAATTGTTTCTGTGTGTGTGTATATATATATATATATTCGCTCGTATTTTGTGCTAAATAAAGTTGGGTCTTTTTTGTAATTGGAATTTCAAATGGACATCGGCTCCATTGTTATTAGATCTCCTGAAAAATATCAAATATTAAAAATTATTAATTTTATTAAAAAATTTATTAAAATTAATTTTATTATAATTATTAATATCAAATATTTTACGATGATCGGCTGGGCGACCATCACACTATTGGGCCGGCCCAAGTAAGTTAATAAAAATTAATTTATTATAATTTGATAGTCCATTGCTTTCAATATTAGCAAAACATAAATAGCATAGATATATAATGTTAATATATAATTTACAACTCCATATGAAAAACTAAAGTGATGATCAGGTAAAAAATCAAAAATCATTTACAACTCCATTGGATGGTTTCACATATTTTCCTTTTTTTGTTGAACATACAACGACATATATATAATTTATTTATTACGACGATCATATTAATCAGATTGATTATGAAGAACATCTTTTCATATTATTTAAAAAATATGGTTGAACATATAACGACACTATCTTTAGTTTATTTATTATAACGATATTAATCAGGTTGATTATAAGAAAATCTTTTCATAATTATTTAAAATGATATCTAAACTACTTATTGTCAATTTTTGAGAGATAAATTAATTCTGCATCATTTTAGAAGAAACCAGTAAGATTGAGAGCCTCTTAATGTCAAAATTTTCGCAATTAAAAATCTAAAGCTTTGAAGTAACTCTCATTATATATATATATAACAAAACTCTCATAATATATTTCTTTTTTGAGTAATTACTGGTGCAGAATATGGACGAATGGCAAAAAATGTCATCTGCAATCTTCTTTGATTAGGATTCTGGAATCCCAAGCAGGTGGTATCTGCGAAAACGACCCATACCGACCCCACATGACCGCCACCAGCTCGATTTTTAAAGTTTAAACTCATTATTACCTATCTCGAGGCGCAAACTTGTACGTGTCGCCCGATCATCTATTGAACGGCACTAATAAGCACCGCCCTACATATTTCTCGGATTATTATCATATTTTAATTTGAATGTGTTGCTCAAATAGACTTTCGTGTCTACATAGTCGCTTAGTTCGTTTTTCAAAATTTGACTCCGAGCACGGATCTAAGCTGGTATTTGATTTGAGTTTACTAAGATTTATGCCCTAATTGAGCTTAAATAACTTCTAACTCAGAACTAATTATAAACGGCTCGTTTCATCTTCGCTTATAGCTCCAACTTAACAATGTAAGATTTAAACATTTTCATAAAAAGTAGACATTATTTTAATTCTGTGTCTAATTCTATTAAAAAGAAAATTATTATAAACTTAATATTCAGATAAATTTTTTTGTCGCATGTGAGAAAGTATAAATGTGCATTACTGTCAATATTCGTTCATAAAATTTTAAACGAATGGAACGAGAATTCGCAATCAAATAGAAATGCTTTTTTTGAAATCCTCGTCTAATCGCTGCATAATCCGACCACCCCACAAAAAAAACCATATATAGGTTATAAGTTTCCGTATAGCTCAGCTGAAGAGTTGAGGTGTATAGAAGGAGCTTGAATTCAAGTGTCCCATTCCGTTGACATCCTTATCGTCTTCGTTCCTTCCTTCCCTTGTTTTGGATCTTTCCTCGATAACATCGACAAGTGAGTTTTGGATTCCGAGTGCTCATCTCAGGTTCGATGTCTGCTATTTTCAGCCGAAAACCACCTACATTCAGCATTACATATTAATTCACTGTCTTCAATACGAATTATGTATCCATCTTTTGGAATTCACTTTCGTCGATCGATAGAATCTTGACATTCGTGAGATCTAGCTTTGATCTCAGTGTTATTAACTGTGAGTTTAAGTGTTTGGTCGATTAATCCTTGACGGGGTGATTTGATTCGGGTGCTGTATGCATTTGAATTCGGTCTTCTAGATGATCATCTAACATATATGATTTGAATTTTGTTTTGAGTTTTACTTATTTGTTTCGGCATGAGATAGTTCTTCTTAGCATATATCCCATAAATTATGCTTTATAGGTATATAAATATTTTGGAACACCCTGGATGTGATCCCAGATTCCTGACCAACGTACGCTGTAACAAGGAGGGATTAGCTTGTTACATTTACTCGTGTTTTGGTAGAATATGTGTAGATTTTTGAATTGTCATGCATCATGGCTTCAAATTTCCTATAATTGAGTCAGTATTAAAAATTAAAACATCTTCTCAAATTATTAGACAACAACATCCTTCTCGAATATGACGTTGTGTCACTTTTCTGAACATTTTGGGATTTTCAACAGCCAGAATATGTGTAGTATGCTGTTACCATCGAGAATAAAAATAATGACAGGCAAATCAATCAAATTTTCATTATTCGAAAGAGCTTGGTCGTGATTCACGCCAACATGAGTACACGATGCTCCGTTTGAACTTTCAAGTGCTAGTACCTGTGAGTTGTGAAATCGTTGGTAGATTAGTCAATTGCGGATAATATCTTTTTTTTTTTCTTTTTTGTACAAATGAATCACGTCTTGGTGTTAGTGTGACTGATTATTGTAATTACATAGAGTGACTAGAGGGCATTTATCTGATGTCACCTTATGAATGTGGAAAAACCCTGCCAGTTCATGTGTCTACCAAGCAAGTTATTATATATATTTTTACAAGTGTAACGATAGCATTAAGATAGATGAGTATCTATCTATTAATAGGTATCTTTGGTTGTATTACTTCTTTCCTCTTCTCTGAAAGGTATCATTCACTATGATTTCATAAAGATTAAAGAGAAATAACATATAATCTCTTATGTACTCACAGTCTGAATGCTGCCGGCAACCTAAAATATGGAGGACTCAGGTTCGGATATGCCTTATCTGGAGGAATTTTACATCCCAGATTATATACTAACACCAGAACAACAACCACAAGACGAATATCGGACACCTAATTGCCCACTTGTAGTGTTTATTAATGCAAAGAGTGGTGGTCAGCTTGGGGGCGATTTGCTCTCAACATACCGTCAGCTTCTCAACAACAAGCAGGTTGCCTATTTCTCAGAAAATGCAGTTCACAATCACAGTCTATCTTAACAATGAGGCTTATGCATGTATGCACTCCAAAATATGAAACTTCTCAGGTCTATGATTTGGGTGAGGAGGCTCCCGAGGAGGTTCTTCACAGAATTTATGGCAATTTGGAGAAACACAAATCCAAAGGTGATGAACTTGCTGCTGAAATCCAGAAGAGATTGAGGCTAATTGTGAGTGGAACCTTTTAATATGACTATGATGATTGACTCTTTAACGTAGTTTTCCTTTACTTTTCTATACTATTTTAATTGAGATGATTATTGCAAGTCTCGACTTATTTAAAATTTAATAATGCACATTTTTTAGGTTGCTGGAGGAGATGGTACTGCTGGTTGGCTGCTTGGAGTAGTTTGTGATCTTAAGCTGGCTCACCCGCCTCCAGTTGTTACTGTGCCTTTAGGGACCGGAAACAATCTTCCTTTTTCATTTGGATGGGTTGGTGAAAGCTATTAATCTTTCTTGATCTATTATGTCTGCTATTCTTTGTTATCTAATTTATCTACTATTCTGTATTATATCCACTGAACGCAAGGATACTCGGCAATGTTACCAGAAGTATTAGGTTTACATCACTTTACTTGGTTGTTCAAAATGTATGAAATTTTCTTTTGGAAATTTATGAAAAATGTGGTTTAAGTGTAGATGTGTTCATTTATTTTGATTTGTAGTATTAAATTGAAATCTTGATTGTAAGCCAGCTAATCACCTTTCCAGCATTAATGAGTTTTTTTTTCCTGATTATATTAATCCTAAGAAAGGCAATATGTTAACGACTAAACTTTTACTTCTTTTTCAGGGAAAGAAGAACCCTGGGACGGATCGACACTCAGTTCTATCTTTCCTTCAACAAGTAAAGAAAGCAAAGGAAATGAAAATTGATAGGTAATAGAGTTCAACTAATCCCTGATATTTGGATGATGTTTGTCTTCCAAAAAAAAGCTTTGACTTCCTATAGTATTAAACACCAGAAGTTTTGAAGTGTTAACTTAGGCATGTTATCGGATTGGTTACATGCACTATTCAATATTCACGGAAATGGTACAAATCCTGACCTGATTGTCTATCTAGGTTGCTGAGATGTTTCATGAAAGCTGATCTTAGATATCTTAGGCCTTTTTTTTTGATGAATGAGTTGCACTCTTCTGTAAAATTTTCCTGTTGTCTTCATGTTCCTGTGTAAATTGATCTTATTGTTATAAGAAAACGATTCAGTTTTGATTTTATACTTCAGCTGGCATATTTTCATGCGAATGAGAGCTCCCAAGGAAGGCTCCTGTGATCCAATAGCTCCTCTGGAGTTGGCTGACTCTTTGCATGCATTTAAACGTGTGTCAAATTCAGACTCGTCAAATATGGTATGACAAACTCTGATCTATGCCTTTGAATTATCACGTTTAGATGCCAGGAGCTTCATCTAGCCAAATCCTTGTAATAAAAATGAGATTTGATAGATTAAGATGGCAATATTGAATAATGGGTCTTTCTTATTAGGAAGGATAAACTTAGGACCAGAGGTTCCAGAAGGCATATATATGCAGAAAGCAAAAGACCCCATTATAGTTGTGAACCTAGAAGAATACATTATAATATACATTCTGTCTACGATAACATTTTGGCCTCTGTTATAGGATGCCATATAACTTATGTTCGCACCAGTGGATTTTAGTACAAATTGTTGTAACAGAAGGTGCATGTACCCTTGAGAAATGAGGGACTTTGACCACTGTGAATTGAGTTGCACAATCTCTTTACGTTTAGCTAAATAGTTATTTCAGTTTTGTTACTTTGATTACTAACATCATTCTAGCGAATATGATAGCATTTCAATTCTATGTTTTATGTTACGCATAACATGTAGATGATTTTTTTCCTCTTATCTTTTTGCAGGAAGGGTATCACACATTTCGTGGAGGGTTTTGGAACTACTTTAGTATGGGTAATTATATACTTCATTGCGGATAAATTTTTGTGTGGTTATTATCAATAAGCTAATACTAAATTACTATAGCAGAAGGAGCGGACGCTTCATAGGAATTTGAAATTACTCTATCTTACCACTACCAGTGAATTTACCTTATACAGTAATGTCCTACACTGTAGTGTATGTTCATGGGTCTATATCTCGTCAGGGGCAACCTTTAGAAAGTCTCTGCAGTTATGATGGTCCATTGTCAAATTAAGAAATTTTTTAATGCTCAAGAGTCTCAAATGTCGGCGAGGCTGTGCATGGACCTACTTTGAGCTGGTGGCATTGGGGAGAATCAGAGTTGCCTGGCTATTTTATTGGTGTTCAATCATAAGGATCATAAGCTTCAGCCCTAATTTCCTTCTCATATATTTTATTTTATTTTTATTTTTTGCATAAGCAGTCAAGTCGAAGAAGATATGAGTCCATTGTCCACTATATCTGCTGTTTCTAGTCTATTGCCTTTTCTCTTACAAAATATGCTTGAAACACTCCTAGAAATTGGAATTTATACCTGCTAATAAAGAGTAAGATCTTTAAATTCTTGGTTTGAGAATCCTGCATTACTAATTGAGTTTTCAAATGGAAACACTTAAGACCCCACAATGTGACCGACGTACTGTTATAGGTGGATTACTTTATCTGGTTTGGGTTTTGCATGCATTTATTTCCAAGAAAACATTTTCAGATTACATGCTCAATAACTTGTGCTATATCGGTAATTTCAGATTACATGCCCAACAACTTGCGCAAACATTTTCGGATTACTAGATAACTAGTCTTAGCACGGACTATCAAATAGATAGTTAGATAACGTGAAGTATAAAATTCTAAGAATGATAGTAACATAAATACTAAATAGCCAAAGAAAATAAAATGAAATTGATCATTTAAAAATACTACATTTTTTTTTTTTTGTAAATGAGTGATGGTTAAATGATCAAAAAACTTTTTATAAAATAATGATCAAAAGCTATAGATAATTAAAACTATTCAAGATTTCTAGATAAATGATAAAAACCTTATACTTAAGATATAAATGGCTTAAATATATTAACATTTTTTTTGTTATATCTTTCTATTTTTATTTAAATTTATTTTCTGTATTTTTTTTTTTAGTTGCGTAGGTGCCTATAACTAAGCCTCTATTGTTTCTTAAAAGAAAATTAATTAGAATATACTAAAAAGGCACATAAATATTATGACAAATAAGAGATATCATAAAGTTAATAACATTAAATGTTAGAATTAAATAATTCCGCATGGCAGACAACCAAGAGTTCCTAAAGTTGACACTTGGCAGATAACCATAGTTTTTTATTTTGCGTTACGAATAGATGATAGAGATTTCTAAGAAGTAAATAACTCTTTGAGTTACTTAAGCTTTTAAACCCTGAGTAAACATCTATGCTTATCCAGATTCTAGTGCTAGTAGTTTTTTTTTTCTATCATTTATGTTTAGTACAAGATAGTGACTCTAAGTCATAGTAAGCCTACGCAATATTAACAAATACAGTACTTTCTGTGTAGGTATGGATGCGCAAGTATCATATGCTTTTCACTCAGAGAGAAAACTGCATCCAGAAAAATTCAAGAACCAGTTACACAATCAGGTCATCTCTTGACTCAATGACTCCTCATATATGTTGACGCAATTTTTTGCTTAAGTTGTATGACACTTAATCTGTTCAAGTATGTTACTTGAACACTGGCTTCCATTTTACATAAGATGGTTTTATTTTTATTTTTCTTTTTTAAATTTGTTTTGTGTTGTGTCTGTGTGTGTGTGTTTTGGTTTTTTTTTTTTTTTTTTTTGGGGGGGGGGAAAGAGTGGGGATTTGGACTAGGATAAAAAATAGAACCATAACTCCAGCAGAGAATATATATATATATATATATATATGCTTCAAAGAAAGATTGAGGATATTACATAGAAGGTACTCCATGCCAACATTTTTTCTCTGCGATCTTTATGTTATTGAACTTTTCAGTGACATTTGATTATTATTCTTACATCTAGAGTACGTACATTAAGCTTGGATGCACACAAGGATGGTTTTTTGCAAATCTTTGTCATCCATCTTCAAGGTAATGCCCAAAATGTTTCTGACCGTTAACATTCTATTTTCTTATTTATTACCATTCACGACATTTCTTCAGTTCTGTTGTTTGTGGCTGTATTCTGGTGATAAATTATTCATGCCCCCACCTGGAAAAGAATATGTACTGGAGCTTCTAGGTCTTTCAAAAGATAAGTGCAGCTAAGATAGGCAGGTTAAATTCCATCTTACAAGCAATCAGCCTATTTATACAGATTGAAGGAAACTGCACTCCATGTGTTAATGGGTTCATTAAGATATTTTCTACAGGAAGTCCTAGTATTAAAACACTAAATATATTGATGTGATAAATATGATTGTGTTGGGTTGAACCATTCAAAGTGATTTCTATGAACAACGCTAGAGTGATGATTGATTTTTTTTTCTTTGCTCCATCGATTGTTGTCAACCAGGCATTACTATTTGTATACTCGGGCTCTATTTGATATCATATTTGTTCAATTAATAAAAATCATGTGAAAGTCCTAGTATTAAGACGCTAAATATATTGATGCGATAAATATGATTGTGTTGGATTGAACCTTTCAAAGTGATTTCTACGAACAACGCTAGAGTGATTGATTTTTTTTGTCTTGCTCCATAGATTGTCAACCAGGCATTACTATTTGTATGCTCGGCTCTACTTGTATCATATTTGTTCAGCTAATAAAAATCATGAGAAATGATCGTATATGTCCGTAGGGATGCACCCCAAACACCTGGTTGAGGTCAAAGCTACAGGGGATTTTACCCATAATATGATACCAAAGGCTACATAGGTTGTTGGGCTGGTCTAAGTGTGGTTCAGGAACTGTGGTGCAGATAGTTCGTGCCGTGTGAATTATCTAAGGCTGATGGGATTTCACCTCAAAAATCGGCATTTTTAAAATGAAGTCTTTAACTAGGAAATTGTAGAGTAAAATAAGATATACCCTTTGTAATAAAAAATTCTAAAAAATACTTATATGTGGGTACTTGGGGCGCATCTGTATGGTATTACCATAGGGATATGCTATGGGATCATTACTGTAGAAACTTCATGTTTTACAGTGAGTTCTCATGTTGCATATTTCTTTATCAGGAACATTGCTCAGCTCGCAAAGGTGAAAATAATGAAGAAACAAGGTCCTTGGCAAGAGCTTGACATTCCTCAAAGGTAAAATTGTCTCTCGGTTTGTGTCTTTTACGCGTATTCAATAATGAGCAAGAATAGCAACAAGGAAGTTACAGAAGATTAGTCCAGTGACTCTAATCTTTATCCATTTATTTTCTTTCAAAAATGAAGCGAATCTGGTAACTTCTTGTATCCTTTATCAAAAAAATTTAGTCTGCCCGTTAATATCATGTGTTACTGCCTCCTATTTATTTTAAGAAATCTGATATGCTTTTTGACATTGTTTTCATTATAAGACTATTTTTACATAATCGTGTATTCAGAAGCATAGCCGGCCCAACCTAGTGGGAAAAAGGCTTTGTTGTTGGTGGTGTTGGTGAAAATTATTGTTGTTGTTGTTGTATGCATTTGAGGACATACACAATTCACGATAGGTGAAAAGGCAGGCACTTCTAGATATCTTACCTGCCTTTAAAATTTTGAGACTTTCTCCTTGCTTAATAAACAAACTGGTGCCTACTGATATTTGCATAACATGCCCTTGAATTAGTTCCTTGGAAGGATGAGATCCATGATGAATTAAAATAAATTCTTTATAGAATAATAGCGAAAGATTTTATCTATTCCCATGATACATCATGTGTTGCAAATTGTATTAAACCTGTAAATTACAGGTTTTATCTTGGCCATTCGTAGCAAAGGAAAAAGTCTGGTAGTCTTACACATTTCATCATTCAATGGATTAAGCAGATATTTAAAAAATTTTAGTTGTATGTTACAGTTATTGGGATAGAATAAGAATGTTTAAGCTTGATGTTTATACATAATAAATGCTTCTTTGGTGCTTTTGCGAACCTGCTTGTATAACTAAAAACTATTTTTTTTGCAGCATACGGTCCGTTGTTTGCCTTAACTTGCCTAGCTTTTCTGGAGGATTAAATCCTTGGGGAAATCCAAGTAGGAAGAAAATGAAAAAAGTACGACCAAAATTCAATCAGCAAAAATTCGTGTCTTAAATCACTTCACTATAGTTTTGTTTTTTTTTTAAAAATAAAAAAAAAAAAATCTGTTAGTCATAATTAACTTGTTTGTGATGTACAACAGAGGAAATTGACTCTGCCTTGCGTAGATGATGGTCTCCTTGAAGTAGTCGGTTTTAGAGATGCTTGGCATGGGCTTGTTTCGCTTGTGCCGAAAGGCCATGGCACTCGTCTTGCACAGGTACGAGCATTATCTTAAATAGAACTACTTATTTGAAGCTACTTCAAGTTTCCTCCCACCCAAATTAATTAGTGCTTTATAGGCAAGATAACGACTAAGACGAAGAACGAAAAAATATAGTGAATGGTGATGAATGTGCAATTCCATTTTGAAGTGCTCTAACAGTCTGTATTAAAGTATTTGTGTTTTATAACATTGTATTTATATCTTCTGAAAGAAAGAATAGGTATTTACACTTTATGCCCTCCAATGATTCAAAATTGCTTATGTGCCCCTCCTAATTCAAGATGATATTTTTTTTACTCCCTTGATCCTACAAAATAACGAAACTGTCATATTCAAATTAACTACCATCCTCTTTTAAAAAGAGGATAAAGGCAATTTCTTTTTTTCAAGAGAGGGGGCGTAAAAATCCCATTTTGAATTAGATGATATAAAAAGTAATTTCAAATTATTGGAGGCATAAAAACTTAAATGCCCCATGAAAAATCATGTTGAATACTCGGGTACTTCAACTTCTGCTCCTCTGAGAAAAAAATCAGTATGGCATTATATAGTTCCAAGATCTAGAGAGAAATTGGTTAAAATATAACACAAAAGTACCTATATTTCGCAACCGTGTTTTGTCTGTTGTAGGCACATCGAATTCGTTTTGAATTCCGCAAGGGCGTGGCGGACCACACATACATGAGGATGGATGGAGAGCCATGGAAGCAACCTTTACCCGGTGATGATGATTCGGTGGTAATGGAGATATCCCACCATGCGCAAGCCATCATACTTGCGAACGACAACTGCAGATCAAAAAGTTTTCACGACGCCGAAGATGTAGCTGAAGATGATGATACGAGCAGCGGAGAAGATATGGAAGATGACAGGATTGGTGCTGAAGACACGTTCAAACTTCCAGAGGAATTGGACATTGCTCATGTCAGCTAAACATTATTCGGATTAAAAAAAGAAAAAAGAAAAAAGGGGGACCTCCAAAAGTTTATCCCATCATATGCCTCGCCTCCTGCAATGGAGTATTTGCTGCTCAGACGATAATCTGATAGATCCTTAGAAGAATTAAGTAGCTGTCTAGCTTTAATCATCTTGCACCTATGAATTTCCTTCTGTTTTATGGCGCTTTTGTCTTTTTTTTTTTCCTCTTTTAGAAATACTATCTTTTACGGCCGTAATAATTCTAAAAATTTTAGGCCTGATGTAATATTTACCATATTAGCTATCTTTTATGTTGATACTGTCACATCATCTATCTTTTATGTTAAAAATATCTTAGAAATGACTCTTTTTTTTTTATCCAATTCATATTGACGCTTTACATGTGATATAGTCTTTTATATTACGTTTCTAGCATAATTGTAGCTGACGTGACACTGCTACATCGGTCATAAAATTTTCAAAATTGTTACAATCCTCAAGAATAACATTTCTTATATAACCCGGCTTTCTTTGAACCGACGATCAGTGCTTTAACTGCTAAAAGGCATATTTATCTAGCAAAATACATACGATCAACATTGCGATGTACAAGGGATTTCTTTCACTCTCTCCTGTGCCAACATCAAAACCCCGGGTTGTTTCGACATCTCATCTCCATGAATCCAGGGACTCCCCCATCCCCAGAGCTTTTTTGACAGCCTCGTTAGCCTTTTGAGAATCTGCTGCTCGTTCTTCTCTCTTCTTCTTCTCCCTGTAAAAAATATTTAAAGAAACTATATATATTAGAACTTTAATGAATTCACTCCGGCGCGAATTATATATGCATCTTCGTTGTTTAGACAATACGCTTCCCTTGTGAATTCTTACTCATTTCAATTAAACTTAACCCGTGACTCTCTGGTCGTTTGTGGATGGCAATTTAATCACCATCACCATATCAAAACCATGTTTTCAATGCCTAGCCGATCTATAACTTTCGGGAACTCAGAATCTAACATTTCATAATCCGTGCTAAAGGTATATTGTTAATTCTTATAAATAAAATCAAAATCTTTAAAATTCAAATGTAAGACTCTTCAGCACGTGTCCTGCCGTGGTATACCGATAACTATCGGGACAAGCACATGTCATGCACAGGCACGTGCCAACTGACCCATCAAACCATGATCAAATCCTCGGGAAGGTATAAGCTGACTATCAAAATATGAGCCAAATTCATTGATGAAGAATTAAAAGCCGATTATGTTTATTTGGTTGGAAAGTTCTTACCTGTTCACATACTCATTTAGCAGCTCCTTGGCTTGGACTAGCTTCGACAGAATGTTCCGGTATGTGTCAAGGTCCCGGTCTACACTTTTCTTATTTACGTTTAATGCTGCACAAAGCTGTTAAACGAAAAAAAAAATATAAGTCACATTGAAAAGCACCTGTATCTTCTGCTAATCATAGGTGCGAAATAAGAATTGCATAAGAACAATATTATGTAATAGAAAATATTATATTAGTAGTAAAGTGCTATACAATAGGCACTATTCTATTAGTAGGAAAGTAGAAAACTAAGAAAATTCTTGTATATGAGTTATATTAGGAGAGTATTATTAGAAGATATTTAGGAGAAATATATGATAAAGTCTAGAGGGATATCCTCTATAAATAGACAATGTAACCTTTCTTTTGAATTATGGAAGAAGAATAATTATTTTTAGATTAATTTAGTTTGTAAAAATAGAGCTGCCACCGGGCCGCCGATGTTATCCTCGCCGCGTCCAAGCTGCCGACGTGAGCTGACGAAGTCGGTTCATAACAAACAGTCACAACATACTACACAATATCTGAGACAACTGCAGTACATGGTAAAATGAGAAGTCCGGCTAAAATAGCAGCACTAAATTTGATGTCTTAACTTTTAAAGAAAGATGCGGATGAAGTTGCAATGGTATGTACATATCTTAAAGGAAATTATACAAAATTGGTTGACGACACAAAACTTTGTGAATTTCTCATAATTTAGACCAGATTAGGCAAAACCTCGAGGAATTAAAGCACAAAAACTCTCGGGTTGCTGACAAGGAGAGTTACATGAAGAAAATGATGACGGCATATAATGGTCGTCTTCATTTGACTCTAGAATGAAAAGGCATCAAAAAAACTTCTCCACATTGCATTTATGAAGTTACACAACCCGAAACCATATGAGGGGTATAATTTAGTTATCACTTATCATATCAGTAATTTTAAGACTGAAGGTCATCTGTATCTCCTTAGTTTGATAATTAATTATTAAGAGAAGATGCCTGTTACCAAGAAAATTCATTATCTCCACCATGCATCACCTATGATTTGTTTGCTACATTTTTAAGGGCATAACCTGAACGTCCCAAGCCTAAAATAGTAAGCATAGAGTTTTTTTTTTTTTAAGATAACGAGGAGAAACAACATCAACCACGAGAAGTCATGGGACAAAAGCTAGACACAACACGGTTCCTACGCCGCTAATGGACCTAATCCCTCAACCTGCAGAGCCTTTGGAAAGGGTTTACTTTTGCAATAAGGATTTTGAACAAGTCTACTGCAATTTTGGTCTACTTTTGATTGCAGGTATCAAACTCAATTTGTGCAAAGTAAACCACTTTTTCGAGAACTATTTACAAGTGATAACTTGGGCAATCACCCGAAAGAATGTCCATCTAACACTTCCATTTTTAGGAAGAATTTAGCTTATCCTAACAACCAAAAATGTAAAGACCAATAATAGAAGAACATACCAGACCAATAATAGAAGAACATACCTTTTCTAATACAGTTGGTTCAGTTGCATTTGCTAACTCAAGCATCCGAAACAATCCAACTGCAAAGAAGCGGCTGTAGCTGAAACTTCCCTTGCCACCAGCTCGCTCGGAAATTTCTTTTAAAAGAGTCTCTACCTCGCCTTCCCTCGAAGCAAACTCCACTAACGAGCTCGCGCTTTGTGAACGGGCCCATTCTTCCAACTTTTTAGCATCAACCCTACGAGACTTGAAAAATCATTTAAGGGCATAAAACATAACTGAAGCATCCTTAATCGCCTAATAAATTACTACCCATTGTCTGACAAATCCTAAAGTACCTGTACTGATCAGGATCCTCATTTAGAGCACTTATATATGCTCTAAAAATGGCTTCTTTGTCCTCAGCACTAGGATATCCTTCCATCAGCTGATCATACACAGTAACAAAGCCAAGAGCAAAGACGGGGTCATATTGATATGTTCTTTTGTATCTCATCAGATGTTGTTGCACTAACAACTCTTGCAACAAGTTGTTGTAAACACTTGGGATTGGCCTCTTATATGACTTCAAGAAACTCAGCTTCGTCTCAGCTACTGGAGGTGGCACATCTGACGAAAATTTCCCAAAAAGTCTATGAGTGAGGATAGCCTTCAATGACTACACTTTAGGCACCATTATATTAGGATGCATGTTTACCATATCTCAGTATCCAAGACATATGAAGTACAAGAATAATGCTATCTCCCAAAATCTATACCAAAATTTTTTTTTTTTTTTTTTTTTTTTTTATTTTCTTTTTTAGTACTGCAACTTTTTTTTGAGATGACATAGGAAATTACGGTTGTCAGACCCACTTTTGTGTGCCTGCTAATCTACGAAACCCGATGGTGTATCCACCCTCCACCATCAAACCGATTCATGAACCATCTCATGCATGGTCACTTACAACTTTTCGCACACAGCACCAAGCACTCCGCATCCCACAGGAAACTAGTGTTTTGAAAGGAGAACTGTATGCTCGCAACCTAACATTCCCATCACTGAGGGACAATCAACTGCAATTCTATCCAGTATACATCTCCCAATTATGGATATAGAAAGTATGACGAGCATTTCTACATTTCCCAAGATAAACCCCAAAATTCATCCCATAAATAATTTATGCAATTCTCAGAAGTACATAGATTTTTGTTTTTTTTTTTTGTTTTTCAATGAAGAACATAAGATGTTTGATATCTAATTTCATGCATTATTTCAGGTGAATATTGGCATGAGCCGTACATCATCCGCTCCAAGATTCCAATATCACGCACCGTTCGCATTATATTACTACCAATCCAACAATGCAACAACATATTACTCATAATTCAAGAATTAACAATTCATAATATTCAATAAGTAGATACGAATACAATAATTCATCAAAAATAGATCCAAGGATCATGTAATACTAACAACTCCAATTGATTTAATGCCGTTACTAATGATTCAAAATCGAATTATCTCACATCGACAGAATCAAGTAATTCACTACGCATCGAACAAGTAAGCAATTAAAGAGTATCTTAGCACCAAATCTCACCAGTCGAAGCAGCAGCGGCAGCGCATCGAACAGCGACCAATCTAGTACTTCTAAACCCGGAGAATCGAACAGATCTTCGCCCCGGAACAACGGACTTCGCCTCCGGCGACGCGCGGCCCAGGCAAGCGAACGAAGATGTCGAGGATACCGCTGCCATTTTCGATCGATCAAGATAGAAGTGGAATCTAGGGTTTATGTATGATCTTCTACTTCTACCGGTAGTTATTGACTGGAGAATTTGAGATAGTTTGAATCGGAAATGGAATCTGGAGTTCGAGAAGAGGGAGAGAGAGTGTGCGTTTGAAGCAGTGGAGAGGTGAACGACCACAGAAAGAAAATCTTATCCGATGTCTCCATTCAGATGCTGACTTGTGGCCGCTGATCTTTCCCTCCATACACATACTATAATTGCTAGGCTAGATAAATATCGCTTTTAGAAAATTTATCAAGTGGATTTTTAGTAGAATATATATAAATTATCATTTTTTAAAAAAAAAATAAAAAATATATAAATAGCATTAAATATATTATTCTTAATAAAAATAAAAAATAATTATTAAAAAATTAAAGAAGATCGTTGACTATAGCTATTACGTCCGGCATAACTTTTAATTTTAATTTTATTTGACATTGAAAATTTTCTTTTTAAATTATCCATTCATAATTTAATTAACACAAAAATAATTATAACTTTTTTATATATTACATAATTAATTAATCAAGATATTAAAATTAAACTACAAGCAACTAAAAATAAGATTAAATCGTAGGCAAGCTTGTTGTGGACGGTGCATTATTTTTTTTGATCTTGTGGAGTCTGGTGGCTAGCCCACCAAACATAGTCTACCTCTCTTATCCATCCGGGTTCGAACCTACGACCCCCCCAAATGGGGAGGATTTCCATGCCATCCACGCTGCGCGCTGGCGGCATGGACGATGCATTATAACAATACAATTTGAATGTGGAGATCAAATCACTAAGAAAAAAAAGCAAAATTCTAAAAGGAGTAGAGAAAAAACTAACTATTGTTACCATAGATAAAAAAGCAAACGCTAGAAAAAGAGAGAGAATTTAAATGCTTTTACCTGATAAAAAAAGCAAACGCTAGAAAATGTTTTAAAATCTTTTAAACGATTTAAAGAAAACATTTTTAGGGGTAGCAGGTTCGAACCCACGACCAAATAGGTTAAAACACAAATGCTGCAACTGGGCTAAAGGAGTGGCGTTGCTATGGTTTATGATATATTGATATAATTAGATTTGTTTTTAAAGATTATCATGGTGAAATCCGTAATACGAGCGCACGCTCCGTAGAGACCTCAAACTCGTAAAAAATACTCACATTCAGCTCCGACTGATGTTCTAAAATTCGAATACAAGTCTTTCATGAACATAGACTTCTGCCACGAAATAAAGAATATTTTTAAAAAATTCTACGAAAAATTTCACCTCACGCGGTCTTAATAGAATTAGATATTACAAACAACATTTTTGCAAATATCAAATGGGTACCCGCCCCCCTTCCACCTACGTGGATCACCCATTATTATCCACATCAGCCCAATAAATTTATTTATTATAAATATTTAAAAATAATCTCTTTTGTGTGATTATTTTGAAAACTAGTCTTTCCTAAAATATTGAAAAGTGAGCAGTACCTACTTCTAAAGTATTTATCTAAAATTTTTGAGGTATGCTAGTGCTATACAGCTAGAAGATGTGGATTTAGATTTAGTGTGCAGGACAGGTTATGTTCCGATTCGCACACGCGTTCAGGCTGTTCGGTCGGGCCAAATAGTATTACCCTATAAGATTTGCAGCTAGATACAAATATCCGGCAACAGTATTATCTTTTTTTATTGAGATTATTATGGTATAGCCTATAATATGGACTCGCGTAAAACAGTATCCGGCTACAGTTCTAAAACTCGCGTAAAACTTCCACGACTGACCGACGCTCTGGGATTCAAATGCAGAACTTTTATAAATATGGACTCTTGTCACATGGTACATGGAAAGTATTGTATTTTAATATTATGCCTCGATCCCTTGTTTTGTTTCTTACTAAATAATTTTTTGAGATAAATGAAGGCATCATCTACCACCATATTTTATTCAGCAAGCTAATTTAATATTTTTATATAAAAAATTAATTTATTCATATTTTACTAAGCATGAGTTATTTTTTTCCAACAAACCTCCCTATTTTGTGAGTGGGACGAGCCCACACTGCGAAAGCTAGCATTGAAATATCTTCTGCTGCCTGCCGCCAACAGGCGGTGTGGCACGAAATCCTCCCCTTGATTGGGAGGGTCGTGGGTTCGAACCCACGCGGGTGAAAGGGGGGTAGATTAAGGTTGTTGGGCTAGCCATCAACTCCACTGGACCAAAAAGAATATCTTCTGCTAGCAGCGGATATGGATACGTAAACCGTCCTTCATAGTTTGAAAAATATTCTCGCGAGTTAGTAGGAACTGAGAGTGGCCTTATATCGTAGGTTCTGCTCGTAAATAGTAATATTTGGTCTTATTCCAAAGAGGGTAGGATTGGTATCTGGTTGTCGTTATGCATAGAGATAGAATCAGGAAAGCTTTTTGAAGGAATCAGGGAAGTTGGTTGCCAAAGTTAGGAACAAACTAGGCTACTTATGAACTGTAAAGCTGTAAAGCACCCAATCTAATATATTACAATAAACAATATAATATAATTATATATTTAAATATTATTTTTTATTTTGTTCATGTAATTAAACTTTATTTATTTAAATTTATCTCAGAAATGTACAAAATATTTTATAATGGACTTTATTATTTAATAGTATTATATTTTAAATAAATTATATTTTTTATTATTATGTCTGAACTATATCTACATCCTAGTTTTTTAAAATTACCGTAGTCGTATTATATCGTGTCTCCGTCATCTGTATTTGTGCTGATTAGATAGACTGATATGTAAGTTTCTATTAATTAACTATATAATTGTTAAGCAAAAATTGTAATGAGTACAGAAGCATTAATATGTTAGGAATTAGTATTAAACAATTATTCTTGAATCATGATTAGATATCATAAGAGATGGCCTATAATTAATAAAAATAAGCTTAAATCGAGCTAAAGTGAAATTGTCGGAAATTGAAAAGCGTAATCAAATCTAAGCCGTCCATCTTGAGACTCACCGTCGGTGTTTCTGCGGGTCCCATATTCTTGCAGGTAAGGATAAACTCGGGCACTACGACCTATAAGGCTATAACCAATAGATGCACGTGACAGTCACTCGGAATTTTGCCCCATCACTTCCAAGCGTCCCTATCCCTTTCATCCACCATACAGATGCCCGCATGCGACAATTGAACTCAGCGGCTAATAAAGTTCAACAAAGATTTGGAACAGCAATGGACGGTGATGCGCTCATCCTCCCAACAAGTTGTAACTTTGATTAATATAAATAATACTGTCCAGTAGCAGTGCTACATTATTTTGCGCCAAGGCTTCTTATACAATAGCCTACGAACGCCCGTATACAACTATGTGAATCAACGGATGATCCTTAGATATAGCGAGCTATAAACGATGATGTGCAGGACATCTATTGTAGGACTGTCAGTTTGATTTATTAAAAGGACACTGATTATTGGCACCTGCCAGCTGTGAAGATTGATCGTGTGAAAGCGGTGGACCCCGTAGATGCTCTCTGTGGGGATCACAATTTAAACTGTCAAGTAAAACAGCTGGACGTGACACGTGGATGCATGTCAATGGAGCGATCCGAGTCGTATAAAGAGAGGGTCCACAGTACCCATTGATGATGCCAGCTAAGAGTAGGGTGGGCAACGGCTCTCTTTCTTTTTCTCTAAAAATAAGCATGATAATTTTTTTTCTAATTTATCTTTTATTAGAAATAAATTATAATTACTTTTTTTTATTTAACTTTATTAATAATTAAACTAATACTAATGGATTGAAACAGCTCCTTGCACACTATAGGTGTGTTTGGTTTTAGCTTATTAGATAGCTTGTAAATGGTAGATTATACAATACTTTAATTTTAAGTTATAATCTGCATTTGATAAAGTAGCTTATTAGACAGCTTGTAGATGATAGATTATTAAAAATTAACTTGTTCTCACATTCTACCTCCACTAGCATGTGGCGATAAGCTGTTAGATTGTAGATAACTATTTACTAAAATATTCCTCCTCTATATATAAATTACGCTATATGTCATTATATAATTTATCTCATCTCTTCCCTACGTTATTGCAGAGGCAATCTCGAAATTCTACCGCTACCTTCACGATCCACCGCCACGACCTTACAGTCGTGCTCCCGCAACCTCTCATATATCCTACCGTGACATTATACTAGTCAACGTAATTAGAATTTAAGAAAAAGTTATCTTGAATAAGGTACACATGCATCTATAATATCAACCATTCATCAACTTCATACTATTATAGAAATTTTACTCCAATTTTGTAAGCTTATCTAATTCATTTTTATTTGTTTCAAATCTTGGACTGGAAACTTAAATGTTTTAATAACACATTAATGATTTTATATATTTAAAAATACAAAAACGTGCATGGAAATTTTTTTAAAAAACATATATTTCTACGCTGCTTTGACTATATATCAAAAAACAACCCATATGTTATGTTATTCGACTAATGGACAATTACACTGCAGTTTTTCTATATTATTTCAACATTACTTAGGTCTTTTATTTTTATTTTTTTTTATATTTTGATCATTTAACATCTTTTAATATATTTATAATATTTTTTAATGAGTTTCTGACACATTCGACATCTTAATATTAAGACGCATTGGTGTGAATTTTTTATATTTTCGTGTTGAAAAATAGCAGTATAACACTTTCTTGATAGGTTTAATTTTTTTGAAAATTTTGACACCATCTTCTAAAAGATTTAAGTCTACAATTTTTAAATTTAAATATAAATTTTTTTTTTATAAGTGAATCTAAGTATAACATATTTAGGCTTAATCTAATATTGAAGTCCGTTTTATGTCTTTATTCCAAAAATAAATATGTACTCCGTTTAAAAATCAAAACTATTAAACCAATATTATAAGCTTGAAAAATAATTGAGCCATAATATCTTTGTACGCTCCCTTGGTACGGTAGAGCTGCATCTCTGCTAATACGGATCGGCGGAGCATGGAAACCTATCTCTGCGGGTGAGCAGACCGCCTTGTTTTTTATCGGCTGGCATGTCACCTGCCTTCTCGCGCAAGCCAACTGGGATTGCCCAGGGATAATTCAAATAAGCCCCCTTTTGAAAAATGTTTTCATTCAGTCATTCTAATTTGAGAAATCTACTTTAAGTCTCTTTTTCATAATTTGTATTTTTCTATCTTTGAACAATATATTAATATTTTTTTAAAAAAATTAATATTAAAATTATAAATTTTGATAAAATTTATAATTTTTTAAAAATATTAACGAATTTTCGAACCGACTTATTAATCCGTTGAAATTTTGAAGAATCAAAATATATATTCAGAAGTATTTTTAAAATTTTATTATAAATAAAAATTATATATTTTAATAAAATTTATAATTTTTATATTATTTTTTTTAAAAAAAAAATACTGATTTAGTGATCAAAATAATATAACATGTTTTACAAAAAGAAGCCAAAAACGAAATTCTAAAACTGCGAAGGTTGATTCGGTATATTTTTTCTTTTAGGGGCTGAATAAGAAAAACCCCATTGCCCAATGCACAGCTGGGGGCTATAAGTATCAGAGACTTCACTCGATTGTCTCTACTGTGAACCAAGCTCAAGAAAACAGAGCTGTCCATCGCCATTAATGGAGGTTTCCCGGCGATCGATCGACGTAATCATCACCGTTGTCGCCGTCGCCGCTCTCTCGGCTACGGTGATGGCGGCGGCGGGGAGCTTCGACGAGCTGTTCCAGCCCAGCTGGGCCCCGGATCACTTGATGTTCGAAGGCGAGCTGCTTAAGCTCAAGCTCGATAACTATTCTGGTATATAACCAGATCACTCATTGCATTATTTTGCTCTTGTTTTTTTTCGCACGATTGTGATGATCGCCAAATATTGCTACCATGTTGTGATTAATTTGATTTGCTGAACACTCTTCCCCAGATTCATACATTTTAGCTTTAGTCTGAGAGTTTCAGTCCCACTTATCCTTTTTAGCTTTCTAATCATATTTTGATGGTTGCAATGCTGTAGATTAAGTCTAATTCATTATTTTTTTTTTTACTGATTTTTAGATTATTTTCACTAATTTTAGGTTAAGTGTTGCGTTTACTGCTCATTTTGGTGGGATGCTTAGAACGTGGAAAGATCTATGACACTCATGATTACAGCTATATTATCTCATCATTTTCAACTTGCATAACACATTTAGGCTAATTTGTCATCAATTCTCACGGTTTTGCTTGCGAATTGTGATGAATCAATGTTTTCAGGCACCGGTTTTGCGTCGAAGAACAAGTATATTCACGGGAGGGCCACCTTGGAGATGAAGCTCGTCCCAGGCGACTCCGCTGGCACCGTCACAGCATTCTATGTGAGATAATATCGGTTTTTTATTACAATATATGGAATGAAATTTCATATCTCTTCTTTGGTGTCCCCGCAATTTTCTTCAAATTTGCAAAATATTTGTTAAAATAACCGCACATTATTTTAGATAATGAGACCATGTTACGGAATATGGTCCATATGGACATCTTCTTTAAATGGCAATATTTTGGAAAGTTCGACTGATAAAATTAGTGAGTGAATATCTTTGGAAATGTAACAAATAGTTTTATGAAAATAAAATATAACACGAAAATTAATTGTAAACTTTAAAAGATTTCATGGTTGCACTGTCATCATGCTTAGCTGTGAAACTTTACTTTCTGTTCTTTATTCTCTTATGTCCTCTTACGCACCAACAAAGATGCTATCTTTTTTTAATCCCAGATATTCATGTATTGTATTGAACTACTTACCACGGAAGGCTAGCTTGATTGATTTCTTGCAGTTAGTCATAACATCATCACTTGCACTTTTACTTGCAAGTTTTATCACAAACTCAAATTCGATCTCCATTTCTGGATATGCAGATGTCGTCCGATGGTCCTAGTCACAATGAGTTCGACTTCGAGTTCCTCGGCAACACCAGTGGAGAGCCCTACCTGATCCAAACCAACATTTATGTCAATGGAGTTGGGAACCGCGAGCAACGGCTAGATTTGTGGTTCGACCCGACCGCTGACTTCCACGCCTACTCGATCCTATGGACACCGAGTCATGTCGTCTTCTCAGTGGACCAGACACCTGTCCGGGTTTATCGCAACCGTGAAAACGACTCGATTCCATATCCCAAGGACGAACCCATGGGTGTCTACAGCTCAATATGGAACGCAGACGATTGGGCCACGCAGGGCGGTCGGGTTAAGACCGATTGGAGCCACGCACCCTTCATCACAACTTTTCGCAGTATGAGGATCGACGGCGGAGATGCTGTGGTTGGAATGGAGGAGTTGAATGTCCACCAAAGTCATCAGTTGATTTGGGTTCGGGCGAACCACTTGGTTTATGATTATTGCGCTGACTCGGCCCGGTTCCCTGTCCCGCCGGCCGAGTGCAAGAGGTGATGGCACAAAGAGTGGGATTGGTGTTGTAAAAATGTAGACATCAGCTAGTGAACTTCGTGTTCGTTCGTTGTTGCTGTTTTTATAATCCTTCTATTGCATGCTTTTCAGCTTTTGTTGCCATATTTCCTTTATAATTCGACAGGTATATCTCTTTCTAATATTTACATTCCTAGTGCATGCCGTAATGTTTATTTTTTTGTTTTAACTTGCCGTGAAAAATTTCTGACCATAATCGATTTTGTCCAATATACAATGTGCGCTTTTATAGAGATTGAGGGAATTTTGTCCAATATCCAAATTCCACTATTTTAACATTTATTTTTAAAGTATACCTAAATTAATATTCACTGTAATTACTAAACATACTAAAATATTTATAACCCCTGATGCATATTATTTATTAATTTTAGGTTAGAAAAGACTTTGCCTACAACTAAAACTTCAAGATATTAATATATTGTGAGAGATATATAGAAAAAAAAAATAGAACATTGGGCTAAGATCAATCAAATAGCAAAGGTTTGTGGTCAAATTAACGAATTATGCAGAACATTTAAGATGAACAAAATTAAAATTATTCAGAACATTTTTCAAACCAATCCAATAGCTACAAATTCGAGTTCATACAAGGATCTGGCCGAATAAAGAAAGGCCAAAAAAAATTCCAATTTTTATCCGCTAAAATTTCAAATTAAGATAAAGAAACTAAACATATATCCTAATAAATAAACTAACCATGGAGTCAAACCTTCTTAACCTCTTGCAGCCTCACCAATATATCATTAACTTGTCCAAATGCATGTATCCTAGTTGTATGAACAAGATTGTTTGGCTAAAATCTTTGAGTTCGACTTTTGTTTGCCCTCGGTACCGATTATAGATACAAAATTAAGCTACATATCTGTTCTCTCCTCCTTCCATTCCGGCCATCGTGTCGTACAATGGCTTGTTCATCGTTTCCGGCAGCAAGAAAACCAGCAAACCTCCGAATATCCCGCAAGCTCCGAACACTACAAACGGCAATCTCTCCCCGAACACCACCACCATTGGCGCCAATATTGCACCCATCTGTGTTGCCTGCAATTAAAGATGAATATATGAGATTACATTATGTTTATATTATGAGAAATTATTGCACGCACCCGGTGCACCACGTCATCCGTGCACTGGATGTACCTGCAAGTTTTATTTTGAAAAAATTTTAAATTGTAGATATTGATAAGATATACAATTTTTACGTAGAAAATATTTTCAAAAAATATTTCTAATAGATATTTTAGGCTAAATAATCTTAACGAAAATATTTTTAATTCATAAGAATTTTGGTGTCTAAAAATACCTATTTAAAAATATTTTTTGAAAAAAATTTTTACATGAAAATTGTATATCTCATTAATACCTACAACTTTTATATTGAAAATATGTTCAAAAAAATACTTGTAGATGTATGCAGTGTACGGGATGACGTGGTGAACGCGGTGCGTGCAATAATTTTTCTTATATTATTAGACTGATGACAAAATGATAAGTTATTTTTCATCTTTAATATACTAACATGCATTTTCATAATGAATATTATCATGCAGAGGCTAAATTATCTAACCTGTGAAGCGCAGCCTAAAGCAGCATTTCTAACCACCGTCGGAAACAGCTCCGCCGTGTAAATGAACAGAAGATTATAAGTTCCGGCCATCCCGAATATCCCCACGATGCCGCAGATCATCCGCACCGTCTTAGCCGGGCCCTCGCCGGCGAGAAAGCTTCCGAAGACGCAGAAAACGCCGCTGACCCACATGGTCCCTACGCCCATCGGCTTTCTCCCGAACTTGTCCAGAAGTAACGCCGTCAGCAAAAACGCCGGCATCTCAGCAACGGCGTTAAGGAAAACGTTGAGATAGAGGTTGGTTTTCAAGTTAACGACGTTAAGGCTGAGTCCATAGTAGACTACCGAGCAGAGAAAATTTATAGCCACCGAAAGAACAAGCCTAATTCGGGTCGTCCGAGATTTTACAACGTCGATTACCGATCCCGAGAGGGCCACTGTTTGCATGCTATTTTCATCCTCCGAAGATTTCAGAGTAGGATTTGCAGCATCGTCTTCATCATCAAGAATTAGCACGGAAGCCGGAGGAATTTCGCGACGGTTCGACTTGGCGATGCTCTGCATGACGTGCATGGCAGCAGACGCTTGCCGGCGAACGAGGAACCACCGCGGAGACTCGGAGACGAAGGGGAGAACGAAGAGAAGGAAGAGGAGAGAAGGGAGAGAGGTGACGAGGTAGAGAGACCTCCATGAAGTTGGAAAGAGATAGGCGATGCCGGAGAGGGCCGCGATGCCCCCGGAGAAGAAGTAGAAGGTTGACATTCCAGCAACGCCGCGCTTGGTGGGGCCGACGGGTTCGGTGGCCAGCACAAAGGCGCAGAGACCGACGCCGCCTGTGCTGAAGCCGGTGAGGACTCGGAGGAGGAGGTAGACCCAGTACGACGGAGATAATGCTGTTAGTAGGCCGAAAATACCGTTGAGAGCGCACACAACCTTCAGAGATCCCTTCCGGCCGAGCGAAGAGTCCGAAAGATGTCCGAATACTCCCGCGCCTGTGATACAAAAATAAAAAATTATTGGCATGACATTTTATGAACAACTTAGCATTGCTACCTATGATTTTCTTTTAAATTTCAGCCTCCTAATTTTGAGTTTGTGCGATTTAGTCTAAAATTGCAAACATTTTTCATTTTCGGGATCTAAATTGCAAATGAAGAAATACAGAAACTGATTAGCAAATTCCACTTCTCTTTTTTCATAATTTAAGGACCAGTAAAATATAACTTAGACATATAAATTTACCGTTAATCTTTTCAGTCAAATTCATACAGAGTCAATTTTCTCTCAATTATTTGTCTAAATAATTATAAAATATATGACATATTGAACAAAAGATATAATATATACGTCATCGTATAATACTTAAAAAAGTGATGTCGATTATATTTGTTATTATGGGGAATCTTTTAATCCATATGAATATTCATATATTAGCATTAGATGTCTTTTTCTTTAGAAGTATTTACCACGGAACTTCCACCCAATATTTATTTTAACAATAATATCTCAATCTACGACTTTACTAATATTTTATATCCACTGTCAACATGTTTTACATAATATGTAACACACGGCGAACAAGCGTGCAATATAAACGTAATAAAATACCATAAGAACGGAGAAGAACTTTTCTCCATGACTTTTCACTTGGGGCAAATTGCATATTAACCATTATAGAGGGACTAATTTGTAATGGTTTTAAAAATATGGGCTGCTTCGTAGTTTTTCATTTGATTATCGGAGCTCTACAGACTGCTTTGACTTTTCTATGCCCTCAACCAGACACCAAGTGACTAGCGCCACCAAAATTTGTTTACATGTGTACCGTATATGATATATATATATATATATATATATATATATATATATATATCAATATCGAGAATTGATATAAATTTTAGCATGCTCCATAATCGTGTAAGAGAGGAATCATCTTTATTTGCCAAAAGGGACTCCACTGTTCAAAGTGCGTATGAAGAGTTGTTTATATGACCTTAAATAATTTTTCCAAAATTTGATTCTAAACTTTTTGGTAGAGAATAGTAATTAAATATATATATATATATATATATATATATTAAATAGAAAGTTATAACTATTACTTTTTCTTTTCTTTATCATTTATATAATTTTCAGATTAAATTTATTTTATTTGTAGATTTGTATTTCTAAAAAAAAATTAATCTATTTTTTATTATTTTAAAATATGTATAATATTGGTATAATTGAAAAAAAATATTCTAAGCATAAAGAAAATTATAAATTTTATTTACTTATAAAATTTAAAAATAATTTTTATTTATTTTTACCACACGTGTTGCAGATATATCGTCTGCTATAGTGTATGTATGTGTGTGTATGTATGTATATGTATATACATATATAGTTACTCCTTAAGATGTTTGTAATATTTTCATCTAAATTTGATTATTTCTCAAGTTTGATGGAATCGACAGCATTTATGCTAGCATTGACGCACTCACACCCTACAATATTTCGTAAAGTTTACATGAAATAATTCAAAGTATATAAAGATTTACTAATTAGTACATAAATTTAGACTATAGCAGACGATATACTAATTAGTTTACATGAAATAATTCAAAGTATATAATGATATACTAATTACCATCGAGGCATCAACTGAAACAATAGACTCTCAGCTTTTTGTAAAAAAAGAAAAAAAAAAAAAGAAAATTAAACCAGAGACTCATCATTCCCTCCTGCACCAGCACCTTCCAATTATATATGATAACTTTTTTATATATATTAATTCATTTGTTAGTCCTTAAATTATCTTTTCTCAAGATTATCACGGTGGATATATCTTTAGCAAGTTCCAGATGGCAAAACAATAATCACCAACCTCACATTTCATAAAATTGTTCCAAAAAAACAATTAAAAAATAATAATTATTGATAACAAATGAATTTAAAAAAAAAAATTAACGCGAAAGAAAACTCACCGATCATACATCCGGCGAAGAAGGCTGACTGAACGAGCCCAATCTTATACTTGGATCCACAGACGAGTCCCCACTCCGCCACCGTCGATGCAGCGGCGCCGCCAACCCATTCCCACTCTGTCGCCGCCGACGAGCACAAATCATCGCACGTTCCTCCTGCATAGCAGATTCTCTCCGGCTCGCGGTCGGCGAAGATCATCACCATCGTGTGCAGAGCTTCGAGAGCCCAGGCGGCGCTGACGAGCACGAAGTGGCGGAGCTGCCACGGCCCGAACTCGCCCGCGTGGCGGCGGAGCATGTCATCGATTCCCATCCTCTCTCCGCCGACGCCATCGCCGCCGCTACAAGGTAGGAGCGGCGCGCCGAGATCTGCACCTCTGCTCCCGTCCTTCGTCGTCGACGCCATGGAACGCCGGTGATTTTATCTCTATCTTGTTCGCAGAGAGTTTCCCTCTCTACTCGATGTCTCTCGACCACGAGGTCTTCATGGCGTTGTGGAGGGCTATATTTGAGCAAGGAATTAAATTTATTGCTATTATTAATTAGCAGATTTAAATTATTAGTTCTCCGAAAACATCTCCGAGATTTCATCCGAACAATAAGAGAGATATCTATGCAGTCGGTGCCACTTCGGAATGAGAGTCGGAGTTTAAATTGATTAGGATGAATTTCGGGAAAGTACGATGACAATTATTGAACATGGACACAGCAAATAATTATTAAAATTTACTAATTTATGAATTAAAAAAGTTTAGGAATGTTTTTTAGAAAAAGTTCAAGACATAAGTCTTATATAAATTTTAAGAAATAATTTTTATATTTAAAATTTAAAAAAAATTAAATAAATATTGTAACGTACAGAATTTATCTGATATAACATAATTTAAAATTAGTTTTTAATTCATGAAAGTATGAAGTATTAAAATATTTATTTAAAATATTTCTTAAAAAATAATATTAAAATTTACAGTAATTTTTTAAACATATTTTAATTTTTTTATTAAATAAAATTAATAGCATTTTTTTAATAGTGTAATGGAGGCAACGATCCTTTTCTATATCTAAATCGACTTGTCGCCGCCGCATAGGATAGTATTTATATAATTAATTAAGTGCAGGTAATAATTTTTTTTTTAAGGAAAAAGTGGAAGATAGCCCCTTAAATTTTTATTATTCTTATTATAATATTAATACCTCATACAACGTCGTAGCAAGCCAAGAGCCTCGTACATCCTCGTGTAATAACTATTTTTCTTATTTGGATCATTTTCGTCGCCGTCGCAAAGGATTGTATAAATGTAATTAAATTAATTAATAACCACATAAAAGTACGATCCTGGGCCTTTTATGAGTTTCCTTTTGGGCTAATTTCATTTCAGCCCCCCTTTTTTTTATTTATTTTGGTCAATTCAGTCCCTAAAAACGATATTTATATAAAAAAATATTTATATATAGTCAAAAATACTCGTAACAAGAATTCCAAGAAGAAACTAATTTACAACAAATTCAGAAATAGAAGCTAATTTGTACAGACTTTTAAAATCAGGACAGAAATGTGATTTGTCGAGGTTTAAACTATTACATGTGGCTTCTAATTTTTTTTTTTTTTTTTTTTGATTCTCGACCACCAAGTTTAATTTTATCATATATTTCGATTCGGATATTAAACAGTAAATAATAAAGCCTTCAAATTAGGTGTTGCTGAAATTCGAATTCACAACCTACTTTTTTTATAAAAAATAGACCATAATTTTTTCTAAATACTTAATTTTGTTAACTAACTCGACTAATAGTATCCAGTCTATTCGGTCAAACATGAGAGATTTTTGGATATAACGGTTACACCACGTTATTTTGTATAACGGTTTAACAAAAAATTCTATTTAAAAGTATTTTTGAAAACAATGTTAACATCAAAATTGTATATTTTGACGAGATCTACAACTTTCATATTAAATTTATAAAAAAAATATTTCTAAAAGTATATTTTGGGATTCTAAAATTTAACGGATTTGAATGGATTTAAAAACAGGATTAAAACTCATTAAAATCGTTAAACTTTAAAGTCCCAAAATAACTATTTAAAAATATTTTTTTAAAAATTTGAATATAAAAATTAAATATTATTAAAATTTATAAATTTTATTTAGAAAATCTTTTCAAAAAATGATCATAATTTTTTTTTATTTAACTACGAGAAGATATATACTGACATGGCGTAAATATTTTTTTCCGTCAAACATAGCTTCTTAGTCATTTGAGAGAATGTCATTCATAAATTTTGATAAAATCCGTACAAAATAAATCAGTTAACAAAATTTATACAGGAAAGGTTCCCTACGTTCCTGAAAGATAAAACAGTAAAACACCAACCGGTTACCGACCATCCCTAGATTACATGAATTATCAGACGCAACCAAACTGGTCAATACTGGATCTCAATCAAAATCTATCCGTCCAATCAACACCTTATTAACGGTCGCGATGGCGATCCGTGTGCGTATTTTCTATTCGCTCTCGCTACCCCACCATGTGCCTATATAAGTACCTGTAGAGCCTCTCAAATCAACAACCACAATTCCATCACGTATCTATTTTCTCTCTCTCTTGCTTGCTTCAGGAACAACAATGGCGGGCAGAGGGAAAGCAATCGGTGCCAGCGCGGCGGCGAAGAAGGCACAGTCGAGGAGCAGCAAGGCAGGACTACAATTCCCCGTCGGAAGAATCGCGAGGTTCTTGAAAGCGGGGAAGTACGCTGAGCGCGTCGGCGCCGGCGCTCCAGTCTACCTCGCTGCCGTTCTCGAGTACCTCGCTGCTGAGGTTCGTTGATCCTATTTGATGTCAGATTTGATCTAATTTGAATTAATTGATACGAATTTCTTGATTGGTTATCAGGTTTTGGAGCTCGCCGGAAACGCCGCGAGAGATAACAAGAAGAACAGGATCGTTCCGCGACACATCCAGCTTGCTGTTCGCAACGACGAGGAGTTGACGAAGCTTCTCGGATCCGTCACGATTGCCAGCGGCGGAGTTCTTCCTAACATCAACAGTAGTCTTCTACCCAAGAAGGCTGGATCATCAAAGTCTGCCGCCGCCGACGATGAATGATTATGGAGAAGCTTCTTCCAGGGTTAGTGATTTAGGGTTTCTAGTAGATCCTGTCTATATAACATCTTGTAACATCTTCGTGTTAAAAATCCAATGGATGGTGGCGATTTTTTATGTTTTTAAATGGGGGATGTTGTGTACTTCTCTTGTAACATCTTTGTGTCGAAAATCCCCATGGATGCTTTGGCTAATTTTAAAATTATCTTTCTTATTTTCAGTTGTTTTGTTATCCATGGTGGCTGCGTTAACACTAGAATCTCTAATCATAGATGAACCAACGCATTTGGAATTGACTAGTTTGGTGTAGTTATATTAATTCTATGGCAGAACGATGAATGGTTTAAAGATTTATTACACTATGATAACTAATAAATTAATGCAACATTACGCACATTATTAGAAGAGGATAAAAAGATTGAATTATTTAAAATTCTAGGTATATACTCTTAGTAAGGGGAGAGTGGTATATCAATGCAAGAATTGTTTATTTATTTAAAATTGGTTAATTTCAAGTCTTAAAATAAATGTTTATTTAAAAATTAGTTTTTTAATTTTTGATGTAATTTGGTAATTAACATTAAAATTTATTTTATTTTGTATTAAATATTTTAAAATAATAAATAGTTATTCTGAAGTTTTTAATTTTTAATAGGTTACATATTAATTTGTTAAGATTGTAGAATTAAACTTTAATAATCGAACTATAAAACAAAGATTAATAGCAAAAAAAAAACCATTTAACTTTCTGGTTAAATTCTAGGTTAACTTTGTATATTTTGACAGTACATATGTATAGTATATTCTTTTGGTTTTTCTTTCTTTTTTTTTTTTTTTTCCTGGAAATTTTTTTTTCCGTAATCGGTCTTCATTTGAACGACTGTCGTAACAGATAAATTCACGGATGGCACCGATCAAGGGGTCATATCCTTACGGATAGGGCAGACCTAGAGGGCCCATTTTATTTTTCACGAGGTACAGGAGGGTTTTCGACCTCCACACCCTTGTGGGACGTCTTCAGGAGTCAAATCCGTGACGCTCGCTTCGTGAGGCGAGCGTCCAGACCACTCACGCCGGAGGCGCGGGGCCGTATATTCTTTCGTTATATTGTTAAAAATAAAGTTTTCAGTAGAAATCATCCACAAAAGAAAGGATTGATCTTGAACGGAATAACGAAATTTTACCAAATTGTTAAGTTTCTCCGGTGTTAGATTGTCCATGCAAACATCTTTAAATATGGCTAACGAGTTCGAAGAAATGGTAAACGGAAAATTAATCTGGCATATTAGTGTATCTCGTAATATGTCGAACGATATGGTAGTCTGTTTAAAAAAATGTATACTGAATAATAAATTATAATTAAATCTATAATTTTAGTATTTAAAATTTCTTAAAATGTATTTCAAACAGATATTTTGGAAAACTCAATAAAATAAGTCATAATTTTTTGGGAGACTTAGGCACTAGCCTTTTTCATATTTAAAGTTTGCGAATGCTTTTTATTTTATTTGTTAATTTTGATATTATAAAATATTTATTAAAAATAATTTTTTAGGAAATGTTTAATATTAAAATTATAGAATTTGATAAGATCTATAATTTTTATATAATTTTTTTAAAAATATTTTTAAATAGATACTTTGAGCATCTAAAATTCAGTAGATTAATGAATTGATTTTAAAATTTCTAAGATTTTAAATCCTCAAAAAATTCTTTGGAGTATTTTTGACAAAATATTGAATATAAAAAGTATAATCACAATAAAATTTATAACTTTAATATCGATTTTTTTTCAAAAAAAATACTTATATAATTGTTAAAATGATTTTTTCTACGAATATTGAAAGAAAAATTTTTTATAAGTTTAAACAGTAACTATGAAATTTAATAATTAATTTGTATGAGTAGAAAAAGTTTAAAGGTTGATTTGTAGTTATTCCTCATTTTAAAAAAATCTTATAAAATCATTTAAATATACATATATATGTAATTATAACTGGAAAAATATAAATATAAAAGATAGATTTTTGGTGTGCTTCTACTATGTTAATTTTCGAAGTATTTTTTAAAATATTTATAAATAGAAGATCCGGAAGTATTTTTTTAAAATAAAAAATATCGGCAACAAAACCCTCTCTAACCATCACAAAAAAATGTGTCACATGCCTACTACTGTTGCCAACCCAAATTCGCAAAACCTGAAATAAACTTATTCCGCGAAACAGAATATCGCTGGGGCATTTCGTCAAGCAGTTCACGAGCATACGGAAGTACACAAGTTAAAGAACATCGAAAGAGCCGTTCCGAACGTACACATCTAAATCAAACTTAACTGAGCGCGATTAGCTCGATCGGTTAAAAAAATGCCTCAAAAATCGTCACGCAATCAAAATTCAAGAATCGTGTGGAGTGAAATTTTCTGTATACTTTTTCGAGAAATCTTTATACTCCGTAGTAGAATTTTCTGTTTATAAAAGATCTATATTCAGATTCCTAGAAAACGTGGCGCTTATATATAAAATTACACCACGATATATCTAAAAAAAAAAAATTTAAATCAAACTCCGTAGGGCCCACGATATGCCGAGGCAGAAAACAAGCTTTAAACAGGCTTGTTGGAGGACCCCTAAACAAAGGGATAATATTGATCAACATATGTTTCGAGGGATGGGACGTATGAATTATATGTATAGGTTTAAGTTTTGAAAAATATTATTATAATATTTGATAAATATGGTATTTTATATTAAATATTTTAAATATTTTTAATTGATAATTTAGAGCTCCAAAATTTATATTAAAAATTAATTTTAAATATATATATAAATATATATATATATATTATAAATATATATATATATAATAAAATATATATATATATATTAATTTTATATATATATATCACACACACATACCATTGCCCCCACAAACATTGCCCCTTTTTTAAATAATACTTATATATCAGTCATTATTTATATTTACTACTCAAATAAATTTATCTTTTTTTAATAAATGGATTATGTTAAGTAAACAAATAAATATATAAATATTTTAAGACAAATTAAGTCCATCAAATAAAAATTAATATTGTGCTTTTTACTTTACAATTTCAGTCTTAACAATTTAAATTATTTTTGTGCTGTTTTATAAAATTCAAAATAATGTAAAGTAATTTTTGCTGATGATTCGACAATGGGGATCGGGTCCAGTTAGATCTGGGCTTAGAGTTTCTGATTTAGAAATGAGGAATTAATAACGAATCCAGATGCGAGGACTGTAAAAAAAAGCGATATCAGGTGGGCCAGCCCCACAAGGCTTCAGTCTGGAGAGGGCCCCACAAAGGCCCGCTCTTTTCTGCCAACATATTATTATTTCTATTTTTAATTTTATTATTTTGATTTTACAAGTTTTGTCCTTCAAATTAATATACAAGTAATAATACTTCAACAATCAGTCAAGTTCTACCGCGGCAAAATCCGAAAAAAATAGATGTACACAATTATGCTAAAAAAAAACTATTTTTATTACTCTCGATATTAAAAAACAAACACTTAAACAAACAATCAGATAATTTAAAAGATAAAAAATCATTCCAAATATGGATAACAAAATATAATCCACATATACATAATATAATAGTAAGAATATATAAATGTAGATGTAAAAATATGAATAGAATAAAAAATAATATTTAGATATATTTTATACAACTTATTTAAATATGAAATACTCTTTTTTAAAATTTTTAATAATTAATTTTTTTTTTTGTCTTGACCGTCGGATTCGGAGCCAATGCCCTCTAATATTTAATTTATCTAGGTAGGCCAACGACGCCTTTATCTTGTTGATGCAAAATAAAAATTTTCAAAAAAGGTGATACAAATTGATGGTATTCCAAAAAAGGTTTATCTGGCTAAATAATCAGCTAATATATTGGCTTTTTGGTACTTTCTTTTGAACTTGGGCCTCCCAAACTTCCTATAAAAGTTTTTTATATTTAGATACCAAATTTTTATAATATCGGTCCGTAATATTTTTTAGCAGAGGCGGTGGATTAGAGTGATAGAGCCCACTATTTTAGGTTTCACCCCAACAAACCACACACAATCAATCTCCACCATACACGCGCCTCGTGATCCGCAAGAAAAAATTAAAATTACAGATATCTCCATCGTGATGTGTGGTCTTAATTGTGCCACGTCAACATGTGTGATTTTTTGTGTGAGGCGGTCCGTAATATTTTCGAGCGGAGCGGAGGCGGTGGATTAGAGTGATAGAGCCCGCTATTTTAGGTTCCAGACATTCTGTATTGACTAATAAATAATAAAAAGTTGTTAAATAGTATCCAGTGGAATTCTTAATATTTTAATAACATATGTAGTGATATCCTATTTTAATAAACAGCTGGGGTCTTTTGTAAACTTCATGGAAAACCGCTCCTCATTCAAATCAGAGCGTATTGTTGGAGAGAACTGCATAACGGCTATATAAACAAATTCTTAGCAGCTCAAAGAAATTTCTTCTCCATTTTTCTTCGATTTCCTCCTGCTGTCCTCTCCTGTAATCGCCAAAGCTTCAGCAAATTATTGTCAGATCGAGAGAGCGGTGAGATGGCGTCTTCGCGGAACGAAAATCGGCCTCCTATGGTGCTCAGATCCCCTTCCAACAATTCGAAGGTCTGTTCATCATTATGTAATTTTAATCATTCCAGTATCGTTTGCCTGTTTCACGCGGATTGATAGTCTGGATCATAATTGGTTCATCCGTAGTAACTTTTGGTTTTATTTGCTATTTTTGTGTGAAGCAATCATCTACATTACTGGGGTTCTGAAGAAACTATTTTTAATACGCATCATTTGTATATGGTTTTTCGGTGGCGTACTAGCAGTGGAGATAGTGATGTTCGGCCTTTCGGGATTGGCATTAGGGGATGAAGGGTGGAGATTAAGGAAGATTTATTTGAGGTGGGGATTGAATGAAGGTCACTTTGAATTTCTTAGTCACACTTCTGATAGTTAGACATGATGAATAAAGTCGAGCGTAGTGGCATATAAGGATCACATTTAGCCAACCCCACTTAGTTGGAATAAGGCTTTGTTGTATACTTCCAAAAGTTAGAACTGCATTCATAACCAATTTAGAGCAAAAGGTTGTCAGCTTGGTTAATCTAGGGTAGGATGCTGTTTGGATGAAACAAGGGCATTCAAGTGTGGCATGGTCAAACTGGTCGGTAGGATGAACATGACATATAGCTTTGTCAAGTAGAAAGTTCTTCTTTTGCTCTTTTCATGTTTAGTATGATTATTGGTTTGAAGTAGTCAAGAATGATGTTTTTTTTATTCTTCAAAAAATAAAGGTTGTTTCTTTAGATTTAACCCAAATATGCCTTTAGCATAGACTTTTATGTCATTCTACAATTTCCCTACTTCTCTGTTTTTTTGCTTGTATACATCATAAATGTAACGTTGTTGGCGATATGTTGAACAGTTTGTATGTCAGATGGAACTCTGTGATTAATCACATAAGTGGTGACCCTATCAATTTATATATTTCCAAATTGGGTCAGAGATCATTGGTGTGTGTGGGTTGTGAGTGTTTGTATGTGTATATAGATGTATTTATATATGTTTGTTCAACTTTAGACATTTCTAGTGTTTAACCTTCTCGGATATGCTTTACTTCCACTAATCAAAGTTGAATTTATTTATGCTATTAGAGTCTGTCCTTTGTTTTACATCCTTGTTATGTTTTAGCTCACAGTTGCTATTGTGATAGTTGTATGAGCAAGATGTTGTCAAAGAGAATGAAAAATTAAAGAATGAAGTAGGTCGCCTAAGAAGCGAGTTGCAACACATAAAAGATGATCGTGACGAAAAGTTGCAGAATTTGAAAGTTGACAATGCCAACTTGAAGGAATTAATTGAAAAGTCTTCATTGGGGCTGGATAGCTTACTACCAAAGATCTACACGCTTGAGGTACATTAAGCTTTGCTATAATTAGTGCTAGTTTTAAAACTGTTGCAGAATTTGGACCATTTTTTGTTTATCAATTTCAGGAGAGTTGCTCCTCACAAAGACTTCAAATACAGTCACTTCAACATCAGCTCGAAGTAGCCCATCAAAAGTTAAAGGTGTGCATCATGTGGTAGCGTGTAGTTGCTCCTAATTCATAAAATCAGTATATACGTTTCAACATCAGATAACTTGTGTGTTAGTATCATATTTATAGCTTAGTACCTAGGGCTGCATAAGTAAACTGGTCCGTCTATTTGATTGCCAACTATGGTGTCTACCTGATTTTAAAAGTTTGCATTAGCAAATTTTTCTTCTTATAATCTTATGCGACCATATCAAATCTTTAGTATGCATTAAGCAGTTCATTGTAGGTTTTAGCATGACAATATATTTATGCTTTCTTTTTTCATTAGAATGTGATATAATTTATTCTTATTAAAAATTTTATCTTTGGATATGTTTCAAGGAATGTGAGGAGCAAAAGAAAAAAGTTAAGGAATTGCAAGATGAGATCAGAAAATTACATGATGTTCGGAGAAATCATCATAACACTATAATGGTATGGCGTAACTTATTATCTTGATGTTATGATAATAACTAGGCATTGAGAGAATAATCTTTCTTTCTCGCTCAGGAACTTAAAGGAAATATTCGAGTTTTCTGTAGAGTGCGGCCTGCATTACCTGGAGATGATTCTACTAGTAAAGATGGGCCAGTTTTCTCATACCCAACATCATTTGGAACACACGGAGAGGGAATTGAGTTGATGCATAATTGTAAGTCATCCTGCTTCTATTCTGTTCACGGTTGTGTTAAAAACTTTCATGCTTAAGTGTTTGTGTTGATATTTATAATTTATTGCCTTGTGACAGCTCAAAAGTATTCGTTCATTTTCGATAAGGTATTCAGTCATGAAGCCTCACAGATTGATGTTTTTGAAGAAATCTCACAATTAGTGCAGAGTGCTTTAGATGGCTATAAGGTTTGTTTCTTTCTTGCTGTTTACTGTGTCCATTGTGTTCTCACCATGTATATTACACTTCATATTGTTTCTATAACTGAAAGTGCTTGCCATCTAGAAACGCCATTTAGATATGAACAAGACAATTGTTGAAGCAACTCCCTATTAGATTACATACACTGAGAGTTGTTATTTATCTTATGCTGAGTATTATTGACATGCCAACATGTGTGGGTTAAGGATCTGGCTAATTTGAGTCTGTCTAGTGCATAAATCTACGCGTAAACAAGTTTTGGTGGATTATTGCAAGTTTACCTAAACTGCAGTATATTATTTGTTGTTTTGATGTATTAGGAAGATGAACTTGTTTGGTATGAAGTTTAGGTTGGAATGCATTCTTCTTAGGGATGGTTGCATACCTCTTACCCTCTCTAAACCCCGCCCTAGCGGGAGTCATCACTTGGATGTTGTTGTTGATGTTGTCTACTTAGAGAAGAGTCTAGATTAATAGGCTTTTTATGTATGCCTTAGTTTGAGTTATGAAATCATTTATAGAAATTGGGTTTTTTTCGTTCCTTGAGATGTCCATTTTTTGAGATTATGGTGGGGAAACACTACTCATAACCAATCCACATTATCCGCCCATCATAACAGGCAAACCCACTAGTGGAACCAATCCATATTTCGCCGAGGAGGATCAACCATTTAGCAGGCCACATGCCCATTTTACCCTCCGCATGGGCATAGAGGAAGACAAATATTCCTACATTCTTATGGGAGGTGCTTGCGTGATTCGAAACTGAGAACTCTGTTTCATAAGACGGAATCCAACCATCCGCTCTAGATGCCCTGCGCTTGAATTGTCCATTGATTTGGAGATAACATGACTATTAGTTTGTTCTGATAGGGGCCAGTATGTAGCACGATGCTTGTTGCATGTTTTGGCTTAATTCCCTTTTGCCTTGATGAAGCTCGAAGATCCTTCTTGTCTGCTTACGTTCATGTGTGGACATATATCTATCATCTGTACCCCTGTGCTCGGTAATGTTCAGGGTTGCATTAATTGTTTATTTGGCACCATTCAATAATATGTAACACTAAACTGACAGTTCCTAATAGATAACATAATTTACAAATGGCTTAAAAAAATAGAAGTTTGGCCAATTAGTGCTAAAAGAAGTTTAGATGATGACTCTCCCGGGCATATGTCCTTTCAATGAGTAGTATTAGACTGGTTACATGGCTAGGGACATTTCTCTGAATTAGCATTGTAGAGAGGAAACAAATAGTTCTATTGTTGTTAACTTTTCTTCATGAATCTTATCTTTCTATTTTCTGCAAAAGATAAGAAGAAGAAGAAGATGTGAATTTATCTTTTTATTTGCAGGTGTGTATATTTGCTTATGGACAGACGGGATCAGGCAAAACATATACTATGATCGGCAGGCAGGATACTCCTGATGAAAAGGGACTCATTCCGCGATCCTTGGAACAAATATTTCATCAAATTAAGAAGGATTGGAAATACAAAATGCAGGTGAACAGTGGAAGCTTGTTTGCAAATTATATGCAGCACTATCATTTCATCGAAGCACGCAACACACTTGTTTTTGTAAATACTGCAGGCATCAATGTTGGAAATCTATAATGAGAAAATTCGTGATCTGCTGTTGCCAAATTGCTCAGATGATGTACATGCTAATGGCAAGCAGCATACAATTAGACATGATCCAAATGGTAATGCATATGTAACTGATCTTACAGTCGTGGATGTCAAGAGCAGCGAGGAGGTATCTTATCTTCTCCAGCAAGCTGCACAGAGCAGGTATGAACTATAACTTGGAAATGGCTCATTCTTGCAGTATTATGTTATGCTTTTAGTTGATTCTTTATTATAACTTGTGATAGGTAGTAAATATCTGTTAATTTCTGTAGATCGATCAAGCACAACTTCATGATACAATAGCATTCTAGGTAGAATAAGGCTACTTGCAATGGTTTTGTTTTACTGAATCTAAAGATATGTTTTTATGTCAACCTTAGTGGTCTATTTGCCTTTGTATGTGCATGTTTTGTGTCATGCAACTCCTAAATGCTTATCGGCTTTCTCTTTCTTTTTTCTTTTTTTCAAACCATATTTGGCAATTGTTTTTTGAGATTATTACGTGGAAACTCTACCATAACCAATCCATTTTTATTCACCAACTGAGGAGTCCATGCCTTTCGGTTTAGGTAGGCACGAAGGTCCGTGTCACCTTCCATGAGATAAAAAGGGAATAAATTCCCAATACTATTGCACATGTCATGTGACATTTATTTTGTGATTTTTTTTTTTTTGAAATCAACATGGAAAAACCTGATTCTTACCATTTACCACGCCTATTTAGTAGACATGTCAAGGTGGTAGACTTACGAGTGACATTGGCCCATAGTTTACCAGTCGAGGAGGCCCAATCTTTTAGAATGGGTGGGCCCGTGGGCCTGTTTCACTCTCCACTACAACATTCGTCCTGATGGGATTTTGAGATAATTTATTTACCTATGGTTTTACTTAATCATTTTTTAGTATTGGCTTTGACTGTATATAGTTTTATGAGTTTTAGTTGTAAATTTTTTTTTTATATAAGAATAAATAGTATTGATTACTATATGAAATGTTTTCTTACTTTTATCAGGATTTGGAAAAAGACATGTAACTTGTTTGATATTGCAAATGAACTGTTTCAAGGTGATCCAAACCGTAAAATTGGAGAATGGTGATCCAATATTAGTTATTGTTACTATGTAATGCAAACATTGCCAAGTACATGGCTTACACTTGACTATTCAAACATATTTTTGCATGTAAGTGGGAGTCAGAGTAGAAAGAAGTTTAATGTTTTGGTATTGCAAAGCGTATGTTTGAAGGTGATTCTATTTGGTTGTCGTGTTTACGTACTTTATACTACGACAACATGGCTTATACTTAACTATGAAACATATTCTTGCATGTGATTGGAAGTTAGAGTAGAAAGGAGGTTAGATATTTTGCTAATCCTTGTATAGACGTAAAAATGAGTTAAGTCGAGTCGAGTAGTGCTTTGCTCAACTCAGCTCGTTTGAAATATTTGAGTTCATGTTGATCGCGAGCTTAATCAAGCTTAAGAATAGCCAAATTGTAAATGTATACAGCTATTCTTCTTAGCTCTTGCGCAAGTTTTATTACGCTTGTATGTTCAATATTCTAGCTATCTATTTGGATGTTACAAATTGATATAATAAGAAAAAAAAATATTATCACAATAATGACCTTATTCAGCCTGTTTTGTCGAACTCACGAGCTTATTGAGTCGAGGATGAGTATCACTCTGCTCATTTAGATCGAGTTCGAGTGGAGCTCGAACTGCTTATGATGGCTCGACTCGTGTACACTAACTGGTTTGTATGCCCTGGAGATTTTGTAGAAATTCTTTTGGACCTTGCCTGTATGATTACGACCATGCTGTCCTGGATGGCTTTTCCTTAAAACTATAATGCTTAAAATGCATCTTAGGTGCTCTTATCAATTTCTATAATCTTTAGTATGATTTGCAGTGGGGGTGATATATGTAGCCGTAACCAGAGAAGGCTATTTTACTAGAACCCTCGGATATTAACTATGCATGAAGCCATGAATCGATTAAAACCCTTAAAAGAATTATAAGAATCCTTTCTATTTTGCTTGATTACTGTATTCACTTATATTCTCGTTGTTGTTATATTTATGACCTCATGCTTCTCTATTAGATCTGTGGGAAGAACACAAATGAACGAACAATCATCAAGAAGCCACTTTGTGATCACACTACGAATTTGTGGTCTTAATGAGGTGCATAAATGTGTCTTTGCAATCATACATGTGATTCTGGGTGATCGTTTGGATGCTAAGAGCTAAATATTAATTTTCAGAGCACAGGAGAGCAAGTTCAAGGCGTACTAAACCTAATAGATCTTGCTGGAAGTGAGCGCCTAGATAAAAGTGGTTGCACTGGGGATCGCCTAAAGGAAACACAGGTAAGATTTCAAAATATTAACATGTTTTTCAAATTTGCAAATCCTGCTTTGCCTTGTTCAAGTATATTATTAGTTAATCTTTTTTGTGTTATTATTTTTGCTTTCCTTGTGAGAGATATTTTATTTTTGAAAATAATTTAGGCGATCAATGCAAGCTTATCAGCACTGGGTAATGTTATCTCTGCACTTATAAAGAAGAAGGACCATGTTCCTTTCAGAAACTCTAAATTAACACACCTCCTTCAGGTACACTTTCATATACCTTCGTATCACAAAAGCAGTTTCTTTTTTTTTTTTTTTTTTTTTTTTTTGAGATTTGCGAGAAGAAATCATATTCGGATGATACTCGTTCCGGTTCCACTGTCAGACATTCGCATCCGATTCACGTGCGCTAACAAAGCTCATACATCGGATAAGGGATTGTACATCCCTCCTGACGCTTGAATCTTCCGCAGACAGATTTACTGGTCTGTATCTCACATAATTAAATTTTGCCAAACGCTGGCATCGAACGCGTGATCCGGCCACATGTGCTGCTAGTGCGGGGCATTGTGGTTGTTATTAATTATTATTATTTACAAGATGTATATATGTTAAAGTTTTAATATTAGTTAAATTATATTGCTTATTCTCTTGAATTATTGAATCCGTAGCCATGTCTTGACAAAGATTCGAAGGCGTTGATGTTTGTCAATATCTCTCCTGAGGCATCGTTCACGGGTGAATCACTCTGCTCGTTGCGGTTTGCTGACAAGGTCAACAAATGCCGGCTCGGGATCCCTCGACGGCTGACCTAATTCACCGAGTAAACAAATGTCAAAACGATGGATCCAAGGCCCTTGGATGTGATCCAACGGTGGGAATATGATCTACCTGATTGTGTGATTTTATAAAATGAATGTAGTGATTTTGTGCCAGATTAGGGTTGCAGATTTGATGTTAGAGAAATGCTATTTTTCAGGATCATTTTGATCCTGAAAAAATTCATGGCTGATGTGGCGTTGTCCACATCAGCCCAAGATTAATAAACATGCTTGGAAAAGTTAAATTCTCACATCTCAATGTTTTGGAAATATTCATTTTACACTTATCAAAAAAATCACATTAAAGGTGCTTCTTTTCAAGACATTTAATATCAAGAAATAATAAATGATGGACTGATGTGGACAACGCCACATCAGCCCTTATTTTCAGGGTCAAAATGACCCGAAGAATAGCATTCTCTTGATGTTATTGGGTCTCATTTTTGAAATTTCTGATGTGGGTATTTATATGCAAATGCCCCTTTTTTATAAAAAAAAAAAAAAAAACAAAGGAAAAGAAAGTAAAATGCTGGTTCACGATGACCGGCCACCTGCAGCCATTATCTAGATAAATATAGATTAGTTATGGTTGGTTGTTCCTTCTATTTTAAGATTTTAAGAATCTACTCCGGTTCTTTTATAATATAATATTAAAAAAATTGTCCTCTTTTTTCTTAATATATCAATCTCCATTACTTTTTGAATAAATATCAATTCATCAAATCTTACTATTCATACAAATTAATCCCTTAGATTTACGAGTTTTAAGTACAAATAAATATTTCTCTGGACATTCGTGTTAAAGTTAGTTTGACTAATATATAAATATTTTTTGAGAATTTTTTTGACATTGAAGTTATTAATTTTGATGAGATATATAAATTTTATGTTCAATATTTTTTTTAAAATATACTTCTAAATAAATATTTTGATATTTCAAAATATTAGTTTTTTTAAAATTAACTCGTTAATCCGTTAAATTTTAGATCATTAAAATATCTATTTAAAAGTATTTTTAGAAAAACAAATTTAGAAATAAAAATTGTAAATTTTATTAAAATCTATAGCATTTTTACTTGAATTTTTTTCTTTTTAAAAAAAAAAAACGTATAAATAAGTTTTAGAGTGTCAAAAATAATGGATAAATGAGAAGCAAATATACATAAAGTTTCGGACCGAGGGGTTGCTACACAACTCCCCTTATTTTTTTCCAACTTATTTATTATTCAGTCTTTGTATTATTAGATATTACCGTTTACCCCATCGATGTGAGCTCGTGGTCGGGGTTATTTTGGTGATTTAACCTACGACTTTGGCGGAAAATTTTCACAACCTTCAAAACTAAATAGGATCATACATGCGCTCTCTTGCCTGTGACGTGTCTCTGATTTTCGATCCAGTCGGTTCTACGTGTGGTGCTGGATCCGGATATAATATTGATTAGAATCAGTAACTATAGTTTTAAAAATAGTTAGCCCTTTCACCTAATAGAAAAAGTACAAGTATAGAGATAGAAATTCCTGACTAGCTTTGATAACTTAATTCGAACTCCACCCGAAAAAGTAGGATTCCAGCAACGTAAATTAGTAAGAAAATTTTCGGGTTGGTTATGAGATGGCTGAGTCGGTTTGACCCGGTTTAACCCAATTCTCTTGAATTCCAATAAGAAAAAAACTACTTATCTCCAATAAACTACATATTAAACCACACATAATTAATCTCTACCACATATTTATCTCGTGATCTGTATATTTATCTCGTAATCCGTATAAATTACTAAAATTACAACTATACTTACTAAAATTACGCAAGCTCCACTTGCAATTGCCGTTAAAAATCACGCAAAAAAAAAGGAAGAGAGAGAGAGAGAGAGAGAAGAGAGAGAGAGAAAAAAAAAAACTCCCAACTATGAGCTATGTTTTATAAAAGTGAAATCCCGTTCTCCACTTATAAAATGGGGTTGATTGGAAGGGACGATAAAAAGAAATCTTGAATTAGACTCAAACATAGCTATTAATTATTTTAAAACTGACATTCTATCTGAAAAGCAACAGATAAATTTAATAATTACTTGCAAATAGTTAATTCAGCGAGATTAGGAGGCAAATTTACAACACGTTCTATTTTATATTAGAATATCATTGGCATCAAAAACACTAAAATTATAAAAAGTTAGTGAACATGATCTCCCTTTTGAACCCAAAAAAAAAAAAAAAGAAAAAAAAAAGAAAAGAAAAGGGGGTTGATTGATTTTTTTTTTGGAGGTCTTGGATCACTAATTCTTTTGCCATGCCTGTAGCAAATAAAATTAAGAAAAAAGAAAGCAAAAGTAAAAGAAATAAAAAAAGGAAAAGAGAGATGGCATTTTGATTTATATGATTACGAAGTTTTGTATCTTTTGCCGACGGCTTTATTTTTGCCCTAACAAGCAACGAATGAGCATGTCATTTTATCATAATTCTAACGACAAAATGTCGCATGATGTACACAGCTGATCTAGCATGATCCCGATTTTATTGAGTGTTTAAAAGCAGAGTCGACTAAGAAAATATATGAGCAATTTACGAGACACACGATATTTTTATTTGAAAACTTCCGAAAAATTTGAAGGTAAAACTACCGACTTTATTGACGCCACATATAGTAATATACAATAAAAGTATAAAAAATAATCAATTATAATAATCTCTTAGTTACTTGAGCACAGAACTTCGCAGAGTATCAGTATCTTCTCTAAATTCTCTCTCTAAAATATGAAAACTGGGGCTTCGCAGAGTCTTAATCTCCCCTCTCGTGCTCTTCTAAGCAGTCCCGAGTCGAGTCTCCTAAACAGTCATTTTTTTTTTCTATTTATAAGAGATAATTCTATTAATAAAAATATCCCAAATTTTAAAACTTGGATAAATCGTAAGTCTAGAGCATACTTCCTAAATTTGAAATTCATACGCTATCAACAACCATACTATGAAGATAATCATTTTCGATAGACCTTCGGCTTGGTTATTCAAACATTCAAGCACATATATATAAATGCATAGGGCCACATTATGCAAAGATCAACCACAATTATCGTCCTCTACATTCGGAGAATATTGAAAAAGTCCGGGAATTGGTATCACATACAATGCGAATAATAATAATATGTCGCGTAAAGTTTTGTTGTTTGAACATCAACGACGCGGATATGGATAACACGGAAAACATTATTCTTTCCGGCAACATATGGTTAGGATGTATGACATCAATAAATAAACTCGAACGTCGACTACCTTCGATTCGGGCCATTATAAGACGGCTTTTATAATTGTTTGTTTAGTAAATAAATGGTTGAGCAGTCCATTTGGTGCTCTCTTATTTATTTGGTAGGACATCTCTATTTAATATATATTATATTTATATGTTTTAATATATAATTCTAACTCGAATTGAATTGATCCAATGACATCTCTATCTTTTCATCAAAAGAAAATGACATTTCTATCCTTGACCTTTTTTGTTGCTCTTATATTCATATTAATGTTGGAGAGAAATTGGAGGAAAGGTGAGGCAGAGTTAATGTTTGTCTAAAATTTTTGGAATAATATAAAAAAAAGCCACTCTTTAAAAAATTGTTCAAAAAACACTTATATTTTATTCTTTCAATTACTAAATCAAATATATATATATATATATATTTCTCTCCTTTATATAATGCATATGATTTTTGTATTAGATTACTTGTATTTGTACATCTAAATATATTTTTATTTCGTTTAAAATAAATATAATATTGTAATATATCGCGTATAGTTAAGAGGATTAAAAGTACATTCTAAATATAAGTTAGAAATTACAAATTTATAACTATAAATTTAAAAATAATTTTTTAATTTTTTTATACGCCAATGTATTATCAGCTAGTTATCATCATAAAAATAAATTAGGTTGGTAAGTGCTTTTCTGACACGTGTCTAAATTTCCCTATGTGAATAATTCAAACTCCAGGGGCAGACTCGTCACAACATAATTCCGTCCACTCCAATTTCAAACCATTTCAAAAACCACCCCCAACGTTTAAAAAATCATAAACTTCGGCATTGTCCTCCTTCCCAAATCCAGACCCAAATTCAATCTCTCAATTTTTCCACCCATCTTACTTCTTTCCCACTCTTGCTAATCGTATTTCGGTTGATTGAATCCTTTATCTCTGGATTTTAACTGTTTATTGGATTCGACGTCTCCACCACACTCGATTACTACATCCCACCAAACCCTAGGATCTTCTGCTTCAATGCCCTTAGGCTTAAGAGTTAGATTAGAGTGATCAGAGGTTGAAATGGCGTCGCGCAACCAGAACCGGCCACCGGTAAACCCTAAGAGCCCTCTTAACAGTGTAAGGTTGATGGAAATATTTGTCGTAAATTATGGTTCTTGTATGATTCTTCTCTCTGTGACTGGAAGTTTAAAATGTCAGTTTTGAATCCTCTAGAAGAAGGAGAACTTGGATGAAGCGCCCGTAGATAAGCGGAGGAAGATTGGCTTTGGCAAGATGGCTCCCCCATCCAACATCCGACAGCGGGCAGCTCTCGCAGCTGTGAATTCGGTAGCCATTGATGCAAATTCAGTTGCAAATTCAGATGTGGGAAGTATTGTGGGTGAGATCGATTTTAACTCGCGGGAAGATGTTGAGCGGCTTTTGGAAGAGCGGATTACAGGTGTAAAGAAGAACGATTTTAAGGTAAGTTTGTTCTTGTCAAGTTTATTATATTGTATGTTAATAAGTGTTGTAGTTCCACCCGAGCGGGTGTTCTAGGGGCTTAAACGCTCCAGCATTTGGTCATGGGTTCGAACCGCACTGCCTCACTTTGCCGCCCACATGCGAATAAGTGGCCTTTCCAGTCAAACGGTGGCTTAGGTTGCCACTGGGCTACTCTGGAGGAAATATGGAGGCATGCCCTAATGCCCGTGAAAAGCTGCATCCTTAAATAAGAAATATTGTAGTTTGTTATAAGTTGTGAGGTTTAGCTATTAATCCTTTTTTAATTTTTGTGGTTAATTTGCAGGGAAAGAGCGAGTGGCAGACTGGGTATATTAGGAGGCTGAGGAGTGGCATTAAGTCCTGCTTAGAACGCGAAGATGGGAGTATTACAGAAATCGGAAATCTTAGGAACTCGTTGGAGTATGAAGAAAGGAGGCACTCCGAGATTGGTCAGTTTTAGCATGCGTTTAGATTTTGGTTGATCATTTTAGCTGCTTCAGTTGAACCATCTTGAAGTTAATTAATGTCTGTTCTACTTGACCTGTTTGAATTATTACATTTTCTGTTGCTTTTGGCTTATGATATTTGTTTTAATCTTATAGAGGCCCAGATGAGGACGAAGGAAGATGAAATTAATACAGCAAGAGAACGACTTCAAATAGAGTACGAGTCTTTAGTGGAGAAGTTTAAGAAGGAAGAAGCTGACAAATTGGTGGGTAATTGTGGAGATTTGACTGTTCTGAGTAGATTCTTAAATCATAGTTAAATTGTATTATTGTCAGGCTGCGATTAGTTCATATGAGAAAGAAGTAAATGCGAGGATTACTTCAGAAAATTTGCGAGCAACTCTCTCTGATAATTTGGAAAGAGCCAATCAAGATCTGAATCATATGAATAATCAAGTAAGGTTCGTTCCGCGTGGATCGAAATGTGTTCTTATTTTTTTGAAAGCCGCTTTGAATTATTTGAAGCTTAATGTTATCAGATGAAAACGCTTCGAGAAACGAACAAGAGTTTGCAAGAGTATAATACAAGCTTGCAGGAGTACAACCGCAGTCTCCACGCAGATGTTGCAAAGAATGCTGATATTCTTTCAAAGCTTGAAAGGGAGAAAAAGGTATTGATGGACAGTATGAAAAGCATCCGAGATAACTGTGACACCCTTAACAATCAATTGGAAAAATCCAGGGTAATAACAAAAATTACCTGATTTATTTTGCTTGTAAAATGGTTGTGTATGGGCTGTAATATTGTTTCACAGTGCAAATTTAGTTAGTGAATGCTTGAATTAAACCTCAGATCTATGCTGTAATTTGGTTTCTCATTGCTCCTTACAATTGCTATTTCTGAAAATATGCCGTTGTCACAGAATATTCAACAAGATGCGGTGAGGGAGAAAGAAGAGCTAAAGAGAGAAGTTGGTATACTACGGTCGGAGTTGCAACATATTAGGGATGATCGTGATCATCAATTGGCCCAAGTCCTAAGTTTGACCAATGATATTTCCAAATTGACAGAACAAACAGGAAAGTCTTTTAAGGAGCTGAGTAGTCTACTAACCAAAGCTGATGCTCTCGAGGTAGGTAGCACATGGTTAATTGTTATTCAGGCTCAGAAGCAGCATGAATTGATCAATTTTTTGTTACTTACAGGCGACATGTTCTTCACAGAGATCTGAAATACTGTCATTGCATCATAAACTTATACAAGCCGAGTCGAAATTGAAGGTATTAGAGAAAAATATGATTTAGCTTCTTCTAGAGCATATATTGCACTTACAGATTGTCCTGTTCATTTAGGATACACGTTTGCTTTTGCTTTGGCCAAACATCTAGCTAAATATAGCTCTGGCTTACTTTATTTAGGAAATTCCAGTCTAACTTTTCTTTTTCTTTTTCTTTTTTTTTTTTTTTTTTTTTTGGGATAAATCTAGGTATCTGATGAATCAGCCATGGAGGCTGTAACGGGATATGGGGAGCAAAAAAGAAGAGTTAAGGAATTGGCAGATCTTCTTGCAGATAAAGAATCTCAGATTAGGATATTAGAGGATATCCGAAAGAAACAAAACAATACTATATTGGTATGTCTGCGTAAAATGTTGAACAAATTGCATCTATGGTGTGGCACTGATCCTTTTGGTTTGCTTCAGGAATTGAAGGGAAATATACGAGTCTTTTGTAGGGTTCGGCCTGCTTTACCTAGTAATGGTTTCAATGGTGCAGATGGGCCGATACTTTCATACCCAAAGTCTGTGGAGTTACTTGGTCGTGGGATCGACTTATTACATAATGGTATCTATCTTGTGTTCAATCTGTGGCTTTATGTTAATTTTCGTATTTCTTTAGATACGTCAGCGTAGGATGTACTGTGTATTTAATTTTCTTCTTTACGTGCAGGCTCTAACTACTCTTTCACTTTTGACAAAGTATTTAGTCAAGATGCTTCACAGCATGATGTTTTTGAAGAAATCTCTCAATTAGTGCAGAGTGCTCTAGATGGTTACAAGGTTGGTCTGTATACTATCTTTTATTTGTGGTTTACGTTTGACACACATTTTATGGCATATTTTTATTTGTTACAATAAATTAATCTATGTTGTGCCTTTGGTAAATGGAGGTTGGTGGGCGGTCATTTCTTCCCTGATATTGTTATTTGTTACAATAAATTAATCTATGTAGTGCCTTTGGTAAATGGAGGTTGGTGGGCGGTCATTTCTTCCCTGAAGTTAGTTCATTCTGCAAATTATTTTCTTGTTTTTAATCATTCTTTTATCTTTTCTTGGTATTACTTTGCATGGTTACCTCGAATATATCTTTTGAGCTGTTTTTTTGCCGTTCTGTCCAGTAGTTGATAATCAAAGTTTTGAATTCTACAATGCACCCTTCTGCAGCTCAAAGTTTGAACTCGGCCTGTGAGGGTAAGGCATAATGTTGAAACATAAATAGAAATCATGTACAAAATCAGAAGTGGTATCGTTTGCTTTTCTCATTATATTTTTTTGCCAGTTATCTGTTCTTTAGCTCATCGTTAGTTATAATTGTTAAACTATTAACATGGGGCAGTTGATTCTTATCTTTATTTTGGCAGGTTTGTATTTTTGCTTATGGACAAACTGGATCGGGTAAAACTTATACCATGATGGGAAGGCCGGATGCTCCTGACCAGGAAGGTCTAATTCCACGATCCTTGGAGCAAATATTTCTTGAGGTTCAGAATTTGTGCTCCAAGGGTTGGAAATACAAAATGCAGGTTTAATGGCTAGTTTTTATAAGTTAGTGATACAGGCTCCTATTGTTTACCCTGTGCTTTGTCTAAAAAATGTAGGCATCAATGCTGGAGATTTACAATGAAACAATTCGTGATCTGCTTTTGCCGAACACAGGAGGAGTAATAGATTCACATGCTGCTAGTAAGCTGTACACAATTACACATGATGCAAACGGTAGCACGAATGTAAGCGGTCTCACGGTTGTGGATGTCTACAGTAGCCAGGAAATTTCTTTTTTGCTTCGTCAGGCTGCAAAGAGCAGGTAATAATTTTTCTCTTGGGAAAGTGCAATTTGTATATTTTGTGTTTCTTATTGGTATTTATCTATGCATTTATTGAGCAAGGAGCAAGTTTTTTTTTGTTGTTCTTTTTTTTTTTTAATTATTATTACATCTCTAGTATGTATCCGTTGGAAATGTGGCATACTTAATTCATATTGTTTTATCCCTTGAGATCAAAGATTTTGTGATACTTAATTCATATTGTACTCATGGATTTGTTTTGTCCTTGTTTTAAAATTGACATTGTATACTTATAATATCTTTCTAGCAAAGCCAAGTCATATTAGGTGTAACCCTATTGATTCTTGCCATTGGAATTGCAATTTTATTTTTGTTTCTTCCCTAGGTCTGTTGGAAGGACACTGATGAACGAACAATCTTCTCGAAGCCATTTTGTCTTCACATTAAGAATATCTGGTGCTAATGAGGTATTTCACTGCATATTAATCAATTTAATCTTATAAAGTTAATATCGCTTGATTATGTGCTGACATGTAATAGTTTCTTTTCAGAGAACCGGGCAGCAAGTACAAGGAATACTGAACTTAATAGATCTTGCAGGAAGTGAACGGCTTGATAAAAGTGGTTCCACAGGAGAACGCCTGAAAGAAACTCAGGCAAGTTAAAAAAAATGTTAATTTCCTAACTATAATCTCTCCTCTAATGTGATGCAGCCATCCGTCATTTACACATTTAAAATCATGGTTCTATCATAGATTAATCTATGTAGTGCCTTTGGTCCGGACCGGTAGCAGTTCGGTCCGGGTCGCGGGCCCGGATAAGCCTGCATTTCGGACCTCGGTCCGGTCCGGGACCGGACCAGAAAAACCGTGGACCGGACCGAGGACCGAAATTGGTAATGTGAAGTGCTGTTTGTTGGCCTGCCAACTAGCCCAACCCATCCCTCTCTCGTGCGCGTGATGATGAGCTGCGACTCCGCGATTCGCGAAGGCTCTCGGGCGAGATCGATTCACGCGAGTCGCGATTCCAAGAAGGCTCACCGCCGCCGTCTCGTTTATCTCTCTCTCTCTCTCTCTCTCTCTCTCTCTCTCTCTCTCTGATCCATCTCGCCTCTCACCTCATCTGCCTCGCTAATTGCGGCCGTCGCCTCCCTCGCCGCATCGTAGTCATCGCTGTCCTTCTGGGATCGCTCAATCGAGGTGTCACAAATCGATTCCCTTGCCGCCTTGTCGCGTCCCTCGTCGCCGATTCAACCCCGACCGAGATTGATCAGAGGTGTCGTCCCGGCGATCAGAGCGGCGGCGGCACGGCGAGAAGGACCGGCGTCTACTAGAAGGAAACCTTTGTGTTTGAGCTCGGAGCGCATTACGATTGAGAATCGTTTTAACATTTGCGTTGGAGTTCGGGACCTGCGGACCGGTCCAAATCGGTCCGGTCCGGTCCAGCTTTTCCACCATCCGGTCCGGACCGGTCCGGTCCGGTCCGAGGTCTTTTGTCTCCTCTTGGTTCGGTCTCCGGTCCGGTCCGTGGTCTTTTGTCTCCTCTTGGTTTGGTCTCCGGTCCAGTCCGGTTCGTTCGGTTCGGTCCGGACCGGATCTATACCCCTAGTTTGCAGCTCCTTTCATGTCTGACTGTCTGAAAATTGTATCATTTTCATGATTAGTTCTCTCATTAATTACAGGCAATCAACAAAAGCTTGTCGGCACTGGGTGATGTTATCTTTGCCCTAGCAAAGAAGGACGAACACGTACCCTTCAGAAACTCGAAACTAACATACCTTCTTCAGGTACAATTATTTCTGCCCTTCAATTCTAAATGCGAATATTCTAGGACCTCGAATATCTACGAATTAATTATTTATTTTTAAGAATACACTTTCTAATAGTTTTTTACCCGATTTTCCTTGAATTGTCCAATGATGCAGCCATGCCTCGGCGGAGATTCAAAAACATTGATGTTCGTCAACATCTCACCGGAGTCATCATCAGCGGGTGAATCGATCTGCTCCTTGCGGTTTGCAGCAAGGGTGAATTCGTGTGAGATTAACATCCCGAGACGGCAAACACAGTTCCGTAATTTCGACGCTAGACTGAGCTATGGCTGATTCCGGCGCCAGGTTCTTTCACATCTGTACTAGTATGCCATTGTTAATTGTAATAGGCTAACCCCCAGCCTGAGTGGAGCTCTCTGACATTAGCTAATATTGTTCTCTTGTATAATATGGCCAAAAAAAAAAAAAAGAAAAAAAAAGAAGAAGAAGAAAGAACAAGGGCAAGATGATATTATCTGCCCTGGTTGTGTGACCTCTGTTTCCAGGTGTGGATGATGAGTTCCTAAGAAGATGATAAATTACCTCCCTGTTCTTCTCAAGCAATGATTTGGAATTTGTAGTAAAAAGAATTCATATTTATATGCATTCTGATTTTTTTTTTTTTTTTTTGTTCTGCTGCTAATGTCTACATTAATTTGGAACTCACACAACTGTTACTTCTTACGGTTCAACAGAATATTATGGAATTTTTTTTGAACACTTATTTAGAAGTATTTTAAATGAAGTTCACTATAGAGTTGATGAGCGTAATAAAATATATCATTTTTAGTTGATACTTTTAAAAAAAAAATTCTAAAGAAAAACTTGACTAGAGAATATGGAAAATTCACACGTTCTTTTGAAGAGCTTTGATATAATTTTGAACTTAAAAGTTATATATTTTATATTTTATTAGGTGCAGAGCTTTTATTTAAATATTTTAAAAAAATTTTATGGTAGGTACAAACTTGACTTGCTAACTAATGGAGTCACAATTTTTTTTGATGTTATTGTCACTATAACAACATCACTCGATATTTTTTAGTATTATTAAAAAAAAAAAAGAAAAAATTTAATAATGCATATAATTTGGAAAAATTTTTAAAAATTTTTTGAAAAACAAAAATTTAACAGAAAAATTATATATTTTTATGAGATCTATACTTTTAATTATAATTTTTAAAATTAAATATTTTGAAACTAATTAAATATTTTAATTAAATATTTGAAACTTTAAATTTTATTAGGCTTGAAATAATTTTATTCATTGAAATTCATTAAACTTTCAATGTTCAAAATATTCTTTTAGAAAAATTTAATAATATAAATTATAATTATTAAAATTTATATTATTTATATTATTTTTTAAAAAAATAAATATCAAAGTTTATTTTCTTATTTTGGTTGTATGTATACTCTACCGAGTTTTGATGGATCTGTGGATCCCACCCTTCATCGTTACTCTAAAAATAAATTAAGTAGGTCCCAAAATCCAAAAACCTACAAATCCATCCAGCTGGTTTTGCCCACAGGAATTACAAACATATTTGTAGAATCGGTAATGCAAATATTTTATTTACATTGGACACTTGTAATTGAAAACGAGCTGTTCACAGAATAATTCGGGCTCGAATTCATTTAAATTTGATTTGAGCTCGAGTATTATCGAGTTTGAGTTAAGTTCGAGCATGGAATCAAATTCGAATAATTATACGAGCTGAATTTGAGTGAAATTTTTGTATCATTTTGATATGTACATTTACTATTTTTGTATTTCAATTTGGTCACACTGGATTATAATATTGTTGAATAAAATCAAGGTATCACCTGTTAGAATTAGAGTGTCGTAGTTAAAAAGATACATGACACGCTGATATTAGGATATACTCTTAATATATACCCTCAGATTTTGACAATTGTTCGTCGCTTGGTTAAGTTCAAACTTTCCAACTTTAAATAATCGAGCATAAATTCAAATAGAGTTTAGTTTTGAAAGAGTTGTATATCAGCTTTCATTTTTACTAAAATGTGTAAATTAATTTTGTAAAATAAAAAAATGTTAATATGATAATGTCTACGTACCACTATGTTAGTTATTTTTGTATTCTTAAATACTAATTTATATAATATCTAACTATTGAAATGAAATACGTAATTAACCAGTTATTCCTTTTTTTTATTTTTTTGGTTCAAGATTAACCATTTACTCTTACCATGATAGATACATTGTCATGATTAATTTGACTATTTTGACTTTGGATCATTTAGCATCTTCAGACAAAACATTAGTTTATTTCATAACAGAAATATTATTTTATTTAATAAAATAATTTAAAAATAGTTTGAACTATATACTGAGATTAGTAAATTATAGATGAGATCGATAAATTAGAAATATATCTATTCGAAGCGCAAAAAAAAATAGTGAATAAGTTTTTAAATTAAGTATTTAAATTTAATAATATTATTTTAGTTTTAAATAAAGAAAATAATATGAAAGGGTGAGGACGAAGAAGAGCAAAGAAGAGAAGTTTGGAAAGGGTAGAGCTTTGGAAGGAATCAATCATGGAGATTGGGCAACAGCAGCTGGATAAATCTAGGGTTGTGAAGGTGGAGTCTCTGCAGGCGTGGGAGATGTTCATCAATCAAGCCAACAATCAAGGATGTCCAGTAAGTTAAATTAACCTATTTATAAGGCTTTTTTATGTAAAAAACTGATGTTTTTAATGGTATTCTTGTTGCTTCTCCATTTTTTGATGCACAGCTTTGCTCCTTTCATTTAATATAATGTTAATAAAAATGTTTTATTCAGAAGAATATTTAATGAAAACAAATAAGGGAGAAAAAAACCAAATTTTGAAAAAGAAATATAAGAAAGAACGAACAAAAACGTGTTCTTTAGTTGGATAAACTTGTAATCAGTTTCTCTGTTAATGTTTTTTTTATGTGCAGTTTTTCTCTGCTTGTTGCTACTTATTTGCCTCACAAAGTTAATACTTTCAAATTATATATTATTCGTAGTTTTCAAAAATTTCAGTAGATTTGGATATATGAATTTTTTTTTTCTTTGTTTCAATTTGCTTTGTGATGCCCAAATTTCCTCTTTGAAAAACATTTCGTTTATAGATTTTTGCTCTTTGCTTCTTGAAAATTGTTTCATGTTTTTCATCGAATTTCGTCATTTTTGTTCATCATAATGATCAGAACATATATTCTTGATTTATTTGTCAATCCTGTGGATAGAACATAACAATCAATGAGATCCTCTATTATATTTCAGAGGAGTGCTTGAAAAGAAAATCTAAAAAAATAAAAATAAAGTATTTATTCCTGTAATTTGGTTGTAGGTGTTTGTTCACTTCACTGCTTCATGGTGTGTCCCATCGCTCGCCATGAATCCGTTCGTCGAAGAAATGGCCATGAACCATCAGGACCTTCTCTTTCTGTTGGTGGATGTCGACGATGTCAAGGTATACTTCTCTTTCACATTCAACACAGACAAATTATGGTTCTTTCACCATTTTCCGCAGAAATTCATGTCTTTTTTTTTTCTGCGGATAATTGGATGCTTCTTTCATGTCAAAGGAGTTCATCACTAGTCCTAGTGGCTGTTGATCAACCAATAAGATCATCATGACAAGTATTTACATGATAAATGATAATTGAATTAATTATTTAGCTGGAAAGCAATAATCCATTTGTTATATAAGCTTGGAAAGTGACCTGTTTGTGGCTTCACTCAAATTCTGAGGAGGATTTGGGTTAGAATCGATATATGTAGCTATAAACATCCTTTTCACCAAAATACATATACGAACATATGCGCGAGCAAAGGATGAGAAAAAAAAATAAAATAAAATCCGAATGACATGCCGAAATTATGGAAATCATAATCAATTTGAGAAGTCTGATCCCTCAAGTAATCTTGATAAGGTTTGACTGTGGATAATGAAAGCTTCCATTCTAATTAATTGGCTGTATCTTATTTGTCTTCACATACTTTTTAATCATAGTTTCTTTTATTTCTTAAAAACTTTATTACCAAAGTGGCTAGCAAAATGTTGTTTCTCATTTAATAGCTCTTTTGTCCCTAATTAAATATATAGTTCTTAGCTTAAAAAAGCATAAAGATACGCTGGGAGGAGACCATGGAGGACTCCCTAATTAAATATATATTTTCATCTCTGGCCGTCGATAGCAAAGGTATGTTTCCTTTTACAAATTTATACTTTAATTACATATAGTCCTGTCCCGTTGCATAGGATCTTGTATAATAAACATTTTAAACTAACTTCTAATTGAGCTTTAGAAAATTATCACAAATCTTCATTACATCAATGGATGGGATTCAATTAGGACAAAGAAATAAAACATGGTAAGATGATAGAGGGTTAAATAAGTAAATGCCTTATTAGACGACAACATTCATATACGATTATAACCTTCTTAATCAACGGAAAGTACAAAGACGTTCGGACTCAAGTTTCGGAAGTGTGAAAAAAGTGGGGTTTTGGTCCGAGGAAATCTACCTTATTCTTGTCTTACCCGAAAAATATATGAAATAGAGGTCGAAAGTGAGTTGTCATTGGGGAAGGAAGTGACTTCCAGTCACCAATGGGTTGAGTAAATAGCAATTTGAAAATAACAAATTGAATTGAGCCCTCCGCACCTGGGTCGGATGGGTGGGAGGGTTTCGGCATCAGGAAAGCGTGCCTCTCACCCGGGTTCGATTTCCCACCCGCGCAAATGCGGGAGGTGCTGCCTGAAATAGGAAATGTGTCATGCGCCTGCGCATTTACTGCTGCCAGTAGGGAAAGCTGGGTGGCTGCGTATTGTACAGTACTCCATGTCTAGTCCTGGAAGGCAGGACGTCAGACCTGGAGTTTCTACTCTTCCTGCGTGCACCTTGGATCCAAAATGGTACTATAAGGTGTGCGTAGAAAACTGTGGTCCGCGAGATAGCGGACGACTTAGGGAGGGGTTTCGCCCGTTCTTAAAAAAAAAAAAAAAAAAAACAATTACGGATCTTTTGCGAATTTTTAAACCGTTTCTTTGTACAGGAAGTTGCTTCTAAGACGGAGATAAAAGCAATGCCGACATTTATGCTTATGAACGGGGGAGAAGTTATCGATAGGATGATCGGAGCCAATCCAGAAGAGATAAGGAAGCGGGTCGACAACTTCATAAGGTCCCATCGTTCGAGTGGGACCGTTGCTGAATAGGCTTGGCACATGTAATCTGTAATATTTGGATATAAAGTGTGCTGATCTTGATGTTTGAATTATCGTTTCTATATCGGAATTGGTTAAAGATATCTGATGTATATAACTTGTAAAAAAAGCTGTCTTTTTTTTATATAAGCTCTTAAGTCGGGTGTTTGTCGTGAATTTGCCACCCTTTTATCAGCTGTATTTTGGACAAGTAAGTTTGGATGAATTTTCTATCTTTTTCTTTTCTGTTTTTAAGAAAAGAAATTTCTATCTTTTTCAATTTGATATAAACAGGTGGAAAATATCGATTATAGTCTTATGGTGGTTGCAAGATTTCTAGAATTGAAAAATGTATCTGGTGCTTGGGCAAGTGGTGTACACGTTGACATTGAACATTGCTGCAGTGCCTGAAACAAGATATAAAGCAGACACAAAGCACCCATCCCGAGACTCATTTAAGGGACGAGATCTATATCACCACCCCTGAGATCGGTATTTTTTGTCCTCCAAACAATAAAATTTCATGATGGCCAGGTATAAAGAGGAGGACACTGGGTAAGTTGCTGGAACCACTAAGAGCCAACAGTCGTAGGCAAGGTTTTTAGTGCCGAGCTCAGCCCGCAGCCGGCATAGCGTTCTTAGTTTCTGCTCACTCTAGCTGGTGTGAATATGTGAGAATTTACTCTTCATTCTTTTTCTTTTTTTAAATTCTTAAATTGTTTAAACTTCTTTTTTCTGTTTTCTTTTGAAGAGCTTAAATGGTCTCGAAGTCCCTTTCTTTTATTAATATATTAGGGGCATTTGTGTTTCTATGTCCATCACAGTTTCTTCGGTCAAGAAAAAAAAGTATCATTTTAAATTATTAAGGCATGAAAACATAATTTTAAATTGTGGAGGACATAAAAATACAAATTCCCCTTAAATATTACAATTTAATTACTCTTTTCTTGGGATTATTACAATCAATACTATCTCATCATGTATAGATGAGGAATCTGTGAGCTATAAATCTAACGTGTATTTAACCTGGATACTTACAGAAGAATGTGAGTGTGAGTTGAAGTAATCAACGTGGACGTGGTACATACTACATGCTATTCTTCTTTCTTTTTTTTTTTTTTTTTGGGGTACCAAATTTCGCACATAATTCATCGAGTTTGAGCAGCACAGAGTTCCATTCATGCATGATTTTGGTGACAAACTTTGGGTGCTGTAGTAAAGTATTTCTTTACTGATACTTTACATGGTCTGTTTTGGTAGCAATGAAACAGAAATTGTTGATTCATACTTGCATTTTTATGTAAATCGGAGGTGATGATGGTTCAATCTGATTCGTATCTTCGCGTAGTATATCTGCTTCGTCTTGATTGAGTTGGTTAGCGATTGTTCTTCCAATCTTTTGTTTGTTGCCGTTCAACATCATCTCCTTCTCCAGGAAGACGCAGTAGGTCTCAAAAACTTGAGAGCTTACAGTGAGCCTGAAGTCGAGGAGGAATAGCAGCTCCAGCTCTAACAGGTTGAGCTCCGAATTGCTAACTCCCCCAACCTTCGCGTAAAATGCGTTGTCTTGATGTCTGCGAACATTATCAGATGAATTATACAGTATGGTATTAGTGAAGTATGTAAACCTTGTGCAGCTAAGGATTGCCAAACAATAAAATTTCATAATGGCTTAGTATAAAGAGGCCACTGGTTAAGTTGCTGGAACTAGAGATGCTAAAAAAGTCCGCGGTCCTGTACCGCAGCTCTGCGGGCTGGCCCGTCTCCCAGCCGCCCGCCTCGCCTGCCGGCGTGAGCCGGACTGGAGAAACCAAACCGTGCGGCGCGGAGAGGGGGGGGGGGGGTTGGGGCAGACGCGATCGCTGGCAATACTATATAATTTTTTTTTAATTTTTGGCCGGCTCGGCTCGGTGGGCTGCCGGCTGAGCCGAGCCTGCATACCTAGGGGGGGGCGGCGAGCCGGCCCGCCCCGCTTTAGACACCGTGCGAGCCCGCCCACGGCCCGCATCAAACCGTGCGGGCCTGTACGATTTTCAAAACTAGCTGGAACCACTAAGAGCCAAAAGTTGTAGGCAAGATTTTTAGTACCGAGCCGAGCAAATTTTCAATATATACGGCCGTCGGATTCAAACACCTAACATATCCTTTATAATAGACATACCATGATCTCTTTGTAGAATCCAAGCTCGGCATCCCCCCCTCCCCACCGCGCTTTAGACACCGTGCAAGCCGGCCCGCATTTCGTACGGTTTGCAATACTAGCTGGAACCACTAAGAGCCAAAAGTTGTAGGCAAAATTTTTAATACCGAGCCGAGCAAAATTTCAATATATATGGCCGTCGGATTCAAACACCTGACATATCCTTTATAATAAATATACCATGACTCTTTGTAGAATCCAGTTCCGTCAACTAGACCAGTGCTGATTGGTAATAATATATATTTGATCCTATAGTTTGTGTTTACTTAAACATACCCACTATGTGTTAAAGCTAAGGTAAAAATCTATGTTTAATCCTCTAGTTTAAGCTACGTATGTAAAACTATTTTAAATAAAAAAGCCAAAAAAAATCTAGAATAAAATAGAATGTTAAATTTGTAGGGAATTAATATTCATGCTGGGGGAGGGAGAGTCTTACGTATCGTCGAGGACCTTGGACGCAATCACGACGCTGGTAAGCACAAGCCGGTGGGCGTTGATCGATCTGACAAGCACTTCCGCCGGAAACCGGTGCGCCAATCGGTCGACGTACACGAATCCTACGACGAAGCAGGCCGGGCTGCAACGGGCGTACCTGTAAATCCTCTCCAGGTACTTCCCGACGCTAATGCTCGGCGCTCTTGGCGCCGCAAACGCCGCCACTCCCTTCTTCCGCTTACTATCACCGTACTTATTATCGTCTTTAAAATTGTTCGCCGCCGCCGGCTGCGGCGGTTGTGGCGGTGAAATGCGGTCGTTGCGCTCTACTATGCGCTCCAGCGCGTGGGTCACCGCCGATAACACCTGCGGCGGGGCTTCTTCGTTATCGTCGGCGCTTTCGCTTCCCATCTACGTACTAGCGATTGATACTTCGGTGGTGAATAGTGATTGTGAAATTGATGGGTTTTGTGGAGATTTCTTGACGTCCTGCTGAAGAATATTAGGAAATTGTTTATTTTTCGCACCATTGTTTTTTGATTCAGAGAAGAGAAAAAAGATAAGAGGACGAGAGGTGTTCCCTGAGATAAGGATTCATTTGTGATATCTAACCGGGTGGACCACGCGCGGCTCGCCTGCTTCCTGAAAGTGCAAGCAGAAAGTGAGAAAACTAAACGATCTAGATTTTATATAAATTATGAAATATTATATAAAATTTTATCGATATATATAATCTATTTTAAAATATTTTTTAAAAAAATTAGTTATAAATTTTGATATAATCTATAAATGTATAGTTACAAAAAAATATCAAACACTATATTAAAATTATGATTAAATCTAAAAAAATATCGAATATCATGTCAAAATAATGATCAAAGTTTGGAAAGGAAAGGTTCTGAGAAAATGAGCTATAGCAAACAATTACGACCATTCGAGCTTAGCGGCCATGTTATCAAATCCACCACCCCTCCGAAATATTTTTTTTTCCAAAATTGTGACCTTTATCATGAGATATAGTGCGCGAGTTTTGATTATCTCCAATATTTCTGGCAGACGGGATGGTTCATCTAAAAACTTCTGAGAATTTTTTTTTCAAAAGCTTAAATTATAACACAAGTTCTTTTACCGTATTGGATAATCTCGGATGACCAGGTTGATAAAATCATCTCCGTAGAATATTTTTTTTTTTCCTTCAAAATCGTTAGCTAAAGCAAAAGATTTTGGACATTCCAAAATATATAGGGAGCTGGGCCAATGTGGTGAAAAATTGGCCCGCAGACTTTTTTTTCCTCAAATAATAAGTTATAACATAAATTCTCTGTAATCGTGGCAGGACCCTCTATTTATAGATGATATGTACTTAGATTTTAAAACGTCGGTCGAGACTGGACGTAAAATTGTTCTACGTGTTTGAAATTTCTATATGAGTGTGCGCTCGTATTACGGTTCCACAATAAAAATTAATATATATATATATATATATATAGGTTATTCTCAGCTCGACCTGAGAATAGTCTATTCTCAGCTAACGTCTTCCAGCCGTTGATCTGCTTGTCTAACGGTTGAGATAATTTTAAACACTTAACGGCGTGAATCGTTATTCGTTAAGTGTTAAAATTAAATCCAGCCGTTAGATCAAGCAGGATTCAACGGCTGAAGACGTTAGCTGAGAATAGGCTATTCTAGGTCGCAGCTAGAATAGCATATATATATATATATATATATATATATATATAAGCTAAACTGCTTGGTTTTTCTTTTCCATAAATGCCCTTTATTGTGTATATTAACTTCTTGCAATCCCAAACCTTCACTTGGAAGTAAATCCGTCCGTCGAGAACGCGCCGTCTCGCCGAATCCAATTATCCATCTATTGATCGATTGGCAGCGTAATCCGTTGTCTTTGTTGTCGCTCGATCAATCGCTTGATTGATCTCGTTCCTTTCGTTTAATTTCATCTTCTCGGTTGCTATCTCGATCATGATCGGGCGCAAATTCTACAAGACGAAGCTTTGCAAGCTTTACCAGAACGGGCGTTGCCCTCGACAGACCTGCTCCTTCGCGCATGGCCTTGCCGAGCTCCGCCGCTCCCCGCCTCCCCCAGGTGCGTATCCCTTTCACTATTCGTTGCTAATTGTTATCCAGGTCTCTAAATCTTGGTCATTATAATACAGATCTTCGTCTAACCCGTTAATATTTTCATGAATCTCACTGATTCTGTGCATTTCGTGCATGTATATCCAATGGTAATTAGTGCGCAGTTTTAATAATTGTCAGATTTGTAACCTTTCTGCCAAAGCATGTCTTGGTGAAATAAGAATGTAAGCCATAATGAATAGCTTCTAAGTTGTACGGCGAAGCTCTTATTTTTAGTGTCAGTTTTACGGGTGCTAGTAAATTACGTACCATTTAAAAATATTTTTATGCTACATGAGTTAGAATAAAAATAGCTTATGTCTTATAAGGTAGTTAGGCTTTGTAAATTACGGTAGAGCTTCTCGGAAATAAGATTTATATGTTAGTTACTTAGAAGGACTTTACAAGCAAATAAAATAAAATAAAATAAAAAACCAACCATACTCTCGTGCCAAATGAGCGATTGTTTGTTGATGCTGTTCGGCTGACTTTCAGGAAGTCTGCACCTTTTGTTTTGAAACTATAGTATCATTAACGATGCTAAAATATGTATTGTGGTAGGTTTTTTTCCTTACCCCTGCGTATAGCTATATCCTGCAGTGTATGGTCTCTTTTGGAGTATAAGAGGATTGATTATTTGGAATATCATTACAAATTATGCTCTTAGCCTGTGGTTTTCAGGCCTTCTATTAATAAAATGAGAAAAGCTATATATGTGGTGATCTTTGAAGAACGTTAATTGAGAGAGATTGTTGTTCAAATATGAAGGGGCAATTTGGAATCTTGGACTTAAGTTCATTATGGTTGTATCTCAAGAGCTGAATGTTGAAGTTCTGGGGGGTCCTTGTTTAGATATTATAAAGTTGATTCTTCTTTATATCTTCATAAAGCAGATTTGCTCTTTGTGGTGATGTTCTTTGTTTATTGTGCAAATCTCCCTTGTTTGTTGTTTCACCTTTTCGATTCAGGACAAGTACTTATAGCACATTAGAACGTTTTTTGTTTGAGAAAACTGCTTGCAGGGGATGCTAGGTTCTGATTTTTGTTGCGTAAGCTTGATCACATGATATGGCTGCAGAGGTGTGACGTGAAACTATCATCCTTTTTCTGACTTTGTTATGAATCACATCTACAAAGTACCTTGCCAACAGCATTTACTAGTACCACTAATGGCAATCTTCATCTTAAGTGGTTCTGGAGCATTGGCTTGGTTGCAAAAATATTTAATGTGATCTGCAAATGAAGATGACTTGTATCGAGACATTCCTTGGTAGAAACAGTTGGTATTTGGGCTTATAGTACAGGGTGGAAGTGATTCTTTATATAAGTGGAAGGCATGGTTTCAGTACCTGATTAGTGGTTCAATATGTTACATGTGCTCTTACGTCAATATTGGCTGTCACTCTACATTTGTCCCAACTCACTATTCATGTTAAGTCGACTTCATTGTCAGTTCATCATATGAATCAGTCATCCATTATCAAACATCGGAGATTTATCTTTTGGAATTCATTAATCTGGTGAGCAGTTATTTTACAACAGCATTGGCAGCACAGAACTTTCTTTCTATACTTGCTTGAGGAACTGTGTTCAAGTCTGGTTATATCCTTTCTCTGATCAGAGAAGACAGGTCTCTGGCTTATTTCAAATATTATTTGGTTATCAAAAGATTCTTCAGCTTCATAGAAAATACACAGGTGTTTCTATACTTCTGCTTCGTAGAAAATACACAGGTGTTTCTATAACTATTATAAATATTTGGGCACTTAGTTCAATGCCTGTTGGAAATTGGCAAGGAGGCAATCCCACTTTTCATTACTGAATTTCTCATACTGGTTGTAAGGGTAAGCTTAAGAATATGCCTGGGTCAGAAGTGTCTTACTTTGTCTTTGGAAGAAGGAAATGAGTTCTGAAACTCGCTTCTATCTTGAATTCTTAAATTTGCCCATGTTACAGGTAGGAGGGATTATAGAAGTGGGGATTTGAGAGACAGACTTGAAAGGAGGCACTCTCCTTACAGAAGGTATTCTCTTGAGAGAGATGGAAGAGGTCATCAAGCTTTTCATAGTCAGAGACCAACTTCACGTGATAGGAGTAAAGTTCCTTCCAATATGCTTATACGTTTCTTTTAAGAGTTGTTAGTTCCATAATACCAGGTCGAACTTGTTATGTGTAACGTGTAATTTATGCTGCAGGGCACAGTATTTCAAGATCTCCTCCTAGGCATCGGTAAGTGATCACTTTTACTGATAAGTTTTCTTACATATATAGAAGCTTTTGTTGCTTCCTAAGGCCTCCCTTACATTTGTTTATTACTATACATTGTGCTTTCTTAGAGCTGCTGCAATATAGGAGTTACAAATTTACTAATAATTAGTTTCCTGAACAGGTATCTGTAGGTCATTTTTATTGGTATGAATTTGATTGTATGTTTGTTTTTGTTGCAGTAAGTTAATCTTAGAGCTGAAAACCTAGAGAGGATTTAAGTCATAGGCCTTGTAAAGTTTAGTTACCTGGAAATCTGTATTGAATAAGCCTGATTCCCAGCAAGCTTAGGGTATCCAAGGCTAGTTTAGTCTGCATATAAATAACTTTGAATCATTTGCGGTGACATACCTTTAAAAAGGTTCTTACTAGTTTATTTGACCTTTTTTTTTCTTTAAGATAATTTCCCTTCCTTTTTTTTTTTCATAGAACATGTCCCTTTGTATTGCTTCTCTTTGTTGTCTATTGTTCAAATTCCGACCATGATGTGTTCAAAGGGGTTAGTAGGTGTTGACCATATTCTTTTTGGGGTTGATTAGTTTAGTTTTCTGCGTCCTTTTTGTTGACTTGCTAATTATGGAGGTTTCGTAGTCAAGTTGATATATTTAAAGGTGTTGTCCCCATTTGTTATTGGATATTGATGGATGTGCAGCATTAGTAATTTAGGATCACTAGGGAGTATGGTGTACCTGGTCCATGAAATCATCGGAAAATGATCAGCATTGGCATTTTTGTAATTTGCGGTATTTGGCTGAATTCCTTATATTTCTCAAAGCTGATGATTGACTGCAGTGAGGGGAAGCATAGGAAGCAGCTCTCTTTGGGTGCGCGAAGTGATGATTCTGCAAGCTATAAGACAAAAAGTGACGCAGAAGACATTGGAAAAGATGACAAGTCTTTGTTAGATGATGAGAAAGATGAACTTGAGGAAGAGGTTTTTAATTTTCTCTTAATGACTTGGAACAGATAATATGTTTAAGTGCATAATGTTCTCTATGTATCAGCATTGATACCTATCTTTGTTGGCTGATCCATCACTTGCAGTTGAAACACCTGCAGTGGGACATTCAAAAGCTTGAGGATGAGAAAGTAAAGCTTAAGGTCATTATATCATGCTTCTCTCGGCTACACCTCTCCTTCTTTCTGTAATCCTTAATCTACTAGAACTGGCAAAGGAGATATGATAATATTGTGTATTGTTGGTATTGCACTAGTTTATGCCTGCTACATTGTCTTTTTTTATACCATCATCAGAAAACTGTTTGCTTGAATTTTTCTGAAATCTCACCTATTTGGACATTAAATAGTAGGTAACGGACTCTTTGTGATGCGTAAGTACTGAAGCAATTGGATTGAGTGTTTTTGGCTGCTTAGGGAGGTTCATTTTATATATATTGAACTGTTGGCAATTTCAAGGTGATAGCAACAATCATTATAATTATAAATAAGGCTGCATTGTTTTTCATTTAACTAGTACCGTAGCCTTGGGCAAATTTGTTACTGTTATATTTGCTTAAACCAAATTACAAAATTCTATGATCTTTTACACTACTGTTCATACTACACAAGTGGCCTGATAACACTTTTATACCTTGATTGTTTTGTTTAACTAAGAAATATACGTGTATGTTACTATTATAGGAAAAAAAAGGAGATTTTACACTGCATTCATTTTATAGGCTTTCAACATGCTCATTATAACAGTGCAAAAAAAAAGTGGAACATGGGTTTTTTTTTTTTTTTTGGGGGGGGGGGGGGGGGGGGGGGGTGGGGCGCATTCTCTAAGCAGTATGTGATAACCGAATAGGACATGTTCCTTGGTTGCCTGGCTGCAGCGAGATAAGCACATGCGACCTGGTATCTCACTATCCTTAGTACCTAGATTTAGCATACTTTTAATGAGGAGACAAATAATAAAATAACTATACAGGTTTATTCTTCCTTAATCAAAATAGAAGAGAATATCCATATATACAGATTCCTACCAAAGTCCGAACACTACCCTAATTAGGACTTTGACTAAATACAGAACTTTCAGGTAATAAGGTGGCATATAAAACTATAAAGGCATTTTGCCAAAGAGTGTCCCTTTAAAATAGGATTTGGTAAAAGAGTGCCCCCGAATCAGTTTTGGTGTTTTAGCGCCCCTTAACTACTTGAAAAAACGGCAATACCCTCTTTCGAACAACTTACAAACTTACTCCAAAAACCATATGTACAAGTATTGTTTTGAAAAAAAAAGTTTGAATAAATTTTTTTTTGGGTATGCTCTATAACTTTTGTATTTGAAAAATATTTTTGAATATGTCTTTTGAGGCTCCAAAGGATTTGTAACTAGTAACTTCTCGGCCTTAAACCACCTATATAGATATGTTTTTTGAAAAAAGATTTTTTTAATACAAAAGTTGTAGAACATATCAAAATCCTTTTTTTTTTCTTTATATTCATTTTTTTCCAAGATGAGGGCATTTTCGCAAAAGGGCACTAAAAGGCCAAATCAAATTAGGGTGTCACTCTTTGGCTAAGAGTGATTTTAGGGGGCACTCTTTGGCAAAATGTTCAACTATAAATATTCCTAAGATAGTTTGCCACATTTATAGTCTTCTAACGGTGTAATCTTTCCATAACACTGTACATATTAAACCATCTAAATTTTCGTTGAAGTGGCTTGGCCATGCTATAAGTTGTGAACTACCATCTATAGCTGTCTTTTTGTCAACCTCCATATTTTATGAGTATTTAACCTGTCTCTGCTGTAATAGAAAACTTTGGAGGATAAGGATGATGAATCAAACAAGCTTTCTAGCAGGATAAAAGACCTTGAGATACGGCTCACTAGAGAACAAGAAGACTGTAAAAGGTCTTTATTTCTTACCATTACAAATGGCTGTTATTTAGCATGCCATATTATTATATTATTATCTTCTATGGAAAACTATCCGTAGTTATCTTTTCCTTCTCTTTTTAGGGTAACTTCTAAAGTAAAGAAGTTCTTGAAAGCTCATGGGCGTTACTTGAAGGCACAAGAGGAGCTGAAAAGGTATGCCTACATTCTGTTGAAGCTTATATAATTCTTAACTTGTTCTTTAATCAGATTTTATAGCTTTTTCTTTTTGTTTTTTGAAGTAGATACTCTGAGGTTACTTAAACAACAATTTATTGATGAAATTGGCAGGTCACAAGCTCGCTTTCAAGGAATATTCAATGAGCTTGGTTTAGATATCCTAAAACCTTCGACCAATGAAGATGATTCGAGCATTTACTTCTTTAGCGAAGAAGATGCTAATGGCGACCACCGCACTAGTGGAAGAGAAGATGAGTTTCAAAACAATACATCTTCAGTCAAGAAAAGACCTCGTGAATACTTGGTGATGGGTGATGAAAGAAAAATTGGTATGTGTAGTTGTTGGATCATATTAGTTACCTTACATTCCAATGGAATATTATCTTCTAGTTGATTTTTTTTTCACTTCATATGTTGTAAGCACATCATTTTTTCTAAAGATGCTGTATTGACAAAACCTCAATGTCATTAATTACTCAGACACATGAGAGTACCATCTGCTCTCAAATTTTCAAAAGCTGATCTGAATGGCCATTCAACAGTTAATCTGTCAATTCAGCTGGGCTAGTAGTAGTGCAGTTTTTCTGGTTTCTTTTTCAATATATTTCAAACTGTCAGGGTTTGGTTTGTGAAAAAACTTCCTGATTGATAGCGTCAATCCCCTAGAACTGTAATGATTATAAAAGGAGCAAACATCCTCGAAACTCTCTTCATGAGAGTGAATGCTACTAAAGGCTTTGTGCTATGGCATTGTAATATCAGATTCTATATGCACGTCACAAGAGAGGTGAGACTGACAGCATATCTTCCAAGGAGGTTTAGTTTAATCCAAACGTTTTAAACTATTTAACACGGTTTGACAGTAGTGATTATTAGAGCGCAAGTTGCGAATTTGCTCCCGATATGATACAGCGTGTTGTAAACAGTAGTTATGAATTGGTGGATATAACTTTTGTGAACTCCGGAAAAGGTGATTTAATTGTCAATACTTAATTCGGTATTTATATCTTCTTTGTTTTAGATTTTTTATTGCCTATACTTAAGAAAAGCAATGAAGGGTATGACTGAAACCCAGCGAAGTTATGTACTAAACAGCTTTGGTTGTCAATTCAGTGCAGAATTTCCACGGTGCTCCCCTTTTTGCCTGCCAATTTTGTTTATCCTTTTGCTTTGCTTATAACATATAATTATATTTCATGTTATGATGCCGCATATCCGTATTAATGTGGCCCGTCAATTTTCTTTTGCTACGATGTCTCTAAGAATGCATGGTCTTGCTTTCAAGTAAATTGCTGTTCTCTTTTTTGCATCTGTCTAATGTGAAGATTCTTTTTCAGGGGGCTTGTCAAAGAAAGGGAGAATATACGATGTGACAACCAGAGCAGAGAAGCTGGTTAGATCCGAAGAACCTCTAAGACATGCAGAAAATAGTAACAAAAACATGGAGGAACTAAAGGAGATTTCAGTTAGGAAGGGTGATTTAAAATGGATGGCAGGTGAAAACAAGCATAAGCAAGCTAAGCCGAGTCCTTCTACTCCTGTTAGAAAGGTCATATAATCTCTCTCTCTCTCTCTCTCTCTCTCTCTCTCATCTCTCTCTCTCTCATATATATATATATATATATATAATATATATTATATAATATATTATATATATAATATATATATATATATATATATATATATATATATGCGTGTGTGTGTGTGATGTGTGCGTGTAACCATTACATATGATTCTTCATGCCTTTAACTACGGTAGGGACTGTAGACTGTTAACTTACTCTTTTAGCTTTTGAAATTGGCAGGTGAAGAGTGCTGAGGCAGGACATTTGCTGCCTCCAACTAGTATGGCTGCTCATGCAGTTGATGAGCTCATTGAATTTGACGAAAAGCTAGACATAGATGATGGAACTCTTGATGACAGACCAAAGTTATCTATTATTCCTCCCTTACCTCCTCGAAATACTGGGAATGCTTATAGGCAGGTAACAAAAAAGTTTCCATGAAGTAGTTTCTGGTCGTCGTATTCGCGTTAAATATTGATAGTTCCTTTCCTGCTCAAAACTTTACAATTTAAGAGATCTTTGACTGTGTCCTTGATCCGTCAATAATATCAACTGGATTTGTTAGCTGCCCAACCGCTTAGGTTGTTCAGTTACTTGGACCCTGTAATTGGGCGGGCACTTCTTTACTCTATGCGCAGTTCCAGTCTGTGACTTAAATGGATGTAGATGTTGGTACATTGAGTGCAATTATTGGAATTGTCAGGTAACTTTTGAAGTTTGAACTTCAATATAATAATTCTTCCAACCATTCTGCAGGTGTAACAAACATGGTGAATTAGACTCAGGCTTGTTTAAAAGTGCATGTATGTATTAAAACACATGAACCAAAGCCTATCTAAAACAATCTCACGCTTGTTTAAAGTGCATGTATTAAAATATATAAACTGAAACCTATCTGAAATCGATTATTTTGTTTACATTTGTAACTGGAACGTGTGCGTGGAGTTTGTCTGTGTTTATATATTCTGCAAGGTAATTATTCCATACTGAACTTCAAACTAAGCGCCTAGGTGCATTATATTAGAATTAGAGGTATGCCCTTGTTATATTCATATTTTGCCAAAGATAGCTGAGATGCCTAGGGGAAGCAATGGCTAACTGAATTTCGGCGTACATGATTCAGGATTTTATTTCGAACTCTCTTTAGGTCCTCTATATATCACGATCGTCTACAGTAAGATGTAAGCTTAGTAATCTAGCAAATGACTAGTACATATGTATGAATATCCGCAGAAAATTGCATGGAATCTTGTCTTGGTGGTGCCTTTTGGGATGAAAGGAATAGTTGGCTCGTTTAATCATATCATTATTTGGTGAAGTGACAGGAAATTGCAGAATATCATCTAACTGTATTTTCGCTTGCCTATTTCAGTATGAAGGGGAAGATGAGGATGTGGATGTGGAGAAGGCCGACTCTAAGATGGTAGACGGAGATAGCGATGTGGATATCTAGCAGGTAATAAAAATTACTAAAATTGTTTGCATTAGAACGAAAAGTAACTTCGTCAAACAATTACTAATGCATTAAAAGTGTATTGAGTTTGTAATATGCAAACCCTTTTTGCTTTCAAGCCACACACCTATATGTTTGCTGATCAGCCCAGTTTAATTTTGCTGTTATTTGATTTTTCACTATTTTTCCTATTTTCACTAATAATGAGAAATTTACCCTTATTTTTTAGCTTCGCCTATGGTTTAGTAGATCGTGCCAATGTCATTCTAAGCCTCTGATCTGCTAATCTGACGAAAATTATCCCGAATTCCTTACTGATAATATTTATAAAAGCTGGTCGATAAAAACAATTCTAGTCTGTGCCTCGTTCATAGTAATTCTTCAAATTACCATATATTGCAGATGTCATCAGCTACGTCTAGTGTTATTTGATAGGCATTTTAATGAAGATTGTGAAGGAATTTTCGGGGTATTCTGGAGCTGGCTGGAATGAATTATGGAGAGCAAGCACCGATTACTTGTCCAAGATGCCGACTAGTATTCTCAACTTTGGATGAACTCTTTTCTAACCCCTTAGTAGCTGTTGGGTATTGAAGGAGTAAATTATTATGGGTTTTCCTTGTTATCTCTGCTAAACTCATTTGTTATTATCATATGAAATTTTGATGTAAACTGTCTGTAGGATTAGGGGAATCTGTGCTACCCTTTTGATGGTGTGAGATACTGTGTATTCTCATATGCCATTGTGATATATTTTGGGTCTCGCTACCTGGGTCAACACTGTAGCTTAGTAGATTATCTGGGACTGCTTCGTCGGAGTAATATTTGTTAGTGTCATTTATAGATTTATCTATTTTGATGGTCGTTAGTGGATGCATTTTTTTTCAAAATAATTGTTTTGAAAAATAAACATGATAAAAAAAGTTATTGTCCTCTCAAAAACTTGAGAAACTACATTTCCAGCTTTCTCATCAGCCATCTAATCCATAGGGGTTGAATTTATTACACTTAGGTAAATAGAAACTTGGTGGTAATATGTATGAACAACAGCAAATAGAAGCAGAGTCTGGTTATCATCCCTGAAATTTATTAAAAGATTGAGAGACCGCTTCCTCTACAATCACATAAAATAAAAATCGATTGGGAAAAGAAGAAACGAAGATAGAGAAGACCGGAAGGTTCTGTCCTTTCCTGTTTATATGGATAGTAAAGAATAAAACCGTCAAACGGTTTGCACTTTAAAGAAGGCCAAAGAACTTGCAGATCGCGTCAACGACTTAGAAATAACACATCACGATGATTTTTGGATTTTTTTACACAATCATTTCACATTAAATTAATACTCTTCAAAAGAATAATATTATATATGAGACTTTTTTACAAATTAATAGAAAAAACATCTTGGAAGGTGAGATGTACATAACCCATCGGGAGTTCGGACCTTCATCGTTGAGGCATGAAAAAGTCTTTTTTTCTTTTTTCTAGAAAAACTGTGATGGAAATCCAACACAACGCTTCATTCATTGAGTCAGAAAAAAAGTCAACAAAATCAAGGAACAGAGCAAGTAGGTTGATGTTATATTTAAAAAAAAAAAAAGAGGAAAAATAGACTGACAGTCAAAAAGTCCACCTACTTACTTCACAAGTATATGGAACTGCATTTTTGGTAACTCCTCCATCCATCCAAATTGCATATATCAGTCATGTTTTAAACAATGGAGTAACATCATACACGTGGCATCTTATCATTCATTTTCCAATTTCCTGAAAACGCATTCAAGCACGAACTGTAAAGATTCGTAGGCAATGCCATTAGGGCCATTACAGGAGCAACGCACGCATAAGTGTGAATACCAAATCAGCTTTCAAAATCCACCATCCAAATTATCAACCATCCAAATATATCCTTTTGAAACATAAAGAACAAAGAAAAAAAACACGGTAGTACTTTCGCTATAAAAAGATGACTCGTATACAAAGCAAGCAGAGGCCGACCCCTCATTTCCAAGCCTCCTCTCTCAGTTCATGGCGACGACACAAGACGCTTAGATCCGGCAACAATATCAAACCCGCCTTCGCTCCAGAGAGAGAGAGAGAGGAAATTCTGTCGGTGGAAAGGTTCATCTGATGCTGGCTGTCCCTCGGAGGCTGCTTCGAGACCACCAAAGTCACTGTTCAAGCACCGGGGCCTGCTGATAATCTACTTCTTCGCCGTCGTCTTTCTGTTCCTCTCCTCACTGTGGCTTCTGGCGCTTCGCGTCATGCTCGCTCGGAAACCTTCCCGTTCCCGTGCTCTTATCGCCATGATAGGGATGTTCGTCACCATCGTGCCTCTGATCGTCGTCCTCGCCGTCGGCGCATATGGTGTCGTTGTAGCTGGTTCTTACTAAGTGACACCGCCACGATGTAAGGTGAAGCTATAGCAGATACGTAAGCTAGCTACCATGATATATGGAGGTGAAAAGAATAAATCTTGTTCATTGTCTTGTTTGATGATGACAATGATACTTAAATTAGCGTGTATTGTTTCGCCTAAATATATGTATTTGCTGGCTATAAATATACGTTTGTATTTGCTTCCTACGATGTATTTTTGCTGCCTATAAAAATATAGGTTTGTATTTGCTGCATATATTCTGGCTGACTAACCTTTTTCTTAGTCAATAGAAACGAAAGTAAACACACCTTAATCTGCTCGAATTGGATAAGTTTATAGATTTCTTTTTTTTCTTTTTAAATTACTTATTCTAGCTAATCTAGTCAGATTGCGTCACCCTAGAATTAATTGGGTCATCCAGCAAGTAGCAACAGATATCTAGGGTTAATTCCGACCTAAACCTGACTAACTAATCTGAATAGTCGCCCCCAAACAAACTTAGCATCTCTAAATGCCTCTAAATAAAACTCTAAAATACTGAAATATTTGGGCCAAAACACCTATTTCCAACCTCCTCTTATTTAAATAATGATATATACTATCTCAAAGGAAAAGAGAATTTATAATTGGTATCAATGAGCCCGGCTGCCCCGTCACCAACATCGTTTAACAAATGCTGACCATCATCCATCAATTTTAGACATCTTTCTAGAACCATACTAAACACAAGTGCTTTCCACTTGTCCCACTTGCTTTACTTTTAATTATTTTATTTTGAAACAAAAAAATTAAAAGATCGATTTTAACTACTACCTTTCATTTTATTTTTTTTTTTTTTGCACTTTTTCCATTATCTTCAAATTGCAGAGAAGTGAAAAAAATATATAATTTTATATAATATTAATAATAATAAAATATATTAATATATTATTAATATAATATTATTTATAATAAAATATATTAGTATGTTGTTAAAATAATAATATTAATAATAACACAATATATTGTTAATCATATATTAATATTAATAATTAATAATTTTATTAAATAATATAATATTAGTAATTGTTTATTCATAAGAAATTATAAATCTTTAATATATATTATATTTTAATTGTAATAATATTAACATACATAACACATATTATTAATTTATTAGTAATATCAAATTATTATTTATATTATGTTTTAAAGTTTTTTCAGAATAGTTTTTTTTTTTCTTTTTTTATCCCAACTAAATAATGAGATCTAAACGTATATTTCCACCATTTTCATTCTTCCGCTTTTCTTTAACTCGTTTGCTTCACTTATTTCATATTCTCCAAAGTTACTGAGCACTCGCTTTTACGCGTGTTCAAAGCCGGGGTCGGGTTCGGGTCCATACAGACCCGACCCGAGCTCAGACCCGACCCAACCCGACCCGACCCGACTAGTTCGGGTCTGGTCAGGTCCAGTCTGCGTCCGGGTCCGGTTCGGGTTTGCCACAAACAAATAGACAACCAAATTATGATAGGTATTATGTAATCTGCAAAAGCTAGTGATCATGAAATATGAAAGCAGTATTATCATTATCTAAAAGGGGGAAAAAGAAGAACAGCTGGCTGGTGATATGAGCTGAATGAAACGGAATCGATCTGTTTTCCTAAACCAAAACAATCCAGTTTATCTAATACTTACCTGAACTGAATCAAAGAGTATGCTTCGATCATTTTGAGAAACCAGCGCTCAAGCATGATGTACTTGTTTCTTCTTGTAAGCCTCCCTCAGCACTGCCTTCTACTTTCGTGAAATCACCGTCAGCAGTCAGCACCTGTGAGATCGACTTCCTTACCACCTTTATCTTGGAGAGCTTGTACAATTCTAAGTCGCAAGCCTGATACTTATAATTAGGTCGGCGGCGAGTGCGGGAGAATAGGCGAGCTGCGAGCCAGCAATTTAGTGCGGGCGAGTGGGCGAGCCAGCGACGGCAAGTGCTGGCGATCGGACGAGCCGGCGAGTGCGGGCGATTGGGCGAGCCGGTGAGGGCGGTGATTTGGGCGAGGAGGGTTTTGGATTGAGTAGAGAGAGATACTGAGAGAGAGAGAGTCGACGGGTAGGAGCCTAGGAGGGAGGCGGCAGCAGAGGATAACCAAAATCAAAACAAAATGATCTAGGTTAACATTAACACTAACACAGTAACACTTATGCATATACTATACATATATTATGGGTTTCCGGCCGAAATTTTAAAAAGGTCATAAGTAAACAGTTAAACGTAAGAGGCCATATTGGTGGTTGGTTGGGGTCGGATCTCAGCAACTAAGACCCGGAAGGGACCCAACCCGAGCCTCGGGTCTATCTTTCAGACCCTACCCGACCCGAGACCCGAACAGATCCGATCCAAATTCTTCGGATAGGGTCGGATCTATTCGGGTCCTCAAGTTGGTTTTTTTTTAACGCCCCTACTTATGTTAGATTCCTTACTTGCAAGAATTTATTTTACGGAAAATTGCATTTCACTTTCTATATTAAATTTTAATATCACTTTAATCTACACCTGCTAATAAAATTCACCGCAACCTCTCTATTAACTTTTTTTTCACTGCAGTACTTTATTTTAATTATTTTTACATTACTTTTAATTTTTAAAATAATTATTTAAAAGTATTTTTTTAAAAAAAAATTCAATATAAAAATTATAGATTTTGATGAGTTTTATAACTTTTATGTTAAAAATTTTTCTAAAAAATATTTTTAAATAGATATTTTGATGCTTTGAAGTTCATATCGCGTTTTAAATTGTTTTGATGCATTGGCACTTGAACATGCTACACAATATGAAACCTGTCCTCCTCTGCCCACTGGTTGTAGGACATTGTGTTGCGATCAGGAACAGTCCAGCCATTTGAACCCCGTTCCTAAACTTCGCGGATCTTTGCTTGCTTTCATAAGAGGGTTCAGTTCTATCAACTCAAATCTGCTAATCGGTCTCTGTTTACGAGAATCTATGCTATTAAAACCATTATACATATTATGAAACTTTTGATGTTCAAACTAAAGTATTTCAACAAAGCTAGGAGAAAATATCAAGTAGAAGAGATTTTTTCTAATAAGCTATACAACTTCTATTTGAGAAGAAGTTGGCGACGAGCACTTCGACCACAGTTCATACTATCAGATAATCTCTGTACAATCTAGCAGACCCAAACACTCTACCAAATTTCTTTCAAAATCAGCCATTCGCTTTTAAACTCCGCATAGTTCGCTTTCGAACAGTATAAACTTCTAATCATGGAAGAAAGAAATGTAATGTAAGCAGGCTGGCTTAATCAAAGTTGCACAAATTCTCTTTGTTGAATTATCTTCTCTAGCTCCGCATATAGGTGATGCTGTTCTTCAAGTGTAAGATTCCTCAGGATCTACGAAAGCAAAAGCTTACGACGGAGGTAAAAGGGATCAAACAAGCGCAAGAAACAAAACAAGAGTTAAAAGGAGTACCTGATCAAGGATCGTGCCAACGGATACGGTCTCTGTTACTATGAAAGACTGGTAGTAGATATATGCGAACATGACCATGACCATCTAACAGACAAAAATATGCAGATTTTGCGTTGTAAAATTTTCCATGTAGAAAAAAACAAGAAGAGGGAAGAGAACAAGAAATTATCATGATAAAGGATGAAATATAATGGAAAGTCGGATTGGTTAATGCCGATTCAATAATTCAATAACTAACAATTAGCTCATGAACAACATACCTGGCAATCCATCCTATCTGTAAAACCACCATGGCCAGGAATACTGCCACCAAAATCCTAAATAGAATAGAAGAATATGAACTTTACTAATTTAAGATCATAAAAACAAGATAAGCATTTCCTATTGGGAGTGGACTACAAATTGTATTAAAAACCTTGATCTTGAAAGCGCGTTTGAAGCCACTTGCAAAGAAACCCCCAAACGGTGCTATAATTGATGCAAACAGACCAAAAGCTAAGGCATGCCACATAACAGGCGTAACTGGTACTTCTTTCCAAGAAAACTGAAAAGTAAAGAATGTATTGTGGTCAAAACAATCCTTAAGCTTACTTAAAACTTTCATTTTTCAAGATGACTAGCACTTTGTCACTGCTCCTTAATAACTATATTTACCATTGACAAGAAAACATATGAAGGTAGTGAACTTTTAAACAACTAGCATGAAGAAAACAATATGACAAAGAAATAGAATAGATGAGGAAAAACAATTAATAATGCAATTATAAGTGTTACATCTTTCTCTACCAAAAGTTAGTTTCCTGTCCATAGAAAATGTCAGTTGTCCTTTTTTTTATATTCTTTATCCCAAGCTGCTACCAAATACGTATGTACAAATGTTTTAGACACCAATAATTATATACTCTCTATAGAAGGGGAGTTGACTTTCTGGCATTAAAAAGGTGAACCTAGTGCACAAAGCGCTCCATCACTCATGCTCTAGGTGGGTTACACGCGCTCGTACCTGCTAACTCGTGGAGAAAGTTTCCCTCCTGGCTTTGCCAGGATTTGTACCCACACCAATGCGCCGGGAGAAGTGGGCTCTTACTTGTGCGCCATTGAGTTCACCCCACTTCTGGCACATTATAATGTTCAAATTCTATACACTTTTTCTAAGAACATAGGGTTCCAGGAACCAAAATTGTCAATTCTTTAAGGTTGTCATCGTTAATATCATCCACTCTGGTGACGATAAAAAGATTATCTCTACACATCTTATCTATGCTCCGCTTACCTACGACGACATTTATCAATGCATACTCTCTACTCATTGTGTTATGTAAGTAGTTGATTCTGACATCGCTTAGACAAGCTTAACACAATTTCAACAATAATCCGCACCAAAATGCAGGTAAATTGCCGGTACATACATGAAAACTCATGTCTAAACAAGAAAACAATTTAGTATGATCTACCAACAATTGGAAAAAGGAAGTCGACTACATTATTTCTTTTTGTTAAAAGATTAAGATAATAATGTAAACAGCATGTTCTTTTAAAGTTTTTTCAATCTTTTAAATAACAAATAGAGTACCATAGAAGTTAATTTCTTACCCAAATGCCAACCCATTCTGGTAAAGGATAATACTTTGGCTGAAACAGCTGACCTGAATCACATTCAAGCCACCTGACAGATAAATCCTACAAATTATAAAGTGAAAGGTTGTCGTTTTTTAGCCTGTAAGATATAATATCCGAATGAAAATAAGATTGACCTCACATAGACATTCATCTAGATTACCTTACGTGGACAAGTTAGCCATTGAAATTGGCCAAAGGCATACGCTAGCTGCAAAAATTAGCATTGATAAGAACCAAAAAAGTAGATTGGTTGTTTAAAGAATTCAATAAGTACTCATGTAACATTCATTGACCATTGTTTTCAAGAAAAGGGTTTTAAGTTTTAAAATTATGAGGAGGATGGAGGAGCAAAGCATTATATACACACACACACACACACACACCTCATGATACTACATCAAGTACAGCTGGTACAACAAGGTGTTAAAAGCCTCACCCAGACTGCAGATATTATGGTTACAATGGATGCACCAATAAAGCCTTCCCATGTTTTCTTTGGAGAAAGCCTGATCAGCGGAGTTCTACCAAGAAAAAATCCACAGAAATACGCAGCAACATCATTGATAGCAATAAGCGAAGCTGGAAAAAGAAACCTGCACATTGTGATCTTAGTACAATCAAGGAAGTTATAAAAAAAGAAGAAAAAGAAAAAAAAAAAATTGTCCACAAAGATCAATTGAAGAAGTTTAATAGCAACATACAAGAAAAGAGGGAACAGAGCAAATCAAAACTTTGGAGAACTGATCCCTGACTAGTCAAAATTTTCATTAATGTATACAACCTTTACTTTTGATAATTCGCAATTAGGAATTACAATATATACACACACACACACACACTAAAGATACTTACCAGAATATTCCTTCAAATATGTTTGCTACTGTAAATGAGGATTGTGCGAACACCAAAAGCAGTATCATGTGTGTCCAAGCGTATTGGCTGAACTGGTACTTGTATCTCTTCTTCTTCTTTAATGTGAGAATGAACCACATGAACCCTAGAAAAGACATATAGGAATACATTATCTGTATGAAAAGCAAAAACCTGTCGAACCTAACTGTAAACCAATGAAATCGAACATGTCTGTGCATGAGTAGGAAATGGACAAGTTATTGTCGTAAAAAATGCATGAGAAGTAGATCCAACCTGAAATATACAGAAAATAGCAGATGAACATGTGATACTTAATGATCCAGCTCACAAGCCGATACAATAACTTATCTGAAGTTACTGTATTAACAAGCTGTTGGCTTAGAAAACGTCCATAAGCAAAGAACATGACTGTAAAGAAGAAATGCCTGCAATCACGTTTAAAAAATCATGTGATGACACCATCATAATGATCTTTATGAAAAGTAACTTGTAATGGAACTAATCTCTCCTCCATGTAAAGAGATTACAATGATCATAAATTTGCACTATACCAGTTCAAAAGTCTGAACCCAGGAAGTTGGATATCTTCATTGGCGCTTTTACGCAAATTAAAGAGCTCCCTTGCCATAAAGATCTGGATGGCCATAATCAAGCCCACTATACAAAGATGACCCATGTATAGAACCAATAAGAATCCGGCTAGCATCCATAGCGATGAGTAAACCCGAGTACACAAGGACTTGTACTTGTTTTGATCATGGAGAAGCAAGTTGGACGTGACCAAGTTATTTGGATCTGGTAAAACCTGCAAAGCAAAATCAACCATTATTTGGCACCAGATAATTCATATTATGCTTTTCAACCATCTTGTACAAGGAAAACAAGAACATTGACTATAACAAAAATGATAAGTTTTTCGAAAAAAAAAAATCTAACTAGTTAAATTGAAATAATATTCTATTATTTGTTGTATTAGATAGATATCATAATCTTATATACTGTACAAATGGTCCTTACTGTGACAATTTTTTTTTTTCAAAATGATTAGTCTTAATATAGTATAATGATGTTTGCAAATGATTATGCTCAATGCATGATACTTCGGCCCGTGAACTGATCATATATAAATTAGTCTTAACAGAGAGCAATTTGAAAACATTAATTCTTGAAAAAAGTTCAAAATAATAGGAGTCAGCAATTAGACCAAATTCTCGGCAATTTTTTCATGGTTAATCTCAAACTCACTATATGGACGGCACCAGCACTATGCGTCTTACAGGATGTTTCCTCTCTTTGCAGGAGAGACAGGATCTCCAACAAACACAGCTTCTTTGTAGAACACAGCAAAGATGGGCTGCTTTAGTTACTTCATTAAATTGGATACTATACAATGCATCCCTTGAACCAACAATGCGGAAGGTCACTCCCATCTGCACTCTCCGTTAACATTGGAATTGAAGGCCTGGAAATTGATGCATGAGTCAACAACATTTATGATTTGAAATGCACCCTTTAGTTTCACTCTCAAAGTAGCACTACAAAGAAATCACCACTGCATTTTCTTTTTCACAACAAATTTCCATAAACTACTAGATATCTATATCGATAAATAACTGTCAGCATGGTTCCATTGAGATCATCCCGAAGTCCCAAGCAAGGACCATGCTTCAGATCATCACTTCCATTGTTCTCCTCCTGGTTATCTGCAATAGCTCTTCCCATGCACAAGCTAGGCATTGAATCAGAGAAGAATGACATGTTGTCACAATCGAGAAACATGACAACCTTGGAAAATGAACTTTCATCTTCTGCAAATACCATTCCCATTTCCACCACCAATTCCCTTTCCTCTTTTGGGACCATTGCCTGTGCCAGTAAATACTTGTGCACCCTCCACTTCCACATTTTTACATGGCCCAAATCCACCTATCTTTTCTTCTCCTCCTACTCCAGCAGTGAATAAGAATCTTCAATAGATTTCTAAGGTTCTTTGCCTTAGCTACTATGTGTTTTATAATGCTCTGATTGTGTTTGTTTAAACCAGTCATGTTATACTCAAGAGTTAGTCGTTCTGCACCTGTCTCTATGTATTCTTGGTTGTTCGTTTAGAACAAGGTTTTCCGTGCCATGCCGGTTGCATTTGGATAAACTTCAAACTCGTGACATGCTGAGCGTACTGATAATAAAAACGTTTATTTATTTATCTTTGAAAATAAAAACAAAAAAACTGCTCTCCCTCCCTCTCTCTCTCTCAGTTCTTCCTCTCTTCTTTTTTTGTTCTCTCTCGTCTCTTTCTCTCACGACACTATTTATCTTGGCTCGCTCCCCCCCCCCCCTCCTCTCTCTCCCCCCTATATCTCTCTCTGAGATATTTGTTTTTTCTTTTAAAAAGAGAAAACAAAGTTGCGGTGGCGAGGGCATCGGAGGTGATAAAAGCGGCTACGACGGAGGTGGTTGGTGATTCTATCTGCTCATCGTATGTGCCGACCAGCAACGTGATCATGCTGGCCATCTCCGTGTCGGATCCTTATGGATATGGCACATGCCGGACATCATGAAGTGTTCCGTGCGGCACTAAAATAATGCTTTTGAATAATAACATAAGCATATATGGAGTTGCCTATTCGCTTTCATGATATCTTAAAAATATGAAGTTTACACATTATTCCATGACGATATTACGAGAAAGCTATTTAGCGAGTATCTTGTGACTTTAACTTGCTTAAAGATCAAGCACTAACTTACCACAAGATGGTGAGTGGGTGGAAACCACCTAGCACCATCAATAGCTGGGTGACCATATGGAGATATAAGCATTTGCTTAGTACTTATGAGGAGATTCATATACGACCGTTAAAAGTCTCATGAAATGAGCTTGAAGCAATCATATTTCTAAGTTTGTATTGAACTTGCATCTAAGAAAAAAGAAAAATCCTGATAGCGACCTACCTCAGTTGACCGTTTACGATGCCGAACACGGACTGAAGGATTTCTTTGGAACTTACTAGTTTCATTTTCCTTCAGCATCTTAAAGAACTCTTTTTCTTCACGTGAAAGCAAGTGCTGCATCAAATTAACACTATATTTTCATAATGAAAAACAAAAATAAAAAACTACTATACGCAGATCACTTACAATAGCAGGAAAAACTTTAAGAAAAAATAACTCTAATTGGAAAGTGTAAGTGCTAGTAATAGAAGAAATTATTGTAATAATGAAACATAGCACATATAAGTAGTAACAAGTAAATTAGTCACTGGTTATATCCTCTTTCAAGCTATAGTACATGTACAATTTCTTCAACAAGCAGCATCCACCATGTGGTATCATTCACAAACACAAGCGCATGCAATGGCTACAGTCTACCATTAGGCCAATATTCTCTCTGTCTCCAATAAATTCTAGTAGTAAATATACTCTCGACAATGTTGAAATGAGCAATCACATAACATGAACTTGCAACCATTCTCCACTCTCCAGATAACTACACTTGGCACGCATAAACAGGAGGACAAAGAAAACGCAAATAAAAGGGGTCTACCTCACATTTGGTGGTTACTTCATGTAGGTCAGTCTTGTTAAAAACTTTCCAAAGTGATCACTGATCACTAACATACAGTTGGCTTTAAGTAGGTTACTAAAATTCCCATTAATTTAAGTTCACACATCGTGTGACTTAGTATGGACTTTGTTTTAAATCAAACGAAAAGGAATCGCTCGTTGATCGTCAATTGACTGGACGTTAATGTCAGTAACCAACTAAAATCTTCAAAACATGAAGCGCAAACATCATCATGTACCCATGTATTCGGAACCCTGTAAACATTCATTTAAAATCGATCACATAGAATCCTGCATTTTGAGTTGCAAAAATCTAGTACCCAACTTGAATTTCGTCATCAATTTGGGATAGAATTAGTGTCAATTTTGGAAGATATATTGCGAGCAAATGTCTTAAATACCACATCCATAACGCATAAAAATTCACATTGCTATCAGATTCTAATCATCGATTAGAATAACACAAACACATTGGATCCCGCCGCAAAATATTCAAGTAAATTGACATTTCACGTAGAAGTGTTTTCAGAAATAGATGAAGAGGATCGAAATTATTCAAGAACTAATCTACCATTTACTTGGAGATTGAAGGGAAGAAAGATGAGCGCGGTTTTGGATTTTCGCCTGCTGATCAGGATCAGGATCTCATTGCGCCGCTCGATCGCGCGGAGAGTGGCGAAGAGAGGAATTTGTTTTTTCAAAAACGGTTGGAAGGTTCTGCTTCCTCGCGGGAACCGAATAAATATCGTGAATAACTACGAGGTCTACTTCGGTCTGAACACGGACCGGACAATCGGACAACTTCAGCTCCAAATCCTAGACCGGAGATTAATACTGCATACATAAATATACTATGTTAAAATACAAATATTATTATTGTGAAAAATATTCACAATAAATCTACTATATTTATTATTTTTAAACATATAATTAAAATTTTGTTAACAATTGATTTCCGTCCAATCCTCATATTTACTTGTTTGGACGGACTGGATCGAAAGCCAGTTAGGATCTAAACCTTAGCGAGAGACCAACAAGTTTTATCCCTACTTATAAGACATGTTCTCTCTCGGAATAATTATATATCAAACCCCCTATTCAAAAAGCCGTACAAATAAGTCCCTAATAAGCCTGACATTACACGTTTGTCCAACTGGACTGATTCGTATGGAAGAGACTGATATGTAAGTTGTCATATTCTGTGGGTTTTTGCTACTATTTGATATGTATGATGTGTCAATTAACATCTCTAAATTTATATAAGGTGATAGACGGTTCGAATAACATAAGGTTTGAGCTGAGGTATAACAATCGAACATAAGCATGCACACATATATGCATACATGCTACATGATAAAGAATTTATTTTTGAGAACTGCTATTTTCTGAAGTTCTTGACGGTCATGACGTAATCAGTTCATTTAGCAATACTCTATAATTTATGTGGCATATATATTAGAGCACTCATGACAGTTCCGACTGTATCAGAACCGTTAAAGATATCTAAAGAATAATTTTTCTGTTTTATTTTTCTACTAATTGCACTGATATGGACCATGTAGCAAGGGGATTTGCAACTGTAAATCACATAAAAAAAAACAGTTAGGGGCGGAAAAACGGACAAAGCCGGCCTAAGATTCTGGATGGGCCTAGATGTGGCCCAGTAAGTTCTGGCGATGCACCGGGCTACGAGACCATGGGCCAATTAATGTGTTAGCCGCAATATTACTAGAGAATCTATGGGCTTGTTCTTTGGTCATATATCCAGCTCCAGATAAACTATTATTATTTTCATTTCATTATGATTACTAGAAAATAAGATGTTTTTCATCCTTGATGGAAGTGGAACAATAAGAAATCTACAGAAAAAAAAAAAAAATGATTTTTCAGGGCCGTCCGCAGTCCCTCGGAATGTATGCACACATATCATATTTTATAAGGGATTGCTAACAGCAATAACTGTATCCAACTTTTATAGCTGAATAATATCAGTCCTTTATACCCAACTTTTATAGCTGCTGCGGGGTCGAAGAGTGATATCGTAACAAAAATCACATAATCAAATCCTTGAGTGCTTAGTTGAAATACCTCTGTTTTTGCTAAAAAGTTCCGAAGAATATAAATGCCGATATGTATATAGTTAACAGCGTGTAGGGAGTAATGCATGTTCAGGTTTCAAAATATAAGAGAGGGTGTTTCATTTCCACAGCCAAGACATGTATGTGTCCTTTACTTTTATTTTTTGATATTAAAAAGAAAAAAAAATGTATTTTTAATATGTTTTTTTTTTATATAACTATTATAACAGATAAATCGACTCATATTCTACCAATAGAAAAATTTCAGCTTTTCAGTTTGGACAAGTCTGAAGGTGCATTTTACTCTTTATGGATTATAAAAGAAATAAACCTCCAATATTTTATGGATAGTATTTGCGTAATTTAAACCCGTGATTTCTACTTTTCCGATCGTTCGTCCTATATTCTTACGCATCGAATTAGAAAAAAAATTGTATTTCGTCAATATATATATATATATATATATATATATATATAATCTCACCACCACACCTCTTCTCCTCGTGGCACATGGCAATTAAACTTATAACTTCCTCTCCTGTTAGTGTATCCTCGCAAATGGATGGATGACAGGGCAAAATCTAACATGGTTTTGACTTCTCCTTAAAACAGTTAGTGTTGACTTTAGAGCTTATCGCTAATTTAATTGGGTAAAAACCGGTCGATCGACCAACTAATATTAGTCCAGCTAGTTAATAAAATCGGATGTCTGGAGAAGATCATGATCTATCTCTCGTAAAGGATAGATTGAAAGTTCGAATTTTAATAACATATAATTGGAATGGTCTATCGTTTACCGCTCAGTATTATGTCAACATATATGATAGAAATCGAACTCGACGGTAAAAAAAAAAAAAAAAAAAAAAAAAAAAAGAAAAGAAAAAGCAAGTGGATTGCTAACATGCAAATTTTTATTTCTACTTTTAATGTGTGCATACATACTAAAGCTTATTTCGTATGAGTCCATTATTTTTGAGGCATGAAAGTTGTAAATTGAAAGGAAATGCGGTTGTTCAACCTTTTTTCTTTTTTTTTTTTAATGAATGTATTAATCGCTTTTTATTTCTAAAATTTGGTTTTATATATAAATAACAAAAGTAAGTACGATTGAGGAAGTATTAGGATGTTTCTAGCTATGCATGTCCATGGAATCATTAATAAATTGTCAACAAATTCAAACGTATTAATTTTGAATATTATAGAGCACATAATGATCTTTTTTCTAATTCAAACTTATATATATTGAAATGATTTTCTAACTTGTTCACAAAAGCAAAATTTTTGCCAACGTTTTTTCAAAACAGGAATTTTTTTTCGACAAAATTCCAAATTCGTTAACTAAGAAAATGGACAACTCATTTGTTTAAGAATCGTTTAATAGCTAGAAACAAACCATATGATGCAATTATATCTTCATTCTTTTCATCGATCCATTTAACCACCAAAGCCATATAGGAACTCTCTCTCTCTCTCTCTCTCTCTCTCTTATAATATAAGATAATATTTATTAGTATTAGTATTATAGTCTTATTATAATAATATATATATATTATATATATATATATATATAGATACATACAATGACACAACACAGCACAGGCATTTCCAAATATAAAAGGGCATATATTATAAGCCTTTTGGATTCATGAAAGCCAAGTAAGACTATAGGGAATATAAAATGAGTGAACCTTAGGACTAATTGGCAACCACATGCCACTTGCTTCTAATCAACCACAACAAACTACTCTAGGCTTTTTTTTTAGCTTAACACATTTTTTAGTCCTTGTATTTGAGTCGAAATTCTAATTTTGACCTAAAATATTTATATACACCCTTCTTCATAGTGCTAGATCATGAGGTCTCGCGAAGGGGAAAAAAAAAAAAAAAAAAATGAAGAAAGGAAAAGGAGGGAAAAGAAAAAGAATAAAAAAAAGTAAAAAAAAAAAAAAAAAAAAAAGAAAAAAAAATTAAAAAGAAAATAATTAAAAAAAGAAAAAAAATATTCATATCTTCTTCATAGTGCTAGATCATGAGGTCTCGCGAGGAATTACATATCATTTGATTTATTTTTTTTATTCAGTTTGAATATTAAAAGTGAAAAAGCCCACAAATCTAGTTGCAACCCAGACAATGTTTGGGATCTGATCAGATTCAAGTTCGGTGTCAATCCATAACATTCACTCCTAAAAAATACTTCTGAAAATGGAAAAATACTCTAAATTATAAGAAGAAAGTCGTCCGACTCTAATTTTGAAATTTACTATGCAGTTATATTATTTTAAGCAATTCAATATTTGAATTTTATAATACAATTTAAGCTAGCAGGGAATATATATGCAAAGTTACATGCATATATATATATATATATATCACAGATCTTATAAGTCTCCTAAGTTGTAAATTGCACTTGGAGGCAACAAACTAGTAACTACCCTTTGTAGCACATGGTAGGTAGGTACTCACTTCTAAATTCTTTGCCATTTCTTAGTTGTGTTAATGTCATTGGATCCTCATATACGATCTCTTAATTTAATACTTCTTTCATATCCAATACAAAACCTACGGCAGTTAGTGCCGACGGTTGTTAGGATATGGATGATCCGGGAAAATTAGATTGAGCATACAAGACGGAGATGGATTTGGTGCGGTATACAGTGAGATTTAGTACGATATACAGACAAGAGTAGGAATACAAACTATTATTTCATCGAAAATATTAGGGGTTAGAGGTATGACACCCGCGTATCGGGTACCTTAATTTATACAAGAATTATTATGAAAATAAACGAACCAAATCCTATGTAAGCATTGGAAGAATTCATAAAGGTTTGAATTTGAACTAATAGAATTTGGTAATATTAATCCAAAATTAGGTTTTAAAAAAGGCCTCATGTAGGGATGTCAATTGGACCGAAAATGAGCGATGGATCACTTCTTATCTCCAACTCCAAACTTAATTTTAGTTCTCCGTTCCTATCCCTATCCTGTCCCTGACAGGAAGGGGAATATCTAATTTCCATTAGTTTTTTCAAATCAAAAGTATATATATATATAAACCTGGAGCATGGTTGGCAATCCCATGTTCAGTGATTCTTTCTTAACAACCAAGTCAGATTCCCGTGTGTGGCTCCAGCGATCAGCCCTCCTATCGTCAAGCACTACACCACTTGCTCCAATAAACTAAACTCTTAAAAAAAAACTCAGAAAAAGTTTTAAAATAATTAAAAAATGCGACTAAAAGCGCGCGCTCGAGGTCTCAATCTGTCTATATAAACTGAAGCAAGACATTCCGAAGACATACGAGTTCTTGGGGAGATAAAAGTACAAGTTTAGGAGTGAATAGCAGTCTACATGGCTTCAATGGTGCTTAAGTTGTTGCTTCCCTTGGCCATTATGTTACCCTTGGTTGTGCCTTCCATCGATGCCGCGTATGGCTTAGATGTAGGGTACTATGCCAAAACTTGCCCTAAGGCAGAGTTCATCATCGGCGAGGAGATCGCGAAGGCTCTAAAAGTTGCTCCATCCCTCCCAGGTCCCTTGCTCAGGCTCCACTTCCACGACTGTTTCGTTAATGTATGTATACGTAGATATCGTCGACATATTCGCGATGAAAATGTCTTACCATTCGTCCTAGACACGTGTATATATGAATAGAAGTTAATAAACTCATGCAATATTAATGTGCAAATATATGTACATGCAGGGGTGTGATGGCTCGGTCCTGCTAAATGCGACCGATGGGTTTGCAGAGAAGGACGCACCGCCGAATTTGAGCCTCAGAGGCTTCGGCTTGATAGACCGTATCAAGGAAAAGTTAGAGAAGGCATGTCCCGGGATTGTCTCGTGCTCCGACATCCTTGCTGTTGTTGCAAGAGACGTAGTTTACTGGGTAAGCAGCATCTAGTTCAGGTTCTAGGAAATGCATGTGATGTTATATTTTTTCAGGCTAAATTATGTACATAATAGCCTCGGGCGGGATAGCTCACCTGATGAGATAGGTAGCTCATAAACCACCACTAACGAGTTCGACTCTCCTTGCAGAATAAGAATTTTTTCTGAGTTTTCGAAAACATATTTTAAAAGTTGTGGAAATTATATGCGTATACTTTCAACGGTGTGTCAGGAGACAACGCATACCCGAGTTTTATTTCTTGACTATAGTCCAAAATTTTCAGTTAGAAAAGTATGTCGTGTGAAATAATCTGTTGTTTGCCATTGCGAAATTTTACCTCGTCATCTAAAAAAAAAGTGTATATTATAAATTTAATGAATTTTGTTGGATGTGTGATAATATTTTTGCAGTCCAAGGGACCAAGATGGGAAGTGCCATTGGGAAGAAGAGATGGGAGAAGATCAAGAGCTTGGGACTGCTTTGGCAACCTGCCACCAGCAGCAGCTGACATGAACATGCTCAAGGCCATCTTCAACAAAAAGGGCCTTAATTCCAAGGATATTGCTGTTCTCTCAGGTAAGAAAAATAAGTTCATATGTGTCGTCAAACATATTCTGGTTGGCATGTTGGTTACTCCTAAATTAAAACAATGTCTATCTACGCATGAATGTATCAGTGAAGATGTTATTCATGGCCTCAGAAATTATTTTTAGAAAAATTGTTGAAAATTTGATGATGTTTTTCATTTTTGATGTGTTCTACAATATTGTAGTTTAGTTTTTTTTTTTATAAAAAAAAAAAGAAGATAAATATATATTATTGAACTGCCAAAATCATTGGATAAAAAATGCGCTGAATAATAAATATTTGAGCTATATATACTTCAGTGTCTGTTAAGTACATTCTTCACATTTTTTTGAAAACCGTTAGGTCACGAAGTTGTAGAGCGCATCAAAACAAATTACATTATAGTTACCTTTTTTTCTAAAATAATTATAAAATTTCTTTTTCCTGAGGCCAGGGATATATTTTAATCGAGGCTCTGCACTGCAATCCTCATAACGTAGTAAACGGTTTACCTTTACGTACTAGACTCTGTCTACATGCATGCATATCAATAAACCATGCAAAAACAACATGGCCCTTAGAAGGGACACACACACACCAAAAAATAAAAAATAAAAAATAAAAATAAAAATAAACTTCGAGGTGAGGCTATGGCTATACCCGAACCAGTAAACAACTTTAACATCGCCCGGAATTTGCGGGAGACGATACGACTTGAGCTATAAGTGATTAGTGCGCGCATATATATTTCATAATTATTACTCGTAAACATAATATAAATTAGTTGCATTATGACAAAATAATTTGTTTGGTGAATGCGAACGTGACAACTAGTTTTATATTTTCTCCAACATACCTAACTAATCATGCAAAGGGTATGTAATATTAAAATGATTAACAACTAATCGTATTCGGGTTTTTTTTAATAACAGGAGGACACACGATCGGGACATCGTTCTGTTCATCCTTCTCCTCCAGGTTGTACAACTTCACCGGCAAGGGTGATGTCGACCCGTCGCTCGACAAGCACTACGTGCCGAGGCTGAAGAGCAAGTGTAAGCCCGACGATCTCTTTACGAGGGTAGAAATGGATCCGGGGAGCTATAAAACTTTTGATTCAAGCTACTACAAATTAATCCTTAAGAGGAGGGCGTTGTTCAACTCCGACGAAGCCCTTCTTTTAGATGCCGAAACAAAGGCATACGTCGAGACCTATGCGAAAGGATCCCCTGCGCAATTCTTCGAGGACTTCGCGGAGTCCATGGTTAAGATGGGAAGCATTGAGGTTCTCACAGGCAACAAGGGGGAGATTAGAAAGCATTGTGCTCTTGTGAACTAATTATCACTTGTTAGTTTTCAACCGTTTTAAAGAATTTATTTTCAACTTTTTTTTTGTAATTTTTGTTATATATTATAAATGTCAGGAGGTGGAAGAGTGTCGCAGTGTCGGTAGGTAGTAATAAGGCAAGCCATTATGTTGCCATTTTCATTCATATATAATATATACCAATCTTGACTTTTTTTTTTTGAAAAATAAATAATGTTCATTTGTTTATTGTAAAATCCTTACATTCCTACATATTAAAGTTTAAACTTTAACATATTTTTTTAATGTAATATTGTAATATTAAGTGCAGCTTTTTGGATGGTGTTACAAAGAAGAAAACAAGAGTGAGTGGTTGCCATGCATCATCAAATGAGTAATTAATTCAAGAGTATATTTTGTTGTTTTAGCATGATTATTCAATGACTATATAGTTTAATATTTGAAAATTGTTTCGATCTATATATGGTTGAAATAGTTGATACCAAAGTTTTAAATGCCGAACGGGGCGTGCCGGAGCCGCCAATCTCCGACACCGGGACGGTGTCGAACCGGCTAGCACCGTCCCCCTCTCTCTCTCTCGTTCTCCTTCTCTCTCTCTCTCCCCCCTCTCTCTCTCTCTCTCGCAAATGTTTTCGCCCGCATGCGGGCGCGACACGAATTAGTTGCGGTACTCCAAGCATACCTCGTCGCCTCGCACGACGCAATGTGCCTCCTTTGACATGACATATTTAATTTTTGCGATCGCCCAGCAGGCGCTCCATACGGCGGACCCGGCAGATACTACACAGCGCGGATCAGTGAGGCAGTGGCCTCTTATGTTCTCTCTCCTCTCGTGTTTTTCGTTAAACCAATAAAAACTCAATATCTCTTCCTTGTAATAACTACGATAATATTACTATATATATATATAAAAAAATATAAAAAGATAATATTTTCTTATATGCATGGCCAGCATGGCACGGTTGGCACATAGCAAACTTAAAATTTATCGAAATCAAGCAAGAAATGGGGGTTAAAACCTTGGTTAATACTCAGACAAATATTGTCGGTAAATAAAAAAAAGAAAGAACAGAATATTTGAATCTTAGTTCGTTATCCACTCTCATTAACTAGATCTGTCCGGAGGCAATAGGCGCTAGTTGCTCCCTCGTATACACAATATGCTCGCTTTCCTCATATATTGTTCGTGCCGAATGCGAGAGTGTTCAGTCGTAATCATATATCGCGCAAATATTATCCTCACACTCCCTCTCTCCTCTCTAACGCTTGCGTTAGAGGCCTCATGTAGCTCAACAAGGCATGTTCCTCAAGCAGTGACTCTGTAATATAATTCGACACCAGAGGTTTCTGTCGATTCGCTACGATACTCATGTGAGTCTCAGATTGCTTGCTCTCTCTCCGTAGAATAAATATTTTACTGATAATTGTATATATCACAACCATAATTTTACAGCTATAGATTTATATAATCATCTAGATATATAATATATATATGTAAATCATTATGTTATCATGAGTGTCATAATTTCATAGAATACTTTATTAAAACACTGAGACTCACCACCGCCATAATGCAAGATTGTGATAACCAGCAGACGCGGTCTGTTGAGAATCCGGCTCAACCCCTTCCTCAACATAGATTTTACATGTAAATTTTCCGTGTTTACTCCCTGAACTTTTGATCTTTACAGTGCGTCTACCAAATTTTCTGTCATATACACGATACACATATCGATTACGACAATATACGTTTTGAAGTTATAGTGTCTCTAGAATAGCAAATGTAATACTACAGTTTTGTAATGTCACTCACGCACGCTCAATGATACTTGCTTCTCAATGCCGAGGAAATCCTCTCTCGTACCGTTAACTCCTCCTCTCTGTTCTATGTCAGAATCCCAGCCGCGATAGAAGAGACTTATCAAGCCTGCCGCTTTCCGACGTTTTCGCATGGCGCACGCGACAACACAGATATATGATATCTTTTCAAACGCCCTACAGCTCGAGATAAGTACTCCACCTCACAGACCGTCTTGTCACTAAGTACTCATCTACTGGAACAGTTGTAACTTTGATGTCTTTTTTTCCTGGTGTGTTTTGTAACCATCCTAAGTGTGGTCGACTTCATATACTCTAAGCACATCCGTGAGAGAAGGGATCGATCTACAGCGACCTAATAGTCTGTACACGTCTTGTATTCAGCATACATAGAGAGCTTTGTAGGGACTTTTAGTATTATTCTCTTTCTCTGAAGAAACTACTCAAGAACACTTCAATCAAATATCTGAAACAAATGGTAAATGTGAACACATCAGCACAAATCACAAAAGAGATAACAAATATTAAAATTACCGCTCCGAATTTACTTGAAGACATATATATTATTGCTATATATATAACAGCGTCCACTACGCGGCTCTTATATATATATATAAATATTCCTTTTGCAGTCCATGACCTCATCATTTCCTTTCTTGTGGACAAAATACATCTGATCATCCTTTAGCATCCCATACGATATAACTTTTTACATGGGGGTATCGGAATTGCAAACTCTATGACTCCGTGTCCATTATCAGCTGTATAGTCCCGTAAAAGTGCGCACGCTCAAATTACCCCAAAAAGAAACTGAAAAAAAGAGCACGATAGAGATGAAACTAAACGAGAGAAATATACAAATTGCATCCGGCGATAAACATCTAGCCAAAAACTGCCAGCCAGTGATCAAACTTATGTACATAGAATTGCTGTCTGAATACATAACAGAGTGACATCAACACCCTCAATCCTACAGTAGTCAAGATAATGAGGTTAATCGACTGAACTAAATTATATAACAACGATCGCCCTTTTATACATTAATATGCACCCTCTTGCGAAAAGAAATTAATGGAAGTACCTTACGCGCTCTCGCTCTGTTATTTAGTTATGTATATCTAATATTCCTATTCAGACTCCTGCCTAATTACTCGTTCATACGAGCTCAGACGTCAGTTACTGACTCCGCAGATATACGTAGCGGCATGCAACCGAGATTTCATCAATCCTGTGCGGTATCCAGGCTCCCTACCATCTGGCCCCTTGAGATCTTTATTTTATTCCGTGCAATCCTTGTAGCGAGTCTTGGGCCTCCGGGCCTCTCTCTCTGTTTCTTTCTTTCTCAGGCGTACCGCGGCCTGGTACTGCCCGCAGTCGGTGCTTGCCATCGATCGTCTCCCCTCTCCATACCAATGTACGTATCCATTTCGCGCGCGCGTCTTATCTGCTCTCTTAGTCTTCAACGCTCTTATCTAAATCCCGTCGCCTGCTTTCTCATGCCATCACGTCAGTGAAGTCTTGCTCTTTCTACACCTCACTCTGCGTGACCTCATGTTAATAACAGATACCTGTCATACATGACCCACCCGATTCCAATCTCCATATGCGTTCACTAGACTTCTCGGAAGGGAGCATCTAACAAGTACGTAGCACGGCAAGCTCCTGCTAAAATATTGTGGATGTCGCGGATGACATACAGAGATAACAGCCTCAGTATCGAGTTGACTATAGCAAACTCTCTTTTTCTCGATGTTGCTTCTCCTGCATTAACGTGTGTGGTTAGACACACTGTGCCCCGAACGGTAGGTCTGTGCCCCAACGGACTTGCGGCCTTGAGTGCAAAATCCTCGCCCCAGATGAGAGTACCACCCTAACGAGTCCTTCGCTTCTGGCCCGCTATGTACACTGGAAGGCTTCTTATCTTCACATTCTTCTCTCATTTGTGCAAAGAGATATGAAGTACCATGAAAGATATCGATCAGCATACGCTTGAGGTGAGACCGTTTGACAACATCCCCCTCGCGGAAGGCGAATCACGCTCCACACCTGCCTCGTTGCTTGTCGGGAGCCAGGGCCATGAAGACCATATACGGACATGTTTCTTGTAGGAGTGTCTCGCATACTAGAGAGCACGAGAATAAACCATTTTGTGCGTGTGCGTGGCTGAATACTGCCCTCTCTCTAAAAGAACTTCTACTCGGGCGTGGCCAGGATCACTATCTCAGAAACAACAATAACATTGTATACAATCAATAAAAATAAAAACAAAAATAACACACGACTTCCATACACATTAACAGTGAATACTATGCGGATTTGACAAAGAGAGTAGGTGCATGCTTCTCTCCTCTCTCGTGCGCGTTACTCAAATACAATAGGATAGTTCATATACGCGCTTCTGTCACCACAGTCGTGCTTGAGGAAAACTAGTCTTTCTATGTTCCTAGGCATCCTATGGTCCTCATATATAAAGAAACGTAATTTTCTCCACTGTGGCAAACCTACCTCTACCAAATTGTGACAATAGCAGAACTATCATAACCAGCTCTCCATCTCTACTACTTATGAATGTACTGGTATCTCCTCGCATCCACTCGTATTCCCTAGTAGATCTTTGAAAGTAACACACTTTCCCTGCTTCTGTGCGGTGAGCATATGCAGTATCATAAACATATGTTAATAAATGAAAGGTTTGGGATCCGACACCAGGTCCTGACTACTTTTTTAGACTTCACAGATCGTCTTCGTGCATACAGTCTCAATTCATTTAGTATGACCTTATGTCTACGATATTATCTAGCATTCCCTCCTCTGTATGGTACTATCTGATCGCTCGTTGATTGTTACCCGCATGCTCACGTCAGAACCATTTTATATACATTCTATCTAATTTGCATATAAGGTCAGAAGAAGACTAGATCTTTCTGGATTTTGTCAGGACAAAAGCAAGCTAGTTTTCGCATACCGTCAAGATTAGACCTAATTCTGCCAAATCCTTGTTTAACATAGGAGGAAAATATTATCGATGTTTCTTTCAGACATTTGAACATGGACAAATAAAAAGAGGTCTTGCCTGCCATAGCATGCACAGCATAGACTCCATTTGATTCCTCGCCACTGAATCCCCAATGAATGCCAGTGTCTTACCCCGCATCAGTTCTAAAAATTTCCTGCCATCGAAACGGGGAAGATCACATTGGTCAGGCTTCCATCTCCAGTTCTCATACTCCTTATCAGGCCTCCCATTGCCCTGACAGTTCTGCATCTGGGTGATGATGGGGCAAGTGTTGTTTGAATAAATAGGTCCAGCAGAATCGTAAAACCACTTTCCTATGTAGAGGTCACAACTCCCTGTAAGACAGCATCAACGATATTCAGGCCAGAGCAGAAAACTATTGAAGTCGACAAAATGTGCTAGGACAAAGTAATAAACACAATTTTATCATAGTTAACAAGTTCATGCATGGAGATGCATATTACACAGGCAAAACTTGGATTAAATGTTAAAAGCAGCGCAATTACCGTAGACCTGTACTACATCTCTGCGCGGATTGAGAGAGAGACACACAGCGGTATCTTCCTGGTGCCGTGCGCCTCAGCGCGTAGTGCTCCAGCCATTCTTGTGTTAACATTTCAGATCCCGGGCGACTGATCGGCCGAATCTCTCTCCTTTCTTACTCCTTATTGCCAGGAGCATACGTGGTAATGCCCATTTGACCAGCCGCTATATATTTTATTTGTTATTATTAAAAAACAAAATAATATATTACGTTACATTCTCAAACCTTTTAATTAAATATTTCTTTTTATCCGGTGCGTGTATCATCTCAGTGCCGACAATACCTGCCGGGAATAGGGCGAGAACTCTCCGCATAGCCGCTTGCCATGCCACTCGAGGATACACACCAGATTCGGTAAGAAATGACATGAACTTCTTTATCCTTGGTACAAGGACAGAGTGCTTCAGTTTATCGGCTTAAGATCACCCGATAGCTGCATTAACCAATATTTATTCTCTTCATTCAAATTTTCTACTAAATATAAGCCTCCTTCACTACTGTCTTGAAACAGAAACACAAAGCAAGCTACTTTACAATGTTTAGAAATGAGATGCTTCTATTTCTGCTATTATAAACTTATGCTCTTACAAGGTTAAGCAGTTTCATTTCTCCCTTGCTCATTTATCATCCCTTCTTTGTCGAACCCGGTCCTCCTTAGGATCTTTTCTTTCATCTGCAACAAATGGTGTTTTTTATTTATCTGAATATTATTTTTTAGCAAGCTATATTACAAGGTTCTGCTATTTTGTTTATTCATCAATTATAGCTGATACCCTAGTAACTGATCGTCAACAATTATGTCACTGGCGTGCTCTGTATTTGTATGTCAACTGTAAAAAGCAAAAAATTGTATCGTTTCTAGAAAATAACGGTGCAAATAGACAGCCTTATAGTACAAACTCTAAAGAAATGATATTTAAGAACGATGGCATGCATGACAACCTAGACACAAGAGGAACGTCTACAGTAGAAAGTAGACAAAAAGAAACACAGCAGAGGTTAAATGATTAGGGAAAACTCAAAAATACAAAATTCGGCTAGTAAGCATACTACGTATGATCTTTTCCACATCCAGATAATACAAATTCGATATTTTTCATGTTTAACATGTTTCTTTTCAAGATAGGCATTGCAGTAATGAATGGATGAGGCGACCGCAAATTAAACCGGGGGGTACACAGATCATGTAGGCACACAAACTAGACGCTATTCCTAATATCTGCAACTATGTTGATTATAAAGGTTCATAAATACCAACATCTATTTCAAACTATACAAATTATCGACAATTCTACAAGTAGAATTTTATAAGGATAGTGCCTAAAACAGAACATTATTTCTATAATTATTATTCTATATAGGAATACATCTAGAATTAGCATTATATATTTCCTCTTATACATTTCATATATCTATATATATGATAGGGTATGTAACCACTTTTTGTAACAAATAATATATCCATCAAATATATTTTTCATCACAAGGATTATCAATCTGCATATCGTGTGTCGTTTCTCTTTAGAATTTATAAACTTGTAGTAGAATACACCAACACAAGAGATGGAGCTCATTTTGAAATCAACTTATCACTCGACACAGAAGGACCTCTTAGAACAAAATTACAATACGAGACGAGAAACATAATAACCATCTTAAAAAATCTTTAGAAGCTTCTGCCATATGAAGTAACTAAGTGTATCATGGACAAGTGATGGAAAAAATAATATACTTGAATCAATTTTCTGATGTCGAGTTGCCTCTAGCAGAGGTTGAGATGCATCCAGGAGCAGTTCATACGGAGCAGCGGAGTCATCGACATGATTTCCAGAAGCATCACTATTATTCCCATTACCATTTTTTAAAGAGTTGGCCTCCTCGACTTTAACACTACTCTCTGGTACTGCATTACTTACATTCCCTTTTGAAGTCTGTACAACAACTTCCGATTTATCCTGTGATTCTGATCGGGAACTACTTGACCCGTTGAATTTAACACCTTCTTGTCCATCTATCGAAGATTCTTTACTGGTCATAGAAACTGTACGATTACTTTCCATAAGCATCACTGTAAGTTCATTTGTTTTGTCTATCCCAAGAAGATAACCTTGGAGAGTTGAACCAACAGAGTTAGCAACAAACAGCTGGGTCATAACGAAGATAAGAAAAGCAAATATCCCCGCACAAAGCACAATAAAAGAGATCGATCGTGGCAGCGCCATCAAATTGGAGATGGCCTTTGGCGAAGCTGTTGACATCATCGTTTACTTTCGAAGCAACTATAATAAGAATTTCATGAATTCATCTAGTTTTCAACAAAAGAACCTCCTTTTACCGAATAATACAAAAATCTCATCTTCCTTGCATAAACAGTTCAAATTAGCATTCTTTTTAGCCAAATCTCAAATAACTATTGAAACCAGAAAGGACAGAACGTTCAGACGTTTAATCGTAAAAATTGATCATATGTACCAGCCCAAATCAAATACGAAAGCTAACTTATGTCAGAAATTTCGATTCTCAAAGAAAATTCAGCTAGACCTCTGACGAAACCTCACGAATGCTCCAAATTTGCATTAGCTCAATATAAACTTGCCCTGTATTCATCTCAAACTTATTAAATTAGAGTCGAAGGCCTCAAAGACGTAAATATGAGCCAGACATAGAAATGGCATGGCGGCGATGGAGAGGTTAAGGAGCTCAGCGGCGACGACGCGGTGGCGCTGGCGGTGGCGCTGGGAAGATTAGAAGGCTATACACAAGAAAAATGTGATACCGCGAACAGAAGAGAGGGCTTCTAAATAAGTTGACAACCTTCACAAATAGGAATATTACATAATTTTTAACAATAATTTTAATATTTCTTTCTTGACCAAAAAAAAAACAAGGGAAAATTGCATTTCAGCCACTCCGTCAAAAGTTCAGACAAATCAGCCCCTCAGACGCCGACGTGGCAGCACGTCAAAATTGCATATCAGCGTCATCTGTCAAAAGTTCGCGCAAATCACGTCAGCATTTTTAGGGGCTGCTTTGCACAAATTGGAGAAACCGGGATGTAAATTATGCATTAATTTTTTTTAAAATGTATTTATAAATATATTTTTAAATTTTAAAAAATTAGTGCTTACAAAAACTTTGGAGTCTCAGACTATATATTTTAAAAATAAAAATAAAAACAAAAATATATTGCACACTATATTTATTTTTCATATTTAACATATTTTATTTATTATAATTTTTATAGTATATCAAATTTTTTCAGACAAAATCCCTTGCACTAGGAATAAAAATTGTATATAAATCTTATGATGGCATGTAAATTTTAGGATAATAACCAATCTAGGCCATCAAAATTATACCATGGGTTTGCACGTGCCGCGTTCTGTAAGATATACATCTTAGAAGCATATGAAGATACTTGCAAGAGGAATGTGATATTTTCTTTGCGGGTATACGATAATATTTAATCTAATTCATTAGAATCAATGTGTCGTAAAAAAAAATAATATTATTAATATTATATATCAATAATATATGTTATACATTGCTTATCAGCTAAGGAGATGTGTGTTCTTCCCTGTGGATACATATGCTTGGATGCATGTTCTTTTTTTTATTATTTACTTGTTAATCAATAGATAAAGATTATTTTAAGTAGGACCCACATCTAATTGGGTCCATAGAAATATATTTAAAAAAAAAAGTTTGTAGGGCTTACAAGTTACAACAATGCCGTGCGCCATCTATTTTTGACGTGGTTTTTTCCTCTCAATTTATTAAATTTTTGAAATTTAAAATTATATTGGTGTAATTTTTAAAAAAAAATTATTAGTAGTATTATGGGTTAGATTTACCGTAGATGATAAAGAGATTTTTTGTGACATTTTACTGTTGTTTGTATATTGTTTAATGATCATTCTCCTAATGTTTATATTGACCATTTTTTAGAAAAATGTGTAATGTGACCATTTTTTAATTTTAATTTTAGTTTGAAACTATTTATAGATATTCCAAATAAATCTATAAAAGTCATAGTATTTTATTATATTTTAATAAATTAATATCTTTTTTGATGAAGATAACAAGTATTTTTCGAATCCTGGTTATATAGGAAGAGAGACGACCTTTTCAAAATCTAATTGAAATTGTTAAACAAGGATATTATCGATCATACAGCCCTTTCATTTGTACCTTCTCAATATATACTCTTTATTGAATGAATATATTTCAGTAGCACCATAAATATACAAATTAATTCAGTTTAGGAACATTTATTTCATGATTCGTAGCAAACATTAAATTTTGTCTCCTATATTAATTATATATCACCACATAACTTATTATATTATAACTACCTTGGAAGGTCATTAATTTTAATGTACGAAAAAATATTAGATCAGTTTGCAACTTTTTCTATGTGATATCATCAAAATAACTATTTATCTGGGCTTTCTTACTTTTTTGGATGGAGAGAAAAATATGATAAATATGTTTCATGGAACGATATTACTTACATTGTTTGAGAAAAAAAATGATATTACTTACATAGATTTGCCTGTTTTTTTTTGAAAGAAATAAAAGGCATTGGGCCTTACTATCACCTTCGGCATAAACGATGTTTGCGATGCAGTTGAGGCCGCATGCTGCCCCACCACTCTCCCGATGCCGCGTGTTCTCCCTCCACTCTCTTACCGTCGACAACCTCTTCTTGCACTTACGATGTGCTACAGATCCATATGATAAGAAATCGATGACCGAAATGAGAGGATCAAAATTTTCTGCATATTTTTTGGAAATAATTTTTTTTAAATTCTTTTTTTGAATATTTTATGCAAATGTTCTCAGTTAGCATCTCAGATATTTCACCGTTTCTTAAGATATCATAGTCATTCCATCGACAGGGTCTTGCAATTGTTACATAACCATAATTTAGTAAATAGATATCAATGTATAAGAAAATAAATAAATAAATAATCATCATCTTAAGATAATTGGGACTTCTAATTCCCATACACCAAGCATTTCTCTTGGTTGACATAAGATACTAGAAATTTTGAGGAAATTTATACAAGATATATTTTCACTACTATACAAGTTTTTTTAAGAAATTTTGAATTAAACAAAAATAATATGATCTACAATTTTGATATTCAATTTTTTTAAAAAAATATTTTTTTTAATATATATATATAAAGAGAGAGAGAGAGAGAGAGAGAGAGAGAGAGAGGATGTAAAAATAAGAAGATCAGTTTATTTGTAACTCACAAATTAATGCAGGGACTGATCTGTAAGTTTTCAAAAATTTACACCATAATATGAGCTGGGTGATTCGATTATTTGTTTTCTGAAATTTTATGAAGTGTAGGCCTTTGAGTTTGTATGTAGAAGATCCGAGTATATGAGGAGTACTAACTGTGGATTTTAGTGATTTGTGAAGGTCCATGTATATGAGGAGTACTAACTGTGGATTTTAGTGATTTGTGAAGGTTCATAAAACGATATTGCCGTCCGGCCGATCGAATTTTTCAACGTAAAGCTCATAAAAAATATCGACATTTACATTGACCCAAAAAAATGAAACCATCATTCACATTTTTCACAACACAATTTTATATCAGAGTCCCCATAAATACTATTTATTGATAATGTGATGGTAATTTGAACGTTTAACCAACTTGAAAATGGAGTTGCTTCCCCAAATAAATCTTTTTTGATAAATAGTTACAAGACACGCAGTGATTCTCCTCTCCAAAGTAGCAAAATTGTCGAATCTCAGCAATATCCGGTTGGAAAATTTTATTGTATATCGTTCAGTACGTATGTGGTCGAGATATAATATATAAATCGAGTATGACGATCAAGACAAAAAAAAAAAATTTCTAAAAAAAGTAAACTATTTCTCGATTTGTGCAGGACCTATTAATATTTTCTGAATCTTTCCAATTTTATGGGATGGCTTGCTCATGTAATAAGGTAGACTTTTCCTCTCATATCTTTATGTAGATCAATTATCACAATGATTTGTGTGATATTAAAATTGAATTACATCTTTGTAAAATATCTCTATTGGTTTTTAATAATGTATAATAAAAGATAATATATATTACTTTGATAGTATGTACATAATATCTCTATTGGTTTTTATTACATTAAAAGATATTATTTTCGTTCTAATATCAAAGTTTACTGTACTTATATATAATACATGTAATTTAACCTTAGACTTTATGTTTTACAAATTCAATTTACTTAACCTTTTAAATTTGAAAAATAATTAAATACACACGCCAAATGCTTTCACTAGATTAACAAAGAATGCGATGTAAAATGTTTGAAAGCTACATAACTATATAAGATGACAACATATTAATTATTATTATTTGTATAAGATGATCATATAATATATATATATATATATATATCTTAATCATATAATATATATATATATATGTATGTATGTATTTATTAGTTTTGATTATCTCTCACAATAATTGGTGTAAATACCAAGAAATTTACGCTTATACCTAACATTTTCTTATTTGATATCTATCATATTATATATTCATGGCTTCCCAAATCGAAACCACATCCAATAGCAAATTTCAGCCCTCTCTCCCTCTATCCCTGTCTCTTTCTCTCTCTCCTCTATCTTTCTCTTTCATGCAACAGCATTAACACACTCCACCTTCCTCACATTTAATGCCGTTGCACCCTCTCCCTTTCCTCCGCAATAACTCCTCTCCTCAACCCCAACATCATCTTCAACCAGCTGTTCATTTCCCCTCCTCCATCTCTTCCATTCTGCAGAGCTCCCTCTGATGTCTTCTCATCTACTTCTCCATACCTCCTCTTCGATATCATCACATTGATGGAAGAACCCTAACCCTAACATCTAATCTTCTAGGGTATCTCACTTTCAAAGAAAGAGGAGAGAGAAGGGCGAGAGATTGTCCCTGGATAGATCTAAGTTTTCTCCTTATTTTCTCGTTGATCAAAACTCGTAGGTTATCTCTCTCTTTTCTCTCTCTTCCAAAACCCTAGCTGTAGAGAAAAAAAAAAACTTATCGAAACAGAAGAAACTTTCAGGGGCTGCAAGAACTCCGGTTAAGAGAACTTAGAGAAGGAGTACAAACAAGTTCATTTCGAAAGAAGAGGATACCAAATTAGGGTTTTCTAGGTAGGAATATGCCATCAGGGGTCATGATTCCAGCAAGACATGTTCAGTCCATGATCGGAAGGAATGGCGGCGGCGGTGGCTTCGGGTCCTCGTCTTCGCTGACCCTCGGCCAGCAGGTCGACGAATATTCCAGAATCGCTTATGTATATATACACATCCCTTTTTCTTAATTATGTTTCATATTAATGAACATTCTATAAGCCTTCAGTTGCCTTTTAATATATAGTTTTTGTTTTAGCTACAAGGTTCATGTATATAACTATATTATATATATAATGTATAATTTAATGGTTAAACTGACGCATATATCAGAGCATGCATGGTTGAATGTTGAGATAAGGAGTTTTTATACCGATATAGATTATATACTGGATATATGAGAGAGAAGGATAGACTTAAGTCTTTCCTCTAGACCTCTTCTTCTGTTACAGAGATTTACTGATATTATAATTTCATCGTATTATTTGTTTTTTTATTTATGAAGCTTTTAAACCATTTCTTCTTCAAATCACTACATCTTTCAACAAAAGTCCATTACAGATCCAACCTTTGAACGCAGAATGAATGATTCTCTAAAACCTCTTTCAACAAAAACCTTGGAAAGAAAATTTAATGGAATAATCCAGTGAAATTGTATCCATGATTCTTACTCGATCAGTAGGCCAATTCCACATACTGTCATGATTACTTATTTCTAAGTAAGATGTAAATTATGTCGGTAGATTTTGCATCTCTAATTATTTGTTTCGGATATAAATAGACATAAAGGTTTTGAACTGTCACAAAATCGTAATTAAAGCTTACTATTTTCTCTGCAATAATTGAACAAATAAAGATTATTGTGGTTAATTACCAGAAGCTTTCATTTCTTTTTGCAATAATATACATATATGATTCATTTTCAGCCTAACATGTTGGATGGGCAACAAATTGCTCTACAACACCAACTAGAAATTGCACCGGCAGGCACGGCGGAGAGCAATGAGATGCTCCGCCTCCGCGAAGATGATTTAGGGAGCAAGTCTGGCAGCGATAACTTGGAAGGAGCCTCCGCTGGTGAAGATCAAGATCCGAATCAACGGCCAAAGAAGAAACGATATCACCGTCACACACAACATCAGATCCAAGAAATGGAAGCGTAAGATAACTGAAGTGATTTTTTTTTTTTAATCTGAAAATCGTAACATATATATACTTGAAAAAGGAAAATAAACAACTAATGATCCATAAACATTCTTGACTCAAAATTTATTTATTTATTTTTTGTTGTTAGGTTCTTCAAGGAATGCCCTCATCCAGATGACAAGCAAAGGAAAGAACTGAGTAGAGAACTAGGATTGGAACCACTTCAAGTGAAGTTTTGGTTCCAGAACAAAAGAACCCAAATGAAGGTCCAGAAACCCTAAATTTTAAACTTCTTCTGATTGCACCATATCTTCTCATTTTCCTCATTGCATGTATATATTCTACTTACTTGGGGCTGAACTTATTCAATTTAGACCCAGCATGAGAGACAGGACAATCAGCAGCTACGATCGGAGAACGAGAAGCTTCGGGTGGAGAATCTGAGGTACAAAGAAGCTCTGAGCAATGCCTCATGTCCCAACTGCGGCGGTCCAGCTGCGCTCGGCGAAATGTCCTTCGACGAACACCAGCTTAGAGTTGAGAATTTGCGGCTAAGGGAGGAGGTATGTATATTTTCATCATCAGCGTCATCTCACTTTCTTGTACTAGAATTAGAATGTGATAAGTCTAGAGTTCCTAAATTTGTCCCAGAATATGCTTCTCAAAGTTGAACTAGCTTGATTTTCAAGTGAATTAGAATAATTTTTTTAGGAGACATCATATGACAATTTTGGGTGATTTGTGCGTTACTTATAAGACTAACATAAAGTGGAGATCTTATATTCGAATCTCGTAAGTGCTACTCGTAAGGATGTAGAAAATTTATCTCTTTTCTACTCTGTAGAAGATAATACGTCAATACGGACATTCAGACCTGCTCAGACTGAAATGTTAGGGCTTTTTGGTTGGTAGAACATTAATCGGTGCCATTCGTAGATTTATCTGTTACGACGGTCGCACAAAAATAGGCCGCTTATGGACAAAGTTTTTCCATGATAACCTCAAGAAAAAAAGCGAGTTTGATTGATTTTTGGATAATTCTGAGTTTATGTGATGGTTTGTTATTCTAGGTTTCTAACTCTACTACCATATATGATGGTTCTGTGAATTGGTGAACAGATTGACAGAATATCAGGAATTGCAGCAAAGTATGTAGGAAAGCCCCTGGCAAATAACTGTCCTTTGCTCCAACCTCCTACCGGCAATCTTTCGCCTTTGGACCTCACCGTCGGAGGCTCCGGCATGCAAGCGGGCGATAGAGGCGAGATGTTTGGAGCTGCGGATTTGCTTAGATCGATCACGGATACCCATCCCGAGATCGAAAAACCTATAGTTGTTGGACTCGCGGTGGCTGCCATGGAAGAGCTTGTAAGGATGGCCCAGCTTGGCGAACCTCTATGGATGCCGGGCATTGATAACTCCATGGAAAGGCTTAATGAGGATGAGTATTTGAGGACGTTCCCCGGTTGTGTTGGCCCGAAAACTATCGGATTGAAGACGGAAGCATCGCGAGAGACAACCATTGTTATTATGAATCATATCAATCTTGTGGAAATACTTATGAACACGGTAAGACTTTAAGCATAGCAACCAAACTCGACGGCCGTAGACACAAAAAAAAAAAAAAAAAAAAAAAAAATCTTCGTAATCTTATTGCAAAAATGTTAGGTTTCATTTAAGCATCAATTTTTATTTGTGTTTATTCTTGTGTAGAATCAATGGTCGTCGGTGTTTTCGGGGATTGTCTCAAGAGCAGTGACTTTGGAGGTTTTGTCGACAGGAGTAGCAGGCAACTACAATGGAGCATTGCAAGTGGTATTTGTTATTCCCACAATAAACCTATAAAAAGCAACAATTCACTAATATAAAGGCTTTTATGAAATTTTACTATATTTTTTAGAATATTTTTTTTATTTATCACTTATAATATTAATTCCAATTAGCTCAATTTTAAATGTTTCTATTATCAAATTACTGTTTAGCAATATGAACTGGATAGGCTAAAATTTCTGCTATTCATAACCAACATCATGTAGTTATGTGTCTTATTTATGTTCCACTGTGCAAAAATTAAAACATTTACGTCGCCCGTTCTTTCATCTCAACAACAACAACATCCGCAAGTCTCTAGCGAGTAGGATCCAGGGAGAAGACTATTTTCATAGAATCCTCGTCCTGAAATACCAACACGAAATCCACGAGCACACGAATCATAAAAGTTCGCGTCAAACTGGGTCCTGAGAATCACAATCACAAACACACTATCACTCATTCTTTGACCTACTTTCACAAAATCTAATGCATCCCTTCCACCCATCCCGAGAAGCTGTTTCTTCCCATTCCATCTGTAGTGGGTCTGTGCTCTAATAGCCTCTTAACAAATCATTTCTATGTCATAATCATACATTGCTCGTTACTGTATTATTAGCTAAATTTTCTGTCTAAATTGATTTTTTTTTCATTTTTGTTTTTTTCATTTTTGTTTTTTTCTTACTTTTTTTTCTTTTTTTTTTTTTTTTTTTTTTTAAGGAAAACGTTAACACAGTAGCTAAGCATGTGCTAAAGATATGTAATCCGAGTTAATTCTCAAAAAAAAAAAAAAAGGAAGAACCCAAGCAATTCCATATATTTCCTAGACTCCATGAGACAGTGAATTGGAGTTGGCATTATCAGATGAAATTATGTCCTTACAACTTAGCTTGTCCCCAATTACTATTCATAATTTTCCATAATTATTCTCCAGATGTCGGCGGATTTCCAAGTGCCCTCTCCCCTGGTTCCTACTAGGGAGAGCTGGTTTGTAAGGTACTGCAAGCAGCACGGCGCCGGTTTGTGGGCGGTCGTCGATGTTTCTCTAGACAGCCTACGTCCAAACTCGGTATTAAGATGTCGAAGAAGGCCATCGGGTTGCCTGATCCAAGAAATGCCAAATGGATATTCTAAGGTACGTAATGAACTTACTGTTATCAAAATTATATATAAGCATTTATAAATTATCAAAAGATATAATGTCTATAATATGTTTGAGATAATGCCTTAGCTTATAACTCGTTGAATAGATAAATCCACAAAATTGTTATTGAAACTAACTTTTTTAGCCACTGCTTCAACGTATGTAGGTTACGTGGGTCGAACATGTTGAAGTTGATGATCGATCTGTGCATAGTATATATAGGCCTCTTGTGAACTCAGGACTAGCATTTGGTGCAAAAAGATGGGTCTCGACTCTAGATAGGCAATGTGAACGACTCGCAAGCGTAATGGCTAGCAACATTCCATCGGGAGATATCGGCGGTAATACCCTTACTAATTCTTCTGCTTAACTTGAATTTCTATTCTGGAGTAGCAGGGCGCGCATCAGGAAGCCTCTTGATTTTTGGTTCGACTCTCTGTCATGCCAGCATAAATAAAATTCTGCTAGCGGATATATGCATATACGCCATCCCACGTATGACGGGTGGCTTCATCTTGGAGATCGTTTCAAGAATTGTCTCCTTCTGGGACGGATTTGGGTGCAGATTATGATGGCAATGCCTGTAGTTTTGTCAATCAACATCATATATAGCTGTACATTTGATACTTCATATGTTTGAACAGTATATATGATTTATATTCAGATGTTTTGCAAAAAAAATAATTATATTTAGCTTTTTATTTTTTTATTATTATTGCAGTGATTACAACAATAGAGGGAAGGAAAAGCATGCTAAAGCTAGCAGAGAGAATGGTGATGAGCTTTTGTGGAGGGGTATCGGCCTCAACTACTCATCAATGGACTACTTTGTCCGGAAGCGGCGCAGAGGATGTCCGGGTCATGACTAGAAAGAGTGTCGATGATCCCGGTCGTCCTCCCGGTATTGTTCTTAATGCAGCAACCTCGTTTTGGCTCCCCGTGCCGCCTAAGAGAGTGTTCGACTTCCTCCGAGATGAAAGTTCGCGAAGCGAGGTATATCATTTCAAACACCTTTCTTGTCCCTATTTTTTTTTGTTTTTTTAAGTATTATTTGCTAAAAAATAAGGTAATTTTCCTGTCACTGTAAAATCTGAACTCTAGATAAATCATATTCTATAATGAAAATAAATCTTCTAACAAATTAAGAATGCATGACTATGTAATCCAAAAGTTCGTTCGATCATTCTTCTCAACGATTTGTCATAAAATTTGCGATCGTGAATATCATTGTAGCAAAAGTTATGTAAATAAAGTCACACGCAAAAAGACACTATGAGCTACAAAGGGCAGTCCTCAAAATCATGAGAAAGACGACTGATGCATCCACTATATATAAGAGATAATAAGATTATTTTAGGCAGTTACTAGATACATTATATTAATTTAATTGTTAGTCAGCCACCGATATAATTTTTCAACGATAATTTTTCTCCAGTGGGACATTCTCTCCAATGGAGGAGTAGTACAGGAGATGGCTCACATAGCCAACGGTCGGGATCACGGCAATTGCGTCTCTCTTCTTCGCGTAAATGTAAGTGACCGATTCTCAAACTTCCGTCGATATTTCACAATTTCTTCATTTATTAACGTGCGTATTAAATCTCCTACTGTAATTCAAAGAGCACCAACTCGAATCAGAGCAACATGCTCATCCTGCAAGAAAGCTGCACGGACCCGACGGGCTCATACGTGATCTACGCACCCGTCGATGTCGTTGCGATGAACGTCGTGCTCACCGGCGGAGATCCAGATTATGTTGCACTCCTGCCATCAGGATTTGCAATACTCCCTGATGGACCCTGTGGAGCTCAGAATGGATGCACCGTTCCTGAGGTTGGAACGGGCGGGTCGCTCCTGACGGTCGCATTTCAGATCTTAGTCGATTCGATCCCGACCGCTAAGCTTTCGCTCGGGTCGGTTGCAACTGTTAACAGCCTCATTGCTTGCACTGTTGAGAGGATCAAGGCTGCTGTCTCTCCAGAGAATGCTCATTGAAGCCTCAAGATCATAATTGGTAACATAAATATTTGCATTTAAAGAAAAAAAAAACCTGCTTGTGGTTATTTAATTTTAATATCTTAAAATTGCAATTTATTTATATTAGAGCAATGCTAGAGCTCCCAAATTTTATCCTAGTTCTGACCCAAAATTCACTTTGGAAATTAGAAACTTTCTGCTCAATGTGACCTGGAATTCACTATGGCCAAAATTTTAGGAGCTCTAGTGTTTTTTTTTAGTGCATGAATTCATGATGTTTTTTGAGGATCCGAATGTCTTTCCGGAGCTAAAGCTCTGCAGCAATTATCTTCACCTGACTCTCTTAGAAGGATATTTCTATCTCAAGAGTATGTTATCGCGCGTACGCGTACCCGTCGGCGTAATATTTGCCGCGCAGCCGTCTTTCAAGATTATTGTATAAATTGAATGGATGGCCTATGCATAGTTTACTGATTGTATTAGTTCATGATTCTTAGAAGCTTCGAAGACTAATCCTATAAATATTTATTCTCTTTTATTACTACATTAAAATCATTAAATTACAGGAATAATGATTCTTTAAGTTGCTAATATATAAATATCTATGTATGTAGTGCAGAAGGCAAGGAACTTTGAGCTCCTCACAGCAGCACGGACAGTCAAGAACGCACCTCAAAAGTCCACTTGGAATGGTTCGGGCATTGACTATCTCTGTTCTAAGCTGTGTTGGTCAACCAATTCATGGAGTTCTAAGTCAACCATCACCTTCTTCAGTTAGTTTCTCTGCATTTAGAGCTTGTGTTGTTTATGAACATGTAATATAAAAATGTATGCTATATTCTAAGTATCTGTATCTGTCTTCGCGAAGTTTTGTCGAGATAGGTGAATTCAAGATGGGTTCATTATGCATTTATATCCTTCTCTTTTTTCACTGATTATTTCACTGGTAGTTGATTTTAGGGGGACTTGTGCACTGTTTTAATTTTACAAATAAGTTCTTTATTTTAAATTTGTATATTTTTGACATTCCCAAATATAATTTAGACTTTTTTTTTTGTACAGAAAAAAATTATTATAAATTTGGTAGATCATATTAATATTTTATTATTTCAATATTCCTAAAAAAAAATAATGTGATCTATTATTTATTTTAAGTATTCAAAATCTTAACATTAATGCATTTCATTTTCAATCAAAATGTAGGATATAAATTGAACTTGGTAATTATAGACACAAAAAAAAAATATTTTGGAATATTTTTGCTATCAATCAACAACAATAATAACATCACAGCCAAGTATCCTATCAAGACAGAATCAGGAAAGGATAGATATACACAGTTACATTCTGAATGAGGCTTTTTTTTTTTGGAAACCTCAGGTAAAAATATAAATTCAAGACACACAGATATGTACACACATAATTTACAGAACAAAAAGATCTTCCGAGCATACCTAACCCAAACAAGAACCACACACACATAGCATAAAATAGTAATAAAGTTAATAACATCACAAAATGGGATTTTATTTTTTCTTTTCTTTTCTTCTTTTTTTTTGGTTTTGTATAACTACCCAGCTCGATTTCTATCCTATGCATTGACAAAATCTGTTCTTCAAATTAAACCAAACCGTATAGATGAAACACCTTTCTTCAATCCATTCCTCAAATTGAACCATATCAAAAAACCTCAAGATCTAAGGTTCAATTGTGAACTGGGCTGAACAATAAGTCGGTTTCCATTTTAGAATATGGATCCCACTTGAGCACTTAAAATGACGAATGGTTAATTATGTATCAGACTTTCTATTTTTAAAGAACTATATATATCAATATCTAAAAATAGATAAATGTCTGACATTGTGATACGCGCATCTCCACGTGGTCACTTTTTTTTTCTTTTCTAATATTGATTTACATATTTTTTAAAAAGAGAGTTAATACGTAACTCTCCTAAAATGAAGGGATATGATTTGACACAGTCCTTTTTTATAGGAAGAGTTACATATGGATCTATGAATAAAAAATAAATCCTTCATTTATAATTTTTACATATTACACCCTAAAATATAAATTTAGAAGTATATTTTAGAAAAAAATTTAAATATACAAATTATAAATTATATCAAATTTATTATTCATATATTAATTATTTTTTAAAAAATTAATTTTAAATATTTAATTTGAGACTTTAAAATCTTAACGAATTTTTAAACCACCAAAATTTTGAAACATTAAAATAAAAATATTTTTTAAGAAAAATATTTTGTATAAAAAAGGTTATAGATCACATTTAAGAAATATATATATTAAAAAATTTTCTAATAAATATTTATATAGTATCTCATAACATAAATATCGGAATAGAACTGATTTGTAAATAAATGTTATGATGGGTTGATTTGCAAAACTGTTAATAATGGATGCTGATATGCAATTTCTTTTTTTTTTCTTTGAAATTTTCCACCATTAACAGTCTTATTCAGATCCTATTTTCCCTCCGATCATTTCTCTTATCTGTGTCTCTATATATATCTGTTCTATTATCTCTAATATGTATTCCATATCCCCCTTTTCGTTTCTATTTTGTCAAATAAACATCAAGAAACCACAATGGCTTCCACACGGCCAAACAAGAACAGAAATAATATTGCAGTCCTCGATGAGGCCCTCCAGGTCCTTTTTTTTTATTCTTTTTTATTTTTTCCTTTTTTTTTTTTTTTTAAGATCGAGATATATATTTGCTTTCTTGTTGATTTTCTCCCCCCACATTCTCAATTTATAAATAGTTGCAATATTGTTTTTTTAACATTATTTTGTTATGATTTTTTGTATTTATTTAGCAGTTGTGTATTGCATCATGGGGTGAAGGATTATCATTGGATTTTCGCAGAGCTTCGAGTGTCAGGGTGATAAGGGAAGCTGCAAAGATGGAGGCTCTAATTAATTGGAAGATATATGGACCCAAAATTTCGAAAAGACTGCCCGTATTCGAAGCTATTTGCCCCCTCTATGATTAATATATATATATATATATATATATATATATATTATATATTATATATATAATGTAATGTTTTTTTTTTTTATATTACATTGGTTTTGAAACCTATGAGATTTTGGACCTGCCTGTATTCGAAGCTATTTTCCCCCTCGTATGATAATAATAAATACTATATATAATATATATATATATATTATATATATTATATATATATATAATATATATATATATATATATATAAATAATATAATATATATATATATGAGTTTTTTTTATATTCATTTGGTCTTTGAAAACCTATGAGATTTTGGACTGCCTGTATTCGAACTATTTTTCCCCCTCTAATGATTTAATATATATATAAAATATATATAACTATATATAATATATATATATAGTATATATAAGTACACCTATATAAGTGATATATGAGCATTTTTTTATATTCATTTAGTCTTTGAAACCAATGAGATTTTGGTGTTGAATGCCGATTTTAAACTGGCACACGCATGGACGAGCAGGGAGAGTGTTCGATCGCTGAAAAAAAGATCCAATGCTCGGTGTCTTTCGTCGAAATAAATTCAGAAAGTTTTCATAAATATATGAAGATGGAACTTTAGATGAAAATTTAGAATAGGAAAATACTTGTCATCGATTTACCAATATAAATAGTTAAAAAAAATAAAAAAAAATTGAAAGTATTTATTTTTTAAAAAAAATTGAATATAAAAATTATAAATTTTATTAGATCTACAATTTTAGTATTGAAAGTTAAAAATAAATACATTTAAATTGATATTTTTAGACTTTAAAATTTAACGTATTTTAAAAAATACTTATATAAAAATATTTTTTAAAAAAATATCAACAGAAAGCAGTAAATCTCATTAAAATGTACAACTTTTATATTAAAATTTTTTTCAAAAAGTGCTCCCAAAATCATTTTTTTAACTATAAATTAATAAATTTGCTAGTAGATTTGCTGTTGCATGCGACATCGCGTTAAAAATAATTGACTAAGATGAGTTTTTCCTAAGATTATCGTGAAAAAATTTATTCCGTAATAGTTGAGACAAATTCACATATTTGATATTACACCAATACATATATCGCGAAAGACTCCGCTTTTTTATCTGTACAGATCAAAAGGTCCATACCACTCTCTGCAAACAACAAAGAGCATAAATATCTACAACCTTACGGATAATATTTACGGAATTTGAATTTGAGATATTAATTTTATAAAGTGAAAGTTGAGATTTTAAATGGGCCATGACAGGTTAATAAACAGTGGGCCGTCCAGGTTTATTTTCTCTACTGTCATTGAGTTGTGGGGCCCAGAACCGGGGGCTCTTTAAAAGGACAAGGACATATGCTCAGTTAGGGAGCTTCAAATACTGTACGTGGAACTCATAAATTTCTGAATTTCATTTATGAAATATTTATGTGATATCGTCCAATTCAAAGAAATAAATGCAAATAAATATTCATAGAGGAAGAAATGAATGCTCCCAAGTTTAATTACACCTAGCCGTCGAATAAATTCTAACAAGGTACATACTAATAAATGAATTGTGGGATAAAATCCGACTTAAATACTATGATAATATTTATAGTAAAAAATTATGCTCATAATTTATTTATTTTTATAAGATTGTGGTGATAAGTATGAATGATATTGATCTATATTTTTTATAATTATTATTTTAGCTAGGAAGATAGTGAGTCTTCAAACTATTGCTTCATAAATTCACCATGAAAACATGCAAACTCTAATATGAAAGTAGCATCCACATCTTTATTAAAAACAAAATAAAATTAAAATAAACATTCACAAGATCACCAAGAAATCCATATATATATATATATATAATATTATATAATATAATATAATACTAACCATAACAAAGCTTCAATCTCTATCAGCAATGGCTGCTCTCAACGAGTTCTTCATCACAACAGTGAACGCGAAAGTCTCCGTCGTGTCGATCTTCTCTCCGTTCACCGGCGACCACATGAACTCCTTCACCATCCGCGCCAGCAACATCTGCACGTGCAACATCCCTAGAGTCGCCGCCGGACAGATTCTCCGTCCAACTCCGAACGGCATCATCTTCACGCCACGTGTCCCCGTCACGTCCACATCGTACCCTTCGCCTCCTTCCATGAACCTCTCCGGCTTCCACTCGTCCGGCTCCGTCCACGCTGCCGGGTCCTTCGTCACCCACGCCGTATAGAATTCAATATTTGCACCAGCTGGGATTGTATATCCACCAAGCTCAGCATCTTTTGTTGCAGCGTGTGATAACACGAAGTGGCTCGGCGGGTGTCGCCGGAGAGTTTCTTTAACCACCGCCTGAAGATAACTCATCTTCTCTATATCGTTCTCAGTTACTGTCACTTCTTTATTCTTACCAACCACGTTTATTATCTCGTTGTAGAGTTTATCTTGCGCTTCTTCATCGAGAACAAGGTGCATGAGCGTCCACTCTAGAGAGGTGGCACTCGTGTCGGTGCCGGCGCTCATGACTTCAGAGCAAAGCGTAACTAACTCTTCTTCCCCGAGCTGCCCTCTTCCCGGCGGTTCCAGCTCGAAGAGAGAGTCGATGTAGGCCTCCCCCGGCGGACTTACCATCTCGAACTCAGCTCCATCCACCGGTTTTCCGCCATTGTCAAGAAAAGCTTTCCTCGCTCGAACCTGTATAGAGTTAATATAAAACCATAATGTCAGAAAGACATGTATTAATCATCAGGGCCAAGAAGTACTACGCTAAAATCGATCAAGGGGTCGCCCTTCGTCCGCGTAGATCTCATCATCTGGCGGTGATCTAGCGTCTTATTAGAAATACTATTACCTTTATAATAATTATTAGTTTATTATTTTTATCATATATACAAAACTTTGAGCATACGAGTACAATGAATATACATAGTGCAAGTACCAGAGGAAGTAGGCAATCCATCTGGCGGGAACGCAGCTTTTTGGCCTCGCCGAGCTGCCGGCGGAATAGTGGAGTCAGAATCGGTAGAAAATCCGGTAACTTCGGCGTCGTCATCATCATAATATCTTTCAGAACAATCTCAATCTTCTGCACTAGTGATTCAGGAACTCGAGCACCGAAACAAATGCACGTTAGAATACTACAGATCGTCAGCCTACAGTTCACCATGACAGAGACTGCACCAGTGGATTTAAACTCCGATCTGAGTCTGGTGGAGTGATTGTTCATAGCCCAGTCACGTATCCACGAGAAAGATCTGACACGGGCCGGACTGACGAGCTCCGAAACGAAGTTTCGTCGGAGAGTTCGCCAGAGGGGGCCGTACTCGGCAGAGTTGACGGTGCATTTTCCGACGCTAAAAAGAAGCCTCGTCGGAGAGTCGGCGGGGCGGCTTGCGAAGAGAGGACCCTTTTGAACTAAAGCTTCGTGGATTAGCTCAGAGCTTGTGATGATAATCAGAGTTCGCTGACCCATTTGCAGGGTGAAAATGGGGCCGTACTTCTTGCGAAGGTCGCGAACGACGTAAATGAACGGCCGGCGTTTTAACGCGACCTGGAAGAGGTTTCCGAACACCGGCCAGCCCGGCGGTCCTGGCGGAAGGTTCCCCGATCCACCGCCGGTACGCGAACACCTCCGCCACCATACTGCAGCCAGTGCAAATGAGGCGAAGAGGATAACCATGTCTAAGATATCCATGGTGAGAAGAAGATCGTTAAGAAGAATGGGTGCAAGCAGAGAAGTCCTTTGTGTCTTTATAAAGAGAGGAAGATGAGTTCATTTTTGCAAATAACAACTTCGATTATAATTTATTATGAATAGGTACCACGAGTACTGTGACAATGATCCCTACGTATATCAGCTTATTTTGCACATTCTCAATTGTATCATGAAAATGACTATTATTCCTGAAAATTGTTCGGGATAGGTGCACGCATTGGGATATATTTTGAAATTTTAAATCACATATGTGCATTATTTTATTTTAGAAACTAAAGTAAAGCTCATATATATGTACCAATTAATAAGGGGGGGCCATCTGCCAAGAGATAAGGAGTAAATGCAGTAGTAAATAACCATGGTCACATGATGGAGTCTAACCATTGCATTTCAATGCTACTAGTGCTAGCACTGTAGTAGTATCAGTTGTTCCAGTTCTGGTTGACTTATGGGACTTTTCTTTTTTTTTTTAAGGAACGGGCATTGTTCTCGTACACCGTCGAATTATGATCAATCTAGAGGAAAAAACTACCTTGGACTGACGCTTACGAACGAATCCATCCTACGTACATGAGGGGGGCGCACGTAAGTATTACCACCAGTACTTCCATATATACTGATTGAGAATTTGGGATGGATGAGAAGGATTTCTGAGCCCTTATACGTAAGTAAGAGTTTCTGATTTGCTGATGGTTTGTTTTAGAAACGGACATTATTTTTATATCTATTGAATTAAAAACTACTTTTTAGTGGAGCTATCCCTCGCACATGAGAGGCTGTACGCATGGATTATCATCAGTTCTTCCACGCGTACTATCAGGATTGAAATTTGAAGCTGAATGAAAAGAATTTCTAAGCTCTAATTACGCGAGGATTTCTGGTTGGCTCATGGTGTGAACAATAACTGGGTGGGAAGGATTTATGTTTTGTCAATATTTTACAAAATATGGACTCTTTCGACAGACTACTTAAATTTTATGTCAGGTTTTAGTCTAGTGATGTGCCCTTGTTTGGAACGAGATCCCTTACGGCCGCACCATGCATCCGTCCTGTTTCGGAGTGGTGTATGTGTTTTCTGAAAAATTTTTAAAATAAAAATTAAAGATTTTAATAAAATTTATAATTTTTATGTTAAAAATTTTGTCATTAAAAAATATTTATAAATATGTATTTTAGAAAACCAAAGTAATGAATTTTATATTTTTTTTAAAATTCATTAACCTGCTAGTATCTATTAATTTTGGATTTTCAAAGTATTTATTTATAAATATTTTTTAAAAAAAATTAATATTAAAATTTATAATTTTTATATTAAATTTTTTTTAAAAAAAATACATGTTCCGTCCTAAAACAGAAGGATGCAGATCCGCGTCCCCCTTATTTGAGGGGAAGGTGGGGACGGAGTTTTAAGTTGTGTAATCAGTCAAACTTGATTTGAGAGTTGGAGCTCGGCCATTAATGGAGCTCAGATTTGGCAGAACTGCAGCTGTCCACATACACATGGACTGCTAAACAACTGTACAGACATCGAGGCCATTCATGGGACATTTAACATGCCCTACCAACGGGTCCATGACCTGCCCTCTTCATGCTATAAATATGTATATATTTACGTGATTTACCTGTAGTAAATACGAATTTCATTAATGACGATTAAAAAATAGGTATCAAGAAGAGTTAAAGAGAAGGGAAAAAAAAAAGATCAAGAAAAAAGTAGTTAACCATCATATAAGCCTTAATACAACATAATTTATGCAATTTATCTATATATAATGCACTGGTCCTTCTCCAAGGGTGCACTGCATGCAAAATGGGGTAATACCATATACGTATAAAATGTTCCAAAAATATTTTTTAGGAAGAGTTGCGTCTAGGTCCAAAATTGTAAGTTTCATTGCACTTAAATTCTGGGCTAAATTTTAATTGCAGTTAAATCCTTCCGCGGAGGATGTCAAAAATTATCAAGAAGGTATTAAAAGTTATCAGAGAGAGGTTAATGTGTTATTTTTTATAAGAATAGTATTAAAAATTAATAAGAAGGTGTCAAAAACTTACTAAAAGGTATCAAAATATAAGGTGTTGGATGCATGTCGGAGGTGTCATAAACTCATCGGAAGCGTCTTGTGTAAAAAATCGTCATCGGAAGGTTGTCAAAGTGACTAAAATATAAAAAAAATTTTGGAGAGAATTTAAGTGATGTTGAAACAATATATAAGAACTGCAGAGTAATTATCCATTTTTTATTTTACTGCTCGCTTGGTAAATGATAGCCACATGGTTCTTGTGTGTTCTCAATAGGCCAAGAACATCCAACTTGAACTCATTCAATTCGTACATCTGTTTCTTTCATGGCCACAGGGCATTTTCTTCAGAAACTGTTAAGTTTGGAAAAAAAAATTCCTTTTTTATAAAATTTTGAACTGAGGTGGTATTGCATTAGACAGGCAACTATGATATTTTGCTATAAGCTGTGCCCTACTGCCCTTGATAAACAACTTCAAAAGTGCCTTCTGATTTTTCAAGAAATACCTGTTTTCAGTAGCTACAGAACATGAATTTTGTCCAAAGTTTTGTCACAAAGTAATGTGTGTATATATATATATATATATATTCAGTTTCTTTTTTTTTTCTTCGACGTGGTTAGGTTCAAAACTGAACTACGACAAATCTGTGACAAAATCCTGAAGTGATACAGAAATTTCTCATTCCTGGAAGCACTTTAAGCTGGCAAGATCACCAAAAAAAAAAAAAAAGCAAGACAAAACAAAACAATGATGATTATTCAGAATTAAAACATATCCAATGTAGCAAATATCCTTCACTTCTCTTGTCTAATGATACTCATAAGTTCAGCTTGTTCTTCAGCATTTACACCTAGCTCATGAGAAATACCAAATTCAAGGATCTTGACAGACAGATATTGTTAATATCTAACCTTTGCGAAGAGTAATAAATTCAAACAAAAAGATCTTACCTATGCTTCCTGAGATTGAGAAGAGTTCTCTTGCTGCTTAAATATGTTCTTTATGGCTTCCTCTTTTTCATCAATAAATTTAAAGAAACTGAGTGATTTCTTACATCCTTTGTTTGGAAGATCTTCGGTAGATTGGTGACATCTGTTCTGTCTAATATAACTGATATATTGTCGGACTGCTTTTAAAAGATATATGAGCAATGAGGCTAAAGAAACAACTGCAGAAAGCACAAATAGGCCCCAGAAGCTGCTTAGACGTAGCTGATTAGGCTCAGTTTTCACGCTAGTCCGAGAAGAACAGCCGCTGCAAAACCATTTTTGATGAATTTTCTGCAGCTGTCCATTTTCAGAGAGCTTGAGGATAGCACCTGAAAGGTCACTTGCAAGAGGGGAATCCTTTTGGAATGCCTAATTAACATGAAAACAATCTTATCAGCCATTGCTAGTGGAAATATTATGATGACAACATAGGATCAGCATAGAAAATCAATCAAATTAACAAGAAAAACAATCTTAATTCTACCAAAATAAAACAAAAGATTTTTAAAAAAGAAACAAGCCATGATCAATACACAATGATGTAAACTTACCATGTTCATGAAATTGCTCCTTTTACTTGCTAGAGTACAAAAATATTTCTGGGCACAACACGATATTGAGGCAGTTTTATAGACATTAAAATTTGTCGGAGTTGCTGTTTTTTTTTTAAATTATCGAGGAAAAACTCTCCCTATAACCGGCTCACTTTTGTGAAATCTTCGTTACAGATGAATCTACAAGTAGCACCAACCAATATTCCAGTTTCCACAAGCAGAAAAATCCCAGTCTTTCGGTCTGAGCAGGTTCAAAGGCTCGTCTAACCTTTCACAAGTATAGATGAGATAAATCATCCACACCCATACAAGTGACGCTTGAGATCAAACATGAGACCTCCAATTCATAAGAGGAAAGCCCCATTATTCGTCGTACGTGTCCTCAACAAATGAAATTTGATGTAAAAGTGAAGCAAAACATTGTGCTCTAGCAAAACATTAGCCCTTCACACATTAATCATGAGATTTGGCTCTTTGTATCTGCTCGACACGTTTACCAATTGTATTGTAGCTCTTGATCTTTCTCCTCACTCCTCCTAAAGGTAAAAGCAATCCGATTTCTAACTAAGCCACACTAAGTCTTCGTAAGTTTCATAGCAACTACATTCAACACCAAATTCAACAAACCTACGCTCAAATGTAGCATTAGCGAACTTCATTTGTTGAATGAAAAGAAATTTGCATTGGTTGCCGCTAGGACTTCATTATTTACTAAGTTGTCATTATCAAGGCTTTCCTTGCGGAACTGAGCCGAGCTACGTTAACTCCAAATCTTGATACATGTCGATCATGCAGGTCATCCTGAGCAGTCTGTGCCGATGATTAATTAACTAAATGTCAATATTTAATAGAAACAAAAATAAAAGCAACAAAATGAAAAAGAGAAAAAAAAATAAAAATAAAGGTCACACATGCTTGACCTTCTCTTAAGCGGTGCGTGCAGAAAAGGTCACACGCCGCATGATCGTCCTCCTCGCATAATTTTATATATATATATATATATATTATAAATATATATATATAACATAATAATATTATATAGTAATATAAATATAATATACTATATATATAATAGTATAGTGAGCTATATATAATATAATACCTAATATTATAGAGAAACAGATGGCAATGCCAGCTTCGTGGTGGGCTGGTTCCTTACTGGTAAGGTTCCAAACACCACCCCCCCGCACCCCCTGTACGGCACGCAGCCGGATTCGTTGGCGCCAAGTCGGTGGCCAGTGGGGTTACGGCCTACCGTCACCAGAAATACATCCTATCTCCACCTTCATACTCGCTTGGAGAGCAATATGTAACCAAACAAATTTAACCAACATCTAAGTACGAGTAGTCACCTTGCCTTGTTTATTAGCAGCTGTGAGGGTCTCAATCTCCATCTATATGTCCTTGGCAGAAAAAAGAAAGTGACATTTTTCAGGGTCCAGAATACTTTATCGGGGGGGCAGCGGCGGAAGCGCCACTGCACTTATAAGTGCGATGTAACATTATCATATCAACTTATTATTTAATTATTTTAATTTTTGGAAAATGACCACTTTTCATGTGATAATTTTGAAAAGTGGAAACTCTTTTCAAAGCATTAAAAAGTGTAAAACGTCCTTTTTCCAAGTATCCCATTAAGTTCTTGCTGATGTGGAATTAGGGTCAAAATAATCCTAGGAATAGCATTTCTCTGTCTGAAATGCCTTAATAATAATTATGTGACTACTGAAAATAAAGAGTTCAAACTGATCCGCATCATAAATGCAAATTCTTTCACGGATATTTTAGCTACATTCTCTTTCAACTCAACAGTTTGTCCTCTAGTTTGGTAACTATGATGATTTTGGCTGCTGTGTCCATCAGCCCAGAAGGATTATAATTATGGTTACTAAGACATCCAATTAATTGAAACGATTCCTTTCATAGTTTAACCCATAGATTCTGTGCTGTTTCAGATGAATAAGTCACTTACAAATCCCCATCCGCTTCTGGTGAAAGGCTGGCCAACCATGCCAAACCTTTTGGTTTTTGAAAGGAATGAATCAACGTATGGTAGCTCATCAACAATTGCTGCAACTCCTCCATTCTTAGGCCCAAGCTTCAGTGCTTCCTCATATGCTTCAGGAGAACCCAAAGGTATAAGCCTGTTGTGATTTATGTCAAGACTGTCTATTAGATAGTTCCTTGCATAAGACCCTACTTGATAACCAATAGGCTCATTGCTTTTGATCAAGCTATCAATTCCTTTTATTGGTGATGATAATTGCTGGACAGTAAGGAATGATGTCAAACTTGCCGTATAGCTAGATGTGATGACCATCAAAAGAAAGAGCCACACCATCAAAACCATGCGCCCAAGAACACTTTCCGTATCTTCTTCTGGAATCAGTTAAAAGAGAAACTTATCAGCCCAAGGATAATTGTTGTTAAAGATGAGACACATTCTAGTTGCCGGAAACTTTTCGTTTGCATATTACTTACGTTGTGTTTTAAAAAGTGTGGAGAAGCTGAACCTGCAAAGAATAGTATTAGACAAATCAGTACATCAAAAATAAATAAATAAATAAATTCTCAAGACCTTAATGGTTAGCATTTTTCCCATCCCTCTGCATATGAGATAACAATGACGCTTCATTGAAATGCCCTTTTAAAATATCAAAAACCAACTTTACAAAATCAAGCCCTCGGTTACAAACAATTTTCTATGAACTTGCTGTCTTGAAAAGTGACACATGTAGTTCTGAAAGAAACCAAGATTTCTTTCTGCCAACTGAGATCAACAAGATAAGCTTCAAAAAAATAACAGTTAGCCAATATTATGATTCACACTGAATAATATGTCAATTAGCTAAAACTGACACACGATAGTAGAACCGCATGGTTGTAACATACATCTACCTAAATCATATGAAAGATATTAGAAGAAAGTATTTAAGATTATGGAGAATCAACTCAAACAATTAACAATGAAATCATGCCTTCAAAGACCAAGTACTCAAGCTATTTTCACTCAGCAGCCTCCATGGATGGAAAAATTTAGAGGTTGGAAATCAAGCTCAATGTCTATTAGACATGATCTCTTAAAACGAAGACATGTCCAAATGTTCATTGGACCTGAATTGAGAAAGAACCTAAAATTGACAAAACTTGTTAACATAATAATTCATATATATATATATATATATATAAGATAGGCAAAAAACTAAAAATAAAAAACACAGCATGATACAGAACTTACAGGAACATTGTTATTAACTGACGCTTGGGTGAACCTCTGAAAGCTTTGTTTACTCGATGCTCAAGTACCCATATGACAACACCAATTAGAAGGAAAAATCCAACAGTCATACACCACATTCCCACTGTAAAGGGCTTAAGGAAAACCCACGCACTTGACTTGTTAGTTGGTAAGGGAGTAACGATCACGAGACCAGATGATACATAAGGTTGGGTGAAATCAACAACTTTGGTTCGGTCTGTGACAACAGCGATATCACCAACTGCTGCATCAAAAACCTAAAAAATACAACACAAATGGTCAGAGCCACGTTTGCAGATGTACAACTAAGTTAAATGTCAAAGCTTAAGAATATCAGCTCACATTTTCCTTGACCAAGTTCACAAGCTCATCATAATTTGGATTGGTTTTGCCATCTCCAAAAGGGACAAACTTATATGGGACCTCATAAGGAAGTAACTTCATTGCAGCATCAAATACATCGATGCAATATCCTTTGGCCTTGGGACTTTCTTTCAAGACTGTTACAAATTCAACGTAACTGGCTCTATAAGGAACCCCAATTCTTAGTGGCCTCGAATTATCTGCAAGCATCCAACCACGGGGCCTTTCTGTCTTTCCGCCGGGCCATGTAACATTTGAAAGAGTATGTTGCTCGCTTCCATTTCTCCTGTTTATGTATAGCATTTCTGGCGGAGAAACAGATAAACCAGTTGTTGAAGACCAGTAACCAATTGTATGTATTGCAGATCCATAAATATTAACGACCTCATATGCACCGTTCATTAGGTTGTGGTCATTGCCAAATTGGATTGGACCTGACAAACCAGAAAAATTTTGAAGCAATAACTTCTTAACTAGAACTTCGCCATTTTCAAATATTTTAGCTTGTCCCAGATGCATATTTCCACCCAAGTGTCGGAGTGTACTCTCACCAGAAAATGTCAAATTTCCATATTCATTAAGGAAATCGTTGATGGCAAGAGAAAGTGCCCACACAGAATCATAAGCATAATAGCCGTATGTATTTAAGCTGGACTCAGCCAGTCCTCTGTGGTGAAATCCTTTCCATCTCGACGTGAAAGAGATCTTTTGGCTGGTCTGTGGAATGTATTGGCGTAAACCAATTAGTCCCTGAAGAAAACTCAATGACCTAGCTCTAGTGGAAGTGGAGGTGTCCAAAGCAGTAGAAAGCCAATCTGTAACCAACCATACATACGAATCAGACATCATTTGGAGACGATGTGCTGTAGAAAGAATATCTAATCCCGAATCAGGAGAAGCATGCAAAATAAAAACTTGTGGACCCAGCAGTTTTGATTTTTCTAGAATGCTTGAAATTTTTTCAACAGAGGCTCCCTTTGGCAAAGCAAACTTGTATGATATTTTTGACATTTTCTTTGCTAGTTCGTTACCCAAAGCATATATACCATTCCTTCCATAATCATCGTCAATAAAGATTGCCAGTACCTCTCGCCATCCGTAATAATCAATTAAATCTGCTAATGCTTCCATTTGATAAGAATCACTTTGTGTCATTCGGACAAACAAGGGGAACTGAAGGGAAGATAAGGTTGGATCTGTGGCCGAAAAAGATATTACAGGGACCTGAAGCCCATTTGAGATAAATGAAACCATATGAGCAGTGGCAGAAGATTGTGGCCCAACAATTGCAACTATATTCTTTTGAAGAACATGAAACGCTGCAATACACATATATGCTAGTGAGTAAAAAGAAAGATAGGAGTTAATAGTTATGAAACTTCAAGCATTGAATTTCAAAATATTATATATCCAACTTTATCTTGGAAGAGTAAAAGGTTCTAAAGATGAAACTTCAAAGTTGATCCCCACGCTTTCAAATAGTAAACTTCACAAATATGAAAAGAGGGAGGACGATGACTGACATCACGCAGGTGTGCAATCATGCCGCTTCTATTAAATATAGCCAAGCATTACATGAAATATCAACTAGAAGAAGCAATACACAAATGTGCCCTATTGCTCAAAATGGCGGTACGTTTTGGTGATTATATTAGCAAGGTAAGTGCATAGTTGATAAGTTAAACGAGAACACCAGCAAGGGTGCTCCTCATGATTAAGGACTGAAATTGTTGACATAATAGGAAAATAATTGTTTCCTCATGATATGAGATCGTACCTTCCTAATTCTAGTATATTTTTGATAAAACAATAAGAAAGATGCTCCTTGATTGATATAGACAATGTTCTATCAGCTAAGACACATAAACACGGAAGTTCTTGTATACTAGGTAACATAATAGAGCTAAAAGGTTAAACCAGATAATGTGTTTGATATTTCTTGCGAAGAAAAATTATACATCTAAGTACCACAATGAAAATAAACATGTAATGGTAGATAAATAGCAATGAACTTTTAGTCTATTATAATTTTCGTTAACAAAATAGTTGCAACATCACAAACACACAGGCATGGCGCTGAACAAATTCAAGCTACAACTACAACACCAAAAATAAGATTGCATGGCAGAGTTTTCAAACATATATTTCCAATTAGTACTCGAGGAATTAGGGTTCTAATGACTGAATATGATTATAAGAACATAAAGAGCAAAAGCTCGAACTGCTAGAGTACCTTCCATAGCCCCTGTAAAGACACTGCAATTGGAGTCCTGCATAATCAAATTGAGCTTTGTACCACCAAGAATGGTTTCATTAGCATTGATATCAGCAACTGCTGCTTCAATTGCTACCTTCGCTACTCTACCAATAACTGATTCGAAACTTAAAATCACACCAATATTAACAGCAGAAGGCCTTTCAGCATTGTTATAACAACAATTGAAGCCAACCATAAGAATGAACAGTGAAAATACTTGATAATTTGTCACTTTAATCAAGAGTATCATCTTGTTTCAAAATCAACTAATTATACGCTCTCTAAACTGAAAATGAAGTCAATAATTGCGAAAGCATCTTTTTCGATATGCAAAATGCAAATCTGGAATCTGGAATTGAATATTCAAAAGGAATTAAAGAAATTTTAAACTAGATGTACTTATTGTGTAATATCTGAATCTAATCCAAGATGGAAGTGCCCATACGCAAATTAAGCTCCATTATCAAGGATAATTTAGAAGATCCTGTAATCTAGCTAATTGATGAAGGATGTAAAACCCTGATGAAGATGAAGAAGTTGCAAAGAACTAGAGAATGAGCAAAACAATGACCGAGACAGTCCAGCAAATTCATAAAAGAAACAAAACTAACATCTAGCAAAGGGGACCAAATGGGAGGCGGACGGCCGAGATCGGCCGATCCGAAAGAATACGAATTTCGAAATTTTATATAAAATTCTTGACTTGTTTGATCTATATTTGAATATTTTATTTAAAAAAATTTAAATTATAAAATTATAGATTTTAATGAGATTTATAATTTTGTAGTTGAAAATTTTTCAAAAAAAATATCAAAACTTTTATCATTATTACGGTATATTTTTTAGCATTTTTTGAAAAAAATTTTAACTATTGTAGAACTTATCAAAATTTATAATTTTATAGTTCAAAATTTTTTCAAAAAATGCTTAAAAATAGGTCAAACAAGTCGACGAAAATTTTATACGAGATTTCGAGATCCGTATTTTTTCGGATCGACCGATCTAGGTCGTCCTATTCGGTGATTCCTGATTCGTCCATTTCTGATAGATCATTTTTGGGAGTTGAAATACAAGAATAAAATTTTGGAGGGCTAATATGCATTATTCTTTCGGATTTTATGCTATAAGCATTGTACTTTGGGGGGCTATAAGTTCAGCCGGAGGAAGACATTTTTTGGACAATGCTTTTGAATAACCAAAATCAGTATTAATGATATTATAATTGCAAATGAGTCACAAAATATAATACCGAAAATATTGAAAGTGTATTGATTTGAGGTTAACAAATAAAATATCGTCGCAATGAAATGTACACATATGTATATCTATTAGCAAAATTTTAGTTTTTACATGGAAAATCGAATCTAGCTGCTTTCTGACGCTCACCGCCTGACATGAGCTTAGTATCTATCTATAAGCCCACTTAGCCCAGATGCCCAAATAACAATACAAACCCCCGGCCCAAACAAATCCAATCTAATCCCAGAGGCAGCCTCAACTGCCTCCTGCTTCTCTCTCGATCTCGATCGCCGATTTGCCACCACCCCACCGGGATCAACAGCCAGGTTAGTGATTTCTCTCTAACCAATTACAAAATCCTAACCCTAAAATCGACGAAGAGGAAGTGTAATTGATACAATTTATCGCAGCGAGGTACTTTACCTTATTGAATTGGGATCGGACATGGGCGGCGGCGGAGCTCACACTGAGGGTGACTTTCGTCAGAAAGTATGGAGTATGACGGGTGGGCCCTACTGCCGCCCTGTGCACTGGCGTCGCAACACCGCCATCGCGTTGGCCGGCATAGTCCTCGTCTGCATCCCCATCGCCATGAAATCTGCCGAGCTTGAGGTCATTTATTTACTTTTGGAACGGTATCTGTGTTATTTTACTTCTCTGCAGCTAATTAATCATGGCGTTTGTTTAGTTAAACATGATATCTACTACGATGGTTGTTTAATAAAAACAAGGTTCAGATGCAGGTTGTGTTCCAATTATAAAGAATTTTTGTTAAGATGCGGATGCACATGATTAGTAATTTGCTCATTAGTGCTAAGTAATATGCTATATATGATTTTATTCTAAGATATCAATCGAAGTATTGTAGAGTGGTACACTGGAATTTAGTAGACCCTTCTGTTTTCAGCTTTATGGATGATTGTGATTTTTCTTTGTCAGGCATGAAAATGTGTTCAGTACTTAGGTGTAGAGCAATGTCAGTAGAGAACTTTGCAATAAACTTATCAAGTAGATATGTAATGACACTGCTGGTAATTTAAAATTTTGAGATAGAAGGGTCAAGGAATTATAGGAATATCGTACATACGAAAATCCAGAGTAATAATAATCTTGAGCTATGGGATAAGCAGGGAATAAGGAACAGGCTGACCGGGTTTCATTGGAATTGCTATGCAAATGTAGGTGGACATCTGCTAATGTAAGAACTAAGGTTGTTGTTAAACGATAGAGTCGACAGACTTTTAAACGTAAGATGGCAGGTTTCTTTGTGTTTAAACATTGACTTAGTGTAGTCTCATATACAAGGTCATTTGACGAACATGATTAATATGTAATACTTAATGCTTCAGAACTAGTATGAGAGTTGTTAATGTGGAAATCTTAAGGAAGTCAGGAGTCGACAGAATGAATAGCACTTATGGACGCTTCAATGACTGCTCGAAAAGTTTAGCTTCTGTCCTTGTTTCCATATAGGCAGCTTTCGGCTTCCTTTACATATGATATTGTAAATGCATAAATAATGAACAAGTTCTGCTTGCTAACATAGGCAGCTTTGACTTCCTTTACATATGATTATTATAAATGCATAAGTAATGAAAATTGCTTGCTAACATTAGGTTTTCTTATCTTTCAAAGAATTTTCAAAGTTTTATTCATTGATTAATGTGAGCATTCTCATACACTCGTTTTTGTTGTTCCATATTCTTTTAACAAGACTAAGACTTCTCTATTGTTCATTCTGACGGGGATTTTAGTTATGCTTACATCGTAAGTAGTGATTTATAGCCCTAATGTAATGGTCTTTGAAGGTGAACAATTCATTGATTGGCCCACATGCAAGTGAGCGAGAGCGACGGTGAAATTTTCCCAATTGCACTTCATAACAAGCTTTATGATCGTTTGTTCTTTTTTTTATTATACCTTAAAAAGATGATCCAAGTTTTGTTTTCCCCAAATAAAGCAAGACATGTGGCTTGAATTTTGACATAAAGAAATACAAGTATTTCGCGCGAGGCTTTCTTGCAATCAGTGTTGTTAAAGGCGCGCCTTGCCGTGCGGCCTAGGCTCGCCACAACGAATCTGCGGCCGCAAGAACAAGGCAAGGCTCCCGTTCATTTGGCACAGGTCTATAGCGCCTATGGCGCGCCTAGGTGCGCCTTGCGCCTAGTAAGCATGGCCCGCCATTTTATTAAATATAGAGCCCAATTAAACCATCAGAACTTATCTGTTCAGTCCAGATGAGAGCTCCGTGCCTCACTTGACAGTGGGCGTTAAAATAGGAAAAAAACCCCTATTTTTCTCACGAAGCTACACGCCTGCTGGGTATTGCGAGGAGGACGGCGAAGATTTAGCTAGTTTTTCATGAATGAAACATGTTCATCATGTTGAAACATTCTTGCTAGAAAAAGCTACTATTTCATCATTTTCACACTTTGAAGACTTTGAGGTCAACATGTTCAATGTGATGTGACTAAATTGTGCTTTGATCCAATATGGCTTATCCAGGGAATCCATCAATAAGAAACTTTCGCAAAAATCTACAGTAATTAGCAAGTTATATATATGAGAGCTAAAATTCTTAAGAATGAACGTAACGAAATTTATCTGTTATTTTGATTGTGTTAAGATCTTTGCTAATGAGGCGTTGTTCTGATCTTTTCTGATGGAGCCAACTTTGGTTTAAATTTGTATTTTTTGAGTGAAGGATATTGTTATCTAAGGAGGAAACAGCGCCGCCTTAGCGTTCAGTAAGGCCCGCGCCGCGCTTGCGTGATAAGCCCCCGCCGCGCCTTGCGTTAATAAGGCACGCGCCGCGCCTTGCGTTAATAAGGACCGCGCCGCACCTTGCGTTAATAAGGCCCGCGCTGCGCCTTGCGCGTAGGCTCCGGGACCACCTTTGCGCCTTGGTGCGCCTTGCGCCTTTGACAACATTGCTTGCAATAGGAACTAGGAAGAAGTGATTTACATCGAAGACCTTTAGGGAAAATAAATATTCCTTTGTTATTAACATTTTCTAATCATCTTTCAAAACATTACACTAATCGAAGTACTTTCGCACATGTTAATGGAAAGATTATCAATGAAAGGAAGAGCTGGAGTGTAATCATCTTCTCAAAGCATTCACAGTAATAAAGTACTCTCAACATGTTTAACGAAAAAGATTATCAATGAAAGGAAGAGCTTGCGTTAAGCATATTCTTTTAGGAGGTCCTATGTCGTGAGAATCAAAGATTAATAAACGTGAGCTTCAAAAATTAATATTATCGAGTAAGTATATAGCCAGTATATATTTGGATAAGTTTGAGAATCAAAGATTAATAAACGTCTAGGTCTCTTATGTGGTAAGTACTTCTATTCAAAAGCACACTAATACCACATAAAGTTATTAGTGTTTAAGTTAAAAACTTAAAAAAAATTTGGCATTTCCAGTGATGACCTAAAACTCAAAAAAAAAAAAAAAAAGGATCATCGAAAGCAATTTTTCCTACACCAACATTAAACAGTCCATAAACCTGAAGTTTTGGTAAATTCAAGGAGTGTGCGGTAAACTACCATGCAAGTAATTTTTCTGAAGTTACAGAGTTCATCGAAATATTTCTTAGAAAGATGGTTATCTCACTGTTTCATTATTTCAAATCATATGCAATTTAAGTGTGGAGGTAATCTTCCTGTTAACTCGAAGCTCCTATTACATCTTCGGGCTATGGACATTTTACTTGAGCTCTAAGAAATATCAAATGTTGCGAAACTCCACCACATTTTCCAAATTTTAGTTCCCTTCTTATAATTGAATATCGAGTAATCTTGTTGTACAAAGCATTTCCTGTTTAGTAGAATGTCGAGTAATCTTGTTGGAGCTAATGCGATGTCGCTATTCCCTTTTACTTTTAATAGCAACACTTACGAAAGACTATGCAAGGCCCAGGGCTTAATGTTGTTTTTTACTTTTTGAACAGCAACGACCACATCACCCAGTACGTCCAATCCCTTCGCAGATATGGTGCAAGAACTTTGGGACAAAGGAATATTAATATCCAGAGCCGCCACCGTTCCCGTGCATCTTGTTTCAATGTTTTATACCATGTTTAAATGGAATAAGAAACAAGACCTTCTAACATTTTGTGCTTGCACGAACTTCGGGTGTTATCGGTAAAAGAAGGTTTATTTAAACTTATTCACAGTTCCCGGGCTCCCGTCAGTTTTTGAAGTTTGCTTATGTGAAGTCCTTGTGAAGGTTACTTCGCAAGTTTGAATTATCTAATGTGAGAGCTTTCCAGTTCTTATTTTTCACCCGCGTTTGTGAAGAGTCGTTGTCATCCTTTATCCAAAAAACAATTTGCTTTACGCATTCAGTACTTACGATATTATAGTTTATTGTAGATCTTTCTGTGCGTAAAAAATAAGACCTTGTCGCCGATGGATGGTTCCTCTCAAATGTGTCTTCTACAGGCTAACTGATTGGTTAGAGGTATGGTCTCTTGCTATTCATATTCTACTATTGATGGTTCGCAGTCGTCATCTTTCTTTGCTCTGCTGTTAAGTTTCTGGATCCTTTCATGGCTTTTTTAATATCAGTTCATTAGAAATTCGTCAGTTCCATTGGAAAGGTATCAGCTTTACAGAATTTCTCGTTCATCCATGTTTCGTGGAGACTGGAGATGTACCTGCTTTACCTGCTGTGTTTTTAATCTGGTAATTCAATCTGCAGTACAAATAATCTCTTTTTTTTTTTTTTTTTTTTTTGAGATAACGGGGAAAAAATAAAAAATAAGAATAAAAATCATTAAGCTACCAGACTAAAGATAGGTTCCCTCCATGATCAAGTGGTGCAAAGGACCGATTTGTCCATTGTCATTGTAGGACTAGGATTCTTCTTGTTACGTTTTTTTTTTAATTAATTAAAAAAAAAAAAAAAAAAAACTGATTGAAGCGCTGCCCAGTAAACATTTAAAATGTTCCAGGGAATTTGATCGGTTGTATCTTACAAAACTTTCTACTTCTCTAAGAAGCTAATCACTAATTTATTATAATATCAACTAATAACATTAGTTTAAATTTGGGCCTACTTTCAGTTTCAACTGTGAGAAAAAAGACAAACGATTGTTACGTTTGGGTCTCCTTTTCCTTGCGTTTTGCATATCAATCAGTGAATGGAAAAACACGCTCACATAACGTCGCGCAAAAAAAAGGGCTGATATGCAATTGACCCTGAAAAAAAATCCATGTGGATTTGGTCGTAAGCAGAACCGAAAATGTGGCGTTTGATATGCAGTAAATACTTAATATCACAGAAACTTTGATACGAAAACAACACAGACGCGTGAGAAACATATTTCCCTAACGCGTGAAACGTACGTCCGTGTTGTTTCCGTGCCAAATTTTCCGTGCTATCAAGCACATCCTGTAATCAAAATTTGAGATTGATTTGATTCGATCACGTGGGATATTTACTGCTTATTAGCCTCAACATGGATAGCTAGGAATTCATATCGACCAATCAAACATGGACTCGGTCTAAAGACGACCATGAGCAGCGGACGGGGAATCCGACTGCAACCAGAATTAAGAATGATATCAGTGTACAGTTTGTTAACCCTAGAAAACCATTGGAACAGCATAAGCATATACCACCCATGAAAACTATACTGTCAAGATGTCCAGTCTCCGGAACACGTCCCGCTGATTGTTGAACTAATCCAGTTAGTAGAACTGACATTTTTGCACTATTTGATGATGAGCATTTGCTTATGCATAGCTACTCCTGTACTAATAACAAAATGACATCAGAAATTCATTTAGACATTGAGGAATTTCAACATGCTTTGGGTTAAACGCTGAAATGATCGAATGCAGTAACAATCGGCATAGCATGCTTTGTGTTGTTAGCAATCCGAGGGTACGGCTTCACTCAGAGCAGGAAGAGAGAGATAGGTCAACTGCTGTTATTACTTCAATCCACACAATCACTATTGCCATGACAAACTTCTTGATGATTCACAATTACATGAAGATTAATCAGATTTTAGCAACAAAAGAACATTAGGTCTTCAATTAAAAGCTGCATCTGGAAGTATGATTGCAGAATAAGATAAAGAGTACTAAATTCATGCAGGGAAACATAAAGATAAAATAATGATAATTTGCTGCTTCAATTTAGATATTGAACAAATAACACTTCCTATTTAGTAAAAGAATTCTGACAAAGAAGAGTTAAATGTCAAACCTTTTTTGAATTGCTTCTATGGTGGTTTTCTTCATTCCTGATTCAAGCTTGGTGACGGTCGCGACATCTTCTAGCGAATTATCTTATTATCTCAGTTTTCCTTTTACTAACATGAAATCAGACATTTGTAGTTCTTTTAAGTATGGCACTCCCTGGCTCCTTGTCACAGAAGATTCTTGAGAGAACCGAAAAAAAGATAGCATTTAAACAGATGGATCAAAAGAATTAAAAGATTGCAAGATCATAACTAATCCAGACAAAAGATTGATAGGAGGAAGATGAAAAGGAGCAGGCAACAAAATCCATTACTTTCCTAAGTTTTCTTGCTTCAAACAGATAGTCACCAATGTTTGTACTTTGCTAACAAACAGGACCACAGTATCCTATCATGGCTGGAAGCAAAAGCTACAACTTACAAGAAACACTAAATAGTACTTAAAAGTGTAGAAGAAAACCAATATATATATATTAACATCCATGTTTTTGTTCAAGATTATGGAAAGAACAATATAATTTGCATCGAAAAGTGAAAGTAAAATGTGAGCTTATAGCAAAATATTAAAGGGGAGGTACATCTTAGAGTGTAGTTTTAATTGTCAACATTATAATGCTCATCTTAGTTCATGTAGTTCGCTTCTACTATTTTATGCTCAACAAGATACATAATAATTGTCTTAAAAGCCTTCCAGAAACAAAGAGGATACCATCATGACCGATAAGAATAGTTGGACATGCAACTAGGAAACAGCTTGGACACATAAGTTTTACCAGATATTTCAAAATAACAATAAAACAAAATGTATGCTTTACATGAAGTAGGTTGAAAATTAGTAATATAGCAAAAATGAATAATTACCTCTAGTTTGAATAATGACACTAATGAAAACACAACTACGAGGTTTAATTGAAAATATGCTAAGACAAATTACATTAGATCTTTGTAGCCGATGAGCATATTATTTGACCACTATATCGTCCAGCATAAGATTCTAAGTAAGGTTCTTCCATCTAAGACAAGAGTTATATGGGCATATAAGACAGCATAATGAAAATTATAAAAAGGTTTACTGCTATTGGGAAACACGAAAAAAGAACACCCAAGAACATGTATTTTTTATTCCATCAGCACTGATGTATCTTATAATCAAGTTCCGTTTGACAGTTGTCATAATGTGTATATAGAATATGTTTCAATTACAGATTCCTTTCCAAAGACGAAAACAGAAGATACTGACTTACCCATTTAGGTTTGAAGTTGTTTGGCTCCTTGTTGTAGAATATTCCAAAGCAAACAAACTAAAATAGCTCTTAATAATAATACATCTAAAGTAGGTCCAAAAAACTTAAGGTAGGTTTTGGTGCTATCAGACAAGAGAAAGTACTCAATAAGCTGATTGACAAAATTCATATATTTTCCTTGGTATATTTAAGAAGTTCATAACCTGACATTACAAACATTTTACTTCTCAAGATCAGCAGTAATGCTACAGAACAATATCACATTAGCAGAAGCCGGCTTGAATGTTATGTTATGTGATCAATAATTTATTTTTGTTTTGTATTCTCAAAACTCACAATAGATATCAGGATGTGTCCGGCGCTCGAACTTATCATCCTGCACACAAAAAATGATCTCTGCTTTCTTTGACGATCTAGGAATAAGTGCAAACTCCATCTGTAAAAACTGCAAGTAATCGAAAAACTTATTTCCTTTTTCATTGGAAAATTCTTTGATCACAAGTTCACGAGGCATGACGATGACCACGGTATCAAGATTGATAGCCTTCTCCAAGAAAAAACTCAAGAGTGCCACCTCATAGCGGTGAGCTTTGAAGTTGTTAAACCTAATAATCTTGAGATGCTCAAAGATGATGTCAGGAGGACCGTCCTCAATTATTGACAAGAAATTTGTCATAAAAGCATCACAAGCAAGCATCGGCAGCTGCAAGTTTACAAAATGCAAAACAAAAAGTAGGATTTAGCTAACTGTGTTCCCGGTAATCTTGATGCTGAACTTCATAGTTGTATCAGCAAATAAAAGAAGTAGAAGATGATATAGATTGCCGTTTGTTTTAAGCTTCAATAGGAAGAAGGCATGACAAAATTAACGTGTAAAGAAATGCCCGATACATGGATTTCTTCCCAGACCCTTGCCAGAAATAACTGTTGACACAAACATCAGAAATCATGTAATGTAAAAGCTTTACCACGGAGATCTACTGACTAAGCTTAAGTTAAATTTGATAGATCTGCGAACTAAGTAGGCTTATAGTTAGATAATCCGGAATGAAAATGCTCGCAACCAATGATTACTGTCTACAAATGTTTTCGTCAACGTGCCTTGCCAAAGTTTGTAACTTTCACGAATTATTCTCCACCGTAACATCTTTAGTTACTGCATCAAGCATCTTTATTTCTTACCAACGAAGAATGCTAAAAACAAGACAAGTTATGCAGGCAGCAGCAAGCCTTGCGCATTAACAAGTTATCATGCTAAAGCAGCAACAGCAACACTCCTCAATTAGAGGCCATTTCTTTTTTCTTTCATTTTTTGAGATTAACGTGGGAAAACTCTGCCCATAACTGGCCCACTTTATGCAACCATTGTAACAGATAAACCCACGGGTGGCCCCGGCCCTCCACCAACCGAGAAGTCCCAGCCTTTCGGTCAAAATCAAAGGCCGTTTCTCAACGGACTACACTCCCAGCAGCCCAGTTCCCATTTCCCTCCTTATCAGTTCTGCTTCAGGATAAGATTAAACAGATTTGACATCTGTTGGACACAGTTGCAAGAATGAAATATACTGGGGACAGTTGCGATAGTGAGATAGCTTTTTTTCTAAAATTGCTCAAAGCACTACGTTTTGTCTTGGAAAAAAAAAAGAACATCTTAAGACATGGTTTAAGATGGTTAAATGCTGCAATTCTGCTTCCATAGTCAGCAAAAAATTGCTCAACGATGCAATTCTGCTCCCTCATGTTGCAGCACACCTAACTGGCCAGAGCATCGCCACCATCAGCACAGATGAAATTTCATTGTTACCATTTGACTTCATTGTGATTGTTCATGATCAATACTGTGCACCAGAGCGCATGCAGCGTACGATTGAGATCAAAAGAAAGACTGGTTCTTGTGGATACTAGGGAAATGGAGGAGACAGTTAAAAATAAATGGAACAATGAGGTTGCAAGGGCTGCAGAAGATGTAGATGCAGTGAAGAAGATCTTGGTGGTAATTGAGGTCTATTATCACAGGATGAGATATCATCAGATAAAAATGGAACTTATAAAGGGAAACACTTGGATGCACATACGTGGAGAATATTCAATTTGAAGAACCTCACCCACCCTCCTTCCTAATTCATTATCAGTTGTGAGTTGTCATTTAGTATGATGTTGAAACGGCATATCATTTCTGTACATGCAGATGCAGTTGTCCCTTAGAGTAAAGCACGAGAATGATGTAAGAAGTCCGTCACTTGCTCAAGTGCCTTTTGAAAGTAGGGAAATGATACACAAACACCTGCTAAATGCCTAAAATCAAGCAAATTGGACAAGAAAAATAAAAACCCCTATCATACTCCTTTCTATTTCATTTGTTAGACACTTAAGAGGCATTGACCAAATAATACTACAGCACTAACAATGAACTCTTAAACTTCAGGTTCTTTGCCAATTCTTCGTTGATAATAATTCTTCAGGTCACTGCTAATGCTTTATAAATAACAAGTCCTCATCATAATACACAAATAGCAAGTAGCTTTCTTTATTCTATACCACTTTCGTAGGAGCACATTTGAGTAAGGTACTTTTTATTTAACCGTCCTACTGATAACCAGCAACTTCGAAGAACTTAACCTTTGAGCATATTGAGAAAACTCAAATCAAGATTCTCATTAACTAGTTTCTCATAAGTTGACATATTATAGGTTAAAACTTAATAAGAGCACAAAAGCCTGCACACTCTAAAAATACAATTATACTGCAAACTAACTTAGTTAATTATAACTAATAGAAAACCATAGAACCAGTCAATTAGCACATGCAGATAATTCATTATACGAGCACTAGTAATGCGTGGTAGCTGAAAATCAAAGAAGAAACTAGACACAGACCTCTATGAAAACCTTTTCAAGACGGGGGCATCGGCACAATCTGAAGAAACGGTAAACATCAGAGAGGATGCTTTGCGTCATCGACATCAGCAGCAGCTGTAGCTCCAGCAAGTTCCTCAGGTTTCTAAAATCCCCCAGATTATTCTCCTCCGAAACACCCATATACTGAACATTACCAAACAATTTTCAATCAATAACTTCCATATGTCCAATTCTATACATACGATGAAAAAGCCAATCACCTGAAGACTAAGGCTGCAGAGAGTGAGGGCCTTAACACGATCAGTGACACTGCCGAGCTCTTTAACCCAATTACTATGCACTAACACAGTATCTGGCCCGCCACAGCTGAAGTAGATATCTTCCAATGGCGCCCACACGCCGCGAAAGCAGATATGCGCTAAGAACTGCCCGCAGAATCTAAACGACCGCAAATTGGGTGAATCGATTATAAGATCTGTAGCTTTTGGGCAATTGATCATCACAAGAACTTCTAAGCAAAGAGCGGAACCAGGCATGGTTACAAATTTAAGGTCAGGGCACCGAATCAGGTGCAGCCTACGCAGTTGCGGCAAATTCCCAGCCATCCGCTTAAGCGCAGCGTCGGTAATGTGTACAGCTTCTAAAGCAAGCGATTCTAAACATCTCAAGGGTTTGAAATCATGGGCTTGCGTCGTGAGATGGAACCCAATAACATGTAATCTAACAAGTGATCGAAATTTTCCTAGCGGAGCTAGATAATAGAGTGGCTCTCTCCGTTTCCGCCGCCTTCGTCCGCCGCCGCCGCGGTGGATTTGGTCGGGGTCGGAGAAATCGAGTACCAGCTCCTCGACACCGCAGGCGGCGGCGTCAGTTAGCAAGCGCGTGAGCTTCTGGAGCACGTAGGACTTTGGTCTGAAAGAGAGGATCAGAGAATCGATGCGACGGCCGTTGAGCTTCGACAGAGATTCCTCCAGCTTTCCGACCATCGCGGCCGGATCTGCGGTTGCCGGCGGTGGAGCCACCGAGATGTTGATCGACGAGTTGTGGAGCCAACGCTGGGTCCACAGATTGCGCCATTGCGAGGAGAGCGCGCCAGTGCGGATGGCGTACTTGAGGGGCAAAAACGACAATATGTATAGTCGGATAGCTTCTGGGAGGTCAGTGAGACGATCCATACCCCCAGAGAAGCCGCCGGCGGCGAGGTTTTCCGGCGATCTTTTGAGCTTCTTATGTTTGTCGGGGAAATGTTCGATCATTTTCTTTTTCACACGGAGAGGAGAGAAGGGGGAATGGGGTATTTGCAGGGGTAGGTTTGGAATGTGATCAGCTTCATTTGGGAGGCTTTTTGGGAAGATAATAAAGAGTTGGTGATCTTGTGTTTGGGTGTGACAACATTTTATTTTGACAACCAGGATTGTGGTGGTAGGTGCTTGGTATTTTGGGCAGGAATTTAATATTTCTTATTTCAACAAAATATCCAACTATTATTATCCCATTAATTGGTGTATAAAGAACCAAATATATCTGAATATTTAGGTAAAATTCCTTTAAAAGTTCTAAAACTCAATAGATATCCAACATCAATATTGTTCATTATGACCATTATGACCGTTAGAATTCATAGAACAATATGAATCACATAAGCATATCAAAATATATTATACATATTTTGATATATACTCTGATTGTATCAAAAAAAATTTTAAAAAAATATTATTTCTAGATACCGCATGTTGTATTGTACGCATAGAGAAAGCATAATGGAATTATTAAAATTTTGATTAACTGATAGGATGCATACTATGTTGCTTTTGAAATTATTACTTTTCTCAACTTGATTTTGCAATGTGAAAATAATGTAGAATTTAAAAAATAGCAAGTAGTAAAGTGAGCTTCATATGCCATTAAGCATATTCATATGGGCACTATTTATTACAAGATTTTGTAATTTACAAATAGGATAACTGCAAATCCGTCCTGCTTTTCAAACTCATTCAAATCAATCTGGAATTCGAAAGTATTCCAGAAGGCTAGCTAAGCCTTACCAGCTCTATATTTTGTGTTTGAGCTCAAATTCTTCTAACAAAATATATAGCTTTATGATATAAACTTTGATAAGACTGATAAATTATATTTTTTTTATTGTGAGTGAAGTTAGTGTTGTAAAGAGCTAAAAAGGTGTTGTCAGTTCGGTATTGATTTGAGAAGGTTTGGCGGACAAGAGGCAATGAAATTGTCCATCTGCAAATACCAATGAAGATGATATACAAAGGAAAACGAAGGGCCCCTTTGGTTCGGAATTGGAATCGGAGCAGTAGTACCTCGGAATGTCAATCCGGAGAAATCCAAATTAGATACTTAAGTGTGTGGTTCATTTGAATAGCCAAAAGAAAAAGGGAAAAAAAAAAAAAGAAAAGAAAAAGTGAAGGATGTTAGAGGGCCGCAGATTAAATATTAATTTAATATATAGATGGGAGACTTCAGAATCAATCTTATTCCAATATTTCTTACCTACGAACCATGCAGCGCCAAAAGGCTTAGAAGTTCATTTGGAGTGAACTCGGCCACAGACTCAGGCCAGGGATGCGTGGGCGTGCTGCTCAGGGATCCAGCAATTGACCTGCCCCCGTGGGGTCCGGTCCATTCATTAATAACATAAAATGCAATGGACAAACGAGGACAACGAGGCCACCGACACTATTCTCACAAAAAAAAATAATAATAAGGTGTATTTGCGTTTTTTTTTTGCCCCTAATTCAAAATAAAGCTTCTATAGACTCCTAATTTTATTAAATAATAAAATTATACTTATTATTTTTATTAAAGGACGATGACAGCTTTGTAATTTTATACGATTAGTGGACATAAAAATATCATTCCAAATTAGAAGCATATTATTTTAATTTTAAATTATCTGATATACAAAAATATAAATATATCTAATAGAGCCATCTTTATCTAGTGAAGAAATAGGCGTTACATTTTTCGAACTTGGCCTGAGTTGACTAAAACTTGGACTACACCAACAAAGTGAAACGGTTTTTGAGGCCACTATCTGGTAAATAGTCAAAGAATCGATACATAGACTATTTCTATGAAAAGAAAAAAGAAAAAAAAAATAATGACAATTGAGCAACTCGTGGAAAGTAGAATTTGAAAAGAAGTGTTTGATAGAAAATGACTGACAATCTTGATAAAAGAGAATTAAAATTATGCGTCCTTAATCTTTCAAAAATATCTTCCCAAGTAAGAAAGACCTTAAGCTTTACTTACAAATAAACTTTTCATTTATAAACTGTTATCTTCGGCATCCTACAACGCATACTTAAAAAATATTTTAGAACAGCTTTAAATATAAAAAATATAGATTATATCTAAATTTATATTTCTTATATCCAATTCTAACAAATATACTTCTAAATAAAATTTTCAAAATTCCAACGGATTAGCGGATAACATATTCACTTTTTAACCATTAAGACTTCATAACGTCAAAATAATATTTTAAAAAAAAATATATTTTAGAAAAACATTATAGATCATATCTAATTTTATTTTTTATATTAAAATTTCTCCTAAAATTTTTTTATATAATAGTCAAAATATTTTGATACAAATTTCGAAACACGGTCTAATTTACAACAAATTTAAAATAAAAAACTAATTTACAAAAACTTTCAAATTCAGAAGCTGATATGTGAATTCCCAAAGATAGAAGTCCGAATTTATTGGTTGATATATGTTTTACATACAATAAAATCATCCGTCAAGATTATTTTCTTTCAGCCTAATTTATTAGGGACGGCACACAATAAAATCATCCGTCAAGATTATCAATTTTTTTTTCCTTTTATCCCATTAATTGTGCGCCGTCCCTAATTTATTGATAACATCATCCCTTTTAATCTTTCTTGCATAAGTATATATATACACATTAAAAACCAAATTTTCATTTGAAACGCCAAAATTAAAATACAATGAATTCCTAGAAAATTCTGAATTCACCACAATCGATGTGTATATATTACCATGGAATTTTTTGTTTATTAGGACAAAAAATATCTGCCTTCAGACGGCAATCTCTTACCGAGGGACATTATTTCATTACCTTTTCTTTGCATGAGTTTTTTAATGGATATAAAAAAAAAATTTCTATCCATTTTTTATCCATATAAAAAACCTTATAAAATACATGGAACCTCATGAATCGAAATAAACGCTAGAGCTCCCAAAAGTCTGCCCCAAAATTTCACCAAAATTTCTTCAAGAATCACATTGGCTTGAATTATGTTCTACTTAAACTGACCTTAATCGACTTTGGGTGAAATTTTGGGGTTACAGTATAACTTCAAAAACAATTGAGGCATTGAATTTAGGCATGTACTATAATTACAAAATGAGAAAAATTCTAAATCATAATGCAAGCTAAAGGAAAAATCATATTATTCCACAACGAACTAAAGACGTTGGTGCTCTGATATAGCTAGCACTCGGCCTTTTGCCTAGCAAAAGCATAACATAACAAAGGTTACGAGCTTCCAAAGAAACTCGCATATGAATGTTTAATGAATGCAAAATATGAACTTACAATGCTGCAGAACTGAATTCTGTGATCATGTCATCTTAAGATTCTAATAAATAATATTCGCAGCTACAGCGTGTATTAACTAATTATACCGCATATGGCCACAAAACAGCCTTTGTCTAGCTATGGTATATATGCCTTATTACCACATGCATAGAGGTTTGTACAGTAACTCAATATACAACTAGTAATAAAAAAAGACCAACTTTTTTGAAGAACTAGCCAAACCAGCCCGCTTTGCACCCACGAATGGTGCTTCTAACAGTTTATACAATGATTTTTAGCCCAACTATGCAACATCATTGACGCGAGAAAAGTAGGGAATTATGCTTTAAAAATTAATAAACACAGAGAAACACTTACAGGAACTGCATATCAGATGAAGTAAACCTCATTCTCTATAATCACGTTTCTGCTACCTTACGACGTACCCTACAGCAGTCAAATGGAAGTAAGCAGCATACTATACACTTTCAGTATTGGAGCAAACTAGAATTTACCTAACCTTTTAAACAAACAATTAGATGGCTATTGATAATTCTGCCTCGCTGCCGGTACCTGATTCCAGACAAGAATCCTTTGAAGTACTAGCACCAGCAGATTCCAATAACACTGAAGGAATACTCCTTTTTGTGCAGCCCCTCATATTTGAGCGCTTCTGCACTGCACTTGGCCTTCAAATATAGGATCTCATAAAGCTATAATTAAATGACAAACCAACAAAATCGATTCTGCAAGACGTTACATTAGAGGGAGTGTATATCAATTCTGTAACCCTTTTTTCATCAACTGCTTCCTAAATGCCGCATACGTTTAAAAAAGAAAAAAGAAAAAAAAAATTCATTAAGGACTTTGCAACTTACACTGGAACTTTCTGCAAATTCTTAAAAGATTGTAATAGAGACCAAAACATTACAATGAACTATGCATATCTATTGCTTTGGTTCACATATATGAAGGGGTAATGCTTGAGCACATATTACAAAAGGCTCCTTATGGCCCCATTTCCCTCAAAAAGACCAAAAGAAATGCACGAAATGCAACCGGGAGAAACTTCATTTACACAATTACATACTCTCCCTTGTTCATATTAGTTTTGATCAGTTAAACACGATGCGAACCACTTGGTCAAAACGTCGGTGAAGCTTTGTTAGCTGTATGTATCATCCCTGGAAGTTGTCGCCAACATCCAACAATAATGTTAAAACAATGATAAAAAATCAAGCAAAAGGCAAAAACATGTCGTGTTCTGTCCATGTCAGTCACTGTCATCACCATGATACCATGACAAATCTGAAATGGAAAGGGACAAAAAGGTCGTCAGCAAAACTAACTTCACCACTACAGGATAGGCAATGCGTAAAAAGTTCCCAAGCATTACCACTGTTTCATTTGAGATACATGAGTTTAAGTTACACAGAGGAATGCACTGGGATTACTGTACAGTAACAATCACAATCAAAAAACAAACTTCATAAGATTTGCCAACAGACTTTATGCCCATACTGAAATGGCTATACTTGCATTAAATAACAAGCTGTATTGCTGCATCAACAATTGTGTCGTCACTTTGTTTTCTAATTAGTATATGATAGCTAGGTGGATCATGCTTAAAGATACTCAACATACATGTAATTTTGAAATATATTTTATACAACAGCACCTACTAATAAATCCCATGCGGTACAGTTTTGAACATTTTAGGCAGATGCATGCCATGGCAATTGTTAACATTTGAAGCTGAAAGTTATTACATTTGATAAATTAAACAATTTTTTATGATTCTTATACAAATAAAAACAGTGAGACTGTCTAACACAATGAATTACAAGTCTTTCAGTTCAAAGTTTTCAATATACAGAAATGTCATTCTTCAGATACCTAATGGCCTGATACAGTTAGAACCGTACACAGTGCATCATGTGTATTATGTGATATTCACATCTCGATGCACAGTGTACGGTTCTGATTGAGTCATGTGACCTGATGGTCCTGATAAATAGCAGTACTCTTTAAGATTACAATATTATAATAAATGATCAAATACGGTGGTTCCACGGAAATTAAATAAAATTTGGCTTAATGAATTGGGGCTTAATAAGCCCCGAATGAATAAAAGATGTATTTTGCAAACTTCAATTTTGATTTTGCAAAAGTTCAAAATTTTGTCAAGTTTTGGAATTTTTTATTATTGATTTGAATAAGTAATGAATATCAAAGGTCCGTTGTGCAAAAGTAGGTTTTTGATTTTATATAACATAAAAGGCTGATCTTGCAAAAAAGAATAAAGGGCAAAACACAGTTAATGTACAGTTGAAGTACTCTACCTTAATAGTTACCCCTTGATTTTAGTAAATTTAGTAATGACATTCCAAAGGTCTCAGAAGAATTAACTATTAAAATAACAAAAAATATTCAACCATGATTTAACTGTATTTTTTTCAAAGTTTCTGTTTTTCAAACATACCTTGTAATACTGAATCAACAGCTCCACATGGAATCAGTAGTCCGACAATGCGCTGATTCTCAGAGGTGGTTGATAGTCGTACGACGCGTATCCGTTTGTGGCTTTGGCGTGCCTGTGGAATGAAAGAAGAATTAACTAAACCAAGATGAAATCAGTTAATCCTTCCCTATTAAATTGGTTACCTCATAGCATATTTAAAAAATGACGGATCAGCCAGTATTACTGGACAATGTAAGATAGGGATTTGTCTATCAGATGGAGAGCACCACAATCAGATGCTAAGGTATAACAGCATATCCCAAGATTAAAAAAAGCAAGATTACAAGTAGACCAAGTCAAACAATCCCATTGCAACTTTGGTCTATGACAATGTTTGACTCATACAACTTGTCTACTTGGTAAATTTCGGCTCTATTTCTTTTCTTTTTTAAGACCCTAAGTTTGGATCATGAGACATACGAATAATCTTTTACAATGTCTAACGATTACACTCAATGTAATACCTAGAGAATGTTTAAACAGTTAAGCTACATCACATACATTTATTGTTTATTTAGTTCATATAATAAATCTATTCTGAAAATTTATGATTCATTCCTTGATTTACTTCTCAACCTTTATCATTCATATGAGTTAAGTTGATACTACATCCAAAAACAAACTTACATTATGAGAATTACTGCATATATTGTTATTATCTACCAATGTGTATCGGCTTATCGCATTATATCTTGTAACTAATAGTAAACATATTTATAAAATTTCCATGAGTACTGATGCTTTCAAGTACTGCCAAACTGAAAACCATGTTAAGTGAAGTTTTCAAGTAACCGACATTGAGAAGGCCTGTAATAACAAAAATACTAATATTAAGGCATCAGCTTTTATTTCTAGGGATTATATCAACTTGTTCCGGTTGTTTTAAATTAACATTTTCCCTCTTTAGTTTTATCAATGTTTCAAATATCCTCTCAACCTAAAATTCCATTAGAGCAAACTAGTTTGCTCTAAAATAAAGTAAATTAGCAAATAGTACAAATGTGACATTGTCACATGCTATGGGGATGTGTGCAACAATTTCTGATGAAGTGAGGTAGCATTGGACGGTGATGTGAAGGAGCAACAACACAAGTGAAGACAGTGACAGAAGCATGCTGGCGTTGCCCATCGTCATCGCAAGTCTCTGCAAACTTCTCACTGCTTCTCAGCTGAAGATAGTGACAGTAGCATGCAGTGGCAGCACTGGTGTTGCTCATCGTCATCGCAAGTCTCTGCATACTTCTCACTGCTTCTCAGCAAGAATAGCGTTGCGAGTACTAATTGCAAATCTCTATGGCCACTTTCTTCAGAATCAGGTTCATACCTCTGCAATCACAAAGGAGATCTACTAGATCTACTAGGTTTAACTAAGGTACTTCTACTATGGGTCAAGCAATGAAAGGTCATGGAGCTGCTAAGATGGGTCCTATTCTCTACACCATCAACCACGAGATTCTAGCTACAATTTCAAGAAATGACCAGAATGCAGTTTCTTAATAAATATTAATAGTAAAATCTCAAAATCAGAAGCTAATATATATAACAACAAAAGGAGCATAAGAGAAATACCTGCTTGGAGAGAGCCTTTTCAATAGTACCCCAAATAGGAAGAATAAGTCCACCTAACACATTGACCTCTTGTAGTCTTCTACCAACTGTGCAATAGCTCCCTATTTTGCATTTGGGCCCATGCATACACTACAAAAGAAACAACCACGTAAATCCCGCTCCCATTTTAAGGGCAACTGGCAAGGGATGCGGAAGAAACTAATTGCTGGAAACAAGATAAAGTTAGTCAAATAATTAGCTATCCAATGTACAAGCATAGTATATGATAGCATTTACTCAACAGGAACATAAGTGACGATAGAGCTACAATAAATAAGAAATTGATCAGCTTTTCTGCACACAAAAACTGAAATTATTTTAATCCCTTTATGTGAAGCATCAAAATAATACAATGCAATATTATTTTTCCATGCATAAGAGTTTCTTACCCAAAAAAAAAAAAGAAAAAACAAAGAACCTCCAAGCAGTAAAACGAATATAGGCGAAATGCATAAGTAGAACAGTTCCTATAACTCGATGCACGGAATGTTTTTGGTTTGAGAACAATCTCGGCTGCATAAGAGGCTACAACACATTTCATTAAAAAAGAAAAATGGTGAAAAGGTTAGAGATTCCAGACACCTGCTTTGAGGAGGTCTCATATTCCTCCAGCCAACCATCACTAGCCTTATCCATTGACGAGACCTTTCTGTACTTACTTTTAAGCTCAGATAAAGGCATTTCCCTGGACAAAATGATATACTTCTGAAATTAGATTTACCATTGTTTTTCAGAACATTAGAAAAATAATAACATCCAAATACCTTAGTGCTTCTCCAACAGCAGGCCGGATTATTCTAAATATTCCTGAAGAGGAACTGCATGAACAGACAGGGAGGACGATATAATGTAAACTAAAGAAATAAAGGAGAAGGTAAAAATGACAAGACCCAAGCAGCGATCTGAAAGATCATGCAGATCTGCCAAATCCGACCTCAGGGATCAAATTGTTTAAGTTGTTGATAGACTGATGATTTAAAATGTAGGAATCGGGTTTTTATAGTCTGCCACTGACATAGATGCAGATATATTCATATATATATTGATGCACGGACACTTCTAAATGCCTCACGAGTCCGCGTCCGACTCTCACAAGTCCGCGTCCAACAAGAGTCGGACGCGGATTCGTAATGAATGCGGCCCAGACGCGTGTCCGACACGTCTGGGCCGTGTCCATTTAATTTACAGAGCTGGGACACGTCCGAACAAAGGCTTGATGCGGGCCGGACGCGCCCAGTCCAATTAAAAGGTGAATGAGTCAAAAAATAAACGCTATTCCTTCCAATCGGTTCGCGTCCTACTCCAACCAGCCGTAGCTGCTCACGTCCTCTTCTCCGGAGCCCCACTTCTCCGGCGTCCCACTTCTCCAGCGTCCCTCCTCTCCGGTGTCTCTATTCTCCAACTCCAATTCAGGTATACTTTCTAATTTCTGTTTGTTTTCAGAGTCTAATTCTGTAGCTCATCTGTCCTTCAATCCAGTCGTCATTCGCTGGACAGTGGACATCATCTCTTCCAAAATCTCTCGAAATCAAACGGTCCCAAAAGGGCCAAAACTCTCTCTATCAGTGATGTCTTGATGTCGAATTGTTATTATCCCCCCCCCCCCAACCAAAAAAAAAAACCAAAAAAAAAAAAAAAAAAAAAAAAACACCATTTCTATGTCGGTGCACGTATACAACTTATTTTATGAAATATTTGTTTACAAGCATATAAACTTTGTTTACATATCTGTCAAATTTATACAAATAAAATAAAATATACAAAAAATGATGTGTCCCATCCGTGTCGTGTCCAAGCTTTTTTTGAGAGTTGCCGAGTTGCTGTTTCTGCACCGTTCATGTCTGCATACCGTATATATATATATGTGTGTGCACGCGTGTGTACTCTCTGTTTCTCATGAGCTGCAGTGCACGACAGCTTAATTTCTATAATGCTTCCCTTTTTTTTTCCTTTTTCGACAAATACAAAACTGGAGTAATGTACTATTGTTCTTTTACTTTTTACTATAATATGCTTTGCTCTATTAGGTAGTTTTTGAGTCAAATGGTAGATAACACTGCTATCTTCATATATTAGGTGTCTTTCCAATGCTTTTCCATCTTTACAACAAATACTCTTGTTAAACCTATTTTATCACTGATTATCAAAAAAAAAAAAAAACCTATTTTATCACTAAAAGTTAAAGCCTCTACAGCCAATTCAACAAAACACTAGAACCAAGTCAGGCTTTTTTTTTTGAGATTATTGTGGGGAACAACCAAGTCAGGCTTGAACCCTCTATATTAGTTGCTTTAGTAAATTTCCATCATATTATTCATCTAGATCAATAGAATGATTGAGTCGGATAGATTCTCCAATCCATAGCTTTTATGCATAGGACTAAAGAAACTGAGAATTCACCATGCCATCTTTGATGGATAACTGGATATATTTGATGCATAGAGATCAAAGAATCCAAAAACTGATAAGAATCCTAAACCTAAATTTAAAAGGAAAAAAAAAAAAGAAATGCATGCATACATGCATGTAAACTTTGGATCAAGCTTATGATTAGACAAAGCACATACCCTTCTATCGCCAGCATAAAATGTCTTCTGCCCATCCATTCCCGCTTCGATTCGTAAAACCCATCACTTGAAGAAGTCAGTCCCTCTTTCTGCCTTTCATCAAGAAGAGCTTTTGCAGACTACAAGTGAAAAAAAAAAAAAAAGAATTTACCAAGGAAACTGATTGCCTGGCCAAAAAGAAATAATGGTATAGAATCTGTTATTATAGTTACCTCCCATGTAAGTCCACGATCAAGTACGAAGGTAAACAACACAGTTGAAGCACCAGACAAACTATCTACATAAACAGTCTATAAAATTTGGGATTAGCGCACATCTCTTGGTAACCGCCTTTAACTGGATATGACATGAGTAAATGAAAACAACCTTGGGTGATCCCTGCATCTCTATACTGTTTGCTTTAATATCAACAATTCCAGAATCAAATTGCCCTTCATTGCGAGCGTTATGAACAATCAAATCAAATATGCTCAAGAAAAGCTCGAAAAGCCTGCAAATTTCATAAAACTTCAATTTGTATTGAACAAGCATTAAGCACCCCTAAGCAGATAAATTAGCTACCTGTTCTGGATATCTGGTGGCAACCCCAAAAGACGATTCAGAAATCTCCCAATATCATGCATGTCAGAATCCACAATACGACCGGTGATCTTTGAAGCATCCCTTCCATTGCCTGCATCAACATGAACATCAACGTGAAGTCGTCCCATTACAGATATGTACAAAGAAGCTAGTGATTATATCAGAAATATGTTATTTTGTTAAAAAGTTCTTCCTATAAGACATCCACATGCTTATACATTTGTTTCACTAAAATTATCATTATATTTACATGGGTAGCCACGTAAATCTTTTACATGTTCTTAGATGTCTCGAAAAGTTTAGCTTTGCATCACTTAAAAACAATTTTGCTCACATATGGTGGATTTCGATGGGTACTAGCATAGAACAGAGATTTCTAGGGTTTATTAATGCCAAACTATACTTACAGAGAAAGCTGATACCTAGGAATGTATAGAACAGTTCTTTTTGGAGTACCATTTAGATCAAGAAATGTGTTCACAAGGAAGTCAAGCGAAAATACCCAACAAGAAAAACTATCCGCACATCACCAAGTTAATACCACAACAAAAACATCACCTATTGAAATTTGTTCTACCACAAGTGAAGTATAGCCATGGGCTATTTTAAGGTAGTTAAAACAAGTCAAAAATAATAATGACTGCTGACTTGACCAACCAGAAATTTCTCTAACATCACCAAGTCATTAAATGACAAGCTTGCCCAAGCATCTAAATGAATCATGACAACAAATGCATAGGTGAATTTATCCTACATGATCCTCAAAGTAGAGCTGCATAAGAATGCAAGAACTTAAAAGGAAGGTGAAGGGAAAAAAAAAAACCTAAAAACCACAATAAAGCCTTTCCCCACTAAATGGGTTGGCTAGATGGGTCATTGTATGCAAGGGAAACCAGTACACAAGAACTTTTAGCTGGAGGTTGGCCCCATACCATGCAACCAAACAGGTATAAGAAACCATTTTATGCAAAATGTCCATTAAAGATAGAAATCGTGTTTAATAAGTGTCATTAAAGGCACGATGCAGCACAGACATATCCTGAGTTCGTACTAGGACAACAAACAATATTTACTAAGTTTGTATCCCAAACATCCATAGAATACTACACATCAATAGACTTTCTGAGAGAAATCAAAATAGAGGTAATGTTTTGGTCGCAGTACTTACTGATCATTGTATCCCGCACTATTCCAACTGAGATGAGAGCAGCTTTAGCTTTTGTGATGAATTCTTGAATAGCAGCTGGATCTTCAGATGAACATCCAGGAGGAACAACAGGCAAAGGATCCTGGTTATGAAAGATAACTCACTTTGTAATATCAGGTTAACTGATACATTGAGCAAATGTGCTGACAAGAATATGAATTTACCTGCTCCATTATCCCTCTATACATCATCACAAGGGCTCTCTTCCCGTAATTACTATCGTAATTGAATGCACTTAGTAAAGGTCCTGCCCTGCAATTATTAAAACAAAGACTTATTATAAGTTAAACACAACTTTCAAAAAGTTTTCCACTGCAGTTACAGCAATAAAAATTTACCTTCGATCTCCTTGAGTTAGAGCACCAAGAGATTCTAACCTCTTTGCAACAATAGAGGCAAATCGCCGTTCGCCACCTAGGTTGGTAAATAAAAGCCTGGAAATACAGAAGTTATATTATGTTAAAAAAAAAACAAACAAAATAAAAACACAAATACCACTACAAGACAAAGAATAGTGAAGTATAGGACAATAAGGATGTTTACAATTTATACATTCAAATAATGCCTGGAAAGCTAGAGTTTCTTGGACATCTTTGTAGATGACTTTTTAAGCATTTAATGCTTACATTTGACCCTCAAGAAATGAAAATTTTAAAACCCAACAATATTCAAAATTGAATGAAGACTATATCTACATGAAAATATACACCACCATTACCCTTTTGTGGCTTTCTTGAAGAACTATGCGTTTCAGTATTTTGTTTTTACCCTTTAGAAGAAGCCTTAAAGTGCTCTCTCGCATTGCCTCTACATACTCATCCCGCAATCTTTGAGCATTAAATGGTCTTATCATCAGCTATCAAAGCTACATAACCTACCTAATCTTCAGCTACTAGCATATCCTGAACTTGATTCCATGTAAAATTGAGCTTTAGGAAGCACAAAGCTACCATATCATTGAGACACCAAACTGCCTCTACTCACGCCATCCCACAATTGTTAAGCATTAAATGGTCTTATCATCTGTTATATTAGCATATACTATAGTTTAATATCAAACTAATCCAAAAATTGACCTTTTGGAGGTAATCTCGTATACCTTAACAGCTTCACATCACACACCAGGGCCGATTGGTTTTTGTGAGGCAATACAAAACAAACAGATGCTACAATAGAACAAATTCAATTTGATGGATATTAGGACAAACGTGGTAGTTACGTAAGTATATCACAACATTAAAATTTGGATGGACAAAGGAGAGGTTCTAGAAACAATTGCAGGGCCATGTTATGGGTTATCTGGTTCTTGAAAGATCAAATCAGCAGTACGGTGGTTGTTTGAAGTCCCGAATAGGTGTTGCTACATCTGTTTGGTTTCTTAGGCTCCCCTTAGCTTTTAATGATCTTTGAAATAACTAAGTAATGGCAGATTTGGATAAAAGAATCCTAGCATTGAATTCGTCTAACTAAAATTTAAAGTTCTAAAATCCTTATATTGTCCCAAGAAGCTTGGTTGAAACAAACTAGCATGATCCTATGCTCTTGGACTTTACAAAACATACATATAGTATGTGCGTGTATATATATATATATATATACTAATCTCCACTCGAGAGGAGCAGGCTAGGCTAATGTCAGGTCATTTTCAACGATCCGAGTTGTAAATAAAAGATCGGAACCGTTGGAAGTGATCTATATTGTGAAAATATTTGATATACCAAAATTTAAATAATTTAATTACGTCATGTATACTGTATTATGCGATTAAAATGAACGTCTCAGAATAAATTGATCTTTAAAAAATATATTATACGATTTTCAAATTAGATGAATTACGAATCTATACGATAAATAAACATATAGATCAACCATCATAAATTTGATTTTTTAAAAATTCTGTACATATCATATTAATCTAGAATTGTATGAAACCGCACTATCTGGACCGTTCGTTAGTCGAACATTCAACTATTTGATGTATAAGTAAAACTTAGTGAAACCTAATGATTTTTTATTTTTTAGCATTTTTGCACTCATACAACACTTCTATCGGTTCAGATCTCTTATTTGAGACTCAAATCCTTAAAATATGATCTGAGAGGAGCCAACCCCAGCTCCTCTCGAGTGGGGATTAACATTTTCCTATATATATATATATATATATATACACACCTATATATCTACATATACATATATATACAGAACAGAACCACATAATGGGCTACCTGTCAAAAGTACATGAGACAAGCACCAATATTATATAAGCTTCGATCCTTGCTTGTACAGTCACACTTAAGATCAACATCGACGGCTAACTTGTATAGGGAAATGGATTACTACATACATGACTTCTATGGCTACCATATATGCCATTGTCACATATAAGACATTTGTTTTAAAAGGGTAATATGTAGCAGTTTCTGGTCCTAAGTACTTAAACATTGGGATTACCTGGAGCTTGATAATTAGTAAAGTACATAAGTGATTTTAGTCATACAGTAAACACAAATGCATATATACATGCATATAAATACAACAACATGTGGTGATACGTAACATGTTACATGCATATAACTTTGGAAATATAACATTGAAGCACTTAGCATAATATTCGGGATAAAGAGACAGTAAAATGCTTAAGGTACGTAAAACTGCGGTTCCTCGAAACAAATATCAAGATTTGACATCATGTAGGTCGCAAAAAACTAGAGGCAACTGAAAGGTAACTAGCAACAACAGGACAATTCAAATGTAAAGGATTTTTGCTAGACCTGAAGCCCATAAACAAATATATTAGGAACAGAATAAGACCTAAATGCAAGTAACTTCAGATAGAGATTAAAAACAATTAACTTGATTTAAGGGGTAACAGACAGGGAGATGGAAGATCTTCCAAATATAAAACCTATATTCAGGTGCAGAAGCTTGGTTAGAACGGTGAGTTCTTCCAAATTGTTGAATCGCTCGGTCAGCACTCCAAGGCAGTTCAAGAGTCACATGCACCCTTCTTTTCTGCGATGCAGAACTGGAATGACTTAGCAGCATTATCCGATTCAGAATCAAAATTAAACTTTACTTTAAAATAAAAAAATAAAAAAAAAATCTCTAGAAGGTAAAAATCCAAATAAATTTTATGCTGAACCTGGTTTAAAGCCCTTCTATCTGCCTGTAGGGAGACACCAGCAGAACCAGCTTCAGAAATTATAGCAACTAACTTTTTGCCATCCATAAACAATTGCTTCTCATGCATATTAACCATTTCCATGGTAATTTCCTTACTGGAGCAATCGAAAAGATAGTTTGATTGATGTGAGAAAGGAATAAATGAACAGTAAAGTTGCCTTCTTACGTGTTCCGTGCTTGATAAACAACACCTTTTCCACCTGAGGCCCTTATAAGCATACCTCGCCTACCAGTAATTTCTGCAACATTTTCCGGACCCCCTAGCTGTACGCAAACAATTGATTTATTTCTCTAAGAACTCAAAGAAGAGAGACTCTGAAAGAAGAGGACAGAACCACTTTATGGAATACAAATAATCATGCAGATTCCAAAGAAACCTATGAATACATCACATAAAAGGAGTACAAGACCTTTCAGAATATGTATTTATTAACATAGAGGATACAGATAACTAGACTAATTCTGCAAGAGTAAATGCAAATATCATGATGACAACCTAATACATATGATAAAGACTATGGAAAGTACAAATACCAAGTAACCAAACACCATAGTAATCATCTAAATACAAGATACCGAGCTGCAAAGTGTAAATAGATACAACTAAGCACACAAACAAACAAATGGCATTTGCGATGGATGCAAGAACAGAAGCACTTATACATACACATTTGCATTCACTCATAGGAACACAAATGTGGATACAGTTTATTAGTGAGGAAAATTTGTTAGTGATGGCAAATCAGTGCTAAAACTACTCATAGTTGAAGCCGTAAAATCTGAGGAAGTGCAAAAGGTACTCCTAAAAAGTTTGGAACTTTGAAGAAACGCCAACACTCCGATGACAATTTGCACATATTGCCATTATACACTAATTTCAAAAAAATTTCCTCCGATCTGGTCGTTGGAAACTGTTGCATCCTGACTGAAGTCACTCTGCATAAGTTTATTACCCAGTAAACAAGATCGACTCATTTACAATGTCAAGTAGAGTGATATCAATTTACCAATAAAAATATCATCGGGCTACTTTAGAAATCCATGACCACATCATCAGAACAGATTAGGAAAATTCTCAATAACTTGACCAGCAGATTAATGCAAGATGTAGACAGGAACTTCCAGACAGGTCTTTTCAGCTCTCTAAATTTCGAGGTAAACTTATTAGGAACAGCTCCGCTGCAGCAAACATGGTTGCAGATCTTCCAGACAGCTAAAAGCTGCTACCAAAAAGCTATAGAAAACACGCTCTGTCCTATATAGTATAGGCTACAGAAACACAAAATATGAAAGCACAGAAACAAAGAGAGGTGATTTCAAAGTTATAGCAAACAGGACATACAGTAAAAAACAAAAACATTAGATTCTGAAAAAATAACAATGTACCTGATCAACAATATCATCCAACGGATTGTTAGGTAAGTCCAGTGATCGTATTATATCCAGTATCTTCGCCTTCCTTTCATGCGCTGCTTCATATCTGACAATTTGTATAGAAAAGAAATTCAGTTTCCTCTCTATAATTAACATAGCAGTAAGAATCAGTATCCAACAACAACAAACCTTTTTGCAAGTTCAGCTTCATATACTTCTTTTGCCCTCAGATATTCATCTGTTTTCTCTTTGCATGAGTGGCACGACCACTCAGTAGGAGCTAGATCTGTCAAAGGAGGGTCTAAACAAGCAGGATGGATGTGTTTCCCACAACAGGAACAACGAAGTAGTTTCTTCTTATCCTGGAACAATGACAACACTAACAGCAATAAGAACAGAAAAAAAAAAAAAAGAAGAAATTGTAACCTGATAGTCGTCACCGTAGGCTCATTAGGAGCCTTGCAACAACAGTTAGGACAATAGAAACGGTAGGAAAAAAAACACAGATAATGAGCCTAACCTCTCCACTGTTGCATATGTCACAAACTTGAAACTCATCATCGCTAGATTCATCTGACTCACCTGCAACGGTAGCAAAAGACATGATATAACCGTTTTTGAGAAAAATAGCATGCACCCAGCTTTGCAGTTATGAAACAAATCCAACAATGCAATATTATGCAGCAAAAAAGTTAAATAGCAGGCTTTTAACCAAGAAAATAATCAAATCAGTGCGCATTTCGAGATCCTGATAGCATTTAGTTCTTGTTAGGTATAGAACAGTGCCTTAGCCCATAACTTGTCTCAATGTGCTGCAATATGCACTATTTGTGAGTGTTTAATTAAGTGAAAATACAGATTGATCTAGGTACGAAATTGACTATGACACGTCAATGTACAAAGAATTATAACCCTATTTCATGTATCATGATTGAAGATAGCGAAGTTAATTATTAAGATATAGGCCAAACAACAGTGTCGTACACAAACAATCATAATTATAGCTCTATCATGATTACTCTTAATTGTTAATCAAACTACCAAACAAATACGCCACAAACAGAGGCTGGAAAAAGAGTCACAGCATTAAAGACTGAACAAAATTTATTTTTTTGCTACATAGGCCAGCCAGGCATTGATTTAATATTTCTTAAAATTCTACAAATGAGGAAAATAAGGACCTACTAATCTTGTAAAAAAGCAGTAGATGAGATGCAATGAGCACAAGATGATGATAATGACGCACATTTGGTTTGAATGAAATTTAATAATACAGGAGTTCATCAATATGAAGTACACCAAGATGATAGGCATACTTTGTTAATAGTACAGGAATTTATCAAAATGAGGTACACCAACAGTGTAAACATCATAAATTTAGCAACCTAAACGCATATTAAATCTATATGAAGTTCATGGAAAATAAATAAAATCCATGGAAAAGATGAACCCAAACGATCACGTATAAAACAATGATACAGCATAGCAGAATATAGCATTATTGAACAACATTGCAAAAACACTACCACTTACTTGGAGATTCATCGACACTTGCAACATCATTTGCGACGTCCCACTTTGCAACTTTCCTGAGCCTTCCTCTGAAAGACACATCAGGATTAGCCGAATGCCTCTTCCTTTGCAATTCCTTGACACCGTCTTCACCTATGAGCAGATAACAATCAAAATGATCTATGAACTGTGACATAAAATCTGGAATGGGGTTTATGGCAATAATGGACCTGGTAAGATCTCCGGCTTTGGAGGCAAAGGATAGTTTTCTTCAACAAGTTTAAGCAAAAGCTCACGAGGACCAGAGACAAAGTCATCGAGTTCAAGACCCTGACCAAATAAATTGTTAGACGACCAGTTTAAGTTGCATGATCTGTAACAAAATCTTCAAATAGAAGGGGAAAAAAAAAAAAAAAACAATACATGTTTTGAGACAGCATCCTCTGTACGAGCCTCCCCAGTACTCTGAAGGCCAATGACTACACATTTATTTTCAGCTAGTGCCTGTTTGGCCAGCCTCACAGCAGCAGGCACCTTAGCTGACATACACATGTGCCGAAAAAATCGCTGCAAAGGTGCATATACCTTAAATAACAACAAGCAACAACACATAACGTTCATACATAACACAAAGAACCCATAGACGAGATACCTGATGGCTGGCCCAATATAACCGCCACACCTGACTCGAAATGGGTTTCTCCTCAGTAAGAAATGCACTTGCAGATAATAGTTCGACTCTTAGTTCTGCCCAAAATTCAGCAGCTTTCTTATAAATATCCTAAAAGGATATCCCATGAGTTAGCACGCAGATAAAGATAGGAACTACATAGAGCAAAAAAACAAGATCAAAAGCTCAAGCAAGTAGTAGGGGTGAGAAGTTCTTCCTACTACCATCATCTTTTCCTCCAATGGGGCTTCAACCACTTCAAAGTCAGCACCTTTATAGCTCAATGTACGACAAACATACATACCCCTACAACCAAAGAATAAGAAGTTAGTTAAATATTTCTACAAATTAAGGGCGCATATCAGTGAGTCAAAAAAACGTCTGACCTTGCCTTCATGTCCATTGCCACAAGCTCTAATGCTCCAACACCACCCTTCTCAAGGGCCCCTATATTAAATGGACACAACAACAAGAAGCCCTACTCATTAGAGCAGTTACACCTTAATCGTCAGTTCTCTTAAACAAAGAATGAAAGCAGGACATAGTAAAGTACTTAATCATGTAATTATCATAAACAAACCATATACTATAAATACCATCATCTTTAACGGAACCACAAGAAATAAATTTTGTTCTACAAGTGTATGCCCCAAGAAGCAAGCCAATTTTATTCAGCAAGAACCATCGAAGAAAATTGAAGCTAAAATTTAAAGAATACAAAAATTCCAAAATAATAATACTAAGCACTATAGAACTAGATGACTATGATCCAGCATAGCTAAGGGAGAAGGGAACCCATCTCTTTAGAAATACTTCACTGCTAGTTCAGAATTACATGTCTATGCTTCATTAGAATCACAATGTAACTCAAAGGAATAGGGCAAAAATTGAAATAAGGACAAGATATCTCAGTCCATCTTCACCTTTATATTATGGAACAGGATCAGGATAAATATGAAATGAGAATGATATGTAAGAATGAAATTTGGTCTAAAAGTGAGATGCAATGACCTCATGCTTCTCCATTTGAATACCTTCCAATGGCCTAAATCAATGAGTTATCTCGAACATTGAACTCTCCATAGCGGCATTCATGGTTATCAGCACCACATTAGCACCTGCCTACTTGTGCCAGAGGCGCAAGAAAAATAATTACACCTATACGGAATCGACTAGAAATTCTTGCTCAACCGGGGCCAAAGTATGACATATTTGTTTTAAAATTGGCAAGAAAACAAATTATTTTAACATCCCATTTCCTTTAACACTTAGGTACACGTGATACAACCGCACTTGGCCTATAATCACTGTTATTCATAAGGAACCATGTACTCGCAAAGCAACCGCTAATGTTTAAGACCTTGTCAAAATTTCAAGAGCGTGCCCACGTATTGCTCGGCTTCTACTATTATCTGTTTTTCTTACGGCATCATTCCTCTTTTTTGACATTATTGTTCCTCTTGCCCAATCCCAAAATAAACTATGCCTTGTTCAGTTAGCATAGAAAGAATCACATGGTTTCACATCACTGTATGACTATATGTCGCGACATGATAAAATCAAAGTTTAGAGAAAGGACATCATGCCAATGGCACACAACAAGACAACACATTATAATTGATGAAAGTCCTAGGCCTAAGAGTACCAGTCTCAATTGCAAGCAGCCATCTTGTATAAAGCAAAGATCCATACAAAACTATCAAGTAACAACAAAGTGCAATCCATACTGGAACATAGCAATAATATGGTTAAGCCAATATTCCAAAGTGATTATACTTGTGCTTATCTTTCATAAACATTAACTCCGACATTTCTACTAACACTACATCAAGTGTTAGTTAAGGCGACAGTTTTCAGTATGTGAAGTATTTAATACTTCATTTAAGACCCAAGCATCAATATCTAGCTCATCGTTTGACCATATAGAGGGATTCAAAGAATTTCAAACAGGAGATAAAGGCATTTTTTATTTAGATAATGTCTGATTGACAATCAACCTATGATTATAATACATAGATGGTAAAGTAGAAACCTAATGACAACAATAACGAACTTCACCAATCGCTTCATCATTTTAACAAGAAGTAATCTGAAAACGTTGATCACCAAACCTTAGGATTGTGTACTTCAACCGACTGGCAACAACCGTCTATCACCAACAACTTCAAAACCTCCAGCACATGCCCACAACTTGTCTTACAACCACCACATTCACTTGCCAACAATCATCTATAACCAACTCTACTACTCATGTAATAACAAATCAGACACTGAAAAAAGAGTTCAGAAACAATGGCTTAATGAAGCAAAACACCTGAACTTTACCGCTTTCTCTATTTGGAGTCATGCCGGTTTAAGTACCATCACCATTTATGGAACACTACCATGGGACAAGATAAGAAGCACTTCCTATCCATAGCCATAGTGAAATGTAGGTAATAACCCCAAAAAAATTGGTCATGGTCATCCCACCAAAAGGAAGGTAGCACTCCTTGTAGTGCCTCTTGTCTTGTCCCAAAGCATGTCATATTGCAGAGTAAGACTAAAAAAAATTTTGACCCATGCTAATAATAAAATCTTCCCAGTGCTGATTTAGAAAACGTCTACCAGTATTAAGGGGATAAATCAATAAGAAAGTTGCAATTACTCTTGGATAATGTTTGATGCTAATTGCTATTACTTTACTACACAAGGAAATGTGAGATCCTACTTGATAGACTTATTGCATGTGTACAGGAGCATAAGCAACTCAACAAATGGCATACCTAGAAAATCATGAAATTTTGGGAAACATGTTCCAGTTCCCCAAAGTCCCAGTCTAACCATGTACCCCATATTACGAGGCTCTGATGCACCAGTTGCAGAACAGTAGATTACTCGGGCTTCTGGTAATCGGTTCTGATAAAAATGATTTAAGCAAATTATTTCATGGAAGGGCAACAACTTTGAGCACAATCACATAAAGCAATACGTCTAATGGAAGTAGAGGCAGGAGAAAATACAATAAAGTAAGCACACAAATACCTACTGCACATTATATGCCTAATAAATGCACATAATCATCCAAGGATATATGCCGTTCATATTTTTGGTGGGCATGAGAACTGATCCTACTTGAATGAGGAAAGCACATCAAGAAAGTAAACAGCCTATAACTATGCTGAATGAATGAACTACTATTCACTTAGTTCTTTATTAACTAAAGCCTAGAAACCTAGCCTCTTAACTTATTTTTAGCTAAACCGTAAAAACAAAGACCCACCTTCCATATTTTCAGTTGGTAACAAAGCCCTCCCCAGGTGACATTGAGTTGTGCTAGTGAAAAGGAAATATTATCGTAATAAACATGTATATGATAATGATACACAATATGAAAACACAATCACGAGACTTGCGAAATATCTAACATAATAGGACATAGCCTACTGCAGTGATACATATTTAACTGTATATACCCAAAAAAAAGTATGTAAAATAGAATATAATATCCATGTACATTTCATTTTTATGCTGGTTAAACATATCCCATAAACAGGTTCATCCAAAGAAATAAAAAGAGATGCATATACTAATTATGTAAGCAAGAAATAAAAATACTTAGAACATTGCTTAAACAGAAAAAACAATAACAGCCATATCACTTTTGTACATATACACTATCACCAAATGTGGAAATCACAATAATAAATAAATCATTGTGACTTATCCCTTCTCTTAAACATGATCTGTCCAATCAATGGAAGTTCATTTTTATACTTTATACAACCTAAAGTTAGTTTCCAAGTGTTTAGTTGTGCTCATTAGAAGGACAAAAAGAATCTAGTGATTATCCAGTGTAAGCTTTTATCATGCTTGCTTGATAAATGTCAGATGACTAGCCTTGAAAAACTAAGATCACCATGTGTGAATGACGTCCAATGAAAGAACAAGGAATGACACCTTACAACAAATGTTGGTGTTTCCCAGGTCAGAAGCTGAATTATTGGCATTCGGCAACCTTAGAAAGGATGGGCATAAATAACATATTGGATTCAACTGAAAATGTAAGCAATTTGATTGCTTCATTTCTTTAAGAAATTAGGTATATGCTAATACTAATATTATTTAAACATTTAGCAATTTACACGTCCTCACTAAGGTTTCTCCTGACAAACCGGAAAATTATGGGAATGGAATCCCGTAGAGTTTTGTGGGTTGACGTATTCATGTGAGAGTTTGGAAATAGCTTGGAGTATATTGGTTTTCGGGAATACGCGAATCCTACATAAAGTTTGATAGTTGAAAAGAGTTGGAGGCTCTAATTCCGTAGAAACACCTCCAAGACACACTCTTGGGCTCATTGGAGTTAAATTGTTATTAATTATTGTAAACTAATTGATTTTCATAATTAATTATTAATAGTAATTAGTAATTAACCATATCACCATATTATATTGTAACAATTCATGAAAGACTAAATAATTAGATACAATCATTTCATGTGATATAATAATTACTAATTAAGATATATTATCAAAATTTCCTCCTTGTTATTAACCAAGTTTATAAATTAGTTACATTGCTATTAGTTTAACTATTAATAATAGTATGAATTTTTTAATCAACTTTTAATAATATCATTGAGTCATTTCAAATTTGTTTCTATAGCTCACTTTCTCAAGTTTATTAACTCTCCACTTCGCTTTCACATGACAACCAAAGATGGATTACATTCTCCTTCACTCCCCGACGGAGTCCCGCATATACTATTAGCGTTCATTCTCTAACGAATTCCATTCTCCTCTATACTCCCATAAAATCAGATTTGTGAAACGAAGCTCTTAACTGCAATTTCCCCAACTGTTGAAACATAGGCTGACCCTGCTACAGGCCTAGTAGAATGCCCCTTATAGTTATATAGAGAATGGAAATATCTTGGAAGGAAGCCAACAAAATTGTCTTTGATACGCATTTCTCTACATGTTGTTATACCAATTCACCATTCTAGGACCTCTATTCGAAGAGTTATTCCTTTAATTTCTCACACACCCCAATAGCTATGAAGTTGATCTACTCATCAAGACATTTCAATTTTCTAATAACTTTTATAATACAAGAAAACAACCTGTAACATTTCACCAAAAGCATAATGCAAGCTAAACCTCGTAACTATTCGTTAACTTTAATTGTAATGCTGTATGCTGCATGCCAAATGGCTCAAACTAGAAATATATAATTGTAAGCTACGTAATACTAATCCAATCAACTTTCAATGGAAGTCTGTAACAATCTAGAGCAAATACCAATTTAAGGTAGTGCTTGCTACTGATTTAGGAACATGCATTACACAATCCCAACATATATTCTTGATGTTTCAATTCAAAAACTTTCAGCCTAAGGATTTAGGGGTATAACAAGTAACAAGGTGAGGAGTTGATAAAAGTGCCAGATTTGATCTAGACCTGGATTTCAAGAACTGCTTCACCGGTACGTGTCGCTTGTGATCCTGCTTCTGGAATCAAATTTTTGGCCTTGTGGCACTGCAATTAATAGAATTTAGCAAAACAACAGGAAAAAATTCCTAATGAACCGAAAGGACTACCAACATTCAGTATTTGACATCACAAGCATGAGATGAGAACAACTAAAATGCTGCAGAAACTAGAAAGACTTGGCAAAGACTATATCATTAATTGTTATATTTACCATTTTACCTCATCAAACACAAGAAGACCATCAAAATCAGATCCGCACCATTGGACTAACTGCTGCAAGCGAGAACGTCCTTTCTCAGATGAAGCTATTAAGCTATTATATGTCAGAAAGACAATGCCATCCTTGATGCCGACCGCCTTAGAATCAAGCTTAGAGTAAGGAAGCTTGTTCAAAGCATGCACTGCAGACACCAACTATGCTTCATCCACATATATTTCAATAAGTACCATGCGATTAAGATACATCAATAACAACAAAATAAAGGGAACATCTATTGAATATCCTACATCATAAACACGTCAACTTTTAGGACTTCCTAAATAAATTATTCTGATGGCTAGATCTTCTGATTAAGATTTTTTTTTTTTTTAAAGATGGAAATATTCATTCACAATACTAGTACGCCAATGTCTCATTGCAAGAATAACCTACTTATGGCCCAACCAGCAGTAATGACGACAGTTTCGCAATCCAATTGGAGAATAGAAGTAATGTAATAAATATTGGTAAGCCTCAAAATTTTGTAAGCCATTAATTAACATTAAGTTTAAATTATCTCCAACTTCATATATCGCTCCTTGTTCTGATGTGCAAATCTTCTTTATCCATTACTTAACATTATGGTTCAATTATCTCCTATCAGCAGCTTCATGTCAAAAAACTATTTACATTTGGATTCCATACAGCATTCCTTTTCATAAAGATTATTATGTGGAAAACAACGGAAACAGCCTCCTTCAGGGTATGGCTCTGTACAAGTACCCTCCCCAGACCCCGCCCTGGCAGGAATAATGCTTGAATGTTCTTGTCGTTGTATTATGTGGAAACAAAATGGCGATTAGGAAGCCTACCAACATCCCAAACATAGTAAATAATTCACTAGCTAAATTTCACCATGTTCCATTACATCCATTGGAAGTGAACACACCTATTTCAATGTTTCAATTGAAAATTTTCAAAACGAAGCTTGCAATTGGAACCTATGATGTGTCTTCCTAACAAGGTTACCTTTGAAGCAATCACATACCCTGTACCGAAGTGAACATCAGCACCATGATAAGTAGAAAATGGAGTTAACCCTACCCCAAGCACTAAAGATCATAATGAAACAAAGTGTAAACATGGAAGTATACACTGCAACAATGAAAATCATGATATTAAGTAAAATAAAAACGGATACATTATGTACTAACGCTAATTGTACAAGGTAAAAACCAAGAGTCCCTAAGATGAAGTCCATAACCACTACCCAAGGAAGTAGGAACAAAAGTTGGTTACGAAGACGGGCCAACTTTTACATCATACTTAAGTTAGAAACATTTTAACAACTAATAATACTAGTTAAACCAAACTCAAAGAAAAATACTAAGTTGAACACCATGTTGAGATATCATGATCAACAGCTTCCAGTAAAGTTTACTGTAGGTTACACCTTACCTGTGATAGCTGTTGCACCAACATCATCTAGATCTCTCCTTGCATCAAATTTAAGGTCAGAACCGACAGACACCCATCTAAAAAGATCATCAACAGGAAATTCTTATCAACATGCATATCACCAAGAAATGAGGAAACAACTATGAATCAAGCACCACAAATCCCCAAAATCATTTGGACGAAAATAGACCCAGTATTATGCTTCAACAGCAACTTAAAAGTATATTTGCATGGAAAGAGTAGTCCATTGTTACTTACATTGCCTTATGCCTTCCATGATGCCAGTTTTCCCAAATAAGTCCAGCAATGGTGCGACCTTTACCAACACCAGCTCCATCACCAATAAAGAATCCTGCTCGAGCACCGTTCTCAAGGTGATGAAAGTGCCTCTGTTGAAAATCATGATCAAAAGGCAAGAACTCCATTAAACAAAGCGGATAATTTAAGGAAGAAAGAACCCACCTGACAAGTATAAACAATTGTTTCAATCTGCAAACATGAAAGTGACTTGGACTTCTCAAGCTCATCTTTAATCTTTAAATGATACTTGGGTTCCGGAGGCTGCACCGCCGATAACGAGGAGGTCTCAACAATAGGATCTGGGTGCGGATCACCTAGAGATAACTTAGCGGGCCGCTGCAATGGTAAATAAAGAGAATGTGGTAAGATGACCAATGCACTTTGCCTCCCTGAACCACCTTCAACATATGCACAAGTTCTGAAACAAAAATTTCTTACATAGTCGGTAAAGGTTTCTCCGACAGGACCACCTCCATCTTCATCTCTTTCGACATCAACAGCAACCTAATAATTCAAGAGACAGACAATTGCTCGATTGTCATATTTAACACAACTAATATACATACTAAGCAGTTAAAAATGACAAAGATAATTGAAGCAATATTTCATTATCCTTTACGGAGATTCTTAACTCAGCGACGTTGCTAGAATCATGGTTTCTGTGGACTTTGAAACAACATTATGTAATTTACAATGTTCAGTTTCATAGACAAGGAAACATCTGATAAAGCAAGATTAGTTTACGACATGTTTGTTCAAAAAAACAACAATCTGAGCCGTCTTTGCTCTATCAGATCTCAGCCACCTGCTCTATTCTAAACTGGCCAAGGAGTTTAATCAACGTAGAGTGTGCGACTCAAAAGAATTCCATAAATGCACAATCAATTAAGTGGGAGAGGACATCGACTTATTAAAGTGCCCCCCTCTCCCACTCCCACGCGCACCCAGGTCTGATACCTGGGGGGCCTTTCAAAATAATTGCACGACGTGCATGCCCGTTGGACCTGCCTGTTGAAGGTCCAAGCACTAGCCCAGTTGCATTTTGTTGAGCAACAATTATCTGGTGGGTGGATCCGACGGTGGAAGCTACGAGGGAGCAACATCTGAGGATTTATCGGTCTTGGAAGCCACAAAGTGGCCCCACCACAAGTCTGGTCTTTTTGAAGTCCTCATACATTATTACTCTTTAACCCGCATGTACAATGTACTCTGCTCATATACAAAGATGAGGGGGACTCGCCTCATTGATCTCTTCAAGGGGTTCAGGCGGGGGGATACCGGCAGTAGGGACAGGTGGCACTGGTGGAGCAGAGGCGGAGGCGTAGAAGTGGTGCAACTTTGACGGATCAACTGCGAGTTCTACACCACATTGGGGACATGCGAATCGGGTGAGCCCGTGAGGAACGTTCAGAAGGGCGCGGCAGCGTGCGCAAGGTAGCTGGATCTTGGTGGGATCGATCCCCTGCGCCTGTGGTCCCGGTGGCGTCGGAAGCGACGACACCGCCGGGAAATTGTGGTGGGACCCGCTGCGCCTCAGCGGCAGCACGGGCTTATGCACCGGCAGCGGCAGCTGAGGGGGTGGCGGAGGCTGCTGATGTTTCGATTGAGGCGGGGGCGGCGAGGGTGAGCGAGACGACGTGGCGGTGGGGCCCATGAGCTCGGGAGGGAGCATCTGGGGGAGCTCGCATTTTGGGCAACCGAATTCGACCATTCCAGCCGCAACCATCAATATCTCGTGGCAGCCGGCGCATCGGACTTGGCAACCACCGTTGCCGGGAGCCGCCGCGGCGGCGGAACCGGCCATGACACGCCGGAGCAGTGGATTTAGGGATTTCAGGAGGGAAGAGAGGGGAGAGGGAAGTGTTTGGCGCTTTAATGCGTCCAGTTATTAGCGAGGTCGACTTGAAGTATATACACTCCGACTGGCTGAGATCTGTTTTATGGATGTTAAGTATCGGAAACGGGTTCGGACGTATTATTCTTAAAACCGATTACCAATATTCATGTCCGGCCCAATTTCCAATTTCAAACCGCGAGAATAACAAAATGAGCAAATTCTACCAAATAAATTTTACAAAATCTATTTACTATCTACCGTTATATTCTGTTATTCTGTCCGTTAACACTTACCATGTAACGATCTGTTATTAGTTGGTAATTTATTTTACAAATAAAACACACTTATACATCTAATCCTCTCAAAATATTCCCTTTTTTCCCGTGCTTATCCCCCGACCCCCTCCCCTCTCTCGCTCAATCGCACTTTGTCCCATCACTAGCACTATACTCCAGTGAATCTCCGTTTTGGACCCCTTTCCCTCTTCACTCTGATCACCTAATCGGTGGATTAAGAAAATTGTAGAGTCTCATTTGCGTAATGGCTCCGATCTCACTATAAAATAAGGTAAGTATATTATTATAACCATTATAGTAATATATGCTGCTATTATTTGTAATGTCTAGTGCTTTGTGCTAAGTATTTTATAATTACTTTGCTTTATGCAGTAACGGTATCAAGTTCCTATTTGAGTATTTTATTTCATCACGGTGGTTATTTTGTTAAACGAAAATAAATCTGATTTAAAATACGTGAGCAAAGAGACATAAGTTTATGTGGATGACGTATCCAAGGACCATATGAATTTAATAGAATTGAAAGACACTTCGAGAATGCTTAAATATAGTGTTGAAGTTGCTTATGAGAACTTCATATAGGTATAGTTTATTGTGCAAGTGATAAATATGCTTATGAAATGGTAAATTGGACTGATAAATATAATTACATTGATGTCTTCCAAGTGGACCCTCACCAGTCAAAGAATAATGAAGAGCCTACAATATGCAGTGAAACTCATGAATGTACTGTAGATGACACTGACATAGATGTTGATATTGAAGAACTTGCTGAAAAGCAAATTGAAGATGAAGTGGACAATTGTCAAAAAGAAAGTACCGATGTAAGTGCTGATGAAGTTACTGATTTCAGTGACTATGAAGGCAATGATTTAAGTGATGATGAAAGTACTGAATTGAGTGATGATAGAGGTGCATTTACATATGAATTTTCTGTTGCTGAGCTAGTTTATAGAATACCAAGTGCAGAAAATCCTATAGTCGGTGAACAAAAAAGAGTGTGATTCACTGATGCTACATGCTCTGGTTTTGAGTATGAATGGGAGGATGAGCTAAAGAGTAAAGATGAAGAGGATTCTAGCACTGATGATGACAACCAACATATGCAGGCCAAACTTTTAAAGTATAAATATAGGTCAGGAAAGAATGCACTTCATGATGCATGTGACGGTGATTATACAAACCCTCATTTCAAGGTAGGGCAAAGATGGAAAAATATGGTAGAGCTAAGGAATGCAATTAAGATGTATCAATCAATGACAGATACTCAATATATATCAGTATAATTATAGAGAATTAAAAATATTTTTTAATTATAAATTAAATAATTCTTAAAAATATTTTTTTAAATTTTTTGACACATGGTACTTTATGTACTAATCATCGTCATTAAATTAGCCAAACAATTATTGCCACTTTTTATCTCGCATTTAATAAATAAAATGCCCTCCAACAATCGCCCAACAAATAAGTATTGGTAATACAATATATTATGTGATTTTTACAGAATAAGCAACAAAATTAAAAGAGAAACTTACATTTCAACCCTTAATTTTAAAAGTGAACTAGCGCTTGATTTTGTATTCGTTGGGAATGAGCCCTTATCTCCGACTTCATGTAAGGATTATTTTGACAACTATATAATTTTTTAAAAAAGTTTTAAATATGAAAAAAATTATGTGCTACAATTTTTATATTTAGTTTTTTTATTTAAATAAACATTTTAAGATTTAAAGTTTTAGTGGATAAAAATTAATCATCTAACATGCTAATATTTGGATTCTTAAAATACAACTATTTAGAAGTCTGTTGAAAAAACTATTGAATATTAAAAACAAAATTTATATTCAAAATACTTTTAAATAAATAAATAAATAATATATATATATATATATATATATGGATGTAAAAAATAATAAGTTGTAAATAAGAGATTTCTTCATAAATAAAATTTCAAAAAAGAATCAATATCCAAGTCTTCCTAAATAAATATTATAAACTTAAATAGAGATAACATTTGGTCGTTTTATTGAAATTCTAAAGTTAATTTTAAACTGAGATAAAGACAAATTTTAAGCGTAAGGCCATGATCCGCATCACGGCCGTCTTACAAATTAAATCATTTTCCAGCTTAGGACAGAGATGTCTCATGTCATCGCCAGGCTTGTTGACTCTCGGCCCATTTTTTTAGATCATTGTTGAGGGAACGTACGCGAGCCCACGCCCATTTAGATACTTTAAGCTCGTAAAAATTTTTTATGTCTCGTTTTAACTGATATTTTAAAATCTAATATATATATATTTTATAAACAGAGACTCCTGCCACAAATAATTTTTTTTTAGAAAGTAATATAGTAAATTTGATCCCATACGGACTCAAATTTGATGGCGATGTTTTCTGAGACGCCTATCTAGTTGAGCTAACCGTGCTCGGCCATTTAATAAGCCTATGAAAACAACATTCAAATTTCGGTAGGAAATAAGTATGCTATTCTATTATTTGTCTAGATATATGATAGAGAACTATAATTTCATGCTACTTTAGACAGACTTAATGGGTTTTTTTTTTTTTAGAATTTTTGTAATAAATTTATCTAATTTATTAATAATGGATAATTAGTAGCTGTTATAATAATTATGATGAATTTAGGGATAAATTTTTAAGGTACGAAGTATTTTTCATTGTTAATCTACCCTTTATAATTAGAGGAGCTCGTGATATTTTTTTCCTGTTTTTGCTCCGTCGGACCGTCGCCGCCCTATCCTCCCTCCCTGACCCCATCACCGCCATTCAAGCCTCGACAATCTCGTGATCTTCCACGTATCCTCCATTTCCAGCTCGCTAAACTCCGGCAATCATCGTCGATAACGCTGACGGGCTTCTGTGAAAATCTCCTGCAGCTGCCTCTATCGCCTTTGATCACCAAGGTTTTCTGATTCAAGATCTCTTGTTTTTTTTTTCACTGCTCCGTATTTTTTTTGTTTGATTTGAATTTCCGAGCTGTATTTTGCAATCCGTTAATTTTCTGTTATTCCATTGTTAGATGGAATCTGCGAATTCTGTAAATGATAGCAAAGAAGTTACAGGAAACTTGCCTACTGAAAATTTTGTATACAGACAAGATGTTGTAGGCTGCCATAAGCACGAGAATATGCTGGGGGTTGTTTTGGAAGTAGCAGGTGAAGTGGATTCCGACGGAAGCATTACCGATGAGAGCGAAAGCGAGGAAGATGAAGATGGTGGTCATGGAGGCCATGACGAAGCTGATGCTCCAAACAACAATGGTGATGGTTCAGATGACGAGGAAACAAATAACCTTTCAGATGGCCAAGTTAGAGTAGTTTGGACTGATGGTAATGAAACAACTGAGAATATTGGTGACGTCAGGGTTGTTGATCGCACATTCCTTCACGGGGATATTGTTGCTTTAGCCTCTGATCCTACGGGGGAGCTGGGCTTGGTGGTTGATGTTAGTATAACAGTGGACTTGCGAGCAGCTAATGGTGATGTTATAAAAAATGTTTCATCCAGAGACATCAAACACATACGAGAATTTTCTGTGGGTGATTATGTGGTCTATGGATCCTGGCTTGGCCGTGTTGATGATGTTTTAGATAACGTGACAGTGATGTTCGACGACGGTTCTGTCTGCAAAGTGGTGAAGGCTGATCCTTTGCGACTTAAGCCACTTTCCAGAGCTACTATCGACGATGCAGATTTTGCTTACTACCCTGGTCAGCGTGTTAAGGCCACATCTTCATCGGTTTTCAAGACATCTAGATGGCTGAGTGGCCTGTGGAAGCCCAATCGTCTTGAAGGTACTGTGATCGATGTTCAGCCTGGGTCGGTGACTGTATATTGGATAGCTTCTGCTCTTGGATTAGATGCTAATTCATCTTCTGTACCTGCTGAGGAGCAAAATCCAAAGAACCTGACTCTCCTATCCTGTTTTTCATATGCAAACTGGCAATTAGGAGACTGGTGCCTACTTCCATCTTTGCCTTCATCTTCTATTTCTGAAGAACTTTCAACAAGCAACCAAAACAATCATAGCAAGAGAGGCAAGTCCAAGAATGGATTCAATATAACTGAACGTAAAAACAGTATCGCTTCTCAGTTTGTTGAAGTGGAGCATGGATCATCAGAATCAATCCTGGTGCAGGAAACAAAGCAGGGAGAAATTGACAATTCTGTTAATAATCAAATGTCAGAAGATCATGATGTTCACGTCTCTCGCAGCCATGTTGATGTTGAATTTAGTGGGAATAATCAAATGTCGGAAGGCTTGAACAATTGTGCTAGTGCCGGTAATAGAACTGAATTAACCGAAACTAGCTATACTGGAACGGTTATAGGATTGCCAGAAAGCGGCCCCTGCAGTAGTTCCTCTTCTCCTAAGGAATCTGTTAATGAGAGCTGGCCTTTCCGCAAAAAACTCCGTAAAGTAATCTTCAAAATGGACAAGAAGGTACACAAAAGAGACGAGGATTTTGAGAAAGCTCTTTGCATTATTAATACCATGACAGTGGTTGATGTGGCATGGCAAGATGGTAGAAGAGAATGTGGAGTGGACTCAAAATGTCTTATCCCAGTTCAAACTCCAAATGATCAAGATTTTTTTCCTGAACAATATGTGGTGGAAAAAGTCACAAATGACGATGATGAATCTTTAGAAGCAAAGCGCACGGGGATTGTGAGAAGCGTCAACTCCAAGGATAGGACGGTATGTGTGAGGTGGTTTAAGCATGTTTCAAGGCCGGAAGACCCTAGGGAGTTCGACAATGACGAGATTGTGAGTGCATATGAACTTGATCAACATCCAGATTATGATTATTGTTATGGGGATGTTGTTGTTCGTTTGTCTCCTATACCTGATACAATAAACCACCAGACTCCCACAAAGGGACCTGCTGAAAATGCTGATGCAAGTGCAGCAGTAAATGACACAAGCAAAAGTAATTCAAACATCAGTGAAGCTGAGCAGAAATTTAAGGATGAGTCAGGTTCTGATTTTAGAAGTTTATCATGGGTAGGAAATATAACTGGTCTTCATGACGGTGATATTGAAGTTACTTGGATCAACGGCATGGTATCAACGGTATGTCTCTTCACTACTTTTAAGTCAGCACCAAAGCTACAATTGAATCTTTTTGTCCTTTTTGAGTCATCTGAATAAAGGAACTACATAGCTTGCTAGATATTTCTTCTTATTTCGTTTTGTATGGTGGTTGATAAGCAGCATCTTGCTTCAACTGTGTAATTGTGATCCTTGGTGTTATCACAGGTTGGTCCTCAAGCAGTATTTGTTGTTGGTAGAGATGATGATGGAGAATCTTTTCTTGGTGATAGTGATGATGGAGGAAGTTGGGAAACAGTTGACGATGACCAAACTGATTCACTCAACAATCCAGAAGAGGTAGTATTTTGATATATGTGTAGATGTCTTGTTTTGGCCATCTAACTAGTTGCTTGGTTATGATAGTCTAATCCAAATGTTTTTTATGCTCAGGAAATTGATTTAAGCAATCCAACAGAAAACACATTGGGGAAGGAAAATGGCACTCCTGTGTCTGATGAAGAAAGCAACTTGCAGACTGGACCACTTTCAACGCCCTCAACAGCATTGGGCTTTCTTGCAAAACTAACAGGATTTTTTTCTAGGGGAAAGAAACAACCAGACTTTTTGGACTCACTTGATGCAGTTTCAGATGGAACTGAATCTCAGGAGCCTTCGAAGTTTCCAGAGCATGAAGCATCTATTCAGAATTCAAGCATTGATGAAGCAGAATCCTCTGATGGTCACATTGAAGAAAGTGGAGATGCAGCTGTTTCTGGACATAATCATGCATCCACAAAACACAGTGGGTTGGAGAAAGTGGTCAGTGATATGCCTTTGGAATTGGAAATGAGTGATAACAAGAGAAAATTTCGTGAGAGTAGAGAATGTAAGTTCAAGCATTTTGACAGTACGGAAAATCCTTTGGACCATCATTTCCTAAGTGAGGAAGGACAGGTAACAAGCATGTTCGTTTTGTTCATTATCCATGTTTTAAGAATTAGGGAATTCTAACTTATTATACACCATTAGCACAAGTCAGCGATTTTTTTTTAAACTTCTAAAACTGTCAAGAAGGCTTCTATATATTTGTATGCCCATTTCGCCTTGCAGTGTGCAAAAGATTTGAGCATCTTGACTTATATCAGGCAAAGGTCGTTAATATATGGAATTTGACTGCATGCAGAGTTCTGGCGGGCGGAAGTGGGTCAAGAAAGTTCAGCAGGAGTGGGGCATCCTTGAGAAGAACCTTCCTGGTAATAAACTTCATTCATTCACTTATTAGTAATACAAATAGTTGATGCAAAACCGAACTGGGAAGAGTACTCCTCTCTCATATATGCTTCCATGAAATTTGATCTGAAATTGAAATCCAATAATGTTCTTTGCAGATGATATATTTGTCAGAGTCTTTGAAGACCGGATGGATCTCTTAAGGGCTGTGATAATTGGAGCTCCTGGAACACCTTATCAGGATGGCCTCTTCTTCTTTGATTTTCAGCTTCCATCAGACTATCCTCATGTTCCTCCAGTAATGATTATAATTTATCTCTAAAATGCATCCTGGAACTTGTATTATGCGTCTTTAAACTGTTTCCAAATCTACTTTTTTTTTAAAATAAAAAAAACTTAGAACAATCCTTTAATGCTTATTTTTGCAGTCGGCCTATTACCACTCTGGTGGTCTTCGTGTAAATCCCAATTTGTATGTTGAAGGGAAAGTGTGCTTAAGTCTTCTGAATACATGGGCTGGGAAAGGAAATGAAGTTTGGGATGCCTCCTCGTCCAGCATCCTTCAAGTCCTCGTTTCTCTCCAGGGATTAGTTTTAAATTCGAAGCCATATTTCAATGAAGCTGGTTATGAAAAGCAGGTTGGAACCATAGAGGGAGAAAAGAATTCATTAATCTACAACGAGAACACTTATCTATTAAACCTGAAATCAATGATGTATCTTCTGCGAAGACCTCCAATGGTAAAGACTTACATTTCTTTTTTCAGTTGCCTACTACCTGTTTCATGTAATTTCCCCTTACAGTTGATGCATTGTATGTGTTCCACCGTTTTCATACATCTAGTACTCGGTCGATGCCATTCTGTTTCTACAATTTCAATTATTACTCTTGATGATCATTTCAAATATCAAGATTGAATACACTTCTTTTTTTAGCAATTGACCATATTGGGAGTCAAAAATGGACTAGAAATCTACTTAGTCGATATATATGGTTCTGTTGGTTTTGGTACATGTATTGGTAGATATAGATGATGGAAGAAAGGTTCTTGGCTTCGAATATTTGTCTTCGGTTGTGGAGGTTTAGGTTTCATATGTGGCTTGAGAACTTCTCTAAAGTTGCAATGTAGGCGCAGAAGTTTGAAAAAAAAAAAATATAGGCATATGATCTTAACAAAAAAGTTTGTTTTCTTTTTTGTTTTGCCATATTTCTTTTTTGTTTTGCCAGAATGTGAACTTCCAGCTGTTTAAAGTTAAAGATGTCAAATCCTAGATAATAATCGCTGTTTGGCTTGTAGTTTACAGCAGCTAGGAGTTGAATTAAAAAACAAAGAAATTAGAGTGAAGTCATAGAATGGTATCTAGGAGTGGAATTAAGTCATGTTTCAAGAAAGGTACAATGACCCTGCAAGCTTTTAGGTTGTTAATATAATTGCAAGCCTTTAATCCCCTTCCTGAGAATAGTGGAGCAGATGTAATCAAGCATGACTTCTGATAACCTACTAGGAAATTTTGGAATGCAAGTGTTACTTTGAGTTTGCTTAAATTCTAATTGACTCATTTTGTTTTGCAGTAATCTGAATCAAGGTTTAAATGCCGGACGACACGTGCTGGATCCGCCAGGATCCGGCACCGGCCCGTGCGGAGTTTCGCCCGTGCCGGACGTTGGGCTCTGTGCCGCCCTAAACGGGCGGCACGGAGGTGCGTTTCGTTCGGCACAGGAACGAAACACATCATTTTGCCCATGAAGGGTTGTCTTATCAGCTCTTCACGAGCGTTTCTTTTTTTTACTTGATGATCAGCCCTTTGGGCGTTTATTAATTTGTTTTTTTCTTTTTTTTGGTACTTAATGCTTTTGTTTTTTTTTTTTTTATTCAAACTTTCTATCAGCCACAGACACTCTATGTGGTAGTACTTGAAGTTAGTATGTTCAATTTTCTAATAATTATGAATTGCGTGTGAAAATTTTTATAAATTATCATGTGCTTTATTTTATTTTTTTTAATTAATTTTTAAAAAGATAAAATCGTATTTTCGGCACGTTCGGCACTTCTCGAGTTTGAGACTTACCGAAACTCGGCACGATTTAAAACCTTGATCAGAGTAGGATATACTTTTGAATGTTTGGAACAATATGGAACTTTTCAAGAGCTTAGGTGCAGAAATATTAAATGCGTTTTATGGAAGTGACTAGATTTAGAGTTGCTTTCCTGGTTATTCAAGCATTTCTTGTGGTGACTGTTTTATTTTTATTTTTTCCCACTGCGACCATCAGGTTTTGGATTCAACGTGCTTGTAATTGTTCTGTACTTAAAATGCTTTAATAACCCTTTTAACTTCTCCATCATGTGTTTTGTTAAATTATCTAAGTTGGAAAATGTTCTTAGGCTAACATTTTTTTTATTCTCTCGTTTTATTTCTTTGATACAGCATTTTAAGGAATTTGTCAAGGACCATTTCCGAAGTCGTGGTCCTTACATTCTAAAAGCATGTGACGCGTATATGAGCGGTTGCTTAATAGGTTCGCTCACGAAGGATGCTTGTGAGACCGAAAAAAGCGGGGAGCAGCCAAGTTCGGTTGGTTTCAAACTGATGCTAGGGAAAATTTTGCCTAGATTGGTCTCGGCACTTAATGGCGTAGGAGTTGATTGTCAACAATATGAGCATCTTGTGAAGACATGACATGTTCATAGCAAAAAGTTGAAGCTCCGGGATATTTCATGTTTTATTTTAATTTTTTTTTTTTAATTTTTCTCTCCGCCAACTGCATCGCATGTAATTAACACCCATTCCAAAAGTTTTCCCCTTTTCCACTTGGATGTGGAAAAATTAAAAGCACGAGAGGATGATGGCTCCTCATTTTTTGGAAGCATGTAGGCATACTTCCCCTTGATTTTTTTTTTTTTTTTTTTTTTCAATTTATTTCTTTTTGGGACTGGTTTGTAGTGTTGATTCGAATCAAACTTGATGATGTACAAAGTGCCAATTTAGGGCACTTAACATAAGAATGTTTACTGGTTCAACAGAGATTTTTCATCCAAAGAAAGAGCTTTAGGAAGATGATATCTAATTTATGTTATCTGCCTTTTTTTTTTTTTGGTGAATTTGAATTTGATTTTGCATTGATGCAATCCAAATTTGTCAGTCCTGCTCGTAATTGTACCCAAACTAGTGCTCTGTACTTAGATGGAGAGCCTGCACGCTTGCTTTGTGTATTTGCAGCTAGGGGAACGACATGAGCACCGTTAAGCTCAAGTTTGTCTCTTTAGTTTACCTCGAGCTTGACGAGCTTTTGAGACTTAAACTAAAATTCGGTTTGATTCAGAAAATCTCGAGCTTGGCTTGATTATATTCTCAGCCGAGCTCGATCATATTAATTAGGTCGAGTTTGAATCGAACTTAAACTTGTTTAAATACTTATGGCATAAAGGATATTTGAATAAATAAAATAAAAAAATCATTAACAAAGAAATCTTCTACTCTCACTAATCAACCAAGTATACACTGTACAACTCCAGTTAAGCTGATAAAGTCGTTACAAAGAACAAGCTGAGCTTGAACCTCTCTATGTACAACGTAACCTTACAACTTCTGATAACAAAAGTATAAACCCCTGGTTCAAAAACTATACATCAACATACTCTTCCCGTGGTTTTCGGTGCCGGTCGGTACAGCCCGTGCCGGACGGGACATGCCTATACCGGCAATTGTCGGTACGGCACGAATCGGTACGGTACGTGTAAAAAAATCTTATATTTAAAATTTTAAATTATTTTTTTTTATTTTTATTTTTGAAAAAATAATAAATATATATATCGGCACGGTCCGCACGTGCCGTCTGAGTTTACCGAAATTCGGCTCGACTCAACACAGAAAACCTTGACTCTCCCATTGGAAGACTACCAAGGCTCGGTTCGGAGAGGAGCGCCCCATCTTATCTCTCCCTCTCTCTCTAAAAAAAAAAAAAAAAAAAAAAAAGAAACAAAAAACAGAAACAAAAAACCTTGATGCAGGCATGGCTATTAGTTCCACAAGAAAGCCAAAATGCATCTCAAGGCGCCGTTGGAATGTTATTTTGGGTCTATTTTGGCACGGAAGTTTACGGGCATCTAGCGTCTTTACTAGCATTATATACTATACATGTACAATATGTACAGACTCAAACTTCAACCACCAGAACCATACTTTTTTTCCGAAGAGCGGGTCCTGCAGCTTATCGTACAAGCCAGAACACCGGCGCCTGCTACTGCACGAAGAATATTAGCTCCGGCACCTTTGAACAGAGAGTTTGGACCTTCCTTCTTCAATGCTTCGAGCGAGCTTTTGTACTTGACGGCCTCGTCCGATGTCATCATCATCCTTCTACGCACGGTGTCAATCTGGTTGGAGGCAAGGCCAGCAGATATTGTGCTGAACCAGCCTAGCAAGAAAATTATCCTGCAATACATTTAATCTGACTTCTCCCCAAAAAAAAAAAAAAACCTGCATTTATGTAATGTGCGCCGAGCTGCCAAGCCTTTACGCAGGCAAATTTTAATATGAAAAAAAAGAGATTATTTTTAGAAAAAAAAAATTTAATATCAAAGTTTTTTAATGAGATTTATAATTTTTATACTAATTTTTTTTAAAAAGTATAAAAAATAGATATTTTGTGACTCCAAAATTGACGGATTTAAAGTAAATTTTAAAATTTAATACACGTTAATTTTTAGAGTCCCAAAATAATTTTTTTTACATCTCATTAAAATTTATAAATTTTATATTAAATTTTTTTTTAAAAACAATTATAAATATTGTACCACCAACATTTTCTATATATCATACAAATACGCAGCTTGAAGTTTCTATCGTGCTACAGAAAAACTTGATCATCTTACAAATATTGTACAACTAAAAGCGGAATATGACCTAACACAATTAATGGCATAGGGATATCCCCCTATCGCAATCGTTAACACCGCACATCTTGCTAACCCGTGATCCACAATTTCGCACATACATTACATGCTTCTTAGAGAGACTATGGTCATTTAGATTAAAAAATTTTGCCTGATGTGTAATATCCTTAGATATTTTGGACTGCATGCACACTACGCTGATGTATTCAACAAGTTCACCGTATTTGCCAGTCTCGGCGAATATATCATGGTGGAAATAGATCATTTTATTTGTTGGTCTTCAACAAGAACTTCTAGTAACCACTAGTCATCGGCTCGTTTGACTGTGTCCATACCATTTGTACGTGAAGAATATGGGGTGACGAAGTATCGTGGTGATGGAACGAACGTCATGAAATCTTCTTCATTCTAGGTTTGACTTTCTGCATCACCGATTGTGGATAAAATATATTACAGTTACAAACACACAAATATTTCCTTGTGTTTTGACGGTGCTGACGGATCACTTCAAAATAAAATTATCATCTTCGAAAAGTCAGATTGAGATCATATATTACCAGAATTCTAACTCCAGATAGCAAACTACGGCTGTAAAAAGAAATGAGCCACAATAAGATGCGTAAGAAAAGTACGGCCTCGGTTAAAAAACGCACTGGAAGCACTTCTTGAACAATACATGTCACTGAAAGGATCTTTCGGACACGGATCGTCTATGTTCCAACCCTGCGCCCATCCACCGCGCCCGTGATTCTCACTGTCCATCATATTCAGCATTATTTCGAGACAGTATATAAAATTTTCGTCGACTCATTTAACCTTTTTTTAAATATTTTTACGAGAAATTTTGAACTATAAATTTATAGATTTTGATGTGATTTACAATTTTATAGCTGAATATTTTTTTAAAAATAATATCAAATAGCATGTTAAAATGATAATTAAAATTTTAATTATTATTTTAGCATACTATTTGACATTTTAAAAAAATTGTTCAACTATAAAATTATAAATCATATTAAAATTTATAATTTGTAGATCAATTTTTTAATAAAAATATTTAAAATAGATCAAATGGCTTATTATAAATTTTGTATAAGATCAAATTATAGATTTTGATATATAACTTTTGTGATCTATTACTTTTTACTTGAACAATTCTCAAAAAAAATATCAAAATAATATACCAAAATAATTATTAGTTTTGATTATTATTTTTACATACTAGTTAATATTTTTAAAAAATTATTCAATTATAAAATTATAAATTATATCAAAATTTACGATTTTATAATTTAAATTTTTTTATAGAAACGCTTAAAATATACCATATGAGCCAACGAAAATTTTAAATAGTACATTTAAGATAAATACTGTGTATGATAGATGGCAATAATAGAGAAAGCAGCGGATCGGCATAGGGTGTGGACGCTGGGGATCTGCCTCCGGATCGTTCGACGGTCTAAGATGATCCACGAAGGAGTCACGAGTGGTTTTCGTCGTTTTCACGAGCTTTCTACAGTGGGTGGGCTCGCTCTGTTCCTCATGAGGTCCACAATCTTTTCCCTGTCGCCTGTCGGCGTTCGCCGCCTCCATCGTTACATGCACGTAGCAGGCCGCGTCGGCGCCGTACGCGCACTCCCACGCTGGCACGTGCAACACGACTCAGAGCGGCGACCGTACGCGCACCTTCCCCTCACCTCTCTGGCGCCTGCAAAGTCACTTCTTTTTTTTATTGGAGAATTACGTTTCAGCCCCGCCGTTTCTCAAAATTGACGTTTCAGCCTTCCGAAACACGTTTTTCCGCCGACGTGCGGCGCCGCGTGCCGCCACGTGGCGTTTCGGCGGCGAAACGCGCGACCCCAAAATTAGGGCTGAAACGCAAATTCTCCATTTTTTTTTTTTTTTCAATTCTCCATTTTTTATTATTTTCATCAAATATAATTAATAATCCATAAATATAAATAGTCACTTATGGGCAACACGACAGCTAGCGCGTCTGGAAGCAGACGTGTGCTGCGGCCGTACGACATTGCGGCGTTTCCCTAAAAATCTAATCGTTTCCGCCGGCGGCAGACGGCAGGAACGCGATAGCACAGAAACAAATGGGAACCGCAACGTAAGTCTCGTTTCTCGATTCAACAACTTGTGAAGCCTCGTTCTCGCTTGCCACGTCACACGCGGGAGCCGTGTTAGAACAATTGAATAAATAAATAAAATAAAATAAGAGGGCGGCGGCAGGTCGATCCAGTTGCCGCCGCTCTGCCATTATATAGGTGACTCGAGTCTCAGAAGCTTTTATAAAAAATATTTCTAAATAGATGTTTTAGAGATCGGAAGTTTAACGGGTTCTGAAATATCACGTCAAAATTCGTTAAGCTTTGGAACTTCAAAACACCTATTTAGAAATATTTTTTGAAAAAATTTTCAACATTAAAATCGTAGATCTCGTTAAAATCTATAACTTTTATATTGAAATTTTTTTTAAAAAATACTAATATAATAGTCAAAATAAAAATACATATTTTATTAGAGAGCGACATAAACAGTAACTAAAAACTGAATCGGTAAAAATTTTCGATCAAGGGGCTGATTGATCATTATCCCATTCAACAACTTGTAGTAAAGCCTCGTTCTCGCCTGCCACGTCACACGCGGGAGCCGTGTTAGAACAATTGAATAAATAAATAAAGTAAATAAGAGGGCGGCGGCAGGTCGTTCCAGTTGCCGCCGCGCTGCCATTATATAGGTGACTCGAGTCTCAGAAGCTTTGCAGAATATCCATGGCCAAAAGCGGAGATATGATAACTGGTAGTGAGACTAAGCGATCACCGGAGATTCGTTTCCGCGGAGTTAGGAAGCGGCCGTGGGGGCGGTACGCGGCGGAGATACGAGATCCGGCGAAGAGATGTCGGGTGTGGCTCGGAACATTCGACACCGCCGAGGAGGCCGCGCGCGCTTATGACGCCGCCGCCGTCCACCTCCGCGGCCCCGACGCCAAGACCAATTTCCCCTACGCCACCGCCGTTGACTCAGGCGGGTCAGCCGCCACTAGCAGCGCCGGCGAGTCGTCGAATTATGACGTGGAAGCGCCGTCCAGACGGCCGGTTATTTTGTTCGGAGCTGTTATTCGTAGCGAATCGGATTCGTCGCCGGTTGTGGATCTCGATCTCAATCTCGCTCCACCTGCTGTGATGGTTCTTTAAATTGTAATCAAGATTGTTTTGTACAGTTTCTGTTTAGGATTCACAAGCAGAAGAACATATAATCAACCCTCTTTTGATTATCTAAGGAGCAGATTTTTCTTCATTTTCTTCCTTTTTGAGGTTATGTGATAAAATTCGTAATACAAGTATATATTTATTAGGTATTTTAAACTCGTAAAAATTTTCACGTTTAATATCGGTTGATATTTTTATATCTGAGCCTATGTAAATAAAAACTTCTCATGAAGCATGGATTCTTTAGAAAAATTTTACATAAAATTTTATTTTATATGACTTTGAAAAACTTACTGCCATTTTTTATTTTCTCGTTATTCCAATTATATTAAACAGCGTTGAGATTTACCATAACATCGAGCTAATATTACAGCTTATGACATTACAATATCTTATGACATTTGTTAACGTTTAACTATGTATGGATTTTGAGCCATTTAATTGACCGAGAGCCTTGATAAGTCTAAAAATGAATGTTTTCAGTAAATTTTGCAGGATGATCCAAAATAATTTTTTTTAAAATAACAAGACTGGTTTTTTTTTTTTTTTGTATCAAACTCCAATATGATTGGAGATATTATTTTCTAGCCATAACTTATCAGTTCATATTAAGCCAAGACCGTGATTAAAAAATAAAACTCTGGTATAATAAGAAATATTATTTTTAATCACAATTCATCAATTCGTATTAGACTGTATCAGTGATAAAAAAAATAAACTTCTGATCTAATGTACATCGCAATCCATGTGTGAAGTTCTTGCGTGTTTTTTAGCTACTACATTAGCAATTACAACTGAAACTAATTAAAATTATTATTTTTTATTTTATTGTCATTTGTAAGATCCGAACATGCAATATGTGCTTCATAATGCACTCCCCACACAGTTAATCTATTAACTATGGATCGGAGACATGATAATCCGAAAGATTAATAGTGCAAAGTAAAATATAAATTAATTTTGGGTTTATTTACAAATAGAATTTTGGGAGGAAAAAAAACGGATAATTACGTATCAGCTTTTCTATTTTTGAGTTTATAAATATATCTTAAAAATACGTTTTCGGATGACTGATTTATAAAAATAAAAGATAAATCAGCCTAATTTTAAAAAGTGAAATGTGAAAAATAAGAAATGGAAGGTTGATACGCAAAAATTTCAAAAAAAATACAATTATGTACATGGTGGGTCATGATGGAGTCATCCTGCAGGACAATCAGTGACGGCAGCCGCATCGAAGGTCCACAACGCAGCATCCATGCGCGCGTCCACACCATCGTGAAATGCAAGGAAGCCGCACATAAAAGAACCGTCACGTTCCTCTCATTGGCACTCCTCCGTTAATTTAATTTTATTCCAAATTTTAGTTAAAATATAATTGATGCTTAGCACCACCCCAAAAAATTAAAAGAAAATTATTAATTGGATGTGATTTTTTTTAGTCGGGTTTATATAATTTTTAGATAATTTTTGAAGTTTTTTTTTTTTATTTATGGGTGAAATATTCGTCCATTTAAATTTTTTCCTGTATATTATGAGAAAAAATTCAACATAAAAACTCTCATTATGGGAGTATTTACCGCAATTTCACCTATTGTGGATGGACCGTACGATCATAGTGCATATAACAACCTATATCTCATTAAATTGTGGGAAAACAAATAAATCACAAATGTTTATTTTAAAATTAATAATCCTACATTCGTAGGCTGACTGGCTCAAGCACTTATGCGGAGATGAGAGTTGGTTCAATTATATTGCTTACACGTAAAGTAAGACTAATCTGGTCTTTTCAAGTGACCATCATAAAGATAAAATCACGTCGATAAATCTATTTTAGCCTGCTTAAAATTGATCCGAACCTTCACAATCGAAACTCACGTCAACTTCATAGATACATCATCGACCGGATGCATAAAATTATTATTACAACCATATAAAACTAGAATTAAAGACGTATAATTATGGAGTCACCCGTCCCCTCACTTCGGCTTACTGAAGTAAAATTTCAGGATTTTCATATTGATAGAATATCACTTTCTATTTTATTTTGGACGAATTACATTTCAGCTTCATGATTTGTACATTTTGTATTTTAGCATTCGAAAATATATTTCGTGCCGACATGGCGCGCTTTTTTTTTTTTTTTTTTTTTGGTTGGAACCGAATAAATGTTAATTTTGAGGGGTGAAATATAATTTTTTTTTATTTTATATTTTTTTCAAGAAGCATGGCCGGCTGCGAAGGGTCCGAGACATTCCGCGGTGGCCCGGATCCTGTGATCCAAGTAACACGGCGGCTGCACCGACACTGACAGATTGACTGCATCTCTGGGACCCGCCAAGAAAGACGCAATCAACTTCAGCTAGCGCCGGTAACGGTAACGGCTGTTAAGCTCTGTCTATCGTTAACGGTGGCCGCCCAACTCCTTGACGACGGCGTCAACATCCTAACGCACGCGTAGCATCTTCTTTAAGCGACACGTGGTTGAAGATTTTAATGCCACTGGCTGAGAGTGAATTCGGTTTTAGGAAAATTGCGTTTCAGCCCCCCTAAGTTTGGGGTCGTGCGATTCAGCCCCCCGAAACGCCACGTGGCGGCACGCGCGTGCCGCCACGTCGGCGGAGAAACGCGTTTCGGAAGGTTAAAAAATCAAAAATGAGAAACGGGGAGGCTGAAATGCAATTTTCCCTTCGGTTTTTTACTGGCACTAATCATAAAGCTTTGGTCTGTCCTAGTAGAAAATATTTGTTACCCCGCTATATTACTAAAAAAGTTATCCAAATATATAATTAAAAACATAAAAATTTTAAATAAATTTTAAAAAATCTACTACTTTTATTTTAAAAATAATTTAAATTTAGTTAATTTTGGAATCGCAACTTTTGACATAAATTCAAAAAAATTTTAATTTTTATATTAAAGTTTTTTTGAAAATTATTCCATTTTTTCAAAATCAGTAGATTCTTTTAGTGATCCGCGCCATTAGCGGTGCTCTTTGTAGAAATGGCAAAGATGAAAAAGTTTGAAAATAATAAAAGGATAAATTTGCCAAAGAATGCCTCTAATAAAAGATTTGACCAACAATGTGCTATTCTAATTAGTTTGTGTTTTAGTGTTCTCTCTTAACGGCTTAAAATAACAAATAGTCTCATTTGAAAATTTTATAAAATCACTGTAATATATATATATATATATATATTAAAAAATTTAGATACAAAGAACATTTGGTATGCTAACTTTTATATAAAAAATTCCTAAATATATGTTTAGATGCTTCATAAATTTTATAAGTAGTAAATACTTTGTTGTCTTAAAATATATTTTTAAATTGAAAAACTATCAGTATAAAAATTATAGAATTCATAAAATTTAATATTTAATATTTAATTATATAAAACTAAATTAAATTTAATAATTATTTTAAAAATTGGTGATTGTTTTGAATAAAATTTTGAAAATAAAAAATCGAAACGATAACAATTTCTTTATTTTTAGTAAGTAAACTAAAATAATAATCTTTGGCTAATAGTGACTTTAAATGTGTAAAAAGTTATCAGCTCCAATTGAGACATTGAATGGTATTTCTGGAACTTCGAATTTGAGTGGTAATAATTCAGAACATATCCTCATTATCATCACAACGCGTTTCCCTCATGTACGCGGTCAGTCTAAATGATACTTGCGGCGCACACTTCTTGCCAAGTATTACCATCCACATCAAATTAAATAACATAATAATACTTTTTATCTTAATCGTCTGATTCTGTTTCTATTATTATTTTGGATACTAAATAATAAATAGTAGATCCTTTCAACTAAATATTATTAAAAATTGAATCTCTAACTTATAATACTTTATTAGCTTGTTTTGTCCATAAATGATATAACAAAAAGCTCGATTAGAGCTATGTGCGTTAAAAAAAATCATGCTAATTAAATATTATTAGAATTCGAATTTATCATCTATGTTTTTATAAAAAATAGACTACGATCGTGTTCTAATATTTAATCATAATATTAGAATTATTACGATTACTGTGATATTTAAGTACAATTAGGGTTAGGTACATAAATGATCCTATGTATATGATGTGCGGCATACTTTAACTTGCTATTGATGGGCTGTTTGGTTTGCAGGAGTTGAGGCTGCAGCAGTTGCAACCGCTGCAGTTCGCGAAAGCGCGTGTTTGGTTTGCTGCAGTTGTAATTACACTGCAGTTGCAAAGTGGGGTGTGCTGTAGTTGGAGGCGCGAACTGCAGCGGTTCCAACCACGAAAATTTAGGCCGTAGTTACAAACGTTGCAGTTCAGAATTTACATAAATAAACTTTTTTTTTCAAAATTACAGAATCAGCTTTTTGGATTTTGCAAAAATCTCGACCTTTATTATAAAAATTGGTAAAATTAGTCTCTCACATCACTAAATTTAGTAATAAAAATTTGTTTTATTCGCGCATTTTTCATGTTCGTCCAATAAAAATTTTTAAGTCAAAATATTGTTCCATTTCTTCAAAAAAAAGCAAAAAACGAGATTTTGAATAGTTTAAAATTTTTTGCAATTGTTAAAAGTTTTCCATAGTATAGAAAAATTATAATATAACATATTAAAATATTTTATAATAAGAAACAAACAAAACAAAATTTGAAACTGTAAGGCTCAACTGCATCAAACCAAACATCAGATTTCAAACTGCAGTAGTTCGAACTGCATCAAACCAAACAGACCTATTGCATTACAAAATCAAAAAAATATAACTTCTAGCACTTCCAACTGCTGCATTTACAACTACGAAATTCAAAGTAATAATAAACTTGTCTGACAAGTGAAAAAATAGTAATAATATCGCAAAATTCAAAGTAATCTGATCATATAACTTGTGATGTGTTATAAATTTTAACGACTAAATACATAATAATAGCTTATTTTTAAATTTGATATTAAATACCGGTAACATTTGAAGGTTAACTTTCAGAAATTTGTACCTCAGTATATTTTTTAAAAGTGCCATAAATTTAATTTTTTTTACAAATTAGTTATTTATTTTAATTCAAACGTAAAAATTAGTTAATTGGACCTTTAAAAATAGGTAGGGCCGATTTGAAAATAAAGAATAGGGCTAATTTATTATTTTCTCTAAATTTAATAATAACTTGAGAATTATACAATAATCGGCTGCATATATGCTTAAACTAAAAGGACAAAAGAAAAGACGATACTCTTAATTATATTATAAATAAAATATATATACACTGCTAATTCTGATTTCTACGGGTTTTATCTAATCTGCCTACTATGAAAAAAATTGACAAAGCAGCCCCCTGCTGTAAAAAACCTGTAATATCTTCTAAAAGCAGGTCCTCGTATGTCATTAACCCGATTTCTAACCCAGTAGACGGGTCCACCCTCCGTAACTCGTGGCGGCATACGAGGACCTGGTCAAATTCTCAATTGACTGCATCGAGCAGGTCTCATCGACGCCGTTTCTTTTCCATCCATCTCTCTTTATATACCCCCTATTGTCACCCCCCCTCTTCTCCTGCATATCATCGTTCACCAACTCAATCGAACAACTCAGCTAAATAAAGAATATACCACAATGGCTCCTAAGGCGGCGGCGAATCTGGGAGCCGGCGGGGGCGCCGCGGAGGTGAAAGGTCTGGAGGTGAAGTACCGCGGCGTTCGTAAGCGGCCGTGGGGGCGGTACGCGGCGGAGATCAGAGATCCGGCGAAGAAGAGCCGAGTATGGCTCGGAACCTTCGATACCGCCGAGGAGGCGGCGCGAGCTTATGATACCGCCGCGCTGCAGTTCCGCGGACCTAAAGCCAAGACTAACTTTCCCTGCTCCGCTGCTGCAGTGGATTATGCTGTAGGAACGAACAACAACATCCCGTCTAGCCCTACCAGCACCGTCGAATCGTCGGTCTTGCCGACGTCGCCGCTCGATCTTGTCGGCTTCGATTTCCTTCGCCGCGGCGGGCTGCCGGTGTTTCCATTCCAGCATCCTTACGTCACCGTCGCGGCTATGCCACCGACGGCGGTGGCTGTAGCGATGGCTAAGCCGCTGCAGCTGTTCGGAACAGTTATCGCGCCAGTGGTAAAGCCTCCGCCGGCGACGGCGGTCGGTCTCAAGATCCCTCCGCCGCCGCCACCATCGGCGGCGTGTAGCGACGTGCAGAGCGACTCAGATTCATCATCCGTCGTGGATCAGACCGAGAGGCCGTCTCTGGATCTCGATCTCAACCTTCCAGCGCCTGTGGAGGTCGCGTAAGTCGGACTATTGTTCGATTGCTCGATCGATCGTCTTCTTAATTAACGCAAGAGTTTCTGAAGAAGAAAATTAGAAGAAGCCTAGATGTCTAGCTAATTGACGTACACTTTTTTTTTTCAAATTTCTTTGTATTCTCCCTTTAGAAAGAACGACGTGGAGGATTGTGTATAATTGTTGATGCTTTTTCGTTCGTTTTGCGCCGAGATTACTCCATCTGTTGTAATCCTTATCGGTGTTGTAGCAACAATTTTAACCGATGAACAATTCGTTCCACTCTCATACTAAATACTCTTTTTTTTTTAATTCATATTTTAGGATTAATGCGGATAATAATATTTGTATTTGTACGCATATCTGGGATCGTATAAAAAGTTGATTCTTAGAATGAACTTAATCTAGAAATTTAACGTGTATTTTCTAGGGAATAAATAAAATAATTTTCGAAATTAATTATGGCTTGAGATCTGGGGAATTTTGGGGGGGGGGGAGAGGGAGACACGGCGGGCCGACCAGTCGCTATTACCTAGCATTTGATGATATTCGGCTGCCAGGTGGCGCGTCGCGGTGGTTGGCCGGCAGCGGACGGTGGAGCTGGGCCCAACTATCACACCTCCTTTGAAAGCGGCCGAGCCGCGGCGGCTGCCACGGATTATCTCTTATTATAATTAAGAATTTGAAATGAACTAATTAATTCGCCGCCCACCTCAATGACCTGCCCTCATCCACTTGTTAGGGGGATTGTGCGGTATTGGACAATCTGAATAAGTTTTAAGCGCACTTGGACCTCCTCTAGATTTTCGCACTTGTACTCGTTGGATTCCCAAAGATTTTGCAGTGTTTTCAAAATAAATCTCTGACTTTCATTTATGTTTAAAAGAAAAATTACGTATCAGTCCTCCTATTTTTAGGAGTTCGTAAATCTACCTCCGAAAATACGTTTTTGGGAGCTGATTTGTACAAAAAAGTGAAATGGAGGTTGATACGCAATTGCCCCCCAATTAAACCATAGAACCAGCCGATTGACTGGGGAAAGCGAAATTGTGATCCACGAGATCCAGAGGCTGATCTTACCCGCACACTTTGAGATTATCAATGTTATTTCAGCATGGATGTCAAGGTGTGATAGAGCAGAACTAATGTTCTTTTGGTTTTTAACCATCAATTCGGTTTTAACTGGAAATAGTTAGGTTACGATAAAATTTCTTCCAATCAGATATTAGTTTTTTCCAAATAGTCTATCTCAATAACTAACTGGCCAGTGTTGATTGATTAGAACAAATATTATTATGCAGTTAACAAATATTCTTTCTCGAAAAGACCAGTTTGCACCATTTAAAGTGGATAGAAACCGTACCGTTCCATTTTTTTATCCAGATATAGGATAAAAAATAAACTAGCAGGTCACATTCCGAAAAAATAGTTGTTCAGTTAGCGGGTCACATACCAAAAAAATAGTTGTTCAGTTAAAAGCAACCAAACCCACACTATCATGCACGAAAATCAGATTAAACCATCAACCTATCTAAACAACAATCGGAATATTTGTTAAGTTTCTTAAAAGTACAAACAGGGAGACAATAAATAGTATTTTTCTATTTCAATATGAGGCTCCTCCATGTTGAAATTTAGCTGTCGAATACTATTATTACATGGACCTTAGAAATAAATTTTACCTTTGCGACTATAAATACATATACTTTATAACAATATTCATAGACCTTATTACATTATTGATCCACATAAAATACTATAAATATTATTCAGTACTGAACCAATTAATTAACGAAAGTAACTGCAGAAAGACGATCATATTTTATCTCTTACGGAAAAATAGATTAATAACTCACATTTTAATAAATATTTATTCTAAGAAATTATGTCATTTATTTTCGATTGAATGCAGCTTCTGCAAATTTCTGACAAGTCACGACGTGGTGCTGTCAGGGGAAAAACATTTAGGGATAATTCTATATCAGCCCACATTTCTTTAAATTTATAGGATTAGTTCGTATTTTCAGGGACTAATCTCTGAAAACGTATTTTTAAAGATTGATTTGAAAACTTTTTAAAAATAAAGGGCTGATATGAAATTATCGAAACATTTATCAAGAACTAAAACCGTGCAAAAGTTAATTGATTAGCTAATTGTTATTATTATTAATGAATCGAATCAACTAGCTTTTAAAATGAGCGGAAGCAAAATCCAATCAATCCGTAAAAAGCGGTATTATCGACTGTCAGAGGCGGGCGGCCGGGCGCGAAGCATCGCGCTTGGGGGGCACGTGGAGCGGGGCGACTTGGCAGGCGGCTTTTTCAGGGCGGGCCCCACGACGACGACCGCAATAGGGTTAGATGGGTGGGCTTTTGTCCGGTCCCCACGAATTCCACGCAGCAGCTGCGGCCCGCGGAAACTGCCTCGTGTAAATGCAGTACCTGTTTTATGAATTGCTACGACATCAGCTGCTTATCTTCTCTCTCTCTCTCTCTCTCTCTCTCAAATTTTAATGCTCCAAAAGTAAATTTCACAGTTTAATTCAAATTAAACTCACTAACATTTATATTTAAAATTTTTAAAATATTTAATTTATTAAAAAACTTAATACATATTTTTTAATAAAACAAATTTAAAAATATTAAAAGTTTTTATAAAATATTATTATATTAATTATATATATATATAATTTTATCTAATTAGAAGTATTATATAATTTATTTTAAAAAAAGGAACTAAAAAATTGTGTATTTTATTTTTTAAATAAACTTTTTATAAATGTTTTTTTATAAAAATATGTTAAATATAAATTTTAGTAAATTTGGTATAAATAATTATATATCTTGAAAACTTCTCCCTCTTTGAATAATTATATATCTTGGAGCAATACAGATTCGGTTAGACCAGATCGGATCGCAGAAATAAGTTTTGTCCAATTTAGACAAATATTGTAACAATTACCATCCGAAATTGGACAAGGGAGTGTACAGTTTTGTAAATTATGGCAAATTTGTAATTATGTTGGTTTAAATTTTAATCTGGAGCGAGCTACAGTTGTCTCGCGCCCGGAGGCAGACGCACGGGCGTGCGCACGGGAGATCAGTGGCGGGCGGGCGACCGAGCCAACGCAGCCGACAGCGGCGTGTGGTCCAGGCATTTGACAGCGCAGCGAGCAGTGCCCTGCCGCTTTCCGCGTGCCTTCTCCGTGTGTGCTTCCACACGTCGTCGAGTCGACCGATTGACTAACAAAATCATGGAAAATGATCGTTATCCCACCTCACCATTAAATATCCACCAATTTCTATAATTAAAACTTTTAAATTAATTTTAATATTTTAAATAAATTTTAAATATATATACTTTAAAGTTAAAACATTAAAAAAATTTAAAAGTTTACTTTTTATCCGTTAAAATTAATTTTTTAATTAAAAATATAATTACAGAACTCATCAAAATATATAACTACCCAAAATACAGTGACTGAAACTAACATTTAGTTGTTTAAATCCGTGACATACACTTAATTGTAAGTAATAACGTCAAATTTTAAAGGGTTTCAAGTTTTAGCCCTCGCGTTGCACGCCTCGTCGGTGCGTTCTCGTTTTCGGAGGCTGAACCGAGAAAATGCAGATTAAGAGGATTGAAACGTAATGTTTTTAATTTTAAATAGTTGTATAATATTTAATTGACCGAAAAATATCATTCTCGTCGAGTCACAAGTCTCTGAGATCGGAATTGAGCCCTACGCAGGCCTAACCGGCAAGGTTGATTTATGATTCGGCTCGATCCGGTGGACTGTCAAGCGTCCGCACAAGTATAATACTGAAAAAAAAAATATTTCTAGTAATAAATACTAAATTATAAAAATTAAAATAACTTTAATTTGTATATTCATTCAAATATACTATAAAAAATTAAATATAAATTTAGATTATTCCAAAGAATTTTAAATACATTAATAATATAAAATCAAAACACACTAAAAACTAATCCTTGCAATGTGCGCGACTTTCGCGGCCGAGGGCTAGCTTGCGGTCCTGCTCGACCCGCGCGACCCAGCAGGCCATGTACCGTAGACCGATCCGTATGGTTCAATCCTATGGATGGCTCCGTAAAGGCCCAAGGGTAAAGTTACAAGACTATCTTCATCTATGTAGTAAAATTGAATTCTTTTATATATACTTGAAAATAATGTCAATAATAATTACATATTATTTATTTCAATATAATATTTAAACGTAAAAGATGAGTTGGCAGTGTCTTATATTTTATAATTAATTTTTTTAAATATTAAATTAAATTTAAATTTTATATAATAATTATTATTATATTTATATTGTTTATGTTTCGTAATAAATTATAAAACCGTTCATTATTTTTTCGCTTTCTTTATTTGTAAATAATCTGCTTCCCAAAGTAGAATATTTATGCGACTGAGAAATTTCGACTATGTCAATAATTTTTATATTGAATTAGTTTATTTATGTTATTATTTTTAGTATACATATCGTGCGTGTGTGTCCGCTTGTAGTTCTTAACTTAAATTCTTTTTCATCACTGTGGCAAATATTTATATAAGTTATTGATGGTTAAAGACAATTGGTTTAAATAGATAGTTTAGCTGATCGGATGGATAGTTAATGTATCATTATTTTCAAATTCGTGTTCTACCTATAATACTTTTTTTTTTTTTTTTTTTTTTGTCTAGAAGGAGGGACAGACGTCCCTTAACGTTTTATAAATCTTGTATGGCTAACTGCCGATACATCAGAAGAAAGTAAACTAACCACCTCCGATGGAGGGGAATTAAAATAGTGAAAACCTAAAGGTAAGGAAAAAGCTTTGATTGCTAAGTAGTCTGCTACCCGGTTTGCCTCTCTATAGATATGCTGGCATCGCACATCCCAGTCACTTCGAAGAAGTTGCTTACATTCTAACACAAATTTCTATGTCGGCCTTCTGGAAGGTCGTTGCTTTGTAGTAATTGAATGAGGAGGAGGGAGTCTGTTTCAATATAAACTTGCATAAAACCCAATTCTCGAGCCATTTTTAGTGCCTTGAAGCATCCCCACAACTCCGCTTCCAAAATTGTGCAGTTGCCCAAATTAAGACTAAACCCTCCTAACCAGCGTCCTCGCGCATCACGAGCAAGGCCTCCTGCAGCCCCGCTCCCAGTGTTTTTGCATGAGCCATCTGAGTTGAGTTTAACCCAACTCTCCTCTGGCGGAGTCCACCTCACCTGGATAGGGAGATGTTGTTGTAGCTTCTCTATTCCCATGAGAAACGTCTTCTTCCAGAGGTCTGCTTCCTGAAGTATATTCTGCACCTTGGTGTGAGTAGGTAGAGTAATACCCTCAAACATAAATCTATTCCTCCAATGCCACAACTTCAGAACAGTAATTCCAAAAATGTGAACCCAATTTAAGGTTGACCACCTCCCAAGCTCCTTTGACAGATTCCATTGTATCCAGTCACGCAACCCCAGAGAAAGGAAGGTGTGCCACTGGTTTGCTCGGACAAACTTCCTCCATACCTCCCTGGCCGCCCTGCAGTCCCTTACTGCATGTAAAGTATCTTCTGCAGCTTCATTGCACACCTTACAAATCGAGCAATCCATAATTCCCCTTACTGCTTTAGCACTGTTGGTGAGTAATCTATCATGTGCCATCAACCAAAGAGATGAGCGCAGGCGCTGGGGACCGTGCGCATGCCATATATTACGCCAAATAAGTTCCGCCGGCGTGGTGTCCTCCACCAAAAATCTATATGCTGATTTTGTATTGAATACCCCGGACTTGTGGAGTTTCCATGTCACACGTCTCGCCTCCGATGAATCGCTTGTTAGCACCACTGCATGGAGTTTCATTTGAATATGGTGAGGCAAGCACCTAAGCTTTTCCCAGTTCCAATCACCCTGATCATTGAGGTAGTCTCGTATTTGTTTGTGTAACTCACCGGAGGGGGCATGTACATCAGGTAACTCTACCAAAGGTTTATCCATGAGCCACCTCGTCGTCCAGAATGCCACATCAGCTCCATGTCCCGGGTTCCATGCAGCGCCTTGTTGTACCCTGTTCCAAGCATTAACAATACCCTTCCATGTGTGTGAACTCCCTGTGTTTGAGCTGAGCTTCAGATCCTCTATGCCGCCACAAGTATATTTTTGTTGAAGGGAACGGACCCAGAGCGTATCTTCCCCTCTTATGAACCGCCATCCTTGCTTGGCTAAAATAGCGATATTCATTTCTCTTGATCGTTTTAACCCCAGACCACCCCACGCACTTGCTTGGTTTATAGTCTCCCAATTGACAAGGTGCATACGTCGTCGCTCCTCTGTCGGAGCCCCATAAGAATCCTCTATTTAGGCGGTCGATTTCATCAGATACTGACATCGGAAGTAAAGCGGTCTGCATGGTGTAATAGGGGATAGTCCGCCGTCAGCGATTGGACGAGGGTTTCTGCCAGCAAAGGAGAGTAACCTTCCTTTCAGCCCGACAATCTCTTTTTAACTTTATCCAGAAGCTTGTTGTAATTGGTCTTAACTACCCGCTTGTGAATCACATCCACTCCCAAGTATTTGCTGAGCTCCTGTACTGTAGCAAATTTTGTGCGGGCGCTAATGGCTGCAGCCACCTCTTGTCTCACGTTCTTTGCAATGAAAATTTGCGACTTTGTGGCATTTAGTCCTTGACCTGAGGCAACACAAAAGTCCTCCAGGCACCGCATTACCACCTCAGTTTGCTCTATTGAGGCTTCAGCAAATAGTACTAAGTCATCTGCAAAAAATAGATGAGTTAATTCCGGGCCTCCACGAGATAGAGGTAAGGGTTTCCAAGCACCCTCCCGAACTGCCCCCTGAATCATGTGAGCCAACCTTTCCATACAAATAACAAATAAATACGGTGACAGAGGGTCACCCTGACGTAAGCCTCTTTGTGGTTTGAAAGGCTCCGTTTCATGCCCATTCCATAACAAGCGCATTTCAGCTGATGTCACGCAGTGCATTATCAATGATACCAAATTATCCCCAATATCCAACTGCATTAAGGACTCTTGTAGAAAGCTCCAGCGGACCCGATCATATGCCTTCTCAAGATCAATCTTTAAGGCCATGTAGCCAAGGCGACCCTTCTTCCGCGCCATAGTATGAATAGCTTCATGCATAAGGATAATATTATCCGTTATCTGACGACCTGGTACGAAGCTAGCCTGGTTTGGCGATATAATGCGGGGCATGATGGTCTTCAGGCGGTTAACCACTACTTTAGACAAAATCTTGTAGCTGATATTGCAAAGAGATATGGGGCGAAACTCCCGCAAGCTAGTAGGGGCTTCGACTTTGGGAATGAGCACAATCAAAGTGTTATTTGCTTCTTCAGGTAGTCGGTTCTCCTCCCAGGCTACCTGAACGGATTTGACAACGTCAGATTGTACCATGTCCCAACACTTTTGATAAAAAATAGCCTGGTAACCATCTGGCCCGGGTGCTTTGTAAGGGGACATTCTCATAATAGCCTCCTTCACCTCCATTGCTGTTATTGGGCTAGCTAATAGATTTTTATGAAATTCGGTTAAGGTAGGAAAAGCATGTGTAGGAGACCACTCTGTCGTGCCAAAAGCTTCTTCAGTATATAGCTTGCTGTAGAAGGTCCTTGCTGCAGCTTGCAAAGTAGCATCATCTTCTATCCATACTCCAGGCTCAAGCTCTAGGCATGTTATCTTATTCCGCCGACGACGTATAATTGTTTTTGTATGAAAATACTTAGTATTTCTATCACCCAAGCGGATCTAAGTTTCCCTTGATTTTTGATAACCAAAATAATATCCTCCTACTATAATACTAATATATAAATATAATATATATATATATATATATATATATATATATAATATATATTATAATATATATATATATATATATATTATTATAATATATATAATATATATATATATATATATATATATATGTATATATAATTTTAAAACTTATTTGAAAAATTTGACAAGTATGTACATATATTTAAAAGTGTGTTAGAAAACGCATTTTTATATCAAGTAGAATAAAATAATAATTATCATAAAAAATAAAATAATCTTTTTTAATTATTTTGGTATACATATAGCGACTGCATTGTCCGCTAGTACAATATAACAAACGACACTATATTGTTCGATATTCTTTTATCCAATAAGACCAAGTTTTACAAGGAAAAGAAAAAAAATGTTTAAAAAATAAAAGTTAAGCTGTAACCTGATGACATAAAATAGGCAGGTGAATTACGCACTTGATGACATAAAATGACATAAATTTCCAGATTGAAGTTCATAATTTTTTGGTTAATGAAATATAAAAAAGATAATCAATTATTGAAATTATTACCGATAACATAAAATTCCACTAATCTGATTGCAGTCAGATGTGGGGGCCCAGTAAAGATTGTCTACGGATCCAATTGTAACCCATTTGCTCCCACCTGGCGTGGCTGAGCTGTTTGGGCCTCAACAGATTGGTCTCTTGGTTTAGTACCAATGCAATATTAAATATAATATGTATATATAAATATATAAAATTAGATAACAAAATTCCATTGAATCGTATGGTATCTTAAATCACTTTCGTTGTAGTTCTAAGAAAGGCATGTTGTATTTGAATTTACTTTAAAATAATATAAATAATTTGAAATATATTAAGAAATCCAAAATTAAAATTAAATAAAATATAATTAATTAATCAAAATAATAATTAATTTATAGAAAAAATGACCTACATACAGAGATAAATATTCCTATAAAATTAATTACATTATATATTATATAATGATATTTTTTCTTAAATAAAATGTTTTTCAAAGAGGAATTTGTTAATGCCTTAATAATATTTGGCTATTATAATATTTTAGTTTATTTAAAATTAAAAATTGTATAAAAAATAAAATTTTTAATATTATTATTTATATATATTTGATTTATACCCAATGTTTCAAAAACCTAGTAATAAGAGCTATTATTATGATTAGTACTAGCCCACTCTGCCTTTGGTTTAGCAGACCTTACATCATGTTGAAAACTTGTAACTTAAGATCTGATACAATTTTTTCATCAAAAAAAAAAAAAAAAAAAAAGATTCTTATAAAATTCATTCCACAATCAAATATTTTTCCTGCACATCCACTTCTACTGGTTTTGCACCCTATCCACGAATTTTGCTCATAAATTTTATATAAATAATGATATTAGAATAATATTTTTTTCCTATTTTCACACTTTCAAAATTATATATAACTACAACTTATATCAACTCTTCATTTTAAAATTTCTCTTGGAAAAGATAATCCTTTGTTATCAAATATTTGGCAAACTAAATAGAGTTTTTAGCAATATAAATATATATATATATATATATATATATAGAGTTTTTAGCAATATATATATATATATATTTCATTTGGCTAATATGTGTAATATCTTTAATGTGAATTTTTCGATCTGCCAATTGCATCTTTCACATTTAGTAATGTCAATATTAAATAAAGAAATATCTTAAGCTAGATTCGGTAAGTAAAATATTTTTATTAAAACAGTTGAATCCATCTTAATATTGATTGAAGCGTAGCAGATTTTTTTTACCTCACTTAATATATCTAAAATATTTTTTTTTGTAAGGGAACAAATTATATTTTAGAAATAGTGTAATATATATTATAATTTCCCTTAAAATAAAGTTTTATTTGAGAATATTCTTGTGTTAATATATAAGATATAATACTTTTATGTTAATGTAGATGAATGTACATAGATCAATTCAATATAAATTAATTTATTTTGTTAAAATATTATATTTTATTCACTATATGCTATTAGAAAAAAAATAAATACAACATAGCATAGCTAAAAGTTATTTGAGACATGCGTGATGCGGTGTTGATACACACACACACACACATATATATATATATAATCAAAATTTTCTTTAAAATTTGTTTTCCAAAAAATTTCTATTGCATGGTAAATTATTTGTTATTGTTATTAAATTATTATATTTTATTTAATTTTAATGCTAGACCATTTGCATATTTAAATAATTTATATTATTTTAAAAAATTCAACTAAGGTAAATACCACATATTTTTTTTAAGGATAAGAGCAAATGTTATATGACGTACATTAAATAAATTACTTAATGTGACACATGGGATAATAGATTTGATAAACGACTTTTATATACTTATGCATAGATTAGCACTTATTTAAATATCTTTTCATTTTTATTCCCGTAACATTAATTTTGCAGTTATTTAGGAAAATATGCAGGTAAATTGTTGGTTTTTTTGAAAATTTGATAAAATCATTCCAAACACGCGCACATATGATTAATTTTTTTAAAAAATATTTGATAAAAAAATATATTTTGGTGTATTTTATCCTCTTGTATTGAAAAATTTTTAAATAATATTTTTAAATATAAATTATGACACTTCAAGTTTTAATTAATTAAGTTTCCATAACTATTTAAGAAAAAATTTCGATACAAAATTTATGTAATATATTAAAATTTATTTCTTATGTAATTTGGCATGATTAAGTAGCTATTAAAAAAATAAAAAGAAATAGAAATACGACCATTTCGGTCGGTACGGTACGGATGAAGTGTGACGACCTTTTCTGAAGTCCATACCAGAAAAGGTACGGTACGGAACGATTTTTGTTTTTAAAAAACTATGTAACTGTGAAAGATTATTAAACTTTTTATATGGAAGTATCGTCATATTTATACTTAAGATAGATAGATTTATTTATTATATCTATGAAGTAAATTTGAATGCTTAAATTTTACAAGTATGTTTTATTAGCCATATTCATATTTATATGGCCGTAATTATATCTTTAATATACAATTAAAATTTTTATATTTTATATTTATAATAATATTTTAAAAGTTAAAATTATATAGAAGGGCACACTCATTATAACCGTGTTATGTGTAAAGTGAACTCCCAATCAAACTGCAGAAATCATCAGAGGATAAGGAGTTGGAGACCACCTTCTCTCCTTCCAAAACCTCGTTCTCCTCTCTATTTCTGCTTCTTATCTCATTCAAACAGAAAAATGGCGGCGACTCCTGCGACTATCTTCGCTCCTTCATCCTCTTTCTTCTCCCCCTCTTCTTCCCGTTGCCACCGCGCCGCCACCTTCTCGAGCACCGCCTCCGGCCGCCATTCTCTTGGGCGACGACAACAAACCAAACAAGAGGTAGTTACTCTACAGTTCTTTAATCTTCGCCATGTTGTTCATTGCTAATTGTAGTTGTTTTCAATGGTTACAAGATCGAGGTTGCTTTGCAAAAGAGATTTACGTGCAGAGAAAGCGACGAGAAGGGCTACAACTCGCCGCCGGGGGCGTTTAGGTCGTCTGGAGCACAGAGGAAGGATAGAGGAGCTGTATACGATCATAAGGAATCACAGGCATGATAAAACTAGCTCTGGATGTCTGTTTATTTAATTATGCTCATATTTATTTATAAAATGCTTTTGGTCCTGAATCTTGTCCCGAAATTTGGCCAAAGTTCAGTGTCGAACATAACTTTCAGCCAAAAAAAATCGTGCCTAACTTAGTGTACTATACCGTGCTTATTTATTGTACGTTAGTATTGTGGGAGAGAAGTGCTGGATATAGCCTTTTACCTGTCTGTGGATGTAATTCCACTAGAAAATGTTGACATCAAGATCCTTTTGTTTGTGAATTTATATATTTGCTTATTGCTTTGCCAGGTTAATGACATGGGAGATTTTCAAGACACTGCATTTCTTAATGCTGTTGTCAAGGTATGCACATGAATTTAATGTCGAGTGTGTGGTACGGAAAAGTTTAGAAGAGTACAACTGACATTAACACTGCAATAAGCGATAAACTAGGAAATTCTTGCTGAAAAGGTCCAATACGAATATGGCCCATACAGTGTGCCTAACAACATGAACTTCCTAGCTAGAATTTGGGATGAAATTCTTAACGAAGTTCAACTTCCTAGCTAAAGAGTTATGCACTACCATGCTGAGAAATAACTTGTTAAGAAATAAGTAGTAGGCTATTGTTTGTAATAATATGGATAAATTTTGCTGGTAAAGCTATGCCGCGTAGTTTTTGCAAAGTCATCACTTATGCTTGATTCGTTAACGTGCAAAGAATATAAATGCTTCTTGTTCTTTCTGATGCAGGTTTACTGCACGCATACTGCTCCTGATTATTCCCTTCCTTGGCAGAAGCAGAGGCAATATACTAGTACTGGAAGGCATGTTTCTATTTCTCTAACCTCCAGGAAAATTACTTACACGTTCGATCTGATTGTGTCTTCAAATTTTCGTCTCACTGAAGTCTTTAACTCAAAGTAGTGTTACTTATGGTCACTTAGGTTTTGAAAGATTACTTTTAACCCCCGGAATTTGAAAAGCATTATCTAAGTTTGTGCATTTTGATTCAATATCTTTTCCATGCTTACGATTGCAAATTTAGCCACTTCAGAAGGCGGGTAATAACTCTTATATAATTTACTATGCAAATGTAGCCCCTGACGTGAGAAATGGTTTCAGTTATTAAACTTAATTTGTTATAGTTTTCATCTTCATGATTGCAAATGTTGTCACTTTGGGTGCTGATATAAATAATTATGTAAAGAATTTCGATGCAAGTCAGCATACAAAATATATGTTCGTATACTTTGAATCGGCCAGATAAGCTTATAAGTTCAACAATCACTATGATAAGAAAATATATTATTGTCAATCTAAGATCAAAAAAGATTTGTTAAAAGGTAGGGAGGACCGCCAGTGAACTCTTGAAAGTTAAAGTCCAAAATGAATAATTCTAAAGATTTAGGTCCTACTTTGGCATTTTAGCCTTTCTGATAAGATCAACAGTAGAACAAGAAAAGCTTATCGAACAAATTAGAACAAGAAACGTTCCTTTTTGTGAAACTATTCGTCATATTTGGTGAAACTACTCATTCTTTCATCTCAATTCACAAAGTCTTGATTAGAAATATTGAGCCTTTCTGATTTGCTTTTTTCTCAAACGAACCTGAGCTAGGCATGCGGTCTTCTTATTAGTGGATAAGAACTGTGTTATACAACACATGCAAGACGCAAACCTTACAGATTATCTGTCTTGTCAGATTTAATATTATCAAAAGTCTACTAGACTAACAATTTCGATCACAGTGCTTTCATGATTGGTGACGGGAAGCTTCTTACAAATGCCCACTGCGTTGAACACGGTACTCAGGTACTTGCATTTGTCATCTGTGCTTTTTATAGTAGGTTTGGATTTTGTGATTAACTGTTCTCCTTCCTTTGCACCTAGATTTCCCATTTATGCTATAAGCCTATAACTAATATTCTTTTTTTTTTTTTTTTTAACTTAAAGTACATAGCTACTTTGTTTATCTGTTTCCTGAAAATTATGTAAAATATTCTCTTGACTTGCGCCTTTGTGGAAAATATCAAATGTTAGCTGAGAAATAGCAACAGGTTTTGTGCTGTTGACATGTCTGCATTCTCACCAGAACCTGTATTGTTCTTGCCAATCCCTTTCATGGATGACAATTTAGCTCAACATATATTTACTTTTAAATTTCTAATAGCTATTAATCTGATTCCTATTTCCAGTTGCATGTATTAAGAATGGGTTGAACTAGTAGTCTGCCTGGAGGATTTCATCTTTTCCTATTTTTGTTTATATAGCTCATACAAATTCACATGGTCTTGTACTCCTCTTTTTTTTTCAATTTAGTTCCAAAATAATTATCTGATTTAGAAAGAAATGATTTATGTACTAATTCCAGTTTTTGGAGTAAAAGTGCTTCATTGATCTTTAAACTATCAAAGGCTAATGTTTCTGCGACCAATGTGAAAACCACTCCCATTTCATTGTAGTCGTAAAAGTGGTTATTGTTAGGAATCTTTGAGAGTTTATTTTGAAGGGATTTCCTTCATTCATGTTTCAGTGGATTACACATGTAGATTGAATATGGATTTTACATGATAGGTTTACATGTGATTTCATCATAGAGTTTACATGTGGGAAACTTCATATGAAAAAAAGAAGACTAAAAAGAAGTGATTATTAAGCTTTTGTGGTCTTTTTTAAAACCTCCTCCTGGTGTCTATTTCTTATAGCACTGTGCATGGTTTTGTAGTGGACTAACAAGCATGGATCAAGATACAGATCATGTTTGCTTTGTTTTTTAATAATATATAATAAATAAGACGGAGCATTGCATAGTGTATCTGTAAAAGTTGTGGAATATATAAAGGCTAGGGTTTGAAGAGACAATTTGTTGAAATTCATTAGATTCTCGAGTTTCAATAATATCTTTTAAGTAAGTTGCTTATAATCACCCTTTCATGGGGAATAGTTATTCCGTATTTTCTTCTTATGAAAAGATTTTCTTTTATGAAACAGTATAAATGTGAAATAATCCAATGCCTTATATTTTAAAAGTTGGTTTGGCTAGAGCTATGGTCATAATGAAGTTGGTCTTGGTGCTTTGTACCCAATCTATTTACCTAATTATTTGATTGGTATTTCAGGTCAAAGTGAAGAGGCGGGGTGATGATACCAAATTTGTAGCCAAGGTATTCGTACAGTTGTACTTACTCTGTTGTTATTGTATATTTTTCCAAGGAGTTCCTTAACATTTAATAAATTTCTTCAGCAATCTGTCTAGCAGGTTTTAGCTAGAGGTGTAGACTGCGACATAGCATTATTGTCAGTGGAGAGTGAAGAATTCTGGAAGGGCGCTGAACCACTTCGTCTTGGAAGATTGCCATGCCTTCAGGTTAGTGATGTTGTAGTTTTCTCTCTTTTTTCCAGTTTAAGTTGTACTTTGAGTGAAAGATATTAGACCTTTTTAGTTGAACTTGAAGGCTTGAACTATTTTCAGGATTCTGTAACTGTTGTTGGATATCCATTAGGTGGGGATACCATCTCGGTGACAAAGGGTGTTGTATCACGTATTGAGGTTTGATTTTCACTACTTTTTTGTGTTAACACATTGCCGTTGCATAATACTATGGCTTTTGCTTTAATGTTTTAATGAAAAATTGATAATGCAATGTTTTCATGTAAGGTGAAGTAATTTACTTACAAAGCATAACAGACACAAAATGACCATACCAACTTCGCTTTGATCTTGTGACCACCCCCTATGTAAAGGCCTTTGGCCTCGACCAAAAGATTGGTAGTTCGAATAGCCTTGCTTGTGGTAATTATGCATGAATCCTTGTAGTAGGTCCGAAATGCTCTCTCTGTGTGTGTGTGTGTGTGTGTGTGTGTGTGTGTGTTTCTGTGAGTCTGTATCAAGAACTTAGTTTTTGGCCACAATTATTTAATGTACATATGTTCCACTCCAGACAATTTTGCTTCTGAAGTAGTTAAAAGAATGATCATCACTAAAACAATATGTTAGTCTGAAAATGTGTTGAATTTCAGGTAACCTCGTATGCTCATGGATCATCTGATTTGCTTGGCATTCAAATTGATGCTGCTATAAACCCCGGTTAGTCATTCTAACCTGCGTTTATTTTTTATTATATTGGAATTTTGAAGTTTGCTCCAAGTAGTTATAGACAATGTTGACCTGCTAAGTTTTCTTTAACCATAATTTCTTTCATGCGGCTTGTAATGTTTATCACTTGCATGCTTGCAGGAAATAGTGGAGGGCCTGCATTCAATGAACAGGGAGAGTGCATTGGAGTAGCCTTTCAGGTAAGATTCTCCTCTACTATAGCATAGACTTCAGTTACTTGTTTGACCAAGTACAAGAAGTAGCATTTCTAGTTTCTTCAGTTTCGGAGATCAGTTGAATATCTCGAAAATCAGATTTGTAAAACATTTCTGAGTAGTACTCATTTCAGTTTAAGTCTGTAGGGTACTTAGAAGTATTTTGGAGAAATGGTGATATATTTCCTTGTTGAACTGAATTATATAGAATCTAGAGAATTAACAATAAAAGAAAACAGCTCTAATCAAAATTGAAGAAAATAGAGAAAGCATTTGTGCTGGATCATATGTTACAGAAATCGTAGAGGAAATAGAGAAGATGACTAACATACTCTGCTGTTTCTTAAAACATTTTTGCTTTTGCGAGCTTACGAACAATTTATAGCACAATTTTTTAGTCAGAAAATGTCATATGCTCATGTCATTGCCTTTAGATATTGTGTGTAGTTAACTTCCCCTTCTACTCTTGGAAAGGCCCGGATTTTGTTGATTAACACTTCACTCATGAACTAATATATCATGCACCTTGAAAAAGTATTGGCATTTCTTTATGGGTATGGTTGGCGCATGTATACATAAGTTCATCTAAAGTTCGTGAAGACAGGCATTAGATGTCCGGTAGGTGAATGTCAATTTTTTGTCCCACAAGAAGCCAAGAAGATAAGAATACTCAGTTTAGTTTGTAGGAGTTTACATGTTGATTAAACGTGATTTAAATATATGGACATACACTGTAAAATTAATTGGCCTTTTTTGAGGGAGTGATTGGCACGTACATACATAAGTTCGTCAAAAGTTGGTGAACACAAACATAATGTGTGGTAATGAATGTCCAATATTTACCAGCAAGAAGAAAGATACATAAGTTTCTAGGAGTTTACATGTGTATATCCTATAGTAATGGTTCTAAATATTGCATCGTTGTGCAAGATGTGACGCCCTGCGCTTACTCGACCCATAGCTGGCTCAACCCCTCGGCTACCCCCACTGGCTGGATCTCCGAAAAGGGGTGGTACCAAGGTGATAGCATATGACTCCCTTGTATACTAAGGCAATTTCTTGCCTCAATTTTATGATGTGGAATTATTTTTCTCCACACCACCTTCTACTTGGGTCCCTAAGGCCCAAGACTTTTTCTTTAGTCCTGGGACATTACACTCCCTCCACCTTAGGATATGACCTCCTCGTCGTAGGGCAGGTCCGGACCAAGCCCAGGCTTGTAACATATCTTCTAAAGTATGAATAGTCCGTTCAGACTATCCATCTATCTGAGGGTGATATGCAGTGCTGAAACACAACTCGGTGACTATCCTACTGAAAAGCTCGCCAAATCTCAAGGTTAAATGAGGATCTTGATCCATGACAGTACTTAGGGACACTCCATGTAATTTCACAATCTTATCCGGTGTAAAGGTACTTCGAATCGCACAAAGTGGACTCTCTTCGTCAATTGATCCTGTAAGATTTCTGTCGAGATTGCGCATTCTTCAACCTTTGCCGAATCATTTTGGTCTTCGCTTTAGCTTTCTCTATCAGATTTGTACTCACACTCTGGCTATCGACCACAGTTTCCCAGCACAACGGCGTGCGGCACTTCCTACCATAGAGTTTCGTTCGGCGCTATGTGAAGGCTACTATGGTAATTGCTGTTATAGGCAAACTCGATCAAGGACAGGTGGTCGACCGGTAGTTCTTAACCTGGCAGAATTTTGGCTTCTGGATGAGATCGGTCGAATCGAAGTCCATTATCGGTCGACCGACTGTAAATTTACTATTCCTTTTTGCTCTCAGGTTAGCGTCATTTGACTGATATTGCTCTATCGATTGACCGAAACACCCTAGACGCTAACGAAGAGCCCTCCGCATGGGATCGGTCGACCGATATATAGGGACGGTCGACCGATACCTGAAGAGGTTCAAAAAGTTTATAAATGTCAGAACTTTTGTAATGTGATTTTGTGTTTCTCAGAGTCGCGAATCTTAATTCCTTTTGTGAAATCCTATATTTACCCCGGATATGAGCTGTAGTTGATGGTGGAACCACGTTAACCAATGGGAGAGATTGGTCTTGTAGGTTCTACATTCAACTACGACAAGCTACGGAGGAGATATTTCATCTCTCCCACGGACGTATCTCCAAGAAATGTCGCTCGAACTATTCCTTTTCTTTTAGGACTTCCTACAGTTGCTAAAATTGTTTTCTCACGCGTTTTAATGATTTATAAAATACTTTTTATTTTATTTTAAACGGTTTGGGGCGTTACATAAGATATATCGGTTATGTTTGCGAGGGGACTTGGCGGAGCGGTAAAAGCTCCTAACTAGTGACTAAAAGGTCATGGTTCGAGGCGTGGAAACCATCTCCTGCAATGCAGGGTAGATGGCATACATTAGGCAAGAAAGTGAACGTCCTCTTCCCGGAGCCTGCGGCTACACGGGCCGGATTCCTTATGTGCTGGATAGTCCCTCATGCAAGTTATAGGATCATTGTCCTTTTTTTAACAGGGAAGCTATAGATTGTCACCGCTGCATCGTTCTCCTTTTGTTATGCTGCTGTCATTTGTCCAAATCGTCATAGTTGCCCTTTATTTTAGGGAGATGTCAGTTTTCTTTCTAAAAAGCAATTTCTGAAGCCCATATCGATTGTTTCTCAATTTGTTTAGGTACTCAGGTCTGAAGAAGCTGAAAATATTGGTTATGTGATTCCTACTACTGTGGTATCTCATTTCCTTGATGATTATGAAAGGAATGAGAGATATACTGGTAAGCACGTCTATATCTCTTACTTCGTTGCAGCCCTTGTCATTGCAGCTCATACATGATATCGGAAAACTAACTGAATCAGGGTTAATGTTGTATGTTTGAATAGCACGCTCTGGCTCTTGTTTGCTCATTCCCAGTTTTACCATTTAATACTTCTGAATCTAGTCTAAAGAAGCTTTGTCGCTTACTTTTCTAGAAAGCTTGCATGTTATATACTGGTAATTTCCATTATGCTAACGATAGCTTACATGTGGAGGTTTCCCTTGCTTGGGAGTGTTGCTTCAGAAGTTGGAGAATCCAGCACTGCGTGCATGCTTAAAGGTGCCATCTAATGAGGTAGTTTCTTACGCATGATGATGTTAATGTTTTCTTGTATTTTAGGGTTCTGAAATCAACTGATGCAAAATAATTAATGTGCCAATTGCATATATATATTTCATGTATACTTTTCTATAATTTGTAGCTATATCTTATGATCTACAATGCTACATGTTATAGAGGTAGAAAATGAAATTATGTATTTACTTTTAAGAAATCCTATTAAGTTTTGCATGACTAGAGATCAAGTTTGCCTTTTTCCTAAGACTTGTTAATCAGTGGGTTGATAATTAAGAATTACAAAACTGAATACAATGGCAGTTTTCAGAAGCAAGTTTTGTGGTATCAATATTTGTATTGGTAGCGATTAATATGGATACAAACATCACTCAAGTGTTAGAAGAACTGGCTAGACGGTACTGACTGAATTGTTTTTTTTTAGAATTTTTATTTTGAAGAATAGGTATTGCTGATATGAATCAGTAAAAGCCACGTTAGATAGAACAAATGTTGGTGTGAATAATGACATATAACCCTTAAAGTGAAAGATCTAACTGAAATATGATGATATATGGTGGAGATGATAATTGCATTGCAAAGCGTATTACCCGCCATATGGAGTATTCTAGTATTTCTTTTTTGTACTTATTTTTCCTTTTTGTTTTTGTTTTTGCATCACTTTGTTGTATTTTTCTCAGATATAAGTATCACATAGTATCTTGTAAATGTATGTACAAAATAGTATAAGTTGCAGTTACCTACCACCTGGCCAAAAAAACGATGGTTGCGTGCCATGTGGCAACCATTCAATTCTCTTGATATTTAGTTTATTGATACCTAAAATATTAGACTTTTCGTATTCTTATGAAAAACCCTTCTTACAAAATGTCTGTTCGTTTCCTCGAGGAAGACTTTTCATGTTATGAAGAATAACCAAGTTCCAGTAACGCAACGCAACCTTGAACCGGTTTTAGAAAATTATCTCTCATTCATAATCAAAAGTTGTTGCTCGTTCTCTGCTCTGCTTTGTGTCATTTTGGTGGACTTCTTAATTATTATTTCCCAAAACTTCAGTTATGTTTGCTGGCATGGTAGCTATTGAATCATTGTCATCTATGATGCCTTCAAGAGAATGTTTTGTCCAAAATTTATAATTATAGCCCATACAAAGCATGGGCTAATTATTTTTATAGTTAGACATAAAGATAAATAATTTCTTAAACCTGTGAGGAGCTGTCATTACAAACCAGAATCCCTTTCATGGGTTCTACTTAAACGGGTTCCGTTTAAATATCCATTTGCAATTCCAATTGCCACAAATTATGTACTTACTGTATTTATTCGTAATGTAGTATTTAGTTTAGGCTATTATAGGCCTTACTTTAAAATTACAGGTACAGACTTTCTTTCTTACTTGTTTTCCCTTCTATGTTTACATTGAAAAATTTGTTGTGACGTGTTGTCTTTTATTTTTTTCTATGTAAAGGGTGTATTGGTCCGTAGAGTTGAGCCAACATCTCCTGCGCACAAGGTTCTGAAGGAGGTACTAATTTAAGTAAATGTCAAATCATTTAGGTTTTATTTGATTACAGTTGCATCTTTTGGGCTTATAATTTGGAAGAAGTTGAAACTAAAAAAGCTTGCCTTTTGTTTTTAACTATGTGTGTATGTACTTCAATTCTTCTAATTTTTATTTACAAAGAATTCATTATTGGATAAAGTATGGGCGTTTCAAAAAGTAATGATGACCATTCCAAATATTTTTCGCTAGATCAGTTTTACTTCGTATAAATGAATATCTGTATTAAACATTTATGCAATGAAGAACTTCCGTCAGTATCTATTGCAATTGTACCATATCTCTCGTGGTTATGTTAGTACCCTGTTTACTTGTAAAACGTATGTGGGTCCTAGCATAGCTGGAGCACTGATGTCTTCTTGTTTTGTACAAGATTCCTCATTTTGGGTACAGAATGCGAGTACTTAGACTTTAATGCGACCGAGCAAGGGTATGCATGGAGCTGACAATGAGCTAAGAGGTTTCTTCTCACAAAAAAAAAAAAAAAACAATGAGCTAAGAGGGATTCAATTCTTAATAATGCTACGTCAACAGGATTTTTTTATTTTTTATTTTTTTTAATTTTTTTGCACTTTTTAGCTGCTGCCAATACTAGGAGAATAGAGGTTGAAATTTGGTATTCGAAGAGGAGCAGAAACAAACAAATTCAAAGAAATAACTACTGGTTTGAGAACTTGATGAGGAGGTCCAAAACTGCATGAGAGCTTATGGAAGGACCACTGAGCTACTTGATCAATACACAAAATGTAAACCAGTTTAGCAATAAGAGCTGTAGCATATCAGTATCGCTCTTATCAAATGTTATACATGTTCCTCTTAACAAAAAAAAAGAAGAAAAGAAAACGAACTGTACCTGCACAACTAAAATAATGGCTTGCGAAGCGTACTTGTATATGGTATCTTGCATAAAGTCTCTGCGTTTTTCTTCAGGTACTATTTTATTTTCTATTGGTGATTCGGTATCATGTTTATTGCACCATAAAACAACTGTAGTTGACTATTAACTTATCATAATCATATTTAATATTAGTTCTTTATTTGCAAGTTCTTTCTGAAAAAATGTGCTTGTATTGTTGCTTGAAGCTGATTTTGCTGGTAGTAAGATAGATGTGAAAGTTTGAACAATCACTTGTTCCTTGCAGGGGGATGTGATAGTTAGCTTTGATGATATTCATGTTGGAAATGAGGGAACTGTTCCCTTTCGGTCCACAGAGCGAATTGCTTTTCGTTATCTTATTAGTCAAAAGTAAGCGCTTGTACCTCAAGTAATTTCAATTATATCAAAGAATGACGAAATGCCTTAGCTAATGTAAAAGTTTGAGTGTCAAAATTTGATCATCCAAGGCTGGAGACGGGAGATAGCTACTAATGACTTCCTACTATATATAGGGTGGAGATGTGAAGGAAAATGGTGTCCTTGCAGACATTATGCAATGAAAGATGACCCTTGGGTTGACCGGCAGGCGTGCGTGAGCCGTGCGTCCCGGGTTCGATACGCAGGGGTGTCCTAAAATGGGGATATGCCCGGGGCCGCGTGTTTACAACGGTTACAAGAAAACTGGTAACTGGGTAACTCCCAGTACTCCATGTCTGGTCCGGGGGTAAATGACAGGTCGGGGTTTTACTCTCCCGCATCTGGGTCCAAAATGGTCCTATAGGTCTGCGTAGAAAAATATAGTCCGCTAGTTAGCGGAGACCCAGGGAGGGGTTTCATCCGTTATCTCAAAAAAAAAAAAAAAAAAAAAAAAAAAAAAAAAAAAAAAAAGATGACCACCTGAACAACCGCCTGTAAACCAACACTCTTATCTATTTAATTGTTCGTCAACGTCTTTATCAAGCTCAAATTCCTCTTTTATATAAATTTTGATCTCCTTAGCATAATGGTAACCGCGACCTATCTCAGATATATTCTAAAAGATAAAAGCTAATTACCATAACAATATCATGTAAAGGACCCCCAGAACGGGAGGATGGTGAGCGTCTGATACGGATCCCTTACCCTTGTGTTGTAGCCAGTTGATTCCGATAATCAGCTAAAGTTTACTGTAATTCTGTTCCTCTCATCTATTGCTCATCAGTATCTTATTTAGGTTCCATTTTAGCTGCTGTGACAACTTAATTTGTGGTCGTGTGTTTGGTACTTTCTTGGATCTGAGAGAATAGTTGCTTTGATTACCAGGTTCTCCGGAGACGTTGCTGAGATTGGAATTATACGAGGAGGAAAGCATATTAAGGTTCAGACGGCTCTGCAGCCTCGTGTGCATTTAGTAAGCAGTTAGATTCTCTAACATGTGTACTAACAATACTTGTGTTCCTTATCGGCCCATGACAATTCCATCTATGATGAGCTTCGAAGCGCATCAACAGCTTACTCTTTTCCATGCAGGTTCCGTATCACATCGAAGGAGGGCAACCATCATATCTAATTGTTGCTGGCCTTGTGTTCACTCCTCTATCTGAGCCTTTAATTGAGTAAGTGTAGCTACTAATCTGCTGGGAAAAGCTGATGTTCCTATTGTTTTCAAGAGTTTTTTCTTCTTCTTTTTTTTTCTTTTTTTTTTTTGGACCTTTAAGGTAAACCCGAAAATTCGGGAAGAAGGTAAAAAGTTTTTTCTTTTACCTCATCTATCACCTTTCCATATGATACGGGATAAAGGCTTTATTGTTGTTGATGATGATGTTGTGTCACCTTCTGTTTAGAAGAATCCGCTAATCTGATATCTCTTCTCTTGGCAGAGAGGAATGTGAAGATACAATTGGGGTACGTAAAAAAAATGATGTGCGAGTGAGAAATAGGTCGCACATACATTTCAAAAATGTTGTTTTCACTTTTTCGGTCTCTTCATATGGTATGATGCTTGTTTCTGTTCAGCTGAAATTACTGGCAAAGGCACGTTATTCACTGGCGAGGTTCAAAGGAGAAGAGATTGTCATTCTATCGCAGGTGGGCTCATTTTCTTTAGAAAGTCAACCTTTTTATTTAGGTAAATGATAGTTTCAAACTTCAGTTGTTTACGAATGGGGAAGAAAAAGATTATTTGAATCAGCTGTATAGCATGCCAAATTATCTCAAACCAGAATAAGCATGAAAATTTGCACAGTTCTAATTAGGGCTTTGCTATGCACCCCAAGAAATCACACAAGAAACCATACATACCGACGTGGCACAATCAGGACCACACATCACATGGGTATATCTGTAATTTTGATTTTTTGCGGATCACGAGGGAATTGTGCGGATCACAAGGAGCATGTGTGGTGGAGATTAGTTGTGTGTGGTTTGTTAGGGGTGAGTAGTTTTTTCCTTCTAATTAACACGAGAATTATGTTAGCAAATTGGATTATAAATATGTAAAATTGGAAACCCTTAAAGTAATAGTCTAGGGTTTGGAAGGAATGCGATAATCATGCTATATGGCTGATCATCTGTTCAAAGTAGAGGGATAGCATCAAACAGTTTGACAAGTCCATGTCAGCGCATACTTGCCTTCTTTTTTCTAAGTCGCTCTTGCTTGCTGATTTGTATCTTTGAACGGTTTGGCAAATATGGAATTATGGTTTTTTGACAAAATTACGTCTTCTTTCTCTGATTTTAAAATGCCATTATTAATTCCTTAAATTACCATTATATGACATACTTTGTCTTATTTTTCTGGAAGAAATCTCTGCTCTTGAAACAGACTTATGGTCGTTCTTTTCGCTTGCTAGGTCTTAGCAAATGAAGTGAACATTGGTTACGAGGATTTGGGCAATATGCAAGTAATGTTTTGCCTCCCAAATTTCGTTGAATTTTACTTGCGTGGAAGCTCAATGCCGAGGATCTAACTTTTTTTTTTTTTTTTAGGTTCTAAAATTCAATGGCATTCAAATTAAGAACATACGTCATCTTGCCCATCTTGTTGACTGTAAGTCCATAATTCAGACTTATTACTATACCTGTCATAAGGTCCTCCGCACTTGGGTCAACTGGATGGTGAGCTTCGCCTCGGGAAGCGCGCGCACCACTCGGGTTCGACTCCTTGTTCCGCAAGGGGATGTGCGTCCTGCAATGGGAATGTGCCCGCGCCGTGAGTTTTTAGCGGATGCGGAAAAACTGGTGGTTGCGTATTGCAACACTCACATGTCAGGCCGGGTTTTTTTTTTCTACGCACATTCAGGTTCAAAATGGGCTGGTGGATGTGCGTAGAAAATTGTGGTTCGTGAGTTAGCAAAGATCAGGGAGAGGTTTTGCCTCCTTATTTAAAAAAAAAAAAAAGAAAAAAGAAAAAAGAAACTGTCACACGTTTTAAAATTTAACGCATCTTTGCTCCTTGTATTGTAGCTTGCAAAGACAAGTACATGATATTCGAGTTTGAGGACAACTTTCTTTCTGTTCTTGAACGAGAAGCTGCTGCAACTGCATCATCATGTGTTCTTAAGGACTATGGGATTCCATCCGAGAGGTCGATTGATTTATTGGAGCCATATGTGAATACAGAAGAAGACGTGCCGGTTCGCGAGGATATTGGGGATTCTCCGGTTTCAAGTCAAGAATTTGGGTTCGACGGTCTTTTATGGGCATGATTTTCGACGCTTGAACCTTGACAGTCTTCCAGAAGGTCAATCTGAAATTTGGGTCAACCGAAACTGGAGATTTACGGATACGGGTACAAAGCCAATTTAAGTAGTTGATCATCCTCCTTTTTTTCCCAACAAGGAGGTGGGAGAGGTTAGTCTTTTTTTTTATTTATAAAGAAAAATGAATAAAGAAAATATCAACTTCGTGTAATTGTTGCAATTGGCAATGTTGGAGCGTACTTTTATATCATTCCTGAAAAACGAGTTCCCAATTCATATTTCTATTGGAATGAGAGATTGACTTGATTTAGAGGAACTTAGCAAATGTTCATATCCATCCTGCAGTATTTTTGGGTTAATTATGCGAACCGAGGTTAGTTCTAGGAACAATTTGGATAATTTGTATTATCGCTTTTGGATTTATTTATTTATTCTTTTTATCTTCTCATTTGTTGCCAACATTTGATCAGATTAGACGTAGCATACACTCTGATATATCAATACGCATGTGCTTAGTAAAATAATTTCTGGACTGATTTCAGGTACAAAATATTTTCTGCTTAATCAAATTTGCCAGATTTTCAGGACTTCCAACAATATATCTTTTTAGTTATCATGAAAAATTTTTAATCTTTCATTTTTTGTGCATCAGTTTTCAAAGACAAATTCAGAAATGATACTGATATATTTTATAAATAAAATATTTCAGCCTTTGGACACGGAAAATAGTGCCACCTCCACTTTCGAAGTTATTTTATGCCCAAATTTGAGAAGTTCAAGGATCATGTCCTTTACAGCAACGCCCATATTTTATGTCATGTTGCTAATGCCACAGTAACTAATCTGGCATGGGCAGCGGCATTTTTAATGATACAATCACATCGCATGCTGCACATTTAATACTGAGAGTGTAGTACACATGTGATGCACATCACATGATTTTATCAGAGGGAATAATTTCAGATCAGCCTCCTTTGTGAATCAACATTCGGAAATACGTTTCAACGCCGAAGCGGCGGCGCACGAGCGCCATCGCGTGGCGTGTTTCCACGTTTCAGGGGTTTGGAACGCAAGACTGTTGAAATAGGACTGATATGCAATTATCCTTTATCAGAAATCTCTAAAAAAGACAGTTGTGTAATGCGCCGCCACGTAGAGCGTTTCCACGTTTCGGAGATTGAAACGCAAGATTGTTGAAATAGAAAAATTGATCTACAACTATCCTTTATCAGAAACCTCTGAAAAATGACAGCTGAGTAACAGAAGATCAAGAACGCAACCTAGGCCTAATAATAATTGCTTGGGAAGTAATGTTAGCACCCCCAAAATCCTCACAAAATCAAGTCCACTTTTCCAGCATCGCATAGGTAACATAAAATGATAAAAGTTTAATTCATGCACGCAACGGCAAAACTTTGGAAACGTTCGCTGACATCGAGCACTTATATTGCTAAAAAGATGATGATTAGTTGCACTCTTGCCAAAAAAAAAAAACATTTAAAAGCCAAGCGCGCGCAACGCACTGGCATGCACCTCCTGCCCCCCCTGGGGCGGCCCAGACACGACCTCTGGGAGGTCCCCGGGGGATAGGGAGAGGGGAATTTTTAAAAAAAAAAATTAAATAAAACCATTCAAAAAGGAGATAGTGCCATGATACTAGATACAAAATCGCTGCAAGAGTTCCCAAGCAGCACAAAAGCACATGTTCAACGACACCAATGTGGAACGTAGGATTCACTGGCCCAACTACGGCCCAACTACACTACTCCAACCCTACCCTCTCAATCACATGTTCCCAAATCTTCGTTTTTTTATAAAGACCAAATTTTAATGCTGCTAATCTTTTTCAAAGAACCTTACATAAATACGAACGGTGAAAAATTATTTAGTAAAAATTCTTTTAGAAAGATACTAAATACTGAAACTTGGAAACAAATTTAAAAAAATAATTTAGAACATGTGTCATGATGTAATTAAAATAACAGAGTTGGAATTTGGAAACAAATTTTAAAAAGTAACGATTGGAAACGCGTGTCATGATGTGTTTGGAATAGTGTGGTTGGGACAGTGAATCAGCGTTTCCCAATGTGAGGCCATTCAAAATTTTGATCCAATTCATGGGGTTTCTCTGCATGGGTGTCCCTGCAGGGTCTCGTGCCCAGACATGTTGTATCCACAAAATTGAGATATGAACAGTCAATATCAACTTAAAATGACACCCTACCATGCAGGTCAAAGTATATTTAGAGACTTGAGTAATAACAGTACAACACAGTACATCATATGATTTGTCTACAGCCAAACAAGTAGACTTATTTCAGATAAGCAAGCTAATACCATCACCTTAAATGAGAGAATGCCGACGATCTCCTGATGCGAACTAATCTTGAAAACTTGAAACTCTTCGTTGAACGGGTTATCTAGCCCTGGAGACCAATAACACCTGCAATTTATGGAAATAACTCTTTAAACATTTCCCAAGTAGAAATTCATGTAGGTAAGAACTCTTTAAACAAAGGGCTATGGAACGAACCACAGGCAACCCTTCCACCAGCATTTCCAGTACTCTTGCTGAGTTCATGTCCACCTGAAAAGAAATATAAGAAAGATTAGCTATTATTGCGTAGACTTCATGAACAAACACTATTTTCTTTTTCTTTTCTTTTTTTTTTTTTTGTTAAGGGGGGAGGGAGGGGAGGACCACTGCTGACGTGTTTAAATCGGAGTGGAAGAAACTAACACACTATCTTCGTAGAAAATGATTTTCAGATGTAAATCAACACAGATAAAGGCATTAGGAGAGGAGATCCACTTCCAAATAAGTTTGTGTTGAACCAGCTATGTCATGGTTATAAACAAGATAAGGATATGTGCAAATCATAAAGAACAAAAGAAAATAACATCATGTAGCAAATCAAAGAAGAAATAAAAAGCTTGGGAAAAGAAAATTTATATTAGATACATACTAGACCAAATTAGGTGAACAATTTATCTTTAATTTGATAGTCCATGTAAATATGAAATGGCATGCGCCTTGTCAAACAAAGGCAGCGGAGTGCTATATCATGAAAACAACATAAACGAAGGGACAATGGAATCAATTGAATATATAATCTCTTGGTCTTAAATAAATTACCTCTTCCAAGATCATCCGGGTCAGCATGAACGACAACAGCCCTTCCAATGATAGCATTTGGTCCACAGAGAGGAATCTATATGCAAAAAGCGGAAAACATCAACACTTACCAGATAAGTGATACAAACTTTTAAAAGACAAAGAAACGCGTATTTACATGGCTATCAGTAATGCTAAAGTTCACAGTTCCTGCAAAGGAAAAATAAAAATAAATCAAATACTCATAAAATCTATGATAGTATTTGAAATAAACAACAAGCTCTTATTCACCCAAATTTGTATGCTAATGCAATTATTAGGGCATACCATCATCCCCAGCCGTAACATTTCCAAGGTCACCAGCATGGCGGTGCTCATCCTCTGGGGCACCATGCTCTTTTCCTTGGGGATTAAAATGCGGGCCTGCATAAGACCAGAATGTCTCCAAGTTATATAGGCCACCCGATTTAGAGTCATATGTTTGAGGCACTCCAAAGTCACTCCTGGGCTCCTCCTCCATCTCCCCCCAATTCTTTAATATACACTCTAAGAGGGTAAATCTTACCCATCACTGCCATTATTTAACCAAGGAGTAACCCAAGGAGCAGCTAGTAGAGGAACCCATACTATATTGTCCACTCAATAAAAATCCAAGTACCAATGTGCATAGAGCATCACCCAAATTACAATGACATGCAACCACTGGTGTCACCAAGTCCATATACATGGAATCTATACTACTGAAATCCAACCATTGACTCCGTACACCAATATATATATAACACATCACAAAACATACCAGTGGACATGCAACCATTGGTAGTGTCACCAAGCGCGTGTACGTGAAAACCGTGGAGTCCAGGCTTGAGACCTGAGATGTTTCCAGTGACAGTAGTTGGACCTGGCATGCAAAAGGATTACCATTAATAATACAAAATTCTGCATCAGCAAACTGACTCTTAAGAAACTGAAAATCTATGGTTAGTAAAATGCAAGCTAAATCCCTACCGTCTCCATCCTGTGTGAAGTAAATGGTGCCCTTGACACCCTCGCTGCTATTAAGCACAGCCACAGCCTTCACCATTGTTTCTTCAGTGTTCTACTTAGGATCAAATATACGAACTCTAAAACAGTTAGTAGAATAAGGCTACTAAATACTAGAGAAAAAATGCAATAAAATGCTACTAAATTCATATTTGATATTAAAGGTGATGGGAAACTACGTGGATATTAGGACAGTGCTTAGCACAGCAAATACAGCAATGATCGCTTGGCAAATTCTAGACTAACAGTCTGGATTCATCCATCAGATTAACCAGGACATAAAACTACAGGTTATCTCAAAAGCCGTAAGAAAAAAAAAAGAAAGGGGCCCAGATCAGTGGGTCCTGCAGGGCAGATAAACCCTTCGATAGCCCTGACCCTAACTCCACTACCCAAGATAGTTCCTAACATTCGTCATGCATGTCAGCCAGACAGCCACGAGGTTACAAGCAACATAAATCCACGACTACTAGGCGAATCTTCAACAAAATACTTACCTTAATATTGCAACACATTAACATCTCAAGATCTCTACTATACCATCTGTATTACTATCAACCATTTCAAAATAAGATTTGCACAGAATCTGAACAAAGGGGAAAAAAAGTACGATATAAATCCATGATCTATTCCTACTAAAAACAGAGACAAATAGATGAACGACAGATCAGTAGATAACAAAATTTTCTTATTTGAGGAATAAAAAATCAGAAATACAAATCTAAGTACGATATAATTGGAAGATCCATGATCTGTTTCCATTAAAAACAGAAATAAACAGATAAGCGACAGATCAGTAGACAACAAAACATCATGCGTACAGCCCCAACCAAATCCTAAAACCTTATATCCGATAATCCGTGATCGAAAAACATCGAGATCAATTGTTTACCAGATGAAATCATAAATGGAACTAAGTTGTTGAAATGGATTTTACCTCAGGCGACCCCTTGGCTGAGAGAGTTATGCGGAATGGGGACGGACACGAACGGAGAAGTCTTCTATAGATCTAAGCCGCCAATTGTAAATACGTTGCACGGACCGTTGTGATGGGATACAGTCACCATCACGGTGAGAATTGTTACATGTCCTCCGCCGGGAGCTGAATAGCACTGACATTAAGAATTTTAAATATCTTTAAAATATATTTTAATGGGTTTTTGTCAAACAAACACCTCTATTTTTCAAAACTGTTATAAAAAGTATATATTTAAAAAAAAAAATTCAATTGTCATAAATTTTTTGAACGAGTTTTCAAAAAGAAAGAGTCTTTTTTATATTATTCTTTTTTTTTTAGATAACGGCTCAAATTTTATCTGCAATAAATACCAGATTATTTATTTTAGATAACGGGATGGAATCTTTTCGGTGTATAATTTCCGATATTGGAACACCGTTTTCTAATCACGATTCATCAGTTTGCATTGGTCATGAAACACGGTCATAAAGTAAAACTCTGTCTATACGTGCGTCCCGAGTCAGACATAAAGTACTGGCGTCATATTTAACCACAATATTAACAATTATAGTTAAAAATTTGTTGAATTATTTATTCCAATTTCAAAGCCACCCATGATATTCAAATCTACGACGTATACTTGTGAGGCACACATCACACCACTATATTCTTTGATGAGGGACAACATCGGATTGTTTTATTAAACACAATTTTCTAATAACAAATCTTTAAACCATAATCAGATATTAAAATTTTTGGATATGTGTTATCCATGACATATTATATTAAGTATAAATATATATCTATCGCAATTTTCAGAATATTTTTCTAAAAATTCACAAAATTTATATCTCACTTATAGATGATGAAACTTGAATTTGTGAACTATGGTTTATGAGTCACCAACCCATTAGTTGAATATCTCTAACAAAATTTTGTATTAGATTCCCCGTCAATTTTGGGAACCTTGCTTATAATTAAATATTAATATAAGATCATGAGTAAATGTATAATTTTTTAGGGTGTTTTATCAAAAAAAACTCGTGCTTTTAAAAATGCTAACAAAAAAGCCCATGTTGTTTTAAAAAAATTATAAAATCACTAAAAAAATATACATATGTAAATATTTTTATTTTGAAAAAAAATGAATACGATAAAGATAATTTTTTTTTATATTTTACAACTTTTGCATTTAAAATAATCTCAAAAATTATTTCTAAATGGATGTTTCGATGCTCCAAATATGTACAGCCAGCAAAATTTGAGAAGACGTAAAATATTTTTTTTAGAATAATTTTAATATAAAAAAATAATACATTTTTTTGATAATGTTTTTCAAAAATATTTATGTATAGTGTTAATTTAATAATTATTATAAAAAAGTAGAAGTTGATTTATAATAATTTTTTAAAATATGGATTTTTTTTTTCACATAATTTTTTTTTGCATGTCATCTCTAAACCAAACTTATGGATAGTTCAGCAAACAAACAGAATAACGTGAGTGAACTTTCACCGCTGTGTTCAGGTCACCCGTGTGAAAGGCAGGATTCCGAAACGGTAAGTCGACCAGTGGTGATGGTTACCATCAGCCATCACCAATGACAACATAGTTCCAGAATCTTCTGCCCTTATATTTACTTGTATTATTATTACTAACAGATCCTTCTCAAAATTATCAAATCTTGATTGTACCACGTTGCTTCTCTACTCACCTATCACCAATGACAGCATAATTGTTTTTAGAAAAAATTTGAAGAAGAAAAAAATATTTTAATTTAATATATAATTTAAATTTTTTTTTTAAAAAAAAATTACTTCTTAATAAATATTTTAAGACTTTAAAATTTTGATTGGTTTAAAAATTAATCCGCTAATTAGTTAAGTTTTTTGAGTTTTAAAATATCTATTTAGAAGTTTTTACAAAACCTTATAAGGGGCTCTCTTATGGATGGTTAAAACCTCGTCTTACGTGATTATTGTTGCTCGTCCTATAAGTAATGCTCTCTATTAATGTTGCTCGTCTAAAAATAATTTTAAATGCATATATGAGAATCAATATGCACGAATCTTAATATATGTTAAAAAGATATGACTATTGAGCTAAAAGAGCACTATTATTTTCACGATGGTTTAGCTCTTAAATTCGTCAATAGTACACTAAGTGCGCGTTTGGAGTGGGGGTAAAAAGATGGTAAACATTATGGATAATTGTTCTGCAGTCCCTCCATATTGTTTCAACATCACTTAAATCTTCTCCAAAATTTTTGTTGCACTTTAGTCACTTTGATACCTTCCGATGGATTTTTAACACCTTCCGATGAGTTTTTGACATTTCCGATATGCATCCAACACCATGCATCTTGACACTTTTTTAATAAGTTTTTGACACATTCTTGTTAATTTTTAACACCTTCTTATTAATTTTTAACACCCTCTTGATAAAAAATAACACATTGACACCATTTTGATAACTTTTAACACATTCTTGATAACTTTTGACAACCTCTACGGAAGGACTTAACTGCAATTCAAATTTAGCTCAGGACCCAAATGCAATAGAACTTGTAACTTTGGACCCAAACGCAACTCTCCCTAAACATTACTTGGGTAATGTTTACTACCCTTAATCCCCGTATGGAATAGGGGTAACACTTACCGGATTCGGTAAGTGTTACCCATGGTTATGGGTAATGCGTTACCCACCTGGAGAGATGGGTAACGCGTTACCGCCTCCAAATCTCACTCTCACTCTCTCACCATCTCTCCGATTCTCACTCTTGCGCTCTCACCATCTCTCTGAATCTCACTCTCGCTCTCTCACCTATATCTCTTTTCTCTCGCTGGCTGACACCGGCAAGCTTGAGGACGACGACGGCGACAGGGATCTTCGACAGAGTAGCGAGAGATCGTTGGCAGCGAGCAGCAAGCGCGAGGACGACAGAGCAGTGAGAGATCGTTGACGGCGAGCAGCAAGCGCGAGGACGAGGACGACGACGAGGATCTTCAACGAAGCAGCAAACGATCGTTAAAGTGAGCGGCAAGCTAGTGGACGACGACGATGGGGGTGAAGCTCGAGGAGGATGATGATGACGTGGGAGCGTGATCAACGGCGACTGTGGGGTGCTCGACGGCAACGACGACGACGCAAGGTGGTGATTGGAGAACAGAGACGCCGGCGGCCGGCGGGTTGGTGATGGCGAGGGGGTTGCTCGACGGGACGATTTTTGGGGTTTTTTTTCTTTTTTTTAGGATGGTGTTTTACACTCAAACCAAACGGAGGTAACGATTACACAAGTAATGAATACCACTACCTAAGTGTAATTTCTTACTTGGGTAATATTTACCCTTATACCAATTCCAAACATGCCCTAATAGTTCAGACGGCCATACATCTTAACAAGATGCATGGAAACTAGCTATTGATATCAATATTATTTTAGCTAAATATACGGCATTTTGATAGATAAATTATTATAGAATAAGTAATGATATCGGATCCGACCATTTAATCCGAAAAAATAGTCTGATAGTGTTTTCCCACGCTTCGGGATCTCGACACGGAAAATACCATTCGGATTATTTTTGAACTATTTTATAAGACCTAATAGTATTTATGTTATAGAATAGTATTTTGCATGATAGGATCACGAAATTACTTTGGGCAACAATGCCACCTAACCGTCCAAATGTATTATCCTAAGTGTTATGAAATATAGTTAAGCGAAAAGTTAGCTAAGAATATTGTTGAACAATATTTAAAATCGATTGGATTTTTATTATAATAACATATGTACTTTGAGTTTTTGACTCACATGAATATATATAGAAAATTGGATTAGACCACCCAGAGTAGAAAGCAACTCGAATCTAACCGCATTGTCAAGAATTCCTGAAATGTTGATATGGGGTGGGTCAGGGTAAGACATAAATGGTATAGGAGCGTCTCTGTCGTATATACGCTAGATTATGCGGAGGCCAACCGAGAGATTGACTCAGGTAGGATAGAGATCCTCGCCGTGCTGTGACAAATACACTAGCAGTACATCGATGAGGAATAGTCCGTGTTAAGGCTTCCACCTATGACCCATTTCGTATGATGAGTACGTCGTGCCTTATGACTGGATGAATATGATATATCTTGATTCGGGCTAAAATGGTCCAATTGAAAAGTGTATGGACCTTAGGTCCATGTAGAGATTTAGTGGTGGAATTTAGTCCCATACCTCTTAGTTAGGAGAGAGAAATTGAGATTATATATATATAGAAGGCATAAGCTAAGCACCAAATAAGTAGACCACTCTTTTCAAGTAAATATAGGTCGATATCTTTGGATTCTTAGCAAGCTATATTAGATCATATGGTGAGAACCGACTCCATCACAGATGGTTGCCACGTGTCCGGTAGCCTAGAATCTTAGCTCGAAAATATTTGAACTAGGTTTAAAAATACTTACGGCATATGTTTGAAAACGATACACATTAATACATTATCTCGTTTAAGCTTTCACATACGTGTATGACTGATTTTACAAATACATTTCGTGGCGACCCCAAATTGCTGGCTGTCACATTAAAAAAAATAAAATATAGGGATTAGCCCTAAGTAGTGCTTCCAAGTGAATTTTACAAAAAGGTCCTTAACAAAATTTTACATTTAAACCTTCATGTTTTTGTTATTTATTTTGAGAAAGAAACTACAAATTGTGCGGACGTGTTTCTCCTTGTGGTGGCTGCCCCTTCGTCCTTAATTTCCCTTCCCGCTGCGTTTTTTGGTTGGGCGGGCGTCTCCTAGACTCCACGCCTCCATTTCCTTTCTCTCCCTCTCTTTGTTCCTATATCTCACTCACTCTATCTCTTTCCCTCTATCTCTCTTTCTCGCGGTACTGTACTCATTGACTTCTTCCATCTTCGAAAGTCTTCTGCGTCTAGGGTTTTCGAGATTCTAGGGTTCGGAGCCGGCATGCTCTCGTCCCCTCCTCTGCTGCACGCTGCACGGGGTGTCGGTGAGTATTGTGCTATCTACTGCTCTATCTTCGTTTTCATAGTGATCATTTTCCCGCTTTTTTTCCCGTTTTTGAAAAAGGTATCAATCATTGGGGTATCTGGTGTTTGATAAAGTATCAACTTAGGGTTTGTAACAGTTAGGGTGTAGGAGTTTGATTACACGATTACTGGAATGTTGAACTCTCCAGAATTTAGAGCCGCGTGCTGATTTTCTGGTACTAGAGTTTGAGTTTCATAGACTTTTTAAGTAGATTGCTTAAAAGAGTTTATTCTGGTATCAAATTGTGTATTATGTAGTTATTCTCTTACAGGTTTTCTGGTGTTGATTTTCTGGTGCTATGTTTGAATTTTAAAGACATTTCAAGTTGATAATTTATGAGGTTTAAGTTATGTTATGGAGTTGCTGGAATTATTATTATAAGATCTAATTGCAAACTCAGTGTTAAGCTGTCCAGAAACTAGATGCATGCTGAATTTTTTGTTTCATGCTGAATTTTTTGTTCTAGAGCTTTTGGATTTCATAGACATTTTAACGAGATAGCCTGCAAGTTTTAGTTGAGGTATGGAATTCTGCAACATGTAGTTAGATTCTATTAAGGAGCAAAGGTTTTAATTGCTCACTCAGAATCAAACTGTCAAAAATTTAGCTGTAGAGTAAATTTTAAAGTTGAATTTTTTGGTTCTAGAGTTTGAATTTCATAGACATTTTGAGTAAGTAGGTTGCAATGTTTACTTGTGGTATGTGATTCTGCATTATGTAGTTAAATTGCGTTATGGAAGAATTTGAAGGTTTTAATTGTAAATTCTGTGTTCAATTATTTGGAATTAGAATTGCATGCTCATTTTCTGGTACTAGAGTTTGAATTTCATAGACATTTTGAGTACATAGTTTGCGAGGTTTAGTTGGGTATGTAGTACTATAATGTTGTAGTTAAATTGTGCTAGAGAGTTGTTGGTTCAAGGTTTTAATTGTGCACTAAGTGTTCAACTGCCCACAATTAGAGCTGTATATTGATTTTCTGGTACTAGAATATGAACTTATGGGCATTTCGAATAGATAGTTTACAAGGTTTAGTTGTTCTACATAGTACTAATACTGTAACATGTAATTAGATTCTGTTAAGGAGATCGGAATTTGAAGGTTGGGTGCTCAAGAGTCCAGAAGCTAGAGTTGCATGCTGAATTTCTGGAACTAGGGTTTGAACTTCATGATCATTTTACTTGGGGAATGGAGTTCTGTGTTCTGTATTAAAATTTCACTCGTCCTTTTTAGTATGCACTTGGTTGATGGTTGATCTTTTTTTTTTTATTCAAGCCTATTAACTGCAGTCGCTTACTGTGATGCAGTACATGATGGCTTGATAGACGTGTTCCTTTGGGTTTGCAGCTCATAGTGTCTTCTTCCCGCAGTAGTTGCTAAAGGGTGAGATATCTAGCTGCTTCTTATGGATGATGATGCAGTGCTGCGTCTCTGACATGCATCTATTACTCTCTGCCTTATGAGAATATTATTGTTATAAAGTTCATTCAAAATGATTCCTTTTGGTTGCGGATTAGTAAGTAACATGGTTATCAATTATCATTGTTTTAAGAGCCAGTTAGTACCGTCTATGCCGGAGGGCATGTGCCTGTTACAGTAGTTATTGGCACGGTATGAAGCGAAAGATCTTATATTTAAATTTTTAATCATTTTTTATTGTTTTATTTTTTACTTTTGAAAATAATAAATATATATTGGCATGGTCGATAAGGCACTATCGGTATGGTAGGTATGTGCTGGGATCTTGGTTTACTAAAGGTCGGTTCGGCTCGGCAATGAAAATCTTAATGGTGATAATGCGTGCGGAGTCTAAAGTATTCTTTGCTTTTATTTTGCTTGAACATAAAATGAGCTTTTGCAATATGCTTGTGCCTTAGATTATGTAAATGCATTTTGATTATAATTGGCCACATATACTAAAAATAGTTCATGCACTTGTCTTTTATTTGTTATGTAAACATTAAATCATACACATAATGCTGCTTAGATGCAAGATGTCAGCGTATCTTCCCATACATTTGCAGTTCTTTTGCCTTGGCCATGAGTTCACAACATTATTATCAAACCATAATTACCATTCTTTTTGTGCTTTTTGTCTATCTAGTCTAGGTTGTGTTGTCGTTTCTATCTGGTATAAGTGAATATCCTTAATGAATTAGAACGATGGTCAATCAGGTTGATGATGTACAAGTATGCTCATCGTGAGTGGTTTATGAATAAAGTCAAAGAAAAGCTGAAATAGCGAGCTATGATTTTAACTTGGATGCAGTTTGAGTAAATTCAAGTCTTGAAGAGCGGAACTTAAATGATTAAAAAATGGATACGTCAACTCTACAGCCCATTCTGTGGTTAGACCTTGTTTTTTTAACCGCTTTCCGTATGCTTTATGGAGTAATCATGATTTTTGGAGTAAGAGCTAGGAACATGTGTTATTCACGTCTTCAACTACAATTATTCCTGAACATTTCTTTAGGTTGTTGCATGCATTGAAGTCCAGTTTTCCTACACTGGTTATAGAAGCCATCCACCATTCTGCATGTGAGGTCAGCCCTAACCTGAGCTGTGCAGGTTCCATGCCTCTGTTGTTCAATCCATGTTTGAATTGCCAAGTCAGTTAGCACGATTGATTGTTTCGACTTTTATTTACCAATTTTCTTTTTTTTTTTTTTAATTTTGATCCATGTTTGGTATGTAGTGTATTCCTTTATTTATACTTATGTAATACATAGGGTTACATGTTAGAATAATGATTGTGAAATTGTAGTGTCTGCATGGAGAACATTATACAATTTATACATGCATAATTAACTGTTGACAATGGTTTCTATGCATATATATAATATATTGACTGGTTTGAAAATTTAATAGAAACCTATTTTAACTATATTTTTGTTAAGTCCAACCACATGGTGTGACATGAACTTGCTATCAGAAGGTTATCAGTTAAACAATATCTATTTCCTCGTGTGCAATTAAAAGACGTCTTATTTGCAATATGTACTTTTTAATGGAGAAATTGTAAGTATGTGGTAAATTATGTAATATTTATTTCCAAAACTTGGTACAGGTGGTGATCTGCTGAGATAATACGCTGCTGCATAAGTAAAATAATTCTGAACCATGGAAAATGGCGTGTGTCAAGTTTGCATGTAGTGAAATGAGAAGATGAAACGCTGACTGTTTCATCCATTTTATGCACTAAACGGCTTACAACTGACCATCTTCAGGAACAGTTGTCTATCATGGATTGCAACAAGGATGAAGCTCTTAGAGCAAAGGACCTTGCTGAGAGCAAAATGCAAAATAGAGACTTTCTTGCAGCACGAAAGATTGTTATGAAGGCCCAACAGCTTTACCCAGATCTTGAAAACATTTCTCAGATGCTAACTGTTTGTGAAGTGCATATTTCTGCTGCAACAAAGATAAATGGTGAGATGGACTGGTATAGTATACTTCAAGTTGAGTCAACCGCTGATGAGCACACAATCAAGAAGCAGTTTCGCAAGCTTGCTCTTCTTCTTCATCCCGATAAAAACAAATTTGCAGGAGCAGAAGCTGCCTTCAAGCTTATTAAAGAAGCACATATGATTCTATCAGATAAGGGCAAGCGTTCCCTTCATGATGTGAAAAGAGGTGCTAATGGCAAGTACTTTCAAGCACGGCAGCCTGCTCCACAAGGAACACGAAAGCAGTCTGGGGTTGCTGTCAATGTCACTACATCTAGTGTGCATTTTAATGGTTTCAATCAGCAGCAACCTTCATCATCTTTCTCTAATTCGCAGACATTTTGGACACTTTGTCCTAATTGTAATACGCGGTACCAGTACTACAGGACCATATTAGATAAGCATATCCGTTGCCATAGTTGTTTGCATCCTTATGTTGCTCATGACATGGATGTGCAGCCCAGAAACACTGGAAGTGGTGCTGGAGTTTCAAATAATCCTTCTGGAGCCCATTATCATGTATTTCCTGGACAAAGTGCTGCTGCTACTGCACAACAGAAGTTTTCATCTGCAACTGGTGCTGCTCCTAACACAGGGTTTCAGGGGAATGTTGGCAGAGGATCTTCTGTAAGAGAATCTATGTCCAAATCTAGATCAGCTAACAAGGCAAAAGAACAGGTTAAGTTTAGCAAGGAAGGTGGGGTGGGTACTGGTACCAAATATGAAACGTCTGCACCTGAGGATATCCAGAAAAGGCCGAAGGTGAAACCACCAGCAAGTAATGCCAGGCGAAAGAGGACCAAAATACAAGACGATGAATCATCGATCGGCTCCTATGATTCATATAGCAGCGATAGTGAAGATATCATCACTAAAAAGTTTAATTCAGCAGAAACTAATTCTTGGGCAAATGGAAATTCCAAACCGAGAAGGTCAGCCAGGCAGAAGCAGCACATTTCTTACAATGAAGATAAAAATGGCGATGAAGATGATGATGACAACACTGGAACACATTCAAATTCTAAAAGGTCGAGGGCAGATGATTTGGAATGTCATGTTGGTCATTGTGACGGATCTGAAGGAGTTGTCAATGGAGGGAATGTGCGGCTATGGAAGTCTGCAAAGGTCGAGAACAATAAAAATATCAACCATGACAAACATCTTCCTGAAGGAAATTTTCCTATTGGACGTGCAACAGTAGACATGCATGGTCTGGAGCAAAAACAAACGTCTGAGAACAAAATACCCACATGGGAACCCAAGCCAAATACTGTTGAATACCCTGATCCAGAATTTTATGACTTTGACAAAAATAGAGACCCAGAAAAATTCGCGGTTGACCAGATATGGGCTTTGTATGACGATGCAGGTGAAATGCCTAGATTTTATGCAAGAATCAGAAGTGTCAGTTCTCCACAGTTCAGAGTGCGATTTACATGGTTGGAGTATGATCCTATCGAAGAGGCTGAGAGTGCTTGGTATGAAGGAGGTTTGCCGGTGGCTTGTGGAAAATACAAACTCGGTAAAACAGAGTACTCTACTGATACCTTAATATTTTCACACATTATGGCATGGAAAGCTGGCTTGAAAAAGAACACATATGAAATATATCCAAGGAAAGGTGAGGTTTGGGCTCTTTTCAAGGATTGGGATATTAGTTGGAGTTCTAGTTCAGAGAACCATGAACCATATAACTATGAACTTGTTGAAGTACTTTCTGATTTGACAGAGGGTAGTGATATGTTTGTCATTCAAATGCAAAAAGTTAAAGGATTTGTAAGCCTGTTCACAGCAGCGGGAAAGGAGGCGAGCCCACTTAGAATACCCCGAAGCGAGGTGCTTCGGTTTTCACACATGGTTCCTTCTTATAAATTGAGTGCAAATGAAAGAGAAGGTCTCCCCGTTGGCTGTTTTGAACTTGACGCAGTGTCGCTCCCTAAGAACTTTGGTGAGACTTGTCCGTCAGTTGCTCTTAACAGTAGCACAATGTTATTTGAAGGGGCTTCCTCAAAGGCTGCCAATTGTAATGAACAAGCTGATGCTACTAAAACCAAGAAAATGGAGTTGAACGAGAATGAGAGTGGAAGGGAAGAAGAGAATGTTGGAGTTATAGACGTTTCTCCTGATCGAGAAAATGTGCTTAGAGGAAAACAGTACGTTGAAGTGAGAAGTGACTTTCATGCATCTACCGAGGCACATGCATGCTTAGACGATGAATCGGTTGCACACAATGTAAGGTTAGATGCCACAAATGATTATAGAAGTGAACCTGAGTGTTACGAGTATTATTACCCTGAATCAGAATTCTACAACTTTGAAGAAGAAAGGTCGGTACAGAAGTTCGAACGAGGCCAGATTTGGGCACTTTATAGTGACATAGATAAGCATCCGAATTTCTATGGTTTGATAAAGAAAGTTAGACGTGAAGATTTTAGTGTCCAGTTGGTTTGGCTTGAGCCTTGCCCTTTGAGGGAGGGAGATTCGGAGTGGATTAAGAAAGAGCTACCTTACGGTTGTGGAAGGTTCAAAGTACTTCAAGACAGTCAGACTTTTGATTCGGCTGCATCTTTCTCTCACCTGGTAAATGCAACTCCTTCCGGAAGAAAGGAACGGTATGACATCTACCCTAAGGAAGGTGAAATTTGGGCTATTTTTAAGGAATGGAGCATGCAGTGGACACGAACTGATCTGGATAAATGCGAGTATGATTTGGTTGAAATTATCAAGCAAACTGGTTCCAGTATAACTTATTCAGCATTGACAAGAGTATACGGGTATAAAACTATATTTATGCCGGATAGGAAGCGTGGAAGTCTTGGCATAGTGGATGTACCCGTGGCAGAGTGTTTGAGATTCTCTCATCAGGTGCCTGCTTTCCGGTTAACCGAAGAAAGGGGAGGTAAGCTGCGAGGTTTTTGGGAGCTTGATCCTGCTTCAGTGCCAGAACTTTTGTTATGTACTGACTGATATTATATATTATTATCTGCTTCTGCAATTCCTAGATTATGCCTTCACACTTCATTTTCTTAATTTTGGAGGAGATTGTGAAAATGCCAACCACATGGTAAATTGGTAAGCAACCATCCCCATGTCTATTAACTGGTTTTTTGCTTGAATTTATGTGTGTGTGTTTTTTTTATTTTTTTTATTGCCTGATCATTATTCTTCTAAATGCAGCGACAACTGTGCTCGTCATTGTGATTATAAGTGGGCCCTGGCGCCTGCTTTTTATCCTTGATCTTTGTACATTTCAAGTCTTATATGCCTGATTTTACCTATTCCATCTTGCGCTTCACGTGTTCATCCCATATGCAGGATGCATGGTCCTCTCAGCTTTTAGATTGGCCTCTTTTTTATTTTTCCCCCTCTGTTTGTGCCTTGGTCAAGTCTTACTTCATCCAAGCAGATTCTATCAAATGTTGCTCGTCTCTTAGAATTGCTCAAGACCTGCGTATAGGTATTTGGGTTTAGCATTTCCAATTGTCAATATTCGTTTAAATTTAGGTTATTTTTGAACTTTTTTTAGCTCCTATGCTACTATTTCTCGTTTAGGTTATAAATTCTTTTGTGCTCTATTCATTTTTTTTTTTGCGCGAATTGTCTGATATCCAGATGTTTGTGGACTTGACAAACATGTTTATTTGTTTATTTTTGTATGTATATGTTTGTTTTATTTTATTCTTAGTTTTATATTATGCGTGCGTTGGTCATGTTATGTTGTGTATGTTTGGAATAATTTCTTTTTTTATAAACTTGTGTATGACTGGTTGTCTGTATGCTTGCTTGTTCAGATCGAACGTTCGATGAAAATAATCTCTTTCTGGACATTACTGTGTAAATCTACCGGAGATCATGGCCGGAATATATTGGATTGTTGTTGTTGTTGTTGCTATGTTTGCGGATTTAAAATGTGAGTGTTCTTTCTAAAATTGCTTTTGCCGTGGGTATAGTTTTTTTTTTTTTTTTTTTTTTTTTATCTTCTTAATTTTATGACAATTCAAATGTTCAAAGTGCATTATATATTAATATCTTTGGTCCTGCTGTTTGCGCATAATGAAAAGGGTGGAGCTTTTGGTCAACTTTGTGGAAATATTTTCTCAAATGCTACATCTAAACAAAAACAAAAAAAAAACCAAAAAAAAAAAAAAATCCTGGAGTACGTTGTGGTGGCGATTGTTATTCATAATGAAGTGAACACTTTATTACTTAAAGTGAACTATGCCAAAGTGAACATAATTTATTTATTTATTCATTTGGAGATAAGAAGAAAACATTATAAACTCAAGAGTACACGATCGTAGTATCACTAGGTATATCTGAAACAAATTTTAAATATAAAACTTATATTTAATTTGTTGTATTTGTAATTTTATATGGAGTTTTTTTTTTAAAGAAAAATATGTAAGGGAGTAATTTGAGTTTTTAGTTGAAATTTTGATTTTGTAGCCTTATTGTTTTACAAATGAAACATTCCTTTTGATTATTAAAAGGTTAATATAAATTTATATCAGGATTCATTAGATAAGTTTCAAATATAGCATGGTTTAATTGGTGGGATGCGTAGTTTATAGTTTATTATTTATAAGTTCGAATTCTATCTACTTAATATATAATAAACGAAAAATTACGTATCAGCCTCCCTATTTTTAGGGATTTATAAATCACCTCCTAGAAATGTATTTTCGGGATTCTGATTTGTCCAAAAAAAAAGCAAACCAGTTTATAAAAACGTATTTGTAAGGACTAATTCGCACAAAAGACGAAAACGGTGGCTGATATGTAAAAGTCCCTATAATAAAAGATTTATGAAGACCTCGAAAAATAGTCAGAAGGTTGTGATTGGTATTCGTGTGTACTCAACATGTCAAAAAAATAATAGTATATTTAAATTTTTATGTTATGATACAGTTCAAAGATTGGTCGAAGAATAATATGGTATTTGTAGTAAGTTTGTTTTGCGCCGTTATTAAAAAAATGATTAATTAGTTAAAACCGATAACCCATTTGAGTTCGCTTATCGACAAAAGATCTTCACCGTCCATCTGTACCCCTGCGAATGGCACCCATCTTGAGGAGGAACAGAGGAGCGAACTCAGCGAAGCCCTTTAGCTTTCCCTCCAAAACCCTCATCACAATCCTCTCTCTCTCTCTCTCTCTCTCTCTCTCTCTAAATCACTCCCACCTCCTTTTTCTACTTCTAAATTATTAACTTCGTCAATGTCGCAATTCGGCCTCGGCGGCGGCGGCGGCGGCGGCGTAGGAGTCGGCGATGAGACCCAAATTATTGACTCTGATCCCCCTCCGTCCTCCCCCGTCGCCGAACTCGTCGATGGCGGCGCAACAATGCCAATAGATGACCACTACGACACTCTGCTCCTCGATTACGACGACAACAACTTGTGCAGTGAGATAGAAGCCCTTGATGACGTGGCGGTCATCGGCGAGTGGGGGAAGACGCAGGTAATCGATGATTATGAGGAAGATGGAGATGAGAAGACTCTCGCATTGAGCGATGGAGAAGAAGGAGACCCCGGCGAGGAGGTCAATTCGGCAAAGAAGAAGATTATTATCTCTGATGATGAAATCAATGTTAATTCAGGTGAGCAGTTGAATTGTTGATGGTGGAATTATTGGTCTTCATTTGGAATCTTCTGTTGTTCAATAACTATGGTGAGTAATTTATTGGTGGCAATTCGGCATGCATGACATGCATTAGGAGCTATCTCGGGTGGTGAAAAAAGGGACGGCAATCTGAGGGTTTATCTGTCCTGTGGGACCTACTGACATATGGGCAGGTTGTCCCTCGTTAATCTCAAAGAAAGATTTATTAGTGGATCGTAATTTTTGGATCTTGCTGTTTTATATTCTTTTAGTTTGTGGATATTATAGTTACCGTCGATCATAATTGTTAAAATAAGGGTTTTCTCTTTGTCAAATTTTGATTTTTGATAAAAAAAGGTTCTATTGATATTGAGGTCGTTACCCATTGGATAGTGTCTGTTTCACATCTATGAAATGAAAATTTGATTGTAAATATATCTGGAGGGTGGTGCAGTACTGGTTCTTTCTTGAGTAATATATCCTACAACAACTGAGTTGGTGTAATTAAAGATTTAGAACTATAAATAAACTATGAAAGATTTTGCATGCGCTACTTCTGGACCGGTTAAGTCCAGTTTCTGAGTTCTATTTTGCTAATTTGGCTTCTTATTTCTATATTTTAATGGCTTTTGCAACTGCTCGCATGTACCACACTGTTCTTATATGTATGGTAGGGCAGAATCTGTTTTCTCCATATGCTTCAAATAGAGGTTCTAGCAAATCATATTCTGGTATGCTAACAACTAGATACTATATTATGTAAAGATCTCTTTTTCATCTATTTTATGAATTTGTATCTGTTAATATCACGAATTTCAATTTTTTATTTTATTCTTTATTCTTTTAGGATCAGTAAGGAGAAGCTTTGCTGCAATACGTACTTCAGCGTTACGAGCTTCTGGTCTTGCCGCTGCACGCAATAACACTCCCAAAGCTGATGCACACTTGGTATCATTAACTGCAGTAAATGATACTCCATGTAAAGACCCGCTCAATTCCTTCGGTAGACAAGATAATACAGATGACATCATTATGGAAACACCAAGAAATGACACTGATCATCTTGTTTCTACTGATGCTTGTGCTATTGACATTGAAGATTTTCACATATCAACAGATAATGAGGAAAGAGATGTAACAAAGCACTCTCTAAAAAATCCAAGGGTAAGAAAGCTGTTTGAGGAGGAAGTGAAATCAGATCGCTTTTTAGACTTTAATAGTTCTGCTGCGGGATTAAGTTATGTCGAGTCTCAAGAACCTGGTGAGCTCTCCCAAGCCCATGCCCTTAATATTGTGGATAAATTTCTTTCCTTTAATGATGATATGTTACCCCAAAAACCTGAAAATCGAAATGCTGATATAGTGAAGTCCCCCCTTAAAGCAAGTGCGAAAAGAATTCACTCCTTGGCTAAGAAGGTTGATAGACGAAGTCCAGTTGGAAAGCCTGGAACCTATGAGTGGATTGACAGTATCGAAGATGAGGGAGGGGGTGATTTCTTCACGAAAATAAAAGATTCCTTCTTTGGCAAAAAAGTAGGTGCTAGGAAATCACAAAGTCTCCCTCCGAGGAATAGGCTTGTTCCCTCGAGGGTGGTGGGTGCAGAAAGTGCAAAGAGTGGAAGGAGAGAAAAGCTAATACCCAAGGATAGGCTGAAAGTAGATTCAATTCATTCTGACTCAAGACTAGGGCTGTTTAACGCGGAGGTTGCTGATAAACTGCATGCCTCTGTGACAAAAACAAAGAAGAATCTGTTTAAAGATGAAGATGAACAATCAAAGGAGCAGCATCCTGGAACAGCCAATTTTGAGGGTTATGTTCATAGTGTTGGCCCCGACACTCAAATGGCAGCTGAAGCCATGGAAGCTTTATGTTATGGGACTCCCTATAAGCTAAAAGAAGATTTACATCCATCTTGTGGGGAGAATCTTCGAAATTCTTCTACAAGTTTGACCATGAGAAATGGTGTCAGGAAAGCAGAGTCTACTACTGATTCAGAGGGAATTGTAGTGAAATCTAAACAGAATAGGGTTCGAACCAAAGCCACCCAATGCTTAGTTTCTTCTTGTGGAGACAATCAAAGTAGCCTAGGAGGAGGTAAAAAGTCAGGGAATGAAACAAGCAAATCAAAAGTGAAGAAACACTACAGAAATAGAAAAGAATCTTCTAGATGTGTTAACAAAAGGAAGGTACTGACAGCTGAAGAGAAAAATTGCACAAAGGTAAAATATAATCCTGAATCAGTTTCAGATGATCAGCTTTCAGATGAGAAAGCACTTGTTGAGTATTGTCATATGAGCAGTACCCCTGTAGCGTATCGCACCAGGAGTGCTAAGTCTGAGAAGTTATTTAAAGAGTCTAGGAGTCTTTCTAGTGAAGAAAGGTTTGGTAAAATGCATTCTTCTGAACCAAAAAAGTCAAAAAGAAGATTTTCTAGTGCAGGTTCGGATGAAATTGCAACACTTGGAAAGAATGTCAAAAGTTATGCTCAGGCACAGCCTACAGATAGCCTTGGTATGACGGAAGTTAAATGCAGGTCCATGATAGATGAAATCCACAGTAACCCTAAGCGGAGGAGAACAAAGAGAATTGCTTCGAACAATCAAAATCAAAATTTTAATCTATTATCAGTTAGAGATCGTGGTCATGATAATATTAACCAACCTTCAGTTGAACAGAGCATGAAAGATGTACCAGATGAACATACACTGCAATGGAGACAAACATACGTCTCTAGGCAGATGCCAAAAGAATATTGTAGAGAAACTAGTTCATACCCCAAAGCCAGTATAGAAAGGGACATTGAATTAGACAAGGAGCCAAATCTATATGATGTTGGCCGTAACGATGCTCTCAATAATTGTTGTACTCCTGTTAGTAGATCTCCTGAAGGACTTCATAATGAAGTTGCAGGTAATCATGAAAGGTTTCACAAAAAAGTCTGCCAATCTGCTTTATCTTGTGAAACTCCACCGAAAGAGATATCAAGAGGGTCGCCAATTTGTTTTGCTCAAAGCTCTAAAAGAACTCCAAGAACTGAAGGTTTACCTCGGTCAAGGGAACTTATTAGACTGGAAACTTGTGCAAATGGAACACCGCTGGCGTGGAAACACCTGAGAAGAAAGAAAGAGATGTCTAGCATTCGAGTGTTATTTAGCCATCATTTAGATGAGGATACAATTAGACAGCAGAAAAAGGTACCTTCTTTTTTGGTTTGTCTATTAATTGGTTCTCCATGGAGTATTATTTCTCGCATAAAAATGAGATCCTCTGAATCTCTGATGGCCTTTCTGTGAAAATATTCATCTAGGCTTCTTAGAAACTGCACTTGGAAGTGCGGTTTTCACCTAAAACCGTTGCAAGTGCAGTACATTTTAGAAAAAAAACGCTGTGAAATAATCTTTTTTAAAGTAAATACGAGATCACATGCATGCTTTCCACTTAGTTGGCACGGGTGCTTTGGATATGCACCTTTTGTCTTATTTACTTCGAGAGTTTACCTTAAAATGCTGTCCCTTCTAACTAGTTTTATGTAACATGTTATTTGCCTATAGCGTTACTTCCAAAGTTTTGAGTTTTTGCTTTTTGAATTTTTAACATAGATATTGGGACGCTTAGGAATTGCGACAGCTTCCTCAATTCTAGATGCTACACACTTTGTCGCGGACAACTTTGCACGTACGAAGAATATGCTAGAAGCAATTGCACGCGGTAAACCTGTGGTAACACAAATGTGGCTTGAGAGCTGTGGACAGGCTAGCTGTTTTATTGATGAGAAAAAATACATATTGAGAGACCTTAAAAAGGAAAAGGAGATTGGATTTAGTATGCCTGTATCCTTGGCCCTTGCATCCCAACGTCCCCTCTTTCAGGTACTTCAGCGTTAGGACTGTCTCAATTACTTTCATATATTGTAACTACTTTAAATTTTTAGGATGATTAAAACATGCAAACTTTCGGTTTCTCTTTTATACTCCAATAAAACTTTCTTTTTCTTTTGTAGGGGCAAAGGGTTTACATCACACCAAACGTACAACCTGATCGTGGACTTATTGCAAGTTTGGTCAAAGCTGCGCAAGGCCAGGTGCTTATTTCATAGCCTCTTATTTTGAAATGCCAGAACGAATTAGAATATCCAATATTTTCTACACTCACACAGAAACACACAAGCAAACATATCATTTCTGGCTTGAAAATCTAAATTATGTATGTTAGCAGTCATGTATCTGTAGTATGTATGCAAAATGATGCATGTAGCTAATGCTTATGCTATATGCTCCACCAGAATGTTAATGGAGGGGAGGGCACATGTACAACCCAGAAAGTAACTGTATATAATTAAATTTGCTTGTTTAAAGTTCTGGAAGAGACTAACGCTAATTTCATGCTCTCTGGTAGTTAAAATTACCCTTTACGTTTCCACTCGTGAGCCTGCTTTTTGTTGAATGTTCTTATATGGAAATTTTAATTAAAATTGGCTTGATATCATCTTTTTTAGCCGATGAAGAGAATGGGAAGATCAGTAGTGAAGGATGGTATAATACCAGATGATCTGTTGATTATATCCTGTGAAGAAGATCATTTAATTTGCAAACCTTTGGTTCAGAAAGGTTAGCAGTTCAGCCGCAAATATAATTTGATCTTTATCTATGTAGTCTCTAATTGATGACACTAACATCGTAATGTTAAAATGAAGGGGCGGAGGTTTTCAGCTCAGAGCTTGTGTTAAATGGTATAGTCATCCAGAAACTTGAGTTTGACAGGTTGGTGCTCATTCAAAGAGTTGTTTTTTTTATTGTCCTCATAAATTTGTGATGCTTTTCTGCATATTTAGAAGTTTCTTTTGGCGAAAATTGAACTATATGATTAGAAAAAAGATGTTCTATTATATTTTCAATCTAGTAGTTTGTCTGTCTTATAATTTTTTTTTTTTAATTTTATTATTATTTGCAGGCATCGTCTGTTTGTAGATCAAGTTCGAGCAACCCGATCTACGAGATGGTTGAAACACGACGACTCTAGTCATCTCCTTCCTATAACTAAATGCACGTAACATGTCTGCTTGTGGAACGTTGTTTGTAAATTAGGTTGTTTCTAGGTAGAACTTATAGGAATTGGTGGTATACAAGTGTGCTTATTGACGATTTTGCATGTTTGTTTATCTGTATGTATATAGTTACTTAGTCGCTTATTTCCTTTGTTATCATCAGACAGAAAATCATCACTTGGTAAGGGAAGTCCTAATTGTCTGGTCCTTGCCAGGAAGGCGAAACGGTTCAAGCACCTCTAAAGTACGACCAGTTGAGCTCGAGCCCTGTACAAATGCACGTAACATAACTTGTTCTCGGAAAAACAAACGTGCATAAATTGGAGCAGCTCATAAAATATCCAAACTTATTATATTAAAAATATCACTCAAATGGTACATAAAAATTGAGTTGTGTATTTTATAAGATAATCTTTAGGTACGCTAGGAAATACATATTTTTTTTAAGCATGTAGGTATTTTTTTGAAATTATTGTGGTGAAATTTATAATACTAGCACACGTTTCGTAGGGATTTTCAACTCGCAGAAAATTTTTCACGTCCAGTTCCGACCGACGCTCTGCATCCGAGTACAAGTTTTCAATAAACGGATTTTTGCAATGGATATAGAGAATTCTCTTCAGAAAATTTTGTGAGAGATTTTCAGCCTCGAACTTGGATAGTACACTTCCGAGGTGCCTTACAACCGGTCTGAGCTAGCCGCGCTATGCAAGCATGTAGTATTCAATGACAACATTACATGTAGGAGGAGCAAATTGTAAAAATCAAAATCCATGTGGGCTAAAAATTAAATGTAAGCCCAATTAGCTTCAAAGCCTCAATCCTCTATATAGATCAATCTCCTCCCCCGTTTCATTCCAGACCATTTTGTTAGCAGTCGACTGAACTTTTCCTTCTCCCTTGGCTGCTCTGCCTCCCGCTTCTGATCCCGCCGCCGAGCAAGGTATTGATCACTGCCATGGCGTCTTAGTTTCACAGTATTTGGGTGGATCCACCCTAGTTCGCTGAGCATGTTGTAGTGATTTCGTGTTAGATCTAGCTGGATTATGTGACTTATCTTGAAGTTTGCAATAGATTTACTTGTATCTTATTATAATTCAAATCAGTTATGGATCATTAGCTAAAGTTGGATACAGCCCCGACAATGAATAACCGCAATTAATTGAATTTTGGGTAAGCTTAATTTAGATCTGCCATTTTAGCGCACAGATTATTGATGTTTATCTACATCATTTGTTCGTAGTCCTAACTACAACTTTGGCAAGAGGCCAAATGAAACCTATACATAGAACTACTTTAAAAATTGTTTGGCGACCAAGGGTAGCACTGGCAGCTAGTGCGATAATTGCATGTGCCCCAGCGTCGAACTACTTTTGGTCTGGCAATTGGGTATATGTATGATTTCGTTTCCATAATGCGCATGATTCACCAGATGATGGAATGTTGACATAGAGCCTTGACCTAGTCTGACTTTCTGTCTGTCCCTCAAGAATAACAAACATGGTATTATGAAGAGAATGCCGGCATTCTTACTAGTTTTAAAAATCTGCAAGGTTTAACTTCATGGAGATTGGTTTGAGTATTAGCTTTTTGGTCTTCTTCCGAATATTAGTTCGTTTAACATGTTTTGTACTTTCCAAAGGATAGATTGCCTTCATTCTCTTTTCATCGTGGTTTTGATGACAGTTTTTGTGCACGGAAAAATAGAGAAGAGGTGGGCATGGCAAGGTCTTCAACCAATGATGCTCGAGATCTAATTCACTCGTTACGTTCCGCTTATGCATCCACACCAACCAATCTTAAAGTAGGATTCTACATTCATTTATGCTCATAGTTAGTTGTCTTTGTGATCCTTTACCTGGAGGCACTATAAGTGTGACTATTTATGATCTACCTCTTATGCAGATCATCGATCTTTATGTGGTTTTTGCAATTGCGACAGCAGTGATTCAGGTGATTGTCAAAACTTCCTTTGTTTTGTTTCATCATGCTTCTTGCTACCTAGGTAGAAGAATGAATGACTTGAATTTGTTTGGTTTTCATCATATCTTTTGATGTTCTCCAACTTTAGACTTGTTGGACTTAGTTTCTAAATTGAAAATGGCTCGTTAGTTTATGAACTTTTAGACATGGCATATCTTTGCTCCTGAGCTAAACACCTGATTTTAGGCCTTACGTATAATGAAGACTTATATTAGGAAATGCCATGCCAGTTCCACGAGTCTTGGCTGGCTCAGGTAGCCTAGGAAATTAGAAGGGTAAGTTTTGTGTCTCATAGGAGGACCATGCATTAAAGTTGCTATATAATGGGAAGGTGGATATTAAATTGCTCTGTTCAAGTTGGTTCATGTTGATGGTGGTTGAAACTGAAACTGGTGGTGTGTTTGATGTTATGCAATAGTACTGTGTTAGTTGAAAAAAAGTGATGTTGTTCTAATCAGTAGAGTCCAGTTTTACCTCAGAATGCAAGTAGACCAATTCCTACTTCTTTGGTCCACTGTTTCAAATAAAAAGTTTTGTTTTTTTTTTCCCATTCAACTTCTAGAGCTTGTCCATTTTATGTCATGCTTTCATAGCAGGAGTATTTCGGTTGATTTGTCTTGTTCATATTCTGTTTCTTCATTTTGTGAGTTGTGATCTCGTCAACATCATTTATACTATGTCGTAATGTACCAAGAGCAACAATAATTTTGCCTATCAGGGCACGATATTAAATGAAGGGCCAAATAATCGAATTCCCATTGCGCACATACAATGCTGATATGGCAATATGCTTCAAATGCACGATTATAGGGTAGAAGTTCAGTAACAATTTTGCGGCGGGCTACTTGACTCGGCCTGTTGGAGGTGCATTTTCCAAATATACTCAATCTCCGTAACAGCAGTGCAAATAGTTGTGCTGTAGCTCTATGGCAATTACAGTGTTCCGTTTCATATTTGAAAAATGAACAAACCTTTTATTTTGGTCTAGATATTCTCATATTTACCTATTTTTGTCTCGTTTGGATGCTTCGCAGGTTGTTTACATGGCAATAGTCGGGTCGTTTCCCTTCAACTCTTTCCTCTCAGGTGTTCTTTCTTGTATTGGGACAGCAGTACTTGCAGGTTCATGCAACATCCACTTCTCGTTCATCTTCCTTTGAGAATAAGTAAATAAGATGGTGCTTATTGAGTTCTATCAAAATTTACTAAATGTTTATTTCTGTTTGGCAAATTTCAGTTTGCCTTCGCATTCAGGTGAACAAAGAGAACAAGGAATTCAAGGTATCAATTATCTCATCTTGAAACATTTTCCCGCTGTTCATGATCACTCTCTATTAATGTTTTATGATGATGTTATCGCCAGGATCTTCCTCCTGAGAGAGCATTTGCGGACTTCGTACTGTGCAATCTGGTGCTCCATCTGGTTATTATGAATTTCCTCGGTTAGTTTGTTTGGTGAGTATAATATTATGATATTCAAGAAAGACATTTCTAGTACCTTCTCTCACCATATTATAATTATTATGGATTTAATATGTAGTAGCGTTAAATTGTCGGGGAAATATTTGATCGACCTGGTTAGTATTTAAAATTTTGTTGTTCAATGTTGCAAATAACGATGTTGGTGGTAATTGAAGTTCTAACGCATTTTTGTGATTTACCTTATATAGTATTTAGGGTTATTTTTGCTATCATTGCTAATAAATTGAGCATTGATGAGAATTTTGGAAATAGGCTTAGATTATACATAGCTGACGATTGAGAATTCCTAGTGCAAGCTGTCAAAGTATTGGTTGGGGGGCGAAGGTGTCAGGTTCGAGCAGCACCTAGTTTTTTTTGTTTTGGAGATTATCGTGGTGGAACAGTAATACGAGCGCATGATTTTGGGATCTTAAACTCGTAGCAAATTTTTACATCCAATTTCAACTAATACTATGGGGTTTGAGTATGTCTTTTATAAACGTGAGCTATTGTCAAGGAATATAGAGAAATTTTTTGAAAAATTCTGTGGGGGAGTTTATCCCACACGAATTCGAACCTGGATGGTGATGTTTTCTGAGACGCCGTCCATTCGGTCGAGCTAACTGCGTTCGGCAATAGCACCATTACTTTATTGCTATATAATACAATCAAGGTAACAATTGAGGGTAAAAACAAGCCAGGTTCGAGCCTGGTAGTAGTTAGTTCAAGTTTGGCTTGATTGTTTTAGTTCGAGCTTAACGTGCTTCATTAGATGAGCTCGAACTCGACTCGATTCAGAAATGTCCATTTTGAGCTCAGGCCTATATATTAATTGAGCCGAGCTCGAGTTGAAATTAAATTTCGATTGTATCAATTAGGTCGAGTTCTAATCGAGCTCGACTCGATTGTATTAATTAGACTGAGTTTGAGCTTGCTCGAATTTGATAATTTTGTTATAAAAGATATTTAAGTGAATTCGTTAGGCTCATGAAATCAACAGGTCGACTAACATGATGCTCAAGTTTTACACTTTCAGTTAATTAAGCTGGGCAATACTCAAGCTCGAACAGATCTTAAACGAGTTCGAGCCTAAACTGCTCTCTTTGAGCTTCAGGAGCAACTTGTGTCGTTTTCAAGCCTAGCAACATCCACTTTAGCAAAGATAATCGCCAGCATACAGTTCTTTTTTAGATTATTATTGGGAACCCATAATACAAGTGCGTCCCATAGGGACCTTAAACTCAAGAAAAACTCCCACACCCAATCCCGATGACTTTATACAATTCGAGTACATACCTTTCATGGATGATGGCTTCTGCCACGGGGTACAATTTTTTTTTTTTCAACATATAGAAAATTTCAACCCATACGGCCTCAAATTTGAATGATGATGTTTTTTAAGGTACCCCTTCAACCAGTCGAGCTAGCTGCGCTCGGCTGCCAGCATACAGTTCAAGTTCAAATTCAGTAGTGCAAATACCAAATGGTTTAGAATAATTTAAATATCTAATAACCAATAGAAAAATGCTGCTAAAAGACATACAAAATGAGAAGATAGGAAAACTAAAAATTAGGGAAGATTAGTTAGAAGTACAAAAAAAATGAAGCTAAAAAACTGAAATTGAAACCAAGAAGCGTGGACAGATGCTAAGCTGTGGCGCCCCAGAACTAGATGCCGGCGAGCCCGATGAGGTCATTGGACCACATTGCCCTCTGACCGTCTATTAATTCCCCAAGAAAATTAATTTCAAAATTTAAATTTAAACTATTGCGGGACCATTTTTGTATGAGATAAAGTTTATATAGGATAAAAATTTTCATTAAGAGTTTCTTTTTTAGTCCTCTACTGATTAAATAAAAAAAAAATTTATTTATATATAGAATTTTTCACAAGAGGTTATAAATAAATAAACTAGACTAATTTTTTAATGCAATATAATTCATCTATACAAGCTTTAAATATTTTATAATAAACTTGACATTTGGACTGCGATAAGAGTTAACTTAAATATTTTATGCAAAGTGCCGCGATGCTTTGGATTTAAAATATATATTTTTATATTTTAATTTTATGATTTATTTATAAAATGATGTAAAAGGTTCCGTTTAAAATTTAAATTTTAATTTCAAAACGTATGCATCAGGATAATAGTAACTGTAATCGATTATGAAGAGTTATAACTGCAAAAAGTTTGAACATTTATAACTGTTTAAAGATGTGTCTTTTCATTTTTTGAAAACTAATAGCAATGTTGTTTCATCTTTGTTTTTCAAAATAAAAAGATCATCTTTAATAGTACTCACTGTTAAAAGTACTGTCGGAATTAATAATTCTATCTTATTGATGTATTCAGCAGTTCGGTGTTGCTAATGCGAAGTATCGCCGAGCATGCTTTAACATATATTAGAGAACATCAAACAATTTCTGTTGCATTATCTGGTAAAGACAAATAAGCTTTAAGAAAAGTGGTATTGCAATACATTTTAGCCATTTTTATGAAGATCTATTACTACTTATGTACTATTTTTAGCAAAATAATCTCATGTGAGCCTAACACATGCTTCCCTAATTTAATGTATGTGCCATTGGAAATTTAGATATACTCCGACTGAATGACTAGGTGCTAACACGTCGCGTATTTTCTTTTTTAATTTTCAAGAGTTAATTTGTATTTTCTAAAAAAAGGATATGTAACTTTTTCCTTTATCATCAATTGAATCTCAAATTACGACACGTGTTCTAGGGGATAGATCATTTTCATTATGCATCCCTCAAATTTTTTTCAATTCTTAATAAAAAATTAATACATAGACGTATTTTTTGAAAAAAAATTGAACATAAAAGTTGTACATTTTGATGGAATTTACAACTTTTATATTTAAAATTTTTCTAAAATTTTTTTCTAAATATTTATTTTGGACTTCAACCTTTTAACATCAATAAATTGATCTTATAAACTATTTTCAAACCCGTTACTACTTCGGAGCTCGAAAATATCTATTTAGAAATATTTTTTTGAATTTTTTTTTAACATAAATATTATAAATCTCATCAAAATTTATAATTTTTATTTTTAATTTTTTTTTCAAAAAATACGTCTATATATCCATTTTTATTAAGAATTGAAGGAAATTTAAGGGATACGTAATGAAAAGGATATGCTCCCGCATTCTACATGTTTTTTTCATGTTCTAAGAAATTTAAAAGACTGTTATTAGAAATATGTGGCAAAATGCAAAATCATATCTCAGTTTGTAAATAAAACCCTGGTTTAACCAAAAGTTCATATTTCACACTAGCTAAATGAAATGGCATCACTCGTAAATTCCAACAAAATCTAGGGGCTTTTCTGTTGCGTAGCTCGGACACCGTGTCAGCTGCGGAATAGTAAAGTAGCTCCCACGATTTAGAATTTGAATCTACTTGAAGAAAGCGCTTCTTCCTCTTTGTTCTCAAACACCAAACACGAATTATCCCACTTTTATTGGCTAAAGTGAGCACGTGGCGCTAGCATAACGTCAGAATTTGAGAGACAGCAAATGGACCCCACAATCAACTGAAAGTTTAATGGCTGGAAATTATGCAGGCTGTTTTAAGTTTTGTAGGAGATGTTTCGGGAGTTGTGGCCGTTTGGAGTCACGTAAAAGAGCGTCACTGGATTTAAAGACACTGAGCTCACATTCAAAAAAAAAAGAGAAAACCAATCACAGAGAGAGAGAGAGAGAGAGAGAGAGAGAGAGAGAGAGAGGAGCTTGGGGCGGTTAGCAGCAATGGCGAGCGTCGTGGTGGTGTCGCCTGGCGGATGCAGGGGAGGTAGCGGCGGAGCGAAGAGTGGCGGAGGAGGGGAGGAGGAGAACGAGCGGCAGCGGCGACAGAGAGAGCTGTCGCTGTTGGCGGCGGTGCTGGCGGCGCTCCGGCGGTCGGTGGTGCTTGTTGGTTGCAGAATGGAGAAGGGACAGGACAGCGGTGCCGGCGAAGAGGCGGCGCCGCTGACGCACATGGACATTGGGTGGCCCACGGATGTTCGACACGTGGCGCATGTGACTTTTGATAGGTTCCATGGATTCCTTGGCCTCCCAGTTGAGTTCGAGCTCGAGATCCCCTGTCGCGTTCCCAGTGCCAGGTGAACGATTTGAACTTCTCCGAGTCTTTGCTTTATCTTGAACATTAAAACTGACCCGAGACATGCCGATCTCATATGGATTAGCATTTTACAGGAGAGAAGACAGAGAGGGAACTAAAATATATACCATTTTCGTAGTTGTAAGGTCCTGAGTGGTAGTAAATATAAATAATATAACTATTTAGCACAAGATGTATCTTTTTTTTTTCCAATTTATGTTTTATTTGATGGTGGGATATATTCTGGTAAAGATGAAGATACTCTTTAGCTTTGCTGGGTAACATAATTGGGTAAAAGTGAAGCTTTAGCAACAATTTTGAAGCTTTAGTAACAGATGGAAATCATAATAGAGCACAGTGGCGTACCTTTGTAGCTGACCCCACCTGGTGGGAAAGATCTCGTTGCAGCTGATCCACGTGGTAGAAAAAAGGCGTTGTTGTTGTTGTAGTAACAGATGAAAATAAGTTCGACATTGAATCCAAATACATGGGCTTGGTAGGAAAATTGCGAACAGCATCGCATTTTTGTTTTATAATTTTCTATTTCTAAATTTCTAATGTTTTAGGCGAAGTTGATAACATATATAACCCCGATTGGTAGGGAATTTTCCCCATCTTATGGTACCGCAAAAATTTAGATGTGCAAGTGGAGTTGTAGCTAAACAACTCGGTTGAGTTCGAGCTTATTCATGATATATATTCGAATGTCAGCAAAGTCTACCAACTATATATCGACACTTCACCTCCTTTTGGAGCTTAAATAAGTTGTAAAAACGAACAGGTGTAATTTTTTTTTTTTCTTAATTTTGAATTCTTGACCTGTTCTTGCAAGTTAAAAGAACATTATTATTTCTTAGTTAAGGTTTAGTCGTAAGACTCGTAAGTAATTACTGGTTTACTCTTTGTCATTCATTGATATAGCCAATTTAGTAGAACTTTTGATATTTGCATCAATCCAGAAAACGGAGTTTAATGATTTTGAACTTAAAGATGCTCTTTTTGAGGACTTGTATATCAGCCCCTGTACTATTACAACTTTGCAAATAAACCTATTGTTTTGAACATGTTTTTTTTACGCTCCAAAACATCTATTTAGAAATATTTTTTAGAAATTTTGAATACAAAAGTTGTTTATTACATCAAAATCTACTTTTTTGTATTCAATATTTTTACAGATATTTTTAAATAGGTGTTTTGAAACTTTAAAGTCTTAGTGGACTAGCCATTAACCCGTAAAGATTTTGGAGTCTCAAAAGATCTACTTAGAAATATTTTTTTTAAAAAAATTATGAATAACAAAGTTGTAAATCACATCAATATTTGTTATAAATCACATCAATATCTTTTTTTTTTTTGTATTCAAAAACTCTTTAAAAAATATTTATATAGTAGTCAAAATGTCCTCGACACATTCGAGAGCTGGACTGATTTGCACATCGTTTTAAAAGCAGAAGCTAATACGACATTTCCCCTTTTTTTTCTAGAGATATTTATTTGTCATGTACTCTGTGTTGCAACTGTGCAACCAACTACGCCAAGCAAATTTAATAGTATTCTGTAGTGTAACTTTGCTTGATATGAACCTGCAATTGTTACATTGCGAGTGTGTTCGGAGTGTCCACTGCATGATAATTAAAATCTTTGAATTCTTGCAGTGCGAGTGTTTTTGGTGTATCTGCTGAATCAATGCAATGTTGCTACGATTCCAAAGGAAATAGTGTCCCGACGATTCTTTTGCTCATGCAAGAAAGGCTATATCAACAAGGCGGACTAAAGGTGCTTTTGTTTTTTCTTTTTGATCGGGCAATTTTGTTGCTCGTTCAACTATTCTACATTTTGAAGTTCATGTGAATACGACTCATTCTATTTCATTTTTATTCTTATTAGGCTGAAGGTATATTTCGGATAAACCCTGAGAATGGCCAAGAGGAAGATGTCCGAGACCAACTGAACAAAGGCGTTGTACCGGATAACATTGATGTTCATTGTTTGGCAGGCCTTATAAAGGTATCATATATCATAACTGAAAATTTTCTTCTAAAAATCCAAAATTTGTCCACAATATTTCCCGACGGATTGAACTGTTTGATTTTGGGTGAAATTTTGGCACGAACTTTGGAAGCGAAAGTGTTATTTTTTTTGTTTTTTCATTGACAACAAGCTTGATATCCGATGCTATTCCGTTCTGACAGGCCTGGTTTAGAGAGCTTCCGGAAGGTGTTTTGGATGGGCTCTCTCCTGAACAAGTTTTAAATTGCAACTCCGAGGAAGAATGTGTCGAGTTGGTTCAGCAGCTTCTCCCAATGCAGCATGCACTTCTCAATTGGGCTGTTGAGCTCATGACCGATGTTGTCGAAGAAGAAGAATTGAACAAGATGAACGCGAGAAACATTGCTATGGTCTTCGCTCCTAACATGACTCAGGTATTTTTATTACCAAAATTTCTACAGCTCCCAAAATTCCACTCAAAATTAATTTAATTATTCAACTACGTGCTGCTCAGAAGTGAAGTATAAGATGTTGAAGGTGAATTTGGTTGATTTTTCCTAAAATTTAACCCGATTATCAATGAAGTTTGCTGTGGCAGATTTTGGGAGCTATAGCATCTCTATGACTAGGCTCTGCTGTTTCTTTTACTGAAGAACAAAGCTAGACAACTTAAAATATCCTCCAAAATTAAACTCAAAAATCAGTTATTACTTTGTGCAAGCACATGTTTCAATTCATGCGTGCATTCTGGTTTCTATTATGTCTCACTGATGAGAATTCTCCTCAAACACCAGATGTCCGATCCGTTAACAGCATTAATGCATGCTGTTCAAGTGATGAATTTACTCAAGACTTTGATTTTGAAAACCCTAAGGGAGCGGGAAGAAGCCACCATGGATGAATATTCATCCTTCTTATCCTCACCAACATCTGATAGACAAGTTGACGATGATGATGAGCTCAACGGCCAGAAAGATACGGAAATGAGCGGTGAATTGAGACGGAGCACATCAGATGATGATCGATCAGTTAGTAACGATGACGGCTCAAGAGGAAATATCGCGGTTACCTACTACATTAATCACTGTAACATTAGCGAAGATGAGGATGAATCGGAGAAAGAAATCGAAGATTGCTTCTTAAGGGGACTCGAATGGAAACAACAAGTAGCTGATGATCAAAAAATTTCAAATTGTTGCTCCCCTGAATGTGAAAGCAAACAAGGAAGCTTAATCACGGACGATGCAGTCGTAAATGTGAAGAGCATGTCGGACAGAATCGAAGGTGAGAATCAAAGCTTTGAATTTAGAATGACGCCATGATGTTCTACAAGTTAAGATTTGTAAATCGAAGCTCGAGATGCTGCTTGTTTGTTCAGCAGCAAGCTGAACTTGTAAACCTTCTGTTTTCTCTTTCATGTAGAAGACAAGTTTGTATGAACGGTCAGATCTTGGGATTGATGTGATGTGATGATTTGGTTCACGGCCGTTGCAGCCATGAACGTTGTCATTGTCGAAATACAAACCATAAGTTAATGAATGGATGAAGAAATCTAGCGAGAGTCGGTGAAGAAGATCTTGTTTTGATAAAGAAGTGTGGAGTGGAGGGTGTAGAAGAATATCTTGTTTTGTTACTTGCACGCAACTTGTTAAAACTCCTCTTTAGAGTCATTTCAAAAAAAAAAAAAAAATTTGAATATAAAATTATTTTAAAATGAAGTATATAACTTGGTAGTTTAAAATATTTTCAAAAAATATTGTAAGATATCTCAAAATAATTATAAAAAAGATTCATCTAAATATAAATTAATTATGGATAATATTTTGTCTAATTATTTGATATATTATTTAAGTTTTTTAAAAATATTTTGAACTACAAACTTATGTATTTTATTTTTATTAATAATTTGTAGTCTAAGATTTTTCAAAATAATTTTAAATATGAGTTTTATTGAATTATGTGCAAGTAAAGAAACTTATATATAAAGCATTATAAAATTTCTCCTAACAAGGGGTTAGGGCAACACACAACGTAATTAAGGTCAAAATTATTTTTTAATATCTATTTGCGGGTCTAAAATTATTTTTTACACGTGTTACGTGTACTTTAATGACAGAACATGCCTTAACTAAATTATAATTATCCACACCAGTACTACTACACGTATTTAAAATTCAAAATTTAAAATAATGTTTGGATCCATGTCTTGGAGCATGGGGACGTGTTTTATTGGAGGTAATATGATATTAAACAACGAATATTGCTCTAAAATTACCCAATAGTATTACATGATAAAAATATAGCACGAGATGTTACAAAAAGAATGAAAATATTCAAATAATCACCAATCACTGATAACTCAAAGTTATGAAAGTGAAATTATTGCACGCACCACGTTATCCCATGCACCGCATACATTTACAAATATTTTTTTTAAAAAAATTCAATATAAAAGTTGTAAATATTGATGAGATATATATATTTTCATGTAGAAATTTTTTTTCAAAAAATATTTCTAAATAGATATATTTAGACTCCAAAATTATTAGAAATTTAAAAATATCTTTTTGACGCTAAGATTATTTAACCCAAAATATCTATTAGAATTTTTTTTAAATTTTTTTTTATATGAAAGTTGTATATTTCATCAATATCTATAATTTTTATTTTATTTTTTTTTAAAAATAAAGCTTGTAGGTGCATCCGGTGTACGGATGACGTGGTGCACCGGTCACGTGCAATAATTTCTCTACGTTTAAACAAATTTGACTTTTTTGCGACCACGGGATTAATCGGTCGCTATATCCTAAGAGTTCACAACGCTGCACTTCTTCCTTATCTCCCCGTTGGTTCCCGTAAGGACATCGACTTCGCCGAGCCTCTTGATCGAGTTCTTGAAAGCGTTCATGAAGTTTTTCTGATCGGTCAGCTTGTCGATGAGTTTGCTCGCGCGATCGTCGGTCAAGAGCGTGGCGTCGGAGATGAACAAGCCTTTGCGGCTCTTAACAACACTGTAATAGCTGCTATCGAATTTGAAGGGGCTTACGGTGTCCATATTGACCCTGGTGGTGTCCTGGACGCTAAGGGTCTTGCAGCTGTTCTTTAGGGTTTTGGCGTAGTCAGGGTCTATCGAGGGGTCTTGGTCGCCGTTTCCGGTGAAGTTGTAGAGCCGCGGGGCGACGAAAACGCACGATCCGGTTCCGATAGTATGTCCTCCTATACATTATACAGTGCACGCATACATAAGAGTCTACTTAATAATGATAGTATATCAAACCTATCAGCCGCGCGTTTCAGACCCCGAAAATGTGAAAACGCGTGACGTGCAAATCGCCATGTCAGCAGAAAAACACGTTTCTAGGGGGCTGAAATGCGAGACGTAAATTTTGGGGGCTGATATGCAATTATCCCTTTTTTAATTAGGTTTGCATGGAACTACCTGAGAGGACGATGAGATCTTGCATGCTGAGACCCCTTTCAGCGAAAGCTTGAACGAGGGATGAGAAGTTTAAGAATGGGCTTGGGATAGTTTTGAGAGCTTCATCAGATGAAGAAACACTTCCATCTCTTCTTCCTCCTTCAACTTCCCAGAGAGTTGTATTAAACTATATCATTACAAGTTTATCTTTCCGTTAGAGATCATATCATTTTTACCATGCAAATTCTTCTTTATATATACATATGTATATATATATATTATCATTAATATATATATAATAAATATATATATAACGAGGTGGATGAGTATGAGTATCTGTGTGTATATTTCAATTCAGTATAATATGAGTAATGAATTTGGGATGATATCGCATAATATATTGCATTCCGCCCTTGGGCGGCGTGGCATCAAAATCCTCCCCCAAAGGGGAGTCGGGGTTCGATCCCGCGGGCGTTGGGTGGGTCGCTTAACTCCCGGGTAGCAGGAAGCCCTTTGGACCAAAAAAAAAATCAAACAAACAAAAATATATAAATACATATGATATATAAAATAATATATGTGTGTGTGTGTGTGTGTATACTTACTTCAAAAGAGACGGAATCTCTAGCAGCGTAAGCGATAATGTCCGCGCACGAAACGGTGTTTGGGCAAGCTTTTTCGACTGCGGTCTTTACTTCATCGAGGACATCAAATCCGGCGAGTGATAGGTTCGGGATTGCATTCTTTTCGGCATCATTGTTTGCAGAGTCCAACAGTACCGATGCGTCGCAACCCTAATATAGAATAAACAATAAGCTTCACAGCTAATAGAGAATGATTTTATTTTATTTATTTATTTATTTTCATGTAGCATATATGCTGGTTTCAATATCGGTGTTTCGATCTCATGGGGTCGACTGCACCGTAAATATGGTGCAGTCGACCTACTAAAACATGCATCTATATTTGTTGTTTTTGTAAAAATGTCCAACATAAAAATTATAGATATTGATGAAATAAGAAATTTTTATATTGAAAGTTTTTTCAAAAAGTACTTCTAATAGTTGTTTTGGAGTTCCGATACTTAACGGGTTCCGAAATGAATTTGCAGAACCCGTTGAGCTTCTGAGCTCCAAAATATCTATTTAAAAATATTTTTTGAAAAAAATTTTAACATTAAAATTTTATATTTTATTAAGATATATAAATTTCATGTTGTAAATTTTTGCACCGTAACCCTACCGGATCGGCACTCATATCAATACTAGCTTAATAGAGCTACTGAAGGCACTACAACAAAAACAGGCTTAAGGACAAACTTTTACCGACTGAATAAAATTCGGTCGCTAAAAGCAGGACTTTCAGTAATCACGACGAATTCGGTCACGGACAGTGGCACTTTCAGTGTCCGACTATAAATCAGCTGCTAAAGGTGGTCACTTTCAGTTACCGACTCTAATTCGGTCACTAAAAATGGGGCTTTCGGCGACCAACTCCACAATTAGTCATTTAAGTTTTTAACAGCAAACAAATTCATTTAGACGCAGGACGGTGTTACGAATCAGAGGACAAATTTTGAGATCAACCAACACTGTAAGTGTTAGTTCTAATCCAACATATATCAGAAAAAAAAAAAAAAAAAAAAAAGGGAAAATTTACCCTAACAAAACAGTCATGAAAGAACATCCTAAGAAGCTTTGCAGGTAAGGCCGGATTACTGGCAGTGTGATTCCACACGATAGAACGAACAATTTCTTCGACATTAGAGCAAGATTTCTTGTAAAAATGTGCTGCTAACGCCGCCGCCTGGCCGTCGGCGGAGATCGCCATTGCCGCTACTGAAACCACGAGAAGAAGAAGAAAGGTACTGCACTTCATTTCTAGCTAGCTAAGTTCTTACGATGAAAAACAACGAAATTAGGAGAGGCTTCTAATTAGGGTTTCGGATGGTGCATGCAAGATCAGCTCGAGATGATGTCTTTTTATAGACGAAATTTCAAAGTTTCTAGCATTAGTTCGTCAAAATGAATTATTGGTACAGTTAAGAGATGCATTTTTTCTATTTTGATCCTCACATGCATGGTTGAACGATGATTGTAATAAGAATTAGGGTTTCGAGTTTAGTCAACTTGGAATCTTATAGATAAAATTAATTTGGCGATATTTGGGCCGAGTCTGGCGACGTATATTAACCTATTTCTGATTACTATATTCTTCGATTATTTAATTCATTTGAGCCATAAGTTTAATTAGTTAATTTTTTTTCCCTCTCCAGCATATCTACAGGAGTATGAATATACAAAAACCTTCACGTAAACGCGTGAATGCACTGATTATAATAGAAATGATTTCAGCATACATGGAACACCCACCTTGAGACCTGCAAAATTACTAATATTTATTATGTTTAATCGGACTTCAATGGTCTTAAAATCATAAATAATAATAATAAAAAATATAAACGATATAGAAATGTTCCCTATGGACCAAGTCTCATCCATTTTTAACATTATCTATAATATTTAAGCATAAGAGGGAGATTTGGTTGTGTTTTATACCTATTTAATAGTTAAAATATATTTAAGTCATATATAGTAGTTATCATAAATATTATGTGACTTATATTTTGCAATAAGTTATAATACCATCTATTTTTTTCTCTCCTAAATATCATCAATATAATTTATGATTATATTCTTTTTTATTTAAAGATTTGTATTTATAGTTTTTTTAAGACCTATTTTTTTATTATCTTCATGAAAAATAGAAAATTCAATAGCTCATTATAATTAAGATAGTTGAAAACGGATGTTATAATTATAAATTAAAAACTTTTAAACTTTACTAATTATAAATTAAAAATAATTTCTAATTATTTTTGATACATACATCGCGGGTACGTCGCCCTCTAATACAATATATTAGTGCCAATTATATGTTCTACACATCCTACCTCCAATCAAAAAATTCAACCAATATTAATAATTTTTCATTTTAGAATAGGTCTAGGGACGTGTGTGTGTGTGTGTGTGTGTGTGTGTATAAATATATATAATAAACAGTATTGCAGATTGAAAAGCCAGAAGTCAAAATTACATAATCTAGTTTGCGTAAGAATAAGAGCCACCGTCTCAGGACTATATATATATTGTTCGTTGACTTTGACATTCGGCAAAGAATATGCTCCGTCGCCGACGTTGAACAGGCGGTAGGTCAACTTATACGCTCGCAACGCCTGCTTCCTCGTCTTCTTATGAGTAAGTAATACAAGTACCACTAAATACATCACTAAAATTTTCACTAAGTAGTGATATACAGCGCATTGAGCGGTTAATTCAATGTTTGGTGTTGTTCGATAAGAAAATAGTAGGATAAAATTTTGGAATTGTGTGTGAATAAATCTTCTGATGAAAATTTTGGAATGTATAGTATTTTTTTTACGGGTACTTCGAAATTAACTTTAACCACTTCATTTGTAACAAAATATATATATATGTTAAAACTATCTATATATATATATATATATATATATATATATATATATATAAGTTTAGCATGCCCAGTTTTAAGATAATCCTGTGAACGTAGCTGGTACCATATGGTGGAAAGATTGCTCGAGTTGTTGTTCAAAAAGTGTACAATGGTGTAATACAATAGTAAAAAGAATATTCGGCATTAATTTGCATAAAACATCTCATTTCAAAAACAATATACTTTCGATTAGACGTGCAAATGGCTTAAAAACCGTAACTAATAAAATCCAGTCCATTAGCCCGTATTTATTAAATTGGCCCATCACAAACATAACTAATTTTTTTTATTGTAAATCAAACCCAATCCAGCTCCTTTAATATTTCGAATTGATCTTACCCAAATATATATTCGTGGATCAGTCCAAATTAATAAAATTTATCCAAATAAAATTATATTTTATATGTAAAAATATTCCTAAATGTCAACCATTGATGTCTAATGTGTCAGCTATATAATATTCTAGATTAGTCCAGAGTTTGGTTAATTCTAAGAAGATAACCACAACTATACAATTGACCCATTAAATATTATCCAAACATACCCAAACTAAAATAATGGGTTAAATTTTGGACTTTATGCAACTAAACAGGTATAAAGCAGTAGCATTTTCTAGTAGAGAACACAAATACATGATAGGCCTGACAAAAGGGGGGCTGAACTTGTCAAAATATAAAATATTTCGTCAATGAAGACTACATCTTCAGTTCCATCCATAAAGGGCTTCTATAAAAATTAAAAAGTATAATCAAACTGAATCCTTAACATATAACACTCATACAGAACCATCACACAACCAACGAAGCTTTCGAAGTTTCTCCATTCGCTTGGAGAAGGGCGAGAAGACGCTGGCTATGACTCTGCCGTCTTACTATTTTACTTCGGTGAATTAGAAACCGTCATGAGAATAATATTAATATGAGTAAACCTTGAGGAGCTCTCGACAATCAAAATCCCCTCATTCTGATGAGGCAAAATGTTTTTCTAAGGAATTTCTACAAGGTGGGATCTCACATTGCCGTAATAAATCTCTGCCATCCAATGTAGTTTGGTATTCTGGCGAATATAATTGTGGAAAATTTGCACAAAATCCCGAAAATGGTATTCAACTCTTTGCTTTTGGTATCCAATCCATTTCAAGATTATCTTTTATGTCAGCAGTTAAGATGACTTTCCCTGTTCAACTATTCATCCTTTAACAATGTAAACACAGGGATTCCCTTACTTGAGAAGCTTGAACATTTAACATGAACCTCTTCTCCTACATGAAAGTCCTTTTTCCCATTTTCCTGGAAAGAAAAATTTAACACATGGGCTGTCAGAAATTATAACTACATGCAATTACGGCATGGTGTTAGAACTTATAACCGCTAGCAATTGTAGTATGGTTTTTGGTGTCCGACGATAGTAAAACAAAAAAAGAATGACCCCCCTCTGCGAGCGGCTTGGACGTGAAGCGAACGTCCCGAGTTCGACTCCAGGAGGCGTCCCTTAAAAAAGAGTGTGGAGGTCGAAGACCCTCCTGTACCGCGTGGGGAGTAGAATAGGTCATGATTTGAGGTCCATTTCGGAGGCGTACACCAGGGCCTGCCATACCCGTAAGGATGGGACCCTTCGATTGGTGAATGGATCGGTGCCATCCATGGGTTTACCTGTTACGACGGTCGCTCAAAGAGAGCCGGTTACGGGCAGGGTTTCCCCACATTAATCGTGGTTAACCACTGAAGGAATAAATTAGAGGACCTTACAACACCAGCTACTTAAAGACCTCACTGTATAATTTGTTCAACCAAATGCAACAGTAGTCGAATGAAAATGGAACATACCTGAAATTTATACATTCCCCGAACTTGATCGCTCAATTGTAGTACCAGACCATGTGCGCGAATCTGGTAAACTTTAGCGATCATTTTGTCGCCAAGTTTTAATGAATTAGCAGTTATCGTTGCTGTTGTGGATGATTTTGGCTTATCATTGATGTCATTTTTCTGTAAGATAGGTAAATGATTTTCGTCGGTACAATTCGTCTCATTTTTCCCAATTCTAGATTGCCGAGAAGAAAATGCAGCCGTAATCACTTCAGAGGAAGACTGTCTGTAAGGCCTCGGCGAAGATTTCGAATTCCTCCTCTTCTGTTTGTTTGCAACAGCAACAATATCTTGGGAGTCACATTCTGCAGCACTCCTTATTACTACTGACGGAGTGGAGCTTATAACAGAATCCTCATAGCTATCTTCACAGCTTATTGATGATTCGTCTTCCACACAGACGGATGAATCATTAACTGAGAGCTCGATGTTGGCAACTTCTCCCACATTACCCAAATCGTCTTCGTTTCCAGACTGACTTTCAGGAAGAGTAGCCTTCAAAGATAGTTTAATGTTACCCCTAACATCCCGTTCTATGCACATTAATGATAGCTCTTGACCTACAGATACAACATCAGAAACTCTGGATACCTGGAAGACGAAAATAATGATTTATTTAATTGTTAATGTATTTCAAAATGCTACAATTTTCCTTGTATATTGAAGAATGGAGAAGGTATGTTGGAATGACATCATATCATTAGTAAAAGGACAAAGTAAACAAATTAATACAGAAAACCAACATAAAAACATGCGTAACCTTGATGCAGACAATTTTATAGAGCTTGCCCCTTAAAATTAAAGATGTTAGACTTAGAACTACTTTAACGTCCAAAAAGAAAGCGGTTACGATAAAAACGAAAAAGAACATATGTACAACGTTAAGCCACATGTTAGAATTATAAACAAGTTAACGTTAAAAAATACATATTTAAAATATGAGAATCTTAGTTTACTTGTCAAGTATTAACATTATCACCTGTACTTAAATAACAACACTAACTGACTTCTCTAAACATGATTTGGCCTGCACAAAAAAGAAACTACTCAACCTAAAGCTTAGACATAAGCGCAAAACAGGTCCATACAATTAGTTACACTTCTCTAAGACAGACCAGTAATAGACAAGCACTTTAGCCTCCCTGCAGGAAGGGAGGGCAGAAAGACGAGCATATTTTGTACTCTAGGAACAGAATTCAGCAATAGTTTGCCCAAACATAACTTTACAACTTACGCTACTTGGCAATAGCTTGCCCAAACATATCCAACTATCCAAGTACTTCTGGAGAGGCAAAATGATTTACAAATCTATATCAAACAAGTGCCTATTTATTTCTTCCATCTGTATGTATAGGAAGATCTACATAAAATACAAAGAAATATAAAGTTAGTGTAACATGTTGCAATTCCACAATTCAAATTTCTTTGATCATTCAACAATAATTGGCATACCATATAAATGATCTTTGAGATGAGCTTTTGCTGGAAAATCCTTTAAGTGGAATTTGTCCTGCTACATACTTGCAACTCAAAGTTTTCTTAAATATGTAGAACTATATGTATCAAACTAGTCTGGTGTATTACCAAGAACCTTCTACTCTAGGTTGCACAAAACAGGTGCAGGAGGGACAGCGGGGAAGCGACACCTTGATAAAATCCTTCGAAAGGAGTGGCCATATATATAATTTTAATATAACATTGAAGAAGAAAGAAAGATCATGTGTTCTAAGCATAAAACTTTTTGGGACATCTCGAGTGGAATTGCGAATCAAGCATCTTCTCTACATGATTTTCGGGAAGTATATTTTAAAAAAAATAACGGTTGCCAAGATACATGCTTAAAGCATGTGCAAGCTGGAGGGGGAGCGACGTTACAAAAGGGCTTGTGGGGTTAGTTAAAAGACACCTGCAACTAAGGTTTTACTAGGAAAGCTTGTGGTGCGTAAGAATTTCCATTTAAGAATATCTGAAATAGAAGATAAAAACTAATAAAGTCGACCAAGCAAAGTTGAAAATATAGTAAAGTAATTATCAAAAGAATCAAAGATTACCGGCTCATGTGCAAGTTCAGAAATATGCAAAAGACCTTGTTGACCACCATTAAATTCAACAAAAGCACCATATTCCTTGATTGAGGTAATGACTCCTTTATAAGTCCCACCAACTTCAATCTGACGGCCAATCAAAAAGGCAACCTGCAAAAGATGTGTGAGATCAGTTGCTCCACCTTTACAATGATTATCTTTCTTTAAGCAAAACCATATTTTCCATGCTTTCCAAAACAACTCCCCAAAACTATACAGTAGAATGGACCAGTGAATCTCAACATCTTGAGAAAGATGGACCATTATAATGTGGAGTGCGTGTACATAATGAATCAATGATCAGTATTAGGTTTCCTTCGAGTTGTTGTGCTTTTAGTTTGGAAGATCTAAGCCTCAATAACGAAACATATGACCTCAGGGTCAATTTATGATAACAGAAGGTGAGCACCAAATATGGAATTTGTGCTTTTTACTTACTTTCCTCCCAAAAGAAACCAGAAATGATTATGAAACTCGAGTCAACACAAACAATCCAAAAACTTTTGATAAAAATTGAAGTGTCCTATAGCAAGATACCAGTCAGAATTTCAAACATGTCCTCCTCAGCATAAGCTTGTCAATTCGCCCACCACCAACTTTTGTAAATACTTCAAATATGATTTGCTTCTTGATTTACTCTGTAACTTATTCGTTCTTGTTCCCTTATGACGATCATCACGACAGTGAGAAATTTTAAGCCGACTTTGAATTAACCTTAATGAGTGATACTACCCGACACGGATCAGGAAGCTCCTAATTCGAATGCCTTCCATGATGTATTCAATTTTAATGCCCTAGCTGAACTAATTGAACAAAGTTGTCCATCTTAATGCTGTCGCAATCAGCCCAAACAGCAAAACGTTTTTCATTAAGTATAATACTGCCCAGTACCTACAACAAAATACTCTCCATAATTCATGCTTTTAATATTTATAAAAAATGAGAGCTAAATTAAGATGACATAAGCAAATGGCAATTATAAGAAGGGTTGGTTGCTGCCTGGAGGTAGCACGCGAATGAATAGTGTTCAGCATTTTGAATACTATGGACCTTGAAAATGTGAAGACAAACAGCAGCATTAGAAGTTAGAAGGCAATGGTGATGGTATATAGGACAAGTGTAGTACTGTTCTTGGACTCATAGCGACAGTGCAGGAGGTGCCCGTCGTCATGGCAATGCAATGGAAGTAGGGCCGCAATGGAGTTACTGGAGGTGACGGTTTTATTTCATCTTTTTAAGATTATCATGGAGAAACCTAACCTTGTATTACTTAATGAACCTGTAGAGGTGATGTCTTTATTATTTAATAATACTAGCATAATATCCTTGGGCTACATGGATTTGATATTTTTTTCTTCTTATTGCTATAAGCCCAAAAATATATATAGCTAGACAAAACGAAATTATTTAAAATATCATAACATATTCTTTATTTATTATTAAAAAGAAATGATTTTTTTGTGTATTTTTGTATGGTATATTTTGAAAGTGAGTCAGAGACTAAATGTCCTTTATTAAATATTTTCACTTAAATTTGCTTTACATATTTTTCCATTTAAATGGTATTATTGGGAAGTTACATTTATTGGGAATGGACATTGTGTGGACCACCTTATAAGGTAAAAAAAAAAAAAAGAGAAATTTGTGCTTTTTGTCTAGAAAGCATATAAAAAGATTAGTAAGTAGTAATAATTAATTTTGTTTGCGTAATTGAAATTGTTAACACTAAAAAAAAAAAAAAATCTTAAAACCCAAAAGAATTTGAAAATTTTCACTATAATCAGAGTAAAATCAAAGAAATCCAACCATGACGTCACCTCTCTAAAATCAGTCAATTATACATACATATTAGATTTAACATAACTTACTAATTTAACTAAAAGTTAAAACACATTTTATAATCATTTTATTTTTGTTATGTCTTTTGCATCACCTAGCAAAATATCCAGGAAACTAATGCATAAACACGTTAAGGTTTTTTCATAAAAGGAACTGACCCTTTACTTCCCTGTAAGAAAAAAGTGGAAACAGTAACAGTCAACGCCACATATCGCGTAAATAATTTAATTGTCAATGACTAAAAGACATGTTATTGTTTATCCCATAAGCATGTTAAAATGCTCTTTCTTTTTCAATCATACATCAACAGTTGATGGATTGTATCAGATAATACATAGGGTAATAGATACACCCGTGTTAATACCATTAAAAATTAAGAGCAATACATATCAAAGGAGGTATACCTTTTGACACACCAATTTGTACTTGTATCCAAATTATGGAACTAAATCGATCATTTTAGTTATGTTTTCTCCTATAGGTAGGATCCTTTCTATCTTAAATTTGGACTACGGGATAAGAGTGGAAAAGGTACAAGCTAAGGCAACAGTACCGCTTAACCAAATTGACAATTACTACAAGATTAACATGTTACATCACAAGCACCGTGAGGAACTGGGTGACAAAGTTTCAAATCCCATTTCCTTGATTAAGCTCAAAAGAACATATTGCGTTACAAGCATTTTAAGTTTCTTTTTTCTTTTTAAATAAACTTCAGGTCAAATGTTGATAGATTTCATTAGATATCAAAGCACAGGAAAAAAAAAGATCCTTGATGTTATTACCAATAAAAGTCGAAAGATCAAGTGGTATCAACGAGGAGCAATACCTTTTGTTGTGCTTTCTCCATAATCGTATTATTCCTAGCGACGATAGTCAACATCTCATCACTCACAGCAATTCTTGCACCTTAACCACAGAAACCAAAGGTCATACAAGTATGGCAGACAAAATTTATGAGATTGCAACTCTAAGATAGAAGAAGAGTTAACAATCTCTAGTGCTAGCACCATGCGTACTACAAACATTTGAATCTGAAAGAATTACTTGGTAAAAAATGCTGAAAAAATTATTTCAATTAACGAAAGAATATTGAATTTTAATATCTTTGTTAACATTTTTCATCAAAAAAATATTTTTAAATAAAAATCTCAAGTTTATCATTATTTCTGGGTGGGTAAGTGGGGAAGATGGCTTGTTATATTCAGCAATACATCTACTACGTTGAGACCTATTACACTAAGACCCATTAAATGTATCCTGCTGTTACATCTTAAAAGTTCACTTTATTGCTGACAGTCAAGAGCAAGCAGAGTAACATGTTTTCTACTAAGCAAAAACTAATACCATTAAACTAGAAATAACTATACTATTAACTATCCAGTTTCTAGGGTAATGCATTCATTCTAATCATAATGATTTCTAAGTAATAGGGATTCTATAGCAAAAAAACACTTGCGCAGAAAGGGAAATACATGGTTTACAATTAATCACTATAAAAAAGATCCTGCTCTGTGTAATGATTCAATGGGGTTGGCCCATAGCAATATTATGGTGGGTGCAGCGTTGACATGGTCCTAACCGCCCTACATCAATACAATGGGATATTGGTGAGATGTGTAATGGCTTTTGGGCTCTCCCATCTTACAAGCTAGCTTTTAAGGTTATGGATCTCCCAACATCATGACTGTGGTTTCAGAAACCAATCCATCGGAGTGCTGGTGGAGCAGAAAGGGCTTCCCAGAAGACTAAATGTAAGAGGAAGGTGATGTTGCAGTGTTCACTTGAGGCTAGCGCAGAGCCAAAGCCATCCAGAGAAGTCGTTCATGGTGTACAGCTGTGCTAATGGCCTTGAAATGTAGATGATTCAATGGGCTAGGCCGATATCAACATTATGGGCTCTTGATATAGTGGTAGTCTCACATTAATGAATGGATATTGAGCTAGTATTTAACAGCTTTGGGCTCTCACATCTTACAATCTAGCTTCTTGGGTTATGGTCTTCCAAGATCGTTACACTCTACCTAGCAACATATGTAATTACAAAATGACAGAAGTATTGAAACTACACATGATATAAAGATCTGCATTTAGAGAGCGTTTAGCTGAAATTTGGGTAAAGATCTTATGTGATAAGTTCTGAAATTAAAGATCTCATGCTCAAAATCTGTTTTTGAAAACTTGATGAAGCTTATAAAACTACTGGGAAATTCCAGCAAGAAACGTTAAATCAGAAACATGATGAAGCTTATAAACCTACTGCACGTGCAAAATTACTTCCATGATGGCCATCCTTTAAAAATGTGAATGATAGGGATTTCGCGATGGAGTTAACAATGTACTTTTCAGGGAGCTGTATTTAACAATGTATTTCGCAATGTCTTTCACAATTTTTTACAGGCAGCTGTATAAAATTGTGAATGATAGGAATTTTGCAATGTGTGAAGCAAATGTACTTGTTACAGGCAGCTGTAGGAATTTTGCAATGTGCTTAATGAATTTACTTGTTACGGGCAGTTGTAGTTCGAATGATAGGGATTTTGAAATGTATCTACAAATACACCTGTTACAGGCAGCTGTATATATATATATATATATATTAGATGATATTTGCACTTTGTTAGTAACTCGAAGAATATATATGCATGAACCATACGCATGCCCCATATATATATATATATATATATATATATATATGTGTGTGTGTGTGTGTGTGTGTGTGTGTGCGTGTATATATAATATATATATACGCTAATTACTATTATATATATATATATATATATATATGTGTGTGTGTGTGAATATGAGAAATGCTAATCTCTTCTCGACATGACACATGCTAGTCTCAAACCCGGTCATTTTTTATGGCGCACTTTTAATAAATGTTGGAACCCTTGGGAAAAGAGTTGAAAGCTACTCAAAACTCTAAAAAATATCAATTTTCATGATGTTTTACTTGAGCATGGAATAGTTCAAAGTTAGGTTAAATCAATGGTGTATGCCATGGAAATATGATACATACTAAATTTAAAAAACTTAAACCTTTGGTCTTGATCAATATATTTTTCAAGCCATAGATAAAAAAGCCATCCAATTCGAATGTTTGTATAATATTTTTCAATAATTTATTCTGAACTGTCCACTCTAGCACATTAGATAATATGAAGGATATCCAAATTACTTGAACTTTGGTGTCTTAATAGTTTCGATCTTCTGGATCGCTGCTAAAGGTTCCAATATTTTGACTGGAAGTACTAATCATATATATATAACAGCTAATCATGAAACAAGCTATGCATAGGCTAAAGATGCCTAAAATCTACACAAGTAACTAGCGCATTCGCTAGAGTTTTAACCACTATAAGCATATCAGACAGTTGAACCAAGAAGCTTTGCTTATAAAAGTAACTACATGGAAGAAAGGCAGAAGATGCATCTACGGACCTGTTTCTTTTTCAATTCTTTTACGATGCCACAATAAGCGTCGGAGAGCATCATTTCCATACTTCAAAGAAGCTGCAATCAGGTAGCAGAAGAATGATGAACTAAGCACAAAAGAGCTCGGTAGGGATTAATAGCAATCAACTTCAATAACCTAATTTTGGAGCGTTTCCATCGCTCACAGTACGAGGCGAACTTATTGCCTGCTCCACCGGGTCAAGAATATGAATACGTCCAGCACGTGCAGGTTCCAAACATTCGCATATGATGTCTAGAGGAAGTCCAGCAGGTTTAATATCAAGTTGAATTGCAGTGATTCCTTTTCTTGTTCCTGCAATTTTGAAGTCCATGTCACCAAGATGATCTTCAAGACCCTGCAGTCATTTTCGGTTCAATTAAGTTAATTGAAATTTTTTATAGGTGGTTGCAAGCTAGATTTCTGCTCCACATGTAACGGTATATACTACCAGGGGAATGGCAGCGTGCAAGCATTAAGCATAAGTTTAGATGCACTTTCAAATAAATAACAATATGCAAATCCCAATATTTCGTGCATGTTAATTGTTAAGTAGCATTATTCATATATTAGTTTCCCTTAACAGTATGACAGATAATTAAACTGAAGAAATTATTTTAATAAAAATTTCAGTAATTATATCTAATTAAGTTGCAGATTGGATTTCACTTAGACTGTTGTGAGTTTTGGCTCCAAAATAGTTTACATAGTCGGGGTCAAGATGAAAGGTCGAATGGTCAACTTGAAGATTGCCTCAGACACCAGTTGACCTAAAAGAACACTTTCTTAAAACAGTCACCAATAGAAGCTTATCCTCAAAATTCTTATGATAAGAAAAAGGTAAATGTTAATTGTCCCTAGGGCAATGGTAAAGATTGGGGATGGCTGTAATTCAAGGGTGAAGGATGGCTGCAATGGATAAATTAATGCAATTTGGGAGGTAAGATTAATTAGAAAATTAGTTGGAAAATCTAAATAATTCCAACTAAGCTCTTTAGTAATCTCATTCCAAATCACATCCATTTATCCTAAGTAAATCTCACACCCTAGGGTTGGACCACCTTACACCCTTAACCTTGGCCCTCCGGGCAATGGTTGTGGGGGTCATTAAAAAAGGTTTCTTGGTTTATGTTTTATAATATGATTTGTAAATGATAAGAATAATGTTTGGCTTCACATAAGCCAGTTAAAACTTAAAACTAGTAGCTCTTACCAAAATGTCCGTGAGAATACGATAATCGTTTATCTTCCCTGTCACTGGATCAACTTCACTAACAAGGCCAATAGAAACAGCTGCAACATGTTCGCTTATTGGAATACCAGCATCCATTAGAGCCATACTCCCTGAAAGAGAAGCACACAGTAAATCAAGATCAGGCAAGACACATGGAAACAACAACTGAAACAACTCTTAACAAAAGTAAGAATATCGTCAAAGACAAATTCACTACAATTTTTTTTGGAGATGACTAGGCAAATATGACTCAACAAAAGTAAGAATCTTGCGAAAGGTTTCCTAACTGGGCCCTGGGAACATCTTTTCGTATCTGGGCTGCCACCAATGAGTAAAACCCCGGCCTAGTGTCCATCCACAAAAAAAATGGAGTGCCAGGCCTTTGTAGCCCAGCACGCAGCTTCATGAATCTCGTTGAAAACTTACAAAAATCCCCTACCTGCCGTTGCATGCGTGGAGGGATCGGACCAGCGATGTCTCACTTCCTAAGGAGAGTGCTGACCAACAGATCCACCCACAAGGGGCGAAATTCACTATCATCAAAATCGAAATGGAGTATCAAGATAGACAATAATAAGATTAAGGATATGCTTAACTCTAAGGACCAGAAAGAGCTAAGCCTGATGACCGGGATAGAAAACTTGATCAAGGATATGCTTAACTCTAAGGACTGGATAAAAATAAGAAGATTCCATTGAATGACAATCTGACATATTCAGATGATTTGCAACAAGCAATTACAGCCAAATGAGATATATTACACAAATTCCGTTAGGAATATGTGGATGACATGAATAACCATACACAAACAACTTAGCAACTCTCTTTCACCTTAGAGGTTATAGCTGTGATAATAGCCCTATAGGTCTATGTGGTAAAGATGCCATGTCAGCATGAACAATATGTTGGCACACTTCGAATTTATTGAAATATATCTACATCTTTTCTGGAATTTGGTTGAACATTTGGGATTTAACGGATTTATCAACAGTAATACTCTACCTACTCTAAAATAAAATCTCATTGTCTCTTTCCAATGTCTCATATATAATCAAGCATATGATAGTACCTCCACATACAGTTGCCATCGATGTGGATCCATCAGAGGCCATAACTTCTGAATTTACACGGACAGTATATGGGAATTCAGCTTCTGGAGGTAAAACAGCTAGTAAAGCCTTCTCTGCAAGATTACCTGAAAGTAGAAACAAAGAAAATAAAAATACAATAAGTTCAACAAAAGCAGCTACCCATATGTGTTCTAGAATACATGAATAGAATGAAGTATCGCTATTTATCATAATTTACAATGGTAGTACAACCAAATACTAAAATCCAAAATGCAAGAATCCGAGTATAAACAATTGAATGTAGTAAACAATCTGAGTATATACTTCGTGAAATTCGGCTCGGTCGGCGCCCAAAATACATATGTTAAGGTGTGTAGAAATACTTATTTAAAATTGTATACTATCATCTTTGCGAATGATTACTTCGCAATTTTCCAAACTAATCCCAATCGCATCTCATGGCGCTCATCATTGCAAGTCAAAGTAGTCTGTCAACATTGTGACTCTCATCTTATAATGACATTAGTTTAGAAGATCTTATCACACAACTTAGGAACAAAGAACTTAAAATTAAACTAGTCAAGTAAACAGTCGAAACAAAATCCAAAAAAAAAAGCATGAAAATAGAGGCTGAAACTAGTTCATGGTGCTCTTCTCAAACAACATTCACAATCTTGTTGCTAATTCTAAGTCATGGATTAAAATTATCAACCTATGTTTTACTTCTATTACAAAAGCCACTCACTTACTGTTATTCATGAATACGCGCACATAAAAGTCAAGCCATAGAATGAACACTCAGATTTGATGAAAACACCGTGTTCAACTTAAAAGGCTTTAGCAAAATATCTGGTGCCTCCTGTACTACAATGAAAGTAGAAGCAATCTAGCACATTATACGATGTTGAAGAACCACAGTGCTTCAGTAGATTATAAATGATAATAAGTGAAGCATACCATGCCCAACTTCCCGCCTATTCAAACCAACACGTTTGCCAACTTCATTTATTGAAAATGGTGGAAAGCTGTAATGAAGCATGAAACGTTTTGTTGGAGGCCCAACAATTGAGTCCAACTTCTGAGCATCCTCAGGAGCACCCAGAGTAACTGTGCACAAAACCTGGATAGACGATTTACAAAGTAGATTTCTATTAACGATGAATATGGTGCAGTATTGAGAATACCACTGAGCCATTTAACAATAGCAGTGTTTTGGGAAGTGGGAAACATTATCAACCTGGGTTTTCCCACGAGAGAAGAGTGCAGAGCCATGCAAATCTGGATATATACCCGATTCACAGTACAGCGGTCTAACTTCATCCAGTTGTCTCCCATCAACTCTAATGCCTTCCTCAATAATCCTCCGCCTTACAATCTACAAAAGCCACTTTAGGTGCAATCAAACTCAAATATGAAAATCATCCAAGTCAGTCCTCATTAAGTGGCTCCAGATAAAAATAAAATAAACAAACATTCAGTATATACTGAATGTAATAAGTCATTGCATTAGAAAATGAAATAGTCAAAAACTTGCGTTTCTCATATCACATTTATCATTGTTTAAAACACAACAAGTAATCTGAAGTCACAAAGATACAATTGCAAACCATAAGATTCCTTTGGAAAATAAATGATTTGAGCAAGGTTTTTCGTGCCGTGCCGAGTTGAGTATCGGTAAATCTGAAACTGGACACATGCCGACCGTGCCGATCCGTACAATTTATTATATTTAATATTAAAATTATTTAAATAATAATAAAAATATTAAAATAAAATATAAAGACTCACTTATATATATAAAGCAGATAGTATGAATTTATTTCAAACCGAATTTTGATAAATTTTAAATTCAGGATGTGCCAAAGTTGCTATTATAAAGTTTTGTTTTTGTATTTTTTTAAATATTATTATATTTAAAAAAAAAAAAAAAAAACTAACCCGCGCAGGAACGCGACCGGCACTGCCGGTCGCGCGCCTTCGCATTAAAAATCTCTGTCGCCTACATGCGGGCGACAGAATGGTCGCTAGCGCGCGACCGGCGCCCGCGACCGGCAGCTGCCAGTCGCGCGCCAGCGGGTTAAAAAAAAAAAAAAAAAAAAAAGCCAGCATGACTGCCCGCGTGCGGGCGATCGTCTTCCTCGACGTTAATTTAACAAAATAAAATAAAATTACATAAAGGGAGAGAGAAAGAGAGAGAGAGAGAGAGAGAGTGCTGGTGCCGAGCTCCGGCACTGCAAACCTTGGATTTGAGTACGATATGAGAATTTTTTAAGTGGCATAATAACGAAGTAACTAAAAAACAATGTCAATTTGCTCTTGAAGTGTAAAGAATGTGAACATCTAGTGCCACCATCAACATGATTGTCCGACGTGAATAAATGAGGCCCTTGCTCACATGCTTCTAAGCATATATCGCGAAGTCTCAAAGGGAATGTTTGTTTCCAAGTATACGGAAACACCATTATGTTATACTATGTTAATATTTGATCCAATCAAATTTTGATGTAGAATATTCTTATTGGAAGCTAAACGATAAAATATGCTATACTATGTTTCATATTTGAAGGAGGCCTTAAAATCCTTAATAGAGTGGAGGTCACTAAAAATCTGAACTATTTTGATTATTTAGGTAAAAGAGCACATCTACAGTAATGAATGGAGCATAAAAGATAAAGAACATGAAGAAAAACAAAGGCAGAGTTTGGAGGATGATGACCAATAATGCGGGAAGCACAAGTACCTTCTTTCTAACCGTATCAACTGTCTTTGGCAGAACTCTCAAGCTCTCCTCATCACACTCTTCTTCAAGCTTCGCCTTCACATCTTGCGTTATTTTATCCAAGGCTTCTCCACGCTCGAACTATCAATACAATATATTCCAAGGATCAGTGGTGTATGAACGCTACTAAAATCAGATCACCACTTCGTTATGCAGCATGAAAGAGGAAAAGAAATAAGAAAATAAAAAAGAAAAAGAATAATATTCCACAATATGCTATAAAGTATCTCTCTAGAACCAAATCAGCAGGATAAAATCACCTTGCCATATGTAGGGTCAGAGAAAACTGCTCTTATAGGTTCTTCGGCTAGGCTAGTTATCTTCTCGAATGTCCTGTTCGACATCAATGACAATTTGTATTCCTTCTTTCTCTTGCCAGCCTTTTCAGCCAAACGGATCTGTGGCTCAATGTATTTGACAGCCTGAAGAAAAAGACAATACGCTTCTTTACCAAATCACTTTAAGTATCTGAACGATAGCAAGTAGAGCCACATCACACTAACCTCAGGATGCGCAAGCTTAAGGCCAGTTTTTAGGTCATTCTCCGAGATCTCGCGAGCTTGTACATCGATCATCAATGTTTTATCAAGCGTACATGCATATACCAGGTTGAGATCACTTAAGCTAAGCTGCATCAGATACAAGGTTTCAGACAATATGAAGAGCTTGAAACGATGAAGTCAAAATTTGAATGTGATATAAGTCGTTGATAAAGTAATAAAGAGAAACAAAATCATCTAGGTTAACCCATTAAGCTGATGATAAAAATAATGACAGCAACAAATTATAATAAAAAAGCACCCTACTTCATACTCCAATAATAACTCAGATGTGTGTGCATACTGGAATATCACCTCATCCATTGTAGGGTTGAAAACAAACTTTCCATTTATTCTCCCTACACGAATCACGCCAATAGGGCCATTCCAAGGTATATCTGATAGCATAAGAGCAGCAGAACTTGCATTGGCTGCCATAACATCTGGATCTTGCTTTCCATCTGATGACAGAACATTTACCATGACCTATAGTACACCATGAAATATAATTTGAACATAGTAGAAACATAAGGAGCAGTAAACTTCAACAGAAGTAATGCAAGTAACAAACCTGGACATCATGGTAAAAACCAGCAGGAAACAAGGGACGGATAGGACGGTCAATAAGTCTGCCACATAAAAGTTCACGTTCCTTTGGCGCGCCCTCTCGCCGCATGAATGTAGTAGGAATAACACCTTGAGCATATTGCTTTTCCTGGTAATCAACCTTATGATGACAAGGCAAAGAAGGATCGCTCAGTATCACACACATCATATGTAAACAAAAGGAGCTTATCATAACCTCAATTTTATTGGCAAATTTCGTGTTGCTTTAACACTTAGCCAATATGAATAGCTATTCGGTTATGATTTGAATTTGGTGGTCACTAACCGTACTAGTGAATTTACGATGGGATTAGCAATTTGAAATGACTTCCAATTAAATGTTCAAATAGACATTCCAACTAGCGCTTTTAAATTTCTGCAAGAAATTTTGAATCTGCACAAAGCCTAGGGATTTGAAAACACTCCAATTAGAGAATTTGAAATCACTAACCTAAAATCGCCATTTCTTCTAGCAATCTCAAAATCATAATCTAACAAGTGCTTTAAAATCGTTCATTTAAAAGTGTTTTATATCAATTAGTCTAACTATTTGTAGACTGACTGCACTTTGAGTGTGAAAGCAATGCTAGATGCCTAAACATTTTTCCGACATAATATTTTGACAAAAAAACTCGAAAAAAATCTCAATACTTCTTACTATATATACATCTGAGAGTAACAGGTATCAATGAGGTATTAGTTGCGTCTACCGGTTGTAATCATGTCTTGTATGTAACTTATATGAAGAACATAGCTACTAATTCGACAAATTGAACTACAAAAGAGAGTCAAATAAAATTTTTTCTTTCTATATGGCTGATCCGAAAGAGAGTGAAAGGCTCAGGCCAAGATAACATGAAAGTTTCTTTTAAAAGCCTCAAACATGCTATCTTTTAAAATCTACTTGCCAGACCCATTGTTGCTCCTTTTAAATCTCTGTGGTTCTGAAAGACAGTACTTCTTATCAACCTTCTCAACATCCTCTCACCCCCACCCACATTGCCTAATACCCATTGGTGTCATCTTAATCCGAAAGACCACAGACTCGCAGCAGCGACTATCCTATATTAGGTGTTAATATATAGTTTTTGCACTTCTTGAGCTACTTAAAGAACACTCCTTTTACCTTCAACTTATCTCACAAAGGAGCAAGTGTTGTGCCTCTGCAAGTGTCACTCTTCCGTCTCCTCCCTCAATCTCCTAACATCCATCCCTAAAGGGTGAATCTCACCCAAAATGGCCCACAAACAGCTGCTGGATGGTTGGACCGAGCCATTGCATGGTTTTTTTCAGCAAGTTGCATCCTCCAAGGGTCACTCGGTCATTCTTCATCCATCTCCACCCAGTGACTGGTGGAGCGACCCATGCTATTATAGGCGACAAAATACAAGAGAGACTTAGATATTATGATAAAAGAAAATAACATCTTTAATAACAATAGCCTGTGCAGCTGATCATGTCGCGCTGTAACCCTTTATCTCCTACCACCGATCCTCACCTTTATAGCAAAGAGGGATGCATACTGTAGTTGAGCAGTCCCACCGGTCGCTCCTCCGAAATACCCACCCTCTACCATCCCGAGTGAATGAAGAGCTCATGCATCCTTATCAATATAAAACATATATACCAGCACCAAAGAATTTGATCTTACAGTGAGAGGGAGAAAGTCGCGGGGAGTGTCGCCCTTGTAGGCGGCGCACGTGACGGTGGCGAGAACTCTGGTACCATCCATGCGGAACACGACTGCACCATTGGTGTTAGGAGCTAGTTTTCCGGTCTCCATGGAGATCAATCTTCCACCGACTTCGAACTCCTCCGTGAAAGTCTCCAGAACCTGCATCCCCGGCGGCGGGGACCGGGGTTCACGCTCCGCGGCGGCGGCGGAGCCGCAAAAGAAGCGGGAGAAGGAGGGACGAGGTCGGATATGGGTGCCAGCAAGGAGGCGGACGGAGGTTGTCAGCGGGCCCGCCACCGCCCGGCGCCTGAGAGCTGCTGCCATGGCGGAGTAGTGAAGCAAGATCAGAGTGGCGAGAAATACCAGGGTTTATTTAGGGTTTTTGAAGGCTTCAGAGTTTTGGGAAATTTCAGACAAGACCCTGTCAGTAAACCAAGATTTCTACCTACAACGACCAAAATACTATGTGTTTGGGTCTGTATTTACATGAAATTATACTAATTTATGCCTCATTAGATTAATCCAATTATCTCAATATAATTCAATGAATTTGATGCACTCCAACATATCCCTACATTTGATTTATTCACCTTAAATTGAATTTCATTACTACATCATATTTTCTATATTAAAACATATTAAATAATCGAAGCATTGGTATCCATATTAAATTAAAAAAATAAAAAGTATTTTTTAAATAATTTTTTTAACATAAACAATATAGATTTTGATGAAATTTATAATTTTATATTAAAATTTTTTCTTAAAAATATTTTTAAATAGATATTTTTTATTTTAAAGTTTAACGAGTTTTAAAAATAATTTTAAAATCTATTTCAAATCCATTAAATTTTAGAATTCCAAAATAACTGTTTAAAAGTATTATGTAAAAATACTAATTTAAAATTTATAAATTTTATTAAATTTATAACTTTTAAATTAAAACTCTCCCTAAGCTCCCAAATTTTTTTTCTTTAATTATAGTGTTTTTTTTTGGGCGTGGGAATGCCACTAGCATTAGCTTCCAGGAAACTAAACTGGGAATCAAGATTAGAATCTTATTACGTAAATAGTAAAAATCTTTTTACTCAAATAAAAGTTGAAGTACTTTTAATAAAAATTATAACTTCTAGCTCAAAATTTTGAATTTATGTGCCATTGAGAAGCATGAAAAATGTTTCCATGACTTACTTTTATTTTCCATCATTTATAGATAATGTTAATTTATATTATGTAAAATGAATTTAAACTATTATTAAGTTTAAACAATTGAAAAACAAATTGGTAGTTTTCCTTTTTATAACCAAACTCGTCATTTTTTAACCAACGTCGACACATCATAGTTTATGAGTGAATATGAACTAATATCATCACCTCTCAAGAAGACAGGTGTCTCAAGTTCGAGATATTTTGACCGATGGTCTCAAGAATGGGCGAACCCAGCAGCATAATAATAAAAATTATTTCTCACCACAGCATTAATATAGATTCAAATTCTGTTAAAGACATGATATAAAAATATCATTAGCTAGTAGCAGATATAGATGCGTTCGCCATCCCACCAGCCTAAATAAATCTCCGCTTATTAACGGAGACCGGGAGTGGCCTTATGCCCTGGGTTCGCCTTTGTTGGTCTAGGCTAAAGAAGAACCATATTTCCACCAACTGATGGACGAAACCTTCTATAAAGATCGTTGTAACTTACAATTTGCCACTAATTGCCAAAAATAAAAAATATATTCCAAAATCTCTCGAAAAATATCTCCCAAAATCAATATATCAATATACAAGCAAACCATATGCTGCTCGAAACTGAAAGCGAATATGTTGATCATGGGAGAGTTTTAGCAGTATGCTATCAGCTATTTATAGAACGATCAGGTCTTCCGATATAATCAAATTCATATACCGTACGTCGAGAATGTGTTTATATCGGAGCCATCAAGAATATCCGAAGAACGGCATTTCTGTTAGCAGTATGCTATCTGCTTTCATCTGGTAGTGTAGGTGTTGGTGTTCTCCTAAATGCATGTTTCCTGCATCTTTGGAAAATACCATCATACAACACGTCGAATTGAACTCCTGCTCGCTCCCGATTAATAATAAATAAAATGTGGTCAGCTTCGACGATTTTGTAGTACCTGGCACATCATCATCATGATTTATTTATTAATTATTAAGAGAACGAGAACCACGGCATATTTTAAATAATTTTTGAATCATTGAAAGTCATAGATAATGTTTAAAAAGGAAAGAAATTGATGATAATAATGAAAATATACATTATAAACGACCATCTGCAACGAGTAATCGTTGATTTGTAGACAGCATCTTTCAGAAATATCGACTTGTCGGACTATTTCTAATGTATTTATCCTAATTTATTAGAACTTTTGTTCTCAGGATTCTTCTAACAACTAAACAGATGGGGCATCAATGTAAGTGGTCTTTTTGACATCTATAAATGATTTGAAAGTATGGAAATTGGATATTCACTTGATACAATTTTTAACTGTCTGATTAACTGAATATATCAATTTAAAAGTTCAAAATACAAGTTCAGTACACATACTGGTAAAAGAACATAACTCAAGAATTTTCAGCAAGAATAAACTGAAATTAGAAGAAAAAAGAAAATCATAAATTATTTCTTCATGAACTTGAACACCTATGATAATATCGACATATCTTCAAGCATATAACATGAATAATGATGGGTTACACGAGAAAAATTAAGCTTTCTTTGTATTTATATGTCTTTTCAGGTAGTATAAATGCTCATGTTAAGTTTACAAGATAAAATTTAAAATTGTTGACATTTTTATGGCTTTATTAAGTTTATTAGGGCAGTATACTACAAACGGGGGTCATAATTGTCGTAGGAAAAGAAGAAAGCTGAAAATACATGCTTATATCAAAACTATTTGGCATTGATTTATTTCAAGGAGGATTTGGCTCCATCCAGCTATTGTCCAATGTTGGTAGCCATATCGTCCTTACGCAAATCGAGGCCAAAGCAATTAGTTTGATATTGTTATTCATAAAAAATAATCAACTTTTAAAATATATCAACTAAATCCTAAAAATGTATAAAGAGTAAAAGAGGGATATCAGCAACACTAACCAAATTCCTGGCTGCAAAGGATGGCATTCTGAATCGTCTAATACAAAATGGCTTGGATGCTCCACCGGTAAGCGAGGATGGGTCATCGATATTGTGTTAAGAGCACCATCGTTGTCCTTCCAATCTTCATCACTGTCAAAGTTTTCAAATGTAAGATACATTTTAGTTCCACCACAAGAAACTGCTCTAAATAACTCTAATGAGCTTCATATGTATTTTTTTTTTTTGGGTGGAGGGCCCTAGGTCCCACCTAGAGCTAGGTCTCTACTCGCATGAGGGCCTTAACTAGCTCCTCAAGGAGGGCACACAAGGGAGTGCACGTGCGCGTACCCGCTAGCGCAACATTTGCAAATGCGCAACCGGCGGCTGGGAGTCGAACCCATGAAAGTAAGGCTTCTTGAGGCTCCCCCCCTCTACCACTGCGACACTCTGCCACCCCCTGTGCTTCATATTTTTTGACAATGAAGATTGCTAGAGCCCCTAATTAGACCTAAAAATAACACATCAAATGAAAATGTTGATTTTTGAGTAAGTATTTGATAGAAACTGTGGTGGACTCTACGGATATACTAACTTGTATCCCTTATACGGTGCAGAAACATCCCTCGGAAGGCGCCATTGGCTCATCTGCAATACTCTAATAAAGAGCAAAGGATGTATACCGAGCACGCTAGATGGAACCGTGAAACCCAATACCTTTTTTGTCCGCTTAGTTGCATAGCTAAAGTAGTATGTATTCGGGAACGTACGAAGAGATGAGTTCAATTTGCATGACCCTTGGATTGTGAGATCAGGAAGGATCCAATCACCTGTAGCAAATGGCCCGGTATTCCCCAAAAGTAGATCGACTAGGCCAATAATTCCTGTCTTGTTCCACCCTATTTCAAAGTGGTCAAATCCGAAATTGTAGTAATTCTTCAACCAAGAGATATTGAACCAATCATATATGATCACCCCAATACGACATAGCTGAAGAAGACATATTGGTTTCATGTACTTTCCATCTTCTACCCTGTAAATAAGATTGCAGTTAGACTAAATTTTAAGCTGAAAAGGGATTTGGGTGGGAAAATATATCGGCATATTATCGAGTATGCCTTCTACGTAAACAGTTTCTTTCTGGTCATTGCTGCATACATCTTACTTTTCCAAGGCCCCGCCCTGACGGGACTCATGACCGGTCATTGTTGTTAGCATTTTTCACTTAACGGTACTTGGCTATTCGGTGTGTTTGCCGCGTCAAGTGAAACTAACCATTACACTAACGGCCTTATCATAGAAGGCATCAGGGACAAAAGTTTTAGAAGTTTAGGGCATGAAATGCATTTTGAAAAGTTTATTAGTATAAAAGCAAATTCATTGAATTCAGATGCATTTATGGGGCGCTCGGTTGGTATTTTAACCGCATGGAATGGGAATCGTCACTATTTAATCCGATTGTAGGTATTTCGTTGAAAGAATATTGGAATTGTAACCGTCTAGAATAGGAATTGGATTCATGTTATTAAGAGAATTCTGATTACTGGATGTCTCCACCGGAATAGAATTAGAAAATCCACCTGCAATTTGATTCCCATTCCATAATGTACCTAACGTTATACAACTTATGGTCATAATCCGATGCCACTGTATTCTAATTTCAATACCCATTCCGATTCTAACTTACCAACCAAACGTCACCTTAGTGTAATCAACAAAAAAGCTACATAAATGCTTCGTAATTGAACTCTTAAAAGAAACTCTAAAGAGAGGTGACAAAAATATCCACATACGTAAGTGTACGTGGGAGAGATGAGGTAAAGACGATTCCGACCTCATTCTGGAGATCCTTATCATATTTAGAGGTCCCTAACATTTCTCAATATTAAGGTACTTACTGCATGCCGTCGAGGTAAGTTCTTGTAGTTCCATTAAGAGCGCCGGATAAGGATGTGACACTTAACACCCAGTCTTCGGAGGTATTCTCATAACCTTCAAAGGCCTAATTTGAAGAGCAAAAGTAGTTGGCATCAATCATGGATAGGGACATATACTTGTTTTGATTGCTAAAGAAGTTGGTATAAACATTAAATGGTAACTACCAATGAATATAAAAGATCTAGAAGAAGATATGGATACAAGAACTCTAAAATATGACTCAAAGATGGTAGAGCTCCCCAACAAAAAAAAAATCCAAAAATTTCCCAAAACTTGTGCTGTTCATAAAGTGAAGTTTTTGTTTTCACTTTTACTGGATATTCTGCGAGGATTTTGGGAGATATTCTGGGAGCTTTAGCACTTTTACTGGATTACCTTATCTGCTAACATCTGCTGCAAGATTCTGATAACTTGAACCCCGGCGGAGTGACCGACAAAATGAATAGGATGTTGTTCATCCCAGTATGGATAGTGGCCTGCATTTTAACCATGAAAATTCCTCAAATTTTAGACTAATTTAATTTTAGAATATCTAATTGTTGGAGAAGAAATTCTTGATCAGAAGCAACAATTAACAAAAAGAAAATCAAACCTTGTTCATAAATCTTCCCAAACCGCGAATGGCCGTAAATCCTGCTATGTTCTTCACCATAATCGACCTGCCCTCCTTTCAAGTAATAGAACAATTCGCGCGCTCTGAAATCATAAAGCCGACAAACAAAATTTCAGTGTAATCTATAATTGCAAGAGAACAATATAAAAATCTTTTAATTTCTTAAGAAAAATTAAAAATCGATTGAGTTGTTACCTATCATGGATGCCTGTCAAAGAGCCTAAATCAGGGACAAGAACATGTTCGTCCTTCTTCTCCGCTCCGGCGAAGTACGACAAACCTCCAAGCCTCTGTTGTAACCAAAATTTTCAATAACATTTAGAAGTTACATAACAATTCGAAGCTTTCTAGGATGCAAAACAAAGCAAAAATTCAACTGAAACACATATACCCCTTTCCCAAATCCAAAAATCCCATGGACAAGCACAATCGGCGGCACAGAGCAATCGAGAACAACATCCTTGCCTTTAATGCCCCCAACAGTGAAATTGTTTTGCCAAATGCTACCAATTAGAGCTTGCGAAAGATCGGCGGCCACAGCGGTGCTAAAAATGTAGAAACCGTACAGTAAATGTACGGCGACGCTTATGAACAGCTCCGCCAGAGTCAGCAAGCTCACAGATAACCTCCCCATGTCTATGAATTCAAAAAAACAAGCAAATTTGTACCACTAATAGAAATTTGAAGAGAAAATGTTGAACACTAGGGATACAACAGAGCAAGGAAGAAGATGAAGTATATTAAAGCACCAAGAAATTCTTTCTTCCTCTCTCCTCTGAAGTCTATGTTGGTATCATAATCCTAGAAGGGTCTGGTAGAACATGAACTGTTTGCCACATCTTCATAGCACATCAACCTCGTGTTCTTCTCTTCAATGAACAATTCAAATCAAAATCTTTGGGTGGAAAATCTCTCCAACCAATAGGAGCCCCTCATTTACCTTTTTTTTGAAAAAAAATTAACTTTGTTTTGTTTTTCCCTCTTTTGTCTGGCTTATTTCTTCTTTATTTTATTTTATGTGTTGTTCATCCTCTTATTGACTTTTTTATCTAAATCATAAGGCTTGTGCCATGTGTTTCTGTGCCCACCTCTCCTAATTTTAAAACATTTTAGAGATCAGCCATTGAATTTAAAACCCTTACAATTTGTATCTTATCTTAAAATTTATACCCATTTTTTTATTATTATATAAAAATTTTTAAAAAATAAATTAAAAAAATTAATGTGAACTATATTTTTTATATTCAAATATTTTTTTAAAAAATATTTTTAAATAAGTATTTTGAAGCTTAAAATTTTAGCAGATTTAAAAATATAATTTGTAAATTCGTTAAAATTTTCGAGCTTCAAAATATTTATTTTAAATTAATTTTAAATAAAAAAATATTTTTTTTATGTAATTTATATTTTTGTATTCAAAATATTGTCAAAAGTGCTTCAAAGTATGTACTTTGGATGTGAAAAAATAAGTTTAAAATGAGACTTATTTATAAAATGTAAGGATGATATGTAAGTTTCCCTTGTTCATAGTCATAGGCAAATTAATAAATGTTGGTCTAATTCTACATTCTAGAATAAGAAGCTTTGTTCTTAAATCAGGATTTAGCACACCCTAATTACCTTCATTTCCATCTAAATTTCATTCCTTAGTTTTAGTCTTTTAATACTAATTTTTTACGTACTAGTGTGCCTGTATACTTAAGTATTAATTATATATACTATTTTTTTAGATTATAAACAGATAATTTTTTGTCGAGTTTATATTTTTATTGTTTACCATCTTACGGGTGTTTTTAGGGTAAAAATAAATTGCATTATAAGAGCGTCGATATGGATATAAGTGATAGATAAAGACATATACTTGTTTATATGGGGTATACATTGCTTGCATTAGTTGAATTTTAAAAACTTCTAAGCAATTCATTTATGTCCTTCACTTCTTGAGATTGTAGGTCCCACCATAGTTTAATATGTGTAGGTAGAATATCCCACTAAATATTAGAGATTTGAAGATGAAATAGAGTAAGCGCAATGGTACAGTAGTAAGGATTATATCTTGTTATAGTATTAATACAGGTTCAATTTCTTACTTTGAAAAGATAAAAATATCTTTCGAAAGTAGCAGATATAGATGCGTATGTTGTCTGCTCTAGAGCCTGAAAAGGTTCTGCCAAATTTATAACTGAACTTTTTTCTTTTTTTGCAAAAAAGAAAAAAAAAATTGCAGCTCTACTGTATGATCTTTCAGAATTATTTTACGTCGAAAAGTAAGTCATTATTGTAAAGAAAGTAATACCCTTGAGACCCTTGGAACGAATGATATGGATCTCAACTCCGAGTAATGATCCCATACGCACGAATATACGGTAAAAAAGAAAAAAAAAATTAATATTATTTTTTCAAATTACTTTTAATATGAAAATGGTAATTTAATTAGATTTTCATTTTTTATATTGTTTTTTTCTTTAAAAAAATATATATTTTTAAATCGATATTTTGGTGCTCCAAAATTAATAGGTTTGAAAACGATTTTTAAAACTGCAAACAGTATTAAAACATCATTTAAACCATTAAACTTTGAAACACCAAAATATTTATTTAGAATTTTTTTTGGTTATAGTTTTTAATATAAAAATTGTAGATATCATCAAAATCTACAACTTTCATATTAAAAACTCATTCTTTGCTCTGTGCCGGGTTGTGGAACTCAAGCATTGATCATAGGGGAAAATACATATCAACCCCTGCTAGGGCTGATTTTTTATAAATCAGCACATTTTTTGCTAATATGATGGTATTATGTGATGCCATTTCAGCAGACGGAGGGTTGATTTGTACTTTTAAAATAGGAAGAGTAATTTGTTAGATGATAAAACAGAAGGGGCTGATATACATTCATCCTTTTTTTGGGTTTTGACCGTCATGTTCGGATCCTATTATACATATCAACTGATAATGTTACGCTTAAGATAATATTATTCTCAATCAGATATTAATGAAATTCATATATTTAACCAACCTTACATAAAAAAATAAAGTACAATCTTTTTTCACAAACTTTTATCATTTGATCTTATTATTTAGGAGAAATATCTCAATCAAGTTAGGAGCGATGAACGTGCATTAATCGTGGTCCCGCAAAACTAGCCAAGTCATTTTATTTAGTCGGCAACGACTGCCTAACAAGCTAATTTACGCGCTTTTATTAAATTATTTTTATTTTTCATGCCCTTTTTAAGACCATGTCCATGCAAAGGCAAGATCCTTTCTTTAGTGACCAAGCCTATGGTGTTTCTTTTTTAAATAATATATGCTTTTTTTTTTTGTTATTATTATTTGTGAAACTGATTTATAGGAACATGTGAAGTTAATGCCCATGAGTCCTCCATTACTTCAGTAAAATATTAGACTGCTTCAATTATGTTTAGAATCTAGCTGAATTTTATAGTGTTGCTTCAAGTAAACATATGGGCTATTATTTGAATTTAATATTATTTCAATTGAATTTGACGTTGATTTCAGGTGTTTTGAGACTTTTAAACTATGATGTTAGTATTTTTTTAAAAAATATTTAAATATAAAAAATAAATTTTGATATAATTTATAAATTATTTATTTTTTAAAAATAAATATTTTGAGACTGTAAAGCTTTTTTTAGTTTAAAAATTAATCTATTAATCAGTTAAGACTTTGAGCCATAAAATATTAGGGATATTTTTTTAAAAAAATAAATATAATAAAATAAATTTGATATGATCTATATTTTTGTATTTAAATTTTTTAAATATATTTTGGGATATAAAAATAATAAATAATAAATAATGAACTTATTCGTAAAATACTCAAGGGACTGATTTGCACCTCCCCCATTAGAAAATTAACTACAATTGTTGGTCTTTCGCAGCAAACTTTCAACTCAACCATGATTCATTGAGCGCGGTTAGCTCGGGGCGATGGAAGGTGTCTCAGAAAGTATTAAGTATCCAAATTCAAGTCCGTTGAGATAAAATTTCTCGTAAGATTGTTTGAAAAAGATTATTTGCATTTCGTCGCAGAAATTTTCGTTCATGTAAAGTCTGTACTTAGCTCAGAACATTGGTCTACTAAAATTATTTATTTTGGTCAAGTTCTTGGAAGCAAATGAAAGTACTATTGACTACAATAATAGTTGTTTTTGTATATTTATATATGAGAATAAGATCCGTAAGATAAATTGTGAACCGTTAGATCGAATATTTTATCCGTGGTCCAACGGTTTAGATCATATATTTAAAGATACGATATGTACCGTTGATTATAATTAAAATATTTAATCCAACGGTCCATTACTTTTAGGAAAATTACTGTTCAGCCCCCCTAATTTTGGGGTCGCGCGATTCAGCCTCCCAAAACGCCACGTGGCGGCACGCGCGCGCCGCCACGTCGGCGGGAAAACGCGTTTCGGGGGGCTGAACAGTCAAAAACGGAAAAACGGGGGCTGAACAGTAATTTTCCCATTATTTTTTTTATAAAAAACAAAGTCACCACTTCTAGAGAACATAGCTTTCTGTGATCATAAATAATCCAACTCTGTAGCTTTCAGCAGGCAAACACGCTTCCAAAGAAGATTGAAAACTTAGACGAGAGTCTCTTGGACCTGACTTCCACGCGGAATCACAACTCGAAAATCGTAGAAATCGAGATTGAAAATTCTGGAAGTGGAGAAGTGCCAGAATACGACGAAGTTGAGCTGTGAAATATGGAAAGAATAAGGCCTTATTGTCTATTATATTTTAATTTTTCTCTCTTTTTAAATATTTTTATAAAATATTTCACCTTATATTACTAAAGTACATAAAATAAATTTGGTGGTATTTTATATCCTAATATAATTATTTAATAATTAAACTAAGTTTAAATTGTATACAAGATATAAGGTATACAATAAGTTTTTATATTCTCTTGATAAGAAATATAATATATATTATATTGATATATTGACAAAATTAAAAAATATTTTTTATTTTTTAGCACATGTATTAAGGGTGCGTTGTCGGGCTAGTATGAGGTGAAAGCCATACTGTTTAAAGCCTTATGGTCTTATAGGCTAAGCTGAATCATCAATTATGGGCCGTAAAGGGCCAAATTATACCCAAATTCATGACCAAAAATAAAATTATCACATCCAAAAGTTTATATGGTATTCCATATATTTTTAAAAGATTTTTCTTCTTGAATATTTAATAATATAAAATAATATAATATATTGTCTAAATATTCGAAGACTTATTCATTATACATAAAAATATATTAGAACACTTAGCGATAAATATAGACACTTAAAAAACGCACACGAGTACATAAGAATACCTAAAAATACTTAGGAACACAAAGAGTTCACTAAGTGTTTCCAAGTATTCGTGTGCATTTTCTAAATGTTCGTGTGTGACTCTAAATATTCTTACGTATTTTTATACATATTAGACGAGTCTATAATTTTTTTAACAGTGCTATATGGTGTTTTCTTAATTATTCAATAAGAAAAATCTCTTTAAAACACTTAAAACAAAAGGCAAAACGCCTTTTAACTATTCGAGAAAAATATCTCTTAAAATAGTTGAGGGTGTTTCTCTGTCATTTTATACGATAAATGGACACATTTCGGGCAAAATAGATGAGGAGGTAAAAAACGTCAAATTCAATTAAGATGATATAAAAGGCAAAATGCCTAAATATATATTTTTTTTCTTGACCATCGAGTTCGATTTTTATTCTATATTCTGACCGGATACTAAACAGTAAACGACAGACCCTTCTAACCAAATATTACTATGCTGCGTATCCCGGATGTTTGTTGTCAACTCAGCTGTATTAATTAGTACAATGGAAACAAGGAGATAACAAAATTCAAATTAGGGCATTTACAAACTACAGTAGAAATTGCATATTTGCCTTCTAATTTCTACTTGATAATAATTGAGGATACTATTTAAATTACATAATTGAGTACACTAATTTAAAGACTTGATTGAGAAAACAGTCCAAATCAAGCTAAATATTCAGGGACGCCATTATGACTATTAAAATTGAGTTATGTAGTTGAGAAAATCTCTACAAAAGATTAAAATTTTAAGTCCACAATAAGTATTTATTAGAAGAGAAGTTATCGAAATTGCTCCTTCCCGTAACTAGGGCTGAGCATTCGGGTCAACCCGACCCGAACCGACCTGAACCGAAATTTTAAGGCCAACCCAAACCGAATATCTTCAGACCCGAACCGACCCGAATTTTATTTCAACCCGAACCGACTAAAATTCGGATTAGTTCGGGTTGGTTCGGGTTGACCCGAATAACATCACAAATCACTTTTATTTAACACCAATTCGAATTCGGGTAGGTTCGGGTCGGTTCGGATCGACCCGAATTGTTGTAACATAAATATTTTGTTTAAATAGAAAGAATTAGCACATAAAAACCAACAAAAACTAATTAATACATGACTCGTGAGATAATTCGGGTCCAACCCGAACCGACCCGAAATTTGACCACTGAACCCGAACCGAATTATATAGACCCGAACTATTAAAATGTCAACCCGAACCGAACCCTACCCGAACTGAACCCGAAATTGACTTTATTCGGATCGGTTCGGTTCGATTTTTCGGGTAGGTTCGGGTAATGCTCAACCCTACCTGTAACAAGATTAGATTAATCTCATCCCGTGGTGGGATGAGACACTCTTGGTAAAATAAAAAATAAGAATATAGTATTATTCTTAAATGTAAATAATATTGATGTCATGTCCATAAATTTTAGTCATTATTATTATTGATAGACGCTCAACAACACCGAATGTAATTTTAGTCATTATTATTATTGGCGCCAAAAAAAAAAAAGATCTTATCTTATTACTCTAAAATGTAAATAAAAAAGTGCATGAATGCCAAATAGATAATTGACTAATTAGTATAGTTAATTGCAATTTAACCCTAATTCAAGTATTTTAAAAAAGATCCTAAAAAAATTTGTCCATAAATTTTTATTTTAGGATTTTATCTTTGTAAAAATTACCGTAACATTTAAATTTACCGATGAAATGATCTGTGTTTTGATGGTGATTTTAGGATTAATTAAGTATCAATCCCTTATATTTAGGAGCTGTACAAATTAGTATCTGAAAATAGAAGAATGTACATTCTGTCAGTTCAATTCGTTTTTCCTTTTTAGATCTGATTTATACATTTTTAAAAATTAGAGGGCATATATACAACTGTTCGCCATCACGTTAACCGTTCAATTATTTTTAAATTTATTTGTATATTTTTTAAAAATGGAGGATGATACGCAACTCCTCTTTTAAGTAACCATATCTTTGTATTAACTGATAGATATAAATAAATAAAATGAGCTGTATATAATTATTATATGATAAATATTTCCCCTTTAAGCACTTTTTAAGACTAAAAATTTACAACTTAATTATCTCTTAATAATAGCAGTAAAACCTAATTAAAGCGCTGTAAATTCACCCTGGTGGTGCATTAAATCGCACCTTGAAACTCACCACGAGACACGAGTAGAGTCGAACTCTTGGCGCCAAACACTTTCTCCTTCATAAACGCTATAAATACAGAAGATCTCCAGAAATTCTTTCTTAAAAAACTTTATACAATTTCTTCTTCTTCTTCTACTTCTTCTTCCATGGCTCCTACAACTCAGGCAAGCACCAAAATAATCCTCGGTGATAATTTTATAAATTTACGATTTAATCCTTGTATCTTAATCTTGCTGTGATAATGCTGACAGACGGTGGCAGAAGACTGCGCTATCATCAGCGTAGGCGCTTACACCAACGGCAGCGGCAAGACGGCGCCGCCGGCGATGGGCGGCGGAGAAGAGTGGAGATGTAACCCAGCGTTAACAGGAGAGAAGAGTTCAATAAGAGGGGTGGTGGCGGAGCTGATGGCCGGCAGCGGCGATAAGGTGGTGATATCGCTGGGCGTGGGCGACGCCGCCGCATTCGCTTCGTTCTGTGAAGGCCGCGACGCCGTCGCTAACCCGGTCGTCGACGCCGTTCTTTCCGGAAAATTCGATACCTACGCGCCATCGTTCGGCCTCCCCGCCGCCCGCCGGTGAGTCAGTCTCCTGCTATCCATTTCTCTCAATTTATTATTATTATTATTATGCTGTCTAAAGTTTATAATAATGAATGTTCAAGCTTATAGCATGTGGCAACCATCTAAGAGTCTAGATTGTTTTTTTGTTAAATGGGTTCGATTTGGGTAAGGTTAGCAAAAGGCATAGTTTATTGAGCACTGCAATTCAGTAGGATTAAAAATCTCGAGAGCTCGAATTCAAACTCGTTTAATCTCGGCTCTATCCCGAATTCGAGTTTAAGCACTGATTCGAGCTGGATTAAACGAGCAAAGTCTGAGTATCGTATTACTCATCTCGTTAGGCTCAACCAAACTTTTCTATTTTTTTCAAAAAATTTCACAACAACATTATGTAAACGGTTCAAGCTTGATCTCGACCCGAGCTTGATTTAATTTGATGCAATCGATTCGAGCTTAAGTCGAGCTCGGCTCAGTTGATACTTTTATATCGAGCTAAGCTCCAGTTGAGATGAAGCTTAAGATTTTTCGAGTCAAGCCGAGTTTAAACCAGCCTCTGAAGCTTGTTGAGCTCGTCTAAATCAATCGAGCGGAGCTTGAGTTTAATGGTGCTCGGCTCGAACTCGGCTCATTTTCATCCATATTCATCAGAACTACTGATATAATCAGAATCGCATACTATATACTGATATACATATGTTGTGCATCCTGATATATAATATATAATTTTAATTATATCAGAACCATTATGTGTTCCTGGAAATTCTATAGTAGTCTACTGCTTCCAAACAAAGAATAATTCTCACATAATGGTGAGATGGTATGGTAGTTCACTTGAATTTTCTTGAATCACCAGCGAGCCAATTTTACTATATAATTTTTATTAAAATTTTTTAATTAAATAATTTAATTTATTTTTTGGAGCCAACTAAAACATAACATTTATCAATTTCTCCTTATTAATGGCAATGCAATATGATTAAAAAGTTAAAAGGGAGGGTTATCATCCATAGTACATATCCAAATGTTGGATAACCATCCAAAGAGACGTGTTTGGATCAGCGATCATATTCAATTGACTGCATATATAACCTACTAATTATAAGCTATTTCTTCTATGTCAAGATATGGCCGTCGATGTGGATGCTACAACAATCCTCGTCAAATATATCTAAATAATCCAATCTACGTCGCATATTGACCCGACTAATCGTCGGGCTGTATAACATCACGTTGAATTTTATTTGAGCCCTTCATCGGCGGTCGCGTTATATAGCCCCACATGCTCGCTTGCGTAGTCACTTTAAAAAACCGCGGCTCTCTTTCTTTGGTGAGAGTTACGTATATATTTATTCTATATATATCTTGTGGTACTTAAAAGTATCTCGGATTTTGTCTAGCCACTCGAGAGTTTATCTTTTCTATTTCCCCTTATAACTAGTATTCTGAATTTCATATATATTCTTCATCTAAAAGTTGAATTTCAAAGAGTATATTCATGTATTTGTAATAATGATAATTATATACTGAATAATTAAAAATAATAAATAATTAAATTAGCAAAATTAGTAGAGAGATTGGGTAGTTGCAGTGGGAAAGTAGGCCACGCTTCTCTTTGGAGCTCCACGACTTCAGTACAATGATATTATTTTAGCTCCATAAAAAAAAAAAAAAACAAAAAAAAGTTCCTCCACATAATAAGAAGTTTATGATGACTAATATTTGGATCCTCAATTTTGATCTTGCAAGTATCATGAATAAGCCAAAATTGTGATTGATTTGGCCTTTTTTCTAGTGTCTTTATCAATTCTCATCGTCCACGATTTCGATTTTTCGACGTATCGCCGACTAAGGGGATTTACTTGTATGAACTTTTTCGTAAAATATTATTGCTCAAAATGTTTAGGCCGACAATTTTAAGAGATATTCTTACCATTTCCAAATCATCTTCCTTCTATTTTTTTAACACGTTTATACAATAATCAGAATAATTTGAAAATTATAATATTTACATATCAGCTCTTATTTTTTGAATTTTTTTGACAAATCAAGTCCTCTAAAAATAAAACTAATTCATACTTTTGCTGGTTGGCAGTATGACGGCGCTATCACATTAGCAAGAGATTGAAACTGATTTAAAAATAGGGACTAAATTATCAACAATTAAAAAGCAGTGGCACAGCTGGCTGGGTATATGGAGCTGTGTGCTCCAGATTCGGGTTCGAGGCAGGAGATTTCTGTCCGAATTCGAGGAGAAATGGCAACAGGCGGCTGGGAGGGGGCCGGTCCAGTCTCGCACTCTGGATTCCGCTCTGGATTAGTCTGGGACCGAAGGCTATTAGGACACCGGGGCCTCCCCTTGAGACGGGGGAGAGCAAAAAAAAAAAAGAAAAAAAAAAAGCGGTGGCACAAAAAAAGTTGGAATTTTTATGTCTAGAAGTTCATAGTATATGGTCAATATTTTTTTTTAAAATTTTATTTTCATGTTTAGATCATGTACATAAGAATTCATTCTTCCACATGATACTCAGGGCGGTGGCAGAGTATCTCTCATGGAACATATGGCCGGCGGCGATCAAGGAGACGGACGTATTCATGACGTCCGGGGGGACACAGGCGATCCACGTGATCCTGACCGTGTTGGCGGGCGGCGGCAGCAATGTGCTTCTTCCCCGGCCAGGGTTTCCGCCCTACGAGTCCGTCTGTGAGCTCGCCGGCGTAGAACCCCGATACTACGACCTCCTCCCGGGTCGAGGCTGGGCTCCCGACACCGCGCAGATTCGGTCCCTTGCCGACGATCGTACTGCGGCCATTGTTGTCATCAATCCTAACAACCCCTGCGGTTCCGTCCTCGCTGCTCATCAGCTTCAACAGGTTCGTCGTCCCTTTCCTAAATTTGCTAGAGCTCCCAAAAATACTCACAAAAGTTTTTTTAAGCATGAATTTATGCATGTGTTCTTATCTTGTTGGCTGATTCTTATTTTGTATTTATATGTATTTATTTCTAGCTTTATATTTTATTATTATTATTATTAATTTTTTATTATGTATATGTGATCCACTTGATAGGCATGTGTCACCAGGGTCGATTATTTTTGTCTTATGTTGTTTTTTTTTTTATTTTTTGTTGTACCCCGCTCTCGCCTGGCACACGGCTCCGGGCACCCATCATGCCTGAACCCCATCCCCCCCATCCCGAACGGTCATGCTCGTGAAGTCTAAGTATACGATTGCTTACTGGGAGACTGGACAGTTGTGGAGCGTCACCGCGTACCCCCTACCAGTGCACTCACGCCACTGGTACGCCCTCCGCTCCCGCCGTCGCTCCGCGACTGATCCAACACCTCTCTCCCCTAACCACCCTGCGCAGCATAGCTCCACGCTCTGCTAAACATCAGGTCCTTGCCATAACAGCTTATTACGGCCCCCAGCAACCGTCGTCACCGGCCCATCCACCGCTCTCCCAACCCTATAAAAATTATGTTACGCTTGCTCGTGTGTTTTGCGCTATTATAATATTGATATATTAAAATCGAGTGCTCCGCGCTCACACAAATGAAGGGCTAGGTCATCTCACGAGGATATGTACGCTGCGGTATGAAGCAATATCCCTCCGGCGTCTTAAATCGTGTTTAGCCAGCTACGGAATTTTCTTAGGGGATTAGTTATAGGAACTTGAAATGTATAATTTCACTTTATACAGTTCGTGTATGTGATAGGCCGAGCCTGAAGCAATATGTTGGAGGTTCGTAAATTTGACGGTAACATAAAAATATTATTTTTAAATATTAGTGAAGTAAAGATGAAACTTCCATCTCCAATGAATAGATATACGCGAAGCAGTAAGAAGTGCCTAATCAGTAAAGAGTTTTCACATTTATATGTTCTTCTATATTACATACAGAATAATACGGACATTCGGACAAATTCATATTGCGAAGAGACGCACACGAAGAATTTAGTTGTGATGTAAAATTGAGTCGGTTGCTCGCATTGTCGATACGTCTTATAATTTACTATTACGACGGTAGCATAAAATGGACCATTTACGGACAATATTTTCTATGATAATCTCATTAACAAAAACTGAGAAAGAGAGAGAGACTACGCGAGAGGCAGAGGTGGAAAATGTTAAAATTGAATGAGAGGAAAATTGCAAACAAATATGTTTGGTCCAACAAAAGTGAACTACTGCTTAATGTGCTAAAATGGACATCTATTGAAAAGAATGTTATATACACTAACGTGGAGCGCAAAATTATGATAATGTGTTCTTCATATTTCAGATTGCTGAAACAGCAAGAGACCTGGGAGTTCCAGTGATAGCAGATGAGATCTATGGACACATGGTCTTTGGGGGAAGCAAGTTCGTTCCATTCGCTTCCCTTTCATACATTGCTCCCGTCATCACCGTCGGAGGGTTATCGAAGCGATGGATGGTTCCCGGTTGGCGTCTCGGGTGGCTAGCCTTTTGCGATCCTCTCCGCCTTCTTAAACAAGTAAGTCACTTCCCGATTCTCACTTCCAAATTCTCAAAAGTTATTGCTAAAATGCGAATCCTCTCTGGTTTTGGATATATATGTAACAACCAAGGTTTTAAATACCGTTTCGTGCGGAATTTCGGTAAATTCTAAATTCAAAATGTGCCGATAATATAATATTATTTTTTAATTTTTTTTTATATTTTTAACTTTTTTTTTTTAATTTTTAAAACTTTTTTAAAAAATCCAAAAAAAATAAATAAATAAAGGGTGCTGGCGCGCGACCGGTAGCTACCGTCGTCGTTTGCGAGGAGGAAAATTAAAAAAAAATCCTTTATTACTGTCGTTGTTCGCGAGGGGTTTTATACATTTGTGATTTAATATTATCCTTTATTTCTTTGTGAAGGTTAAGTCTGCCACTGAGATGCTTATGAATGTTACTTCTGGTCCAGCATCAATTATTCAGGTCAAATTCCTGCTGCATTTTATCTTATTTCTTGATATATCTGGTATATAATAAAATTAAACTGATAATATCGTATTTGTTCGATATTTCTTCATATATGACAGGCTGCGGTGCCGTCCATATTATCAGGAACTGATGGAGAATTTCACGTAAATGTACTAAAATTGTTGGAATCGTCGGCAGAAACACTCTTTAAAAGATTGCAGCAGATTGCAGGTTTGCGGTGTTACTCGAAGCCTCAGGGTTCCATGTTCATGATGGTTAGACCTCTCTCATTTCCCCTTCAATGTTTTCATCTTTTTTTGTAATTTTTTTAAAGGTGTATATAAGATCTCTCCCCAATAGTTATATAAAACAAATATATCCCTCTTTTATACAACTCTCTGAATCTTTACTCTCCTCTCTCAAGTATATATTAAAAGATGGCGATATATATATACAGACATACATATATCATCTGACAGGATCATTATGTTCTTTAAATTTTATTTTATTAAAACTATTAATAAGAAATAGAAAAATAAAATAATAAATTTTAATTATAAGACGTATAATTAAACAAAGGCCTTTATGCTTTGTCGGCGCCGTAACCTAGAACGCTTCCTTTATGATTTTATTTTTTTTAACACACTTACACGTGGAAGTCAAACTACGTTATTCACTTTATAATATTAAAAAAAATATAATTTTAAATACCAATCGACATTGTCTCTATCACTACGTACGGTACTTTATAATATTAATTAAAAAAGTATAAAAAAGATAAATGTCAGAAAATCATATATTTAGAATTTAAAACTAATTAATTTTTTATTTTTACTAAATAAATAAATACATGCCGGTACGTGCCGAAATTTGAGTTTATAGAAATTCGGCTCGGCTACAAGTTGAGTACAGTTTAATGGCTCATGTGGTAGTACAAATTGAGACTTAATTAATGGCTACAGGTTGAGGTGAACACAACATGCTTAGTAGGGATCCAAAATGACGTGGACTTCGCCAAGGAACTTATGAGAGAAGAATCAGTATTGGTGTTACCTGGTGAGAATTTTTGCATACCTATTTACTTATTTATTTATTAAAATAAATATAGCAGAAAGTGTGGGCTTCAAAAAATTCCCTTACAAATTTAAACTAATTCTGTTTTGATTATTGGTTCGATTCAATTCAGGTTTCGTTATCGGTTTGAAAAATTGGATTCGCATATTCTTTGGAGTCCCTGCGGATTTATTAAGAGAGGCATGCGATCGGATCGAGTCATTTTGCAAGAGAAGGCAGCTGAAAATGTAGTTGATATTTCTGAATTATCTTGTTAGTTTCTTATTTCAGGAATAAGATATTCGTTTCAGTGATATATTTTTTTGTTTTTTTTTTAAAAAAAGGAAAAAAGAGAAGCAGAGGGTTACATTGTGTACATATAAGTTGGAAATTATTGGAAATAAGTAGGATTTTAATTATTTTTAATTTAAAAAGAAATGTTGAATTAGTCCTTACTTATGCTTACAGTTTCCACTGTTAAAAGTGGAACATGCTTTTAGTATGTTTATCTATTTTTCATATAATTTTAAGCCCATAAATGGTCATATTTTTATCAACAATGAAAAGAACCAACATTTGACAGATATAGAGATGGAAAATAACACATTAGACTAAAAGAAACTTTTGTCATTTAATATAACACACTAGCCTAAAACTAAAAAAGAAAAATAAATAAAGAGATCAGGTGCACTTTTGAGAGTACCTTATCATACTTAGGAAATACTATGACTTGCTCCTCATGAAGCATGAGTCACGTATTCGAATCTAGCACCTGATTGGAAAGATCTTTACTTTAACGCACACTGTTCATAGTCAAAATATATGATATAAATCAAACTTAATGGTCAAGCCTCTATTTTTAGAGACTGCAATTCAATTCTTAAAAATAGAAAAAAGCATTGACGTGATGAACGTGCAAACGTTTTTGAAAAGCTGGGGCTGATACGCAACTCTCACAAAGTTTTAAGAAAATTTAGAATTGCCTAGTTAAAAAAAATACAAAGACGATAAGACAAGTTGAAACTCAAAAATTCTTTTCATTTTGAACCAGTCAAAAAAACTGGAATAACACTTGGCCGATGTTTGGTTAACCTAGTATTAATTAGCTCAACAAGGAATAGTTGAATATCAATATCACCATTTCAATCCAAGAGAGAAACAAAATAGCTAGTATGCCATAATAATGATAATCACAGTTCCTGCCTAATGGAAATAATCCCTACTTTTCTTAAACCAAACACAATCCAAATCGACGGTCAAGATTGCATGTATTGTTGTCCATGTACCAAAAGATCATACCACAGTGCAACTATCTTTACCTTGCACCTAATTTACACAACCATCATGATGGTAAAATCAAGAACTCTTTTAGATAAACTTGTTTGTTGCGGAAGAATCAACATAAAAACAAAAGCGAATTGTCCATCAAATCTTCAAAATATATGACTCACGTGATTCAAGCTATATCAAAGCCTGCAACATCCTAACTCATAAATCTGGAGGGGTTTCTGTAAAAGATATTCTAATTTTAATGCCACAAAGATATATGCTTATAAAATTCCAAGCTGTTGATAAAACTTCCGAATCAAGTTTCTATGGCGATCGCCATATCACATATGAGTAAACACACAAATATCCCCTCTTATCTATCGATGTCATCCTCTTTCCGTTTGTGTTTGAAAGTCACAATACTAATGCAGAAAAAGGCATCTAGTTTCAGAGATGGCCCAAGATAATTATGAATTAAGTTAATTAACGTAGTTAAGTACCATTATAAATAGTTAACTACAATCTCAAGTTCAAAAAGACCATTTTTAACCTCTGACGGAAGAAAACTAAGACTGCAACCAAGTCTTGCAGGTTTGATTTCCACTATTCTGCAGCAATTACCTTCAGAAGCATACTCAGAAAATGTGCACGATATCATACGCAAATCTGATGAATGTTAAGGAGACAAGCATGCCCAGTAATAGGACTAGAGCAGATTTAAAAGGAGAATGTTGCGCTATAAAATATTTAAAAAGAAGTTAACAGAAAATATTTAGTATATTAAAGGATACGTCCAGAACAGCACGAAGGACTGCAAGAAAAATAAAAAATTCAAATAAACATCACTAACGGGATAAAGAACAAGAGATGGAGAATAATTTACTTTGAATGAGAAAAATCAGGTGCCAATAAGTAAACTAGCAAAGAAATACGCAAAACTAAGTAACTGAATGCTTCGATAAGTCACACAAGTGAGAACACGTGGGCAACCTATCCTCATGTCCTCTTCTACAAAGACTATACAATGATCCTTCAGTAAAAGGATAATGGAAAATAGATCATAGAATAACTTACTTGGAATGATAAAAGCCAGATACGAACTATGTAATTTTGCAAAAATAGGAGCAATGCCAAGTAACAAGTGAAATGTACGGGCAACCTATCTTCATGTCCGTTCCTCCAAAGACTATACAATAATCCCTTGGCAAAATGTTACTGTACTAAACAAAGTTCTCAATCATGGATCACTAGCCAACTTGACGCTAATTTAGAATGCTCACTGAGTTTGATCATCATGACTGCTTTACTAAAATCAATCTTCCTCAGAAGATATACTTGATATCAGTTTATATGAGAAGAAAGTTTTTTTTTTTCCCCTGGCAATGAACCGTAGTGGCAAACTAATGTAAAGTAACTATATCATAGCCAGGATGCTCTGTAAAGAATCACATAGGTCCAATTATGCATAGTTGAGAAAACTTAGGAGGGACAGGAGTATCCCCCCGCATTGGATACTTGATATCAGGTTGATTCCGCTTTAGAAGTGGTGTACTTCCCAAAACCTTATACCAAATCGGGAAGGACTCTCCACATTACCCTCAGGAATTTTTAATGGTTACAAACACAACTTCAGATGTGATCATAACATATTATGCCTCCAAAAAGCTTTATCTATTCCAAACTCATGGATATGTACGATACCACCATTCCCAAAAATCATCTTCTAAGATAATAAAATTACAATGGCATTCCTATGTTAATTGAAATTAAAAAAACAGATTAGGTAGTAACGGTAAAGGATAGAGATGTACCATTAAACCACTCAGAAATCCATCAAAGGCGACCCTGTTCCAAGAATCAAAATATGTGTGCATAGAAAACTTTGCTTTTGCTGCAAAACCCAAAGAAGCAATCCCCATAACCAGGAAATAAAACACAAAGCCTGTCAAACCGGTGAATCCCCATATTCCAGCAACAACACCACCAATAATTGACAAGAATGTGCGGCTGCAAAGAAACAGCTGAGACTTGTAAGGAAAAAAATTAATTCATATGAAACTAAAGATGGTCAGCACATTGATGAGTCAGCAGCTGCCAAATAACATGGATTATCAACTTTAACAGTAACAAGGGCCCAAGCTGACTTCGTAATTATCCGCATCGGAGCTTACTACTGTCTCGCTTTTCTTGAGATGGTAAATACACATGTAGTGCAGTTGTAGTAAGTAAACAGGCTACCGCCGCTACCCTGAATAATTTCACTACAATCTACTCAGTGTCTCAAGCAAGATTTTAAAAGCCGTTTCGTACCGAGTTTCGGTAAGTCTCAAACTCGAGACGTGCCGACCGTGCCGTGCCGACCGTGCCGAAAGTACGATTTTATCTTTTTAAAATTAATTAAAAATAAAAAAATAAAGCACATAATAATTTATAAAAAATTAAAAATTCACACAAAATTTATAATTATTTAAAAATTAAATATACTAATTTCACGTACTACCACATAGAGTGTTTGTGTGGCTGATAGAAATAATCTGTGAATTTCTCGGCTGTCAAATCTACGCCATAAGCTATATGAACACAATATATCAAGTTTTTCCAAATATAAGCATTGTGGTACTCTCTAATGTATTCATTGTAATATTGTCGGCCACGATAAGAGGAGCTGCAAGTGTACAAATCTATCACGTATTGTGCATGTTTAGACGTGGGCGGCTATCATCAAACATTCTGTGTTTACGGAAATTAAAGTTTGAATTATACAAAAAAAAAAGTATTAGTTAAAAAAAAAAAAAAAACAAGTCTTTCATCAATTAAAACAAAATAAGAAAACAAAAAAAACAAAAACAAAAAAGCCCATGAAGGGCAATCATCTCAAAAGAAAAAAAAAAAAAAAAGAAAAAACGCCCGTGAAGGGCTGATTTGACAGCCCTTCACGGGCTTGGTGAAAGATCTCGTCCTGTGCCGCCCGTTCCGTGCGGCACAGGACGAGATGCCTCTCTGTGCCGCCCGTGCCGGACGGGCCGGTGCCGGATCTAGACGGATCCGGCACATGCCGGGCGGCACCGAGCGTGCCGCCCGGCATTTTAAACCCTGGTCTCAAGGAAAGGACTTTATGATACATCTCAAATCCGTAAATTCAGCTCACATGTAATGAGCTCTCAAAGAATTCCACAACCTTGAAATAAATGCATTTATATGCAAAATAAACCAACTACAAAAATTTACCAGAGGGCTAATCATGGTAACAAGTAAAATAACAATATAAACATAAATGACTAAGATTAATCAGTTTAATAATCTTATGACAGTCACCATGGAGCAAGAGCACAAAGGTCAACATTAACTCACATCACAGGGTACTTGATAATGTTTTCATGCAATAAGAAGCATAATACTTAGCAATACAAATTCAAAAACTTAATTACTTTTGAGGAATAATGGATAGTCGTCGCAAGAAACCCCCAGGCATCGTGTACATGCATGTGAAAACAAGCTAAAGTCATGATGTTTATGTACTCTAGCTTCATAATTAATCATTCATGCAGATGCACAATTGGCTGCCTAAGGATTGGGAGCAAACTCCAGTTAGTCAATGATTCGTGTTTTAGTTCTACTAGATCACGAGAGAGAGCAAAGTACTATAATAACCAGAACAAAAGTAGTATTGGTCTACTAAGCTATGCTGGACTAGCATTCTGCATGAGCTTTACAATAGGTATCATGCTTGACATCTATTACGACAGCAAGCCAAATGTTTACTACACATCTTGTGTATCTTCTACTGCAATACAAGCCATGATAAACGTTTCCATTTATCATCTTTGAGGCTTATGCCTAGAGGCTTGGGCAAGCTAGTGTTGGCTAATATCATTAGGAACTAGTAATAGATGCCTATCACTTTCCAGAAGAAGTATTTATTAGGAATTAGTGATCTCTCTCCTGAGTAATAGATGCACAGCTGAAAAGAATTTGAAAACCCATGAAAAGATGTTACCTACTACCCTTAATTAAAGCAAGTTAGTAGAAAGCAATGAAGATGGTTTAAAATCTTGTAGTATCATCAGTAAGGCCATGCTTGTTAGATTATGCTTTAAAGCTTAAAGCAAATCAAAAGTTATTTACGTTACTCCAGCTCTCAAGGTACCTAGTCCTTGCCTCCTTGGTCTCTTCAACCGAGAGGAACCAAAATGTCTATCATTCCTGTGCCTAGAATCCATTATCGGCCTGGTCGAATCTACATGTGCATTTGGATGGATCTCAATGAAACCTCCTCAAAATCTAGTCATTTGATGTAAGACATGCATGGTAGGATGCTAGTTGTTTTATTTCCATGAATCATCTACCCATTCGGCTTAAACAAAACCTATTTTCTTTGGTAGACTAGTGTTTTAGTATACCTTTTTAGTACTGATTTAAGAACATGGTCGCCTGTTAAACCAAAGTTATAAAGAACCAAAGGTTTGGTCATTCAATATAGATATCACCACCCAATAGCTTTTTATACAAGCATCATCAGCCTATTAGGCAAAAATAACATTCTCCAATACTTGCTCCCATTCTTACTACTTCAAATATCCATGTTCTAATACATTTAGCTAACATATAATACCCTCTCTAGCAATTCCTTACCCTCATTTCCATAAAACTACCATAACACAATTAACAAAGTTCATTGGACACCCTTATACATGTAGGACTCACACAAGGACCTATCATTCCAAACTGCCAGAGCATCCATCTTACCTCTAACACATACATTTCTATTTCAAAGCAACACTTTGTACACCCTAACTCCAACAGAATTACCTACGACCTTTACCGACCCAAAATAGAAAGTCCATTGCACAATCCCCAGTACTACATCGTCCCATAATTGGCAACCAAACACTAGACATATCTGATGAAGTGCTTAAAATAGGAGGAACTCTGGGAGGCCCTGAGATCATTAATAATTAATGACAGATAAAGTGTCAAGACATGGAGCCTAGAGTAGAAGGGATGCTTCATAAATCTAGTAAGGCACGGCATCACAGCATATTTCCTTATGAAAATCACTATGTACTTATTGCCTATTGGTTTCTATAAATTTTTCTTAGTTCCTTGCTTCAAAGTTAATTATACAGGTATTAATCTATTTATCACCTAATTCCCTTGTTCTTGCCGAGTGGTTCCGCTGGGAAAACAGTCATATTAACTATATAATTTGCTATACTTGCAATGGGCGTGTGAAATTTGCAAATACTATGTTGTCTAGATGGGGGGATGGATCAAAGTCATATAACCTAGTTTATGCGTGGATTAACAGCAACGGTGAGATTAGAAGAAATCGAGAGAGTTTCGTAGTAGATCTATCATAGTTTATATGTTGCAACTTGCAAAATTCTAATCAGCAGTGGTCTGGGATTAGGAAGATGGAAGAAAGCTCAACTGAGAATCCAAGAAGAAATAAACAGACAGACAGAGATCGAGAATTGAACCTGTAGTATATAGACTTGAGATTAGTCTGGAGGTTGTCCGCGCTGAAGATTGGTAGATCGTCGCCGCCCTTGGATTTCTTCGCATCATCCGCCATTTCACAAAGCGAGCGAGCGGGCGAGCTTGCGATACAATTGCTTTCCGGTACGCACAGAGAGAAAGGGTGAAATTTAGCGACTCCTAATTTTTTAATTTATTTTTATTTACTGTTTTATTTGTATTTAACTTTAAATTATGAGAAAAGTAGAATTTTTTAAATTAAGATAGTAATTCTGCAACACGTTTATTTTTTAGGGTTATAGTGACATATAAAAAGTTAAAAACTATCATTGTCTTACGGTTTTAAAATCGTTAAAATTTTGAAGTCTTATAATACATATTTAGAATTATTTTTATAAAAAAATTTTAATATAAAAATTATAAATTTTAAAATGTATAATTTTTATGTTAATTTTTTTTTCAAAAATTGTATATAAATATTTATTTAGATAGCGGTGCTCAAAAGTCGGTGCAGATGGTTCTTATCTAAAAAGGAGGGACCATGTCCCTTATACATGAGAAATTTTAAGAGTCACGCCGGACAGATAGCTTATGTATATAAGCTTCTTTCAAATACATCTTGATTGTAGTACTACATCTCAAATGACTTAAATCAATCATCTCTACGGCTAACTTTGTCTTTTTTTTTTTTTTTTTTTTTTTTTTTTAAATATCGAGGCGAAACCTACCTGATCCCACTAGCGCACTAAACTGAGCGACGGAATCATTTTCTAACCTACAGACATTCAGTCTTTCGAACTCGGTCTGCAAGTTAGATAGTAAAACTCCGGCGTGGCTGCTGTCTCCGGACGACGCAGTGGAGTACTCATCGGAGCCATCACCTTCACGCAGACGCCAGAAAATATAGGATCCACGCTTATTCCCCACAACGAAGGCGCCCCGCTAGGAATCGAACTCATGTGCTCGCTTCCTGAGACGAGCGACCAAGCCGCCCCAGCTGGGGCCGGAGGACTACGACCACTACACTTAAACATCCAATGTGTATAGAAAAATGTTCGCTAGACAAAGCAAAACCTACCAGCTTACATATGATGTTTACAAATCAATCAAACAAAACCACATACCCTAAGATAGAAAAAAATAGACCACTGAGGCTCATCAACTTTTGTTCTAGCACTTTACTTCAAGCTGAACTAATCTGAAAAGTTATACAAGCCATACATGGGAACTACAAGAATCACATGTATTATAAGCGACAACTCCTAAGTCTCCAAGAATTTTACGTGTATATCAATTCTCTATCTCACCGAGTCCTGGCGCCCCAGCCTCCCACAATAATGTCTTCGTTGGGTATGCAATACCGCGATATGAACCCAAGGAGGGTTCTTATGCCGCCAATCTTCGCATTCTTTTGCCTAACACGCAAATCAGGTTGTTGATTCAGACTACATACACTCATCGATAGAGTGAGCCGCTACTAATCAGCTTGGGATTATTAAGACCCTGTTGGTTTTTCCACAGTGACCTCGCTAAGGGCGCTTAGTGAAGCTTTTGATGCCGATGGAATATCTACAAGCATATGAGGAGGGGCAAAATACATGTGCAACGACATCATGCAGATTACGACGCCCAAGAAAAGCTGGAAAAAAAGAGAGGAAAAGGAACGCGTAAGAAAGCAGTAATATAAACAAACTCTCAGATAGATAATGTTGCACCAAAACAAGCTTACCTGCAATGTTGGCTTGAAATTGAACATATAAATTGATAGAATCATTGTTAATAGCATTGCCATTGAGGTCGAGTAAACCTGTAGATGGTAATAAGTTCATCGGATTCAATAATTCCACAAGCAGCGAAAGGTCTATCCATCAAAATTATGTCAAGCTATAAGAAAAATGTGGATGGAAAGGCATTCAAAGTCCACAAAGCAGCACCAAAATATTTATTTCTAGGATAATGAGGGCGATAATATTTTATCTCTGGTTGATGACAATAATATGTATCAATCATCAACACTATAATATGCTTGACACTATGTTGCTGGTCTTAAGCTATGCAATAAGTGATTTGAGAAGCATAAAGAAGCACATAAATTTGAAATGCTTTCAGAAACAACCTTGCGTTTTTTTTTTTTGGCAAAGGGACAGTGCTCCTATCAAAATAAAAGGTAGGGAAACCTTACGATATGCCCAAAGTGGTCTATCCTGTTTACCCGACAATCTGTATTAAATGGAGAATGCAAATTGAGTGCTCCACTTGATTGTCTATTATGCTTAATTCTTCCATATGCCAATATTTGCTACATTATATTGCTTAATGAGTAGCTATTTTGTTTGGAAGAAAATAAAATTTAGAAGTTGTGTTACACAAGAACAAGGAGAACTCCATGCAATTGACTATATCAATCAAATTAATTGGTCATTCTTCTTTGCAAGGATTTACTTGTACTACTTTGATTGCCCCACAGTGCTATTCAATTTCAGCCAACTATCTAATTTGTCATCCATGAATTATTCGATGTTACATATGGAAGCTGCTGATGTTGCTCAGTTAGCAGAATGATTCTTTTGATGAAACTAGTAGTACAAGCTTGCATGAATACTATAGAACTAAGCACAAGGTGGAGAATTGCCTTAATTGTTCATTCATCTATGCTTGATTGAGCATCCAAAATATGATACACTGGTCCAGTAAAAATGAAAATTTTAAAGATGAAAAATCACCTTTACTATGTTGTCCGCATATTTCATCAGCCATGATACCAGCAAACCAGAAGATCCTAAATTCAAAACAACCATCCAAGTTGTAAAGGTGTAACCATTGAACAGACGTTGCCACCAGGGTCCTTTCTCGAACCCAATTCTATAATCATCCCATAGAAGCCGCAACATGTTAAAGATTGCACCGAATCTACACAATTGAGGTAAAAATTAGACTTCCCTTTTGAAACACAGAAGGACGACCAAGCAATTGTCTAATAAATGTTGGTAATAAGATGTTAGGCAAGTATCACTTATAACTCATTTTTAGAGATGCAAAAAAGCCCGCGGCCCGTACCACAGCCCGCCTCACCGGCCGCGCGAGCCGGGCTGGGAAAACCAGCCCGCACGGGCATGTAGTGTTATTTTTTAGGCCGGCTCGGCTCGGGCGGGCAGCGCGGCCGAGCCGAGCCGGCCCGCCCCGCATTTATGACCGTGCGGGCCGGCCTGGGCCCGCACGGTTTGCAACACTACTCATTTCCTGTACAAAAAATGCTTACGTGTATAATTGTACATTCTGCCAATAAAGACTGTCATTGTTCTTCTTCATCAGATACTCGGTATACACACCAGCAAGTGCAGAAAGACAGGCAGATAGTATTCCTAGCATGTACCCTTCTATAGGTGCTGAGAAAAGAGAATCGCATGAAATGTTTCCACAACCTTTCACCTGAATCATGAAAGTACAGAACGTTATATAGTTGGTGTACTTGACATGGTCATTCTGATCAAGAAAATATTCACTTAGAAGCTGCACAATATTCTTTTCAACATCTATTACTCTACCAAATTTCAAGTGAAATAGAACTGTGCAGAAGTTAGCTTTCAGAATAAGATAATTAATAGAAACACCTCAACAAATTCAGAAATACAGATTAAAAATATCCAGCGCTTTATTCCGGTAGCCTTCTTGTTAATAATATGATTATTATTAATAAACAAGTAAGTAATTGTGTTTAACAAGCATATTTACGACTAACATGTCAAAGAACTAGTAAAATTAGTAGGTTACATTCAAAATATGTTCTTATATAAATATATATATATATATATATATCCCAAATTCTAAAATCATAGTAGAGAATAGCTACTAGAAATCTACTTCAGCAAGCAATTTGGTGGTATTGCAGAAGACTAAATTTCAGATCACATAAAGTAAAGGTTCCACAGACAACCTGACTAGTAGTTGTTCCAACAGCTAGCAATACAATAGCCATCCACTGTAGATTTGATAGCTGCCTCCTTAAGAATAGTCTAAAACATGAAAGTTAACATATAAATAGCCACAGGTGAAGTTTACTTGAAAAAGAACAAATCACGATGACTCCATCACATATTCCTTATAACTGAATGAATACCAAGTTTCAGCCTGGAATAAGCCGAAACTAGACTAAGAACCTGAACAAGATCCCGTTTCCATAGTGAGTTACAATTTCAGATTCTAGCGCCCTCAAGCGATCTGTGTACGACAGTTACGTCGACCGAGTATCACCATATAGAGTAGAGGGTTGATAAACAATAATGTACATTATGTGGGAATGAGGCTATAGTAGACTGAAGATGAATACGGAATACAGTAGATCTAGCCACTCAATACGCAAGAATTCTTGTCAACCGTTAGCTCTCATCATTGTATGGACGAGGAGAGATGATGACTCGATTTCTCGAAACTTCTTCTCCATAAGTGGATGTGACTAATATAGAGACACAAGAAGCTAGGAACTAGCTGTCATGGCCAAAAGCAAAAATCCAAAAAATATAAGCCATGCAAAGAAAACAGGATAAGCTCGATCGTACGCATGAAATTAAGAAAAAACAGAACTAGATATCGTTAAGTGTATCTCATACTGGAAAGGCTAATAACTAACACAATGTTTGGTGCGATTGCTCTATATATATTTAAAAACAAGAACTAAACTATCCTTTCTCTAAGTGTACATACTCGAAAATGCCATTATATTTCTCTATATTGAGCTAGCGTCATTAGAACTCATTATGACTTAATGTCAGGTCATACTCTACATGCATCTCATGTTCTTCGAGAGTGCGGGCAGGAATATCGTCTATTATGTACAACCAAGTCGAATTTGTCCAACATTAATTAATTTTATACCAAAATACCCAGTAGGTTGAAATCCAGTAAAGTTTGCGTGGCGAATATAAGAGAACCTCATATTCAAACACAAATGTGATAATCAAAGATATAGACGCAATAATGAGTGTCATAATAGAAATTTTATTTCCACCATGGACACTTTACTCTTCAGATGAATTAACTGCAGACAGAAGATAGATTGTTATTATTGATGGAAAGATGTACCTTGGAAGTTACTCTGTGTGCGTGCACGCAGTATAAGCTGAGACGTAAACCAATAGTAGCATAATGTAAATCTATATTACCATACGTGATATTGCATAGTTGTGCGGATTTCAAAAAATATCACACTTCTGTGACAATTTGGTGGTCCAGCGAATAAGATCTTAAAATATACTTTAGATGATGGGCTAATATCAAGAGTCAAATGCTTTAGATTATTGTATTATTACTTCGTCTGGCACATTTATGTCGCTGGTGGGAGCTACGCGTGGCGAGTAAGGCGCAGCGAACGAGGGACCCACCGCATCCTTCCTCGCGTTACCCAGACCATGACATGCGTGGTCATCTCATGCTGAGCAAAGGGATCGAACAATTTCGCGGACCACGTCATCTATGGTTGTCTCTGAGATGAAAAGAACGAAATTGTGTGCGTCTTTGCAATGTACCGGGGGCTGTTTTGCCAAGGTTCAATTAGCGAGGGACCTAGGTTTTTTGCAAATGCTGAGAGGGCCTCCAATTGTACGTGAATCAAGCGCAAAATAGAATAGCATGGGAGTTGTGTGTGTGTTGTGAGTCAACGTAGATCTGATTCTGATTACATTTATCTAACTTATCATATAAGCAATCTTCCGGCTATCTTGTGTGTTCAGGTTATTCATGATCCTAGAGCTGGATTTTGACTCGTATAATTTTCTTATTTCTCATCTCATTAAGCCAAAAACAATCGAACAATTATACACGGCAATTTTCGGGCTAGCCTCGACGTTAGATAAGTAGAGTGAGAAGATAATAAACTCCTACGCTCACTCTAAGTACACGCTCGTATCTTATATCTTGTCTACGCTATCTATAGTCCTGTAACCAGGTGCACTGCTTCGATTCCGCTTTTCATTCGCTCTCCTCTATCCTCCAGAACGCATATAAGACTCAGAAACAGTGTCCGTCGACATTAAGCATAAACTTTTTGTACTCTCAGTCTATATAGTGTTGTCTAAATCAGGAACGAGCTGAAAAATTAGTTCACAGAGAGGCATACAAGCTGATTATCTCGATTTTGATTTACAAATTGCGAACTTCTTATTTTCGAGGCTCTTGTTCCTGAGCGAGCTCTAGATATTCCAGCTGCGCACACTGCATTTCCATGCAAGTGAGTTATAAAATCAATTCCTCAAATCACTATTGTACACGATCTATAAAATATCCTCAGACTTCCACTGTAGCACATGAGATTCGCGTCTCTCACTACAAGACTACTACCCAAATGTGTACAGGGAACTTCTCTCGAGAATTATCACTCTCTCTCGGAGGAGTATGTGAGATTATTCTCACCGGTGTGAATAATTGAAATCTCGTATAGATGATTCCAGCAACCAAAAGGGTCGGGTGCTAATATGAGCGTTGAACTACTCTCAGTCAACCGTAGGTGAGACTGCTAGCTGAAGCACGCGCTCCTTGCGATTCTCGTCGATAAACAGATTTCACATTAAAACTCTTTAGCGTAAATCGATGCAATTCGTCGACGTCGACGGTATGAGTGCAATAGAAAGACAAGTATACTCTAGATGGAAATACAGGAGAAGATCGTTCGAGGTGGTAGAGAGAGATATGCACATCAGAGAGGATACTACAACAACTTTGTAGAATTTCGAGGGCGCCGACGATGAAGAACATATTAATCAGACCACCTCTTTTTTTTTTTTTTTTTTTTTTTTTTTTTTTTTTTTTTTTTTGTGTGTGTGTGTGTGTGGGAAATTATGAGTTAAAGCAGAAGAACAGACCCTGTCTCTAAATTTAGTCTTTTAGCTCAGAGCAGAGCCTCTCCTCCAAAAATCATCCTAGAACTATGTACACATAGCATGACAATCTTTCTAAGGGGACCGGGTTCCGAGCCCTCGCGGCGTGGTGCGATGTGTCTCTATATGTGAAAGACAAAATCGGAGTAGGCGCTGGTCAACACAGAATATCTTCTTCGAGCATTGGGGCTTTATCGCTGACGTGTGTGTCCTTTCGAGGTTACACCTAGATCAAAGACGCTGCACAGCAATAGCGTACTAACAGTCAACCGCCTCCTACCACCAGTTAAAGTCAGTTTTAGATGTCGAAGGACAGTTAGAATGCGTGTGTAATAGTATTCCGGGTGCTCTTCTAGCACATTTCTATTTTCAAGCAAGTGTCCAAGCCAGTTTTTCACAGATTTTAACATACTCAGCAATTTGAACTCGCAGAAAGAAACAATATAGCATTAAGATAAACCGCCAAAACCAGGACTCTGAGACTCTGTCGGCAGAGTGGCCTCCAATTGCATCAGAATACCGAAAGGAATCTGTGGTTACCGTGGCGCCGATGTCTCTCGATCGCACTTGCCAACAAGAGAGACATATATTATCGGATTAAAAAGAACATCTCCGACGATATATCACATCTCTGCTCTCGCATATTCATAACGTTTAATATAGGTTCAGAAACTGGAGGTGTGCCAGGATCGCTATACGGGTACGTGTCATTCCAAAATTAATGTAGATAATTTTAATTAATCATGCGTGGGTTGGTGTACGATGTGGATAGTTGCGTGTGTGGCATGAGCATGTCTGCGTTTTTGCCGCAGGCACTGTCTACATACTGGCTATGGCATTACCAATGTGAAAATTCGCCTAGTACTATACGAGTGAGATACACCGATAGGACATTACTTAATATATAGATTAAGAAAATTACACAGATATTTTTTTAAATTACTCCATGAGAACACTGCTTAAAGATTGCATGACAGTGTCATCTCATAGATAAGTTATTCGTGTTCAAACATTTGATACCACGTGACTTCCCATGCAGCTTGAATTTCCTTGTAAGAAACATTCAAGAAATCCAACTAACAAGTTCACCGCCTCCAAAATAGCGCCCATGCTCTGATATCTCAACAAGCATCGTGTCTCAATTGTAGCATCTCAAAACAGCATCGTCCCATTTCGATCCCGGTCGATTATCCACTCGCACCACGGCGAGGAGCGAACCTAGGCGATGGCGTCCAAACGAAAGAGTCCACCCACATTTCACTTTTTCCAAATCTCATAGCGCTCACGGTTGGTCAGATGTCCAACAATCAAACAACAATACTTCACATGGGCACACCAATCGCATAAGTACAAGTGATGACATACAACGGTTTCCCACGCGCTAATTTAGCATATAACGTTAAAATTCCGATCTAAGCACTCATGCAGTTGACGCATATGCAAGTATTTGTCCAACCAATAGATCTGGAGGCGATCTCTCGCAGAGAGCTTAATGCTCAAAAAGATACACAAATTTGCTGAAAAGTGTCGAAATACTAACGAGATCAGTCACAACACAATCGTTCAATATCTACTTATCTCTTCACAGACTCTGGCTCTGCAAAGCACTTTTGCAACAAGATGGTACAGAGTTGTCCACCAGTAAGCTACAACTCAAAAAGCCCAAGTTCGATACACCCACTGCGACATACAAACTCGATGTATGCCACTAGACTAAAATAGACATTCATACACAAGAAATAGAGATAAACACGATTACAAAACTTGGTGTGTCATATTTTGCTCATCTATCCTGCTAAATAGAACATTACATGGTCTTAATCATATAATAAATGCGAGTCATGACTTCTACAATATCATGAGTTTGATTATCGATGAAGTGAGAAAGGATGGGTCACCTGCATCCATCGATCTCCACATTAAATAGTCCTCGACGGTCTCCACTCCTTCATTAATTGCGTCGAACTAATAACAAACTCCTCCTAGAATGAGCACTATGAGGATAATTTCTTAACTCAAAATATGTGCACTCAGTCAATGCGAGTATGACTCTGTTTATGTGCTTCAGTACTCATACAACAATTGACTGAGTTATAACATCTCAATCCTTCTAACCATTCTGCCACTCTCGGGTTGGTCATCAATAGTGCGCCATCATAAGCAGTCTCTCTCCCAAGACCTACAAACATTGAATAGAGAGGCCTTGCGGGCATTAACGTGGCGGCTCACACATTCCCCAATTAATCGACGAGCTCATGCGCGTGTTCCAAATGCGTCTCGAATGTTAACTCTTTCGATTTCCGTAGGTCGGTAGAGAGCACACTACTCTGCGTCCCCTGACGTATCTTCATAATGATAGGGAAAGTGACCTAAATACAGCGACCAAGATGGCGTGCTGGAACACAAACTAATCCGCTATCACTCTAACTGCAAGATCCTTCGCATACCTTTACAGCTATAAAGTAGAATGCCACAATTCTCTAACATTGCGAGATGCAAATCGGAGAGGTACTCTCTGTCAGTCTACTTAATCGCGGGAGAGGATCGTGAAATGTTCCGCTAGGTCCCGGATCGACGGCGGACCAACAAGTTCAAAATGGTCACGATCGGCACCTCTAACCACAATACATACTGGAGCGCAAGGCGGCGGCGACGCGACAAAAACAGGTACAGAACGGATATGTCAACCACACACAGCATACACGGACAGATGCATACCAAAGGTATTCCGAATTCGCCGAGCAGTCGTGCTTTGAATATTCTTGTAAAGTAAGTAACCATCGGTTCAAACGACGGCCCTACACAGTATGAACGTAGAGCGCAGGGGCGCGCTCAAAGTCAGCTGGAAGTGCAACGGTGCCAAGCGCGTACGTCACCAAAGGTAAACTTTACTTATATAAGATGATAAGACGGTGTGGGCAGTCTGAGGTGTCGAAATGGCCAGTGCACTACTCATCTCGAAACTGATAGGGAACAAGAAGTCGGTGAACTATTGATAATACATTAACCATACTATCGGTTGCGAGAGCCGACTCAATAATAACTCGGCATGGTCATACCTAGCGATGTCGAGCAAGTTTCTATTATACACTAGACACAGACAGCATTAGATCCGAACTTAAGTACGGTGTAGCATCTAGCAAGGTCATACTGTCAATGGTACACCGGAGACGGAGCGCCAACTGGAGCGGCCGTTAACCTATCGAGCTCGGACGATACACACTAAACTAGGAGGCCAGTTTAATGGGCGTGTGAACTAGGCAGCTAAGCCGACCCTCGTAATCCGATACAGAGAGGTACTAAAGATACTGTGCTCGTTACTCTCTAGGACTTCATTGACCAGTATTCAAAAATGAATCTGACCAAAGTACTGTAATGGTTCGTTGATACCGAGGGTGAAAACTTTGACAGTACTCAAGTAGAATCGCGCCGCACAGCACAGACTAATGAGCCGTTATAACCTCAATTAATAACTATCTAACTTTTCTCAGCTTACATACATGCATTCTAACATGCATACACACTATAATGCTCTGACACTCATCTAGCGAAAAACATCAACTTATAGAGTAAGTACATACAAAGGGCATTGATGGCAACAAAAACATAACACAAGTATACAGCGACGAGGTCCCCTAATGTTGCAGAGGGTTCTTCTCAACTCTTATCTAGGAGCGCGTATACATGAATTCGCCCGGGTGGTGTACTTTATCTCACATAGATGATCGCTCTCGTCGGACCCTGGAACAGGATCGTGCGTGCAGCGACTCGAATGCGTAGATCGCTCTCGTTGTGCTGTCTGCTCATACACCGAATCAGAGAATTAATCATCTAACACAGACTATTAGCGCTCCACCAAGTTTTTCGTGATTATCTAAGGAGAGTAGTTTCGGTGACGATAGCTAGATACTCTCAGAAATCCTGCGAGATGAGCGAGTGAACATAAGTTGACGTAGAGAACTACATACACTCTCTCTGAGGTGCATGGGATTACCCAAGCACGAGACTGCGCAAAAAATTTGCTCGTACTGCTCTCTCTCGGGTTATCGGAAAACCCATATTAAGAATCACCATCAGATTGCTCCTCCTGAATAGCCATTCTGTATATTGTGCATTCCCTTTCGCATAATAAAAACTCCTGAAAAGAATAAATGTATCATCAGGATCTTTAAATGAAAATTATCAAGCACTGAAATTGGACCTTCTAGTGCATATCAAATTATTAGCCATTTCTGAGCAAGTGCAGTTAATTTACCTGTAACTGTTGCTGACTGAACAAGTGCATCAAACCAGATTGTCTGGACGCTACTAGATCAATCAGTTCGTCACGATAATCGGCTGAATCACCCGACTCTGCAAGAGAAGCGGATACCTAATCGAAGAAAAAAAGCATAGAGTTAAGTAATATTAATAAATGAATTATAGACAACACGACAAGCTCATGCAGAAAGCATGTGCAAACAAATCCACAAGATAGACTTCCACATGCAAATGAATTTCACCTGCATGCAACGAAGGATCATTTCTGGTATACAACATCTTCGGCAGAGACCTTTAACAATATAAGGCGCAGAAATCAAATGTGCTCCTTCAGCATCCGAATACCAAGCATCCAGCCTTGATATTTCCAGTGAAACCCCGCTTTGAAATCGACTTAGTTCACCTGCTCCAGAAACTCCATGAAATTGACACGCATTGAGCACAGTCTCCCTCTAAGGTGGATAGTTTACCTTTAAAACCAGCTGCCATTACTGTTGCAAGAAGACCTCCATCATTTGCTTCATGAACCCCAACCCCATCGCCACTTACTGCCAAGCAGCGAAGTCCCACTTCAATACAATATTCATCCTTTGGACACACACCAACATTCACCTAGAAAAAAAAAAACGATAGAATTAGATAAGCTGTAGAAGGAGGTATTTATTATGCAAAAAGGCATTACTAATTTATTCTAACATAGCCCTAATTTTATATTAATTTTACACAATAAATATCTTTTGCAGATAACTAAAGCATTTAAGTTTGTAGTTTGAAGACTTCCAGCATTGGCTTATAGAAAACAAAGGGGTCAAAACTGTTGGTACCCAAGCTGATAAAAGTCTATAAACACAGAAAATCAGTTAAGTGGTATGCAAAATTTGAGAAGTAATATGCTTAAGATGACTAGTATGTCTTTACCTAGTATATCTCAACAGAAAATGAAGTTGATTAAGAGAGTTTGGCGCAAAATTTTGTTAAATAGATTCCATGCTCTTTTCGTTTCAAAAACACCGATGGGCAACTAAACTATATTAGAAGACCAAAAGAAACCTCTTGTGGGGAAAGACCACAGGCTCAATGTGTTGGTCAATTGATATGAGAATTTTTTTGGGATTGAGTTCGAAGATTGAGGAAAGGAGGAAACAAAACTAAGAGAGAGCAAGACCACTCCTAAGCTCGTAAGGCCGTGGCAACACTTGGAGGACAAGCAGAGTGATGAAGAAGATAAAGTGGCTAACAAAAAGCATCTCTGAGGCCTTCACTCATCTCACTCTCACTTTCAGATAGATCAGAGAAGTGATTTGCCCATTAAGTTGCTTGTTTGACAAATGTGTCGGATAAACGAAGTGCCTTTTTTTTAGCAGCACTATTTTGAGAGCACTTAAGGAATGATTGTATAAAAGAGCTTTCTAAAGGATTGCAACCAAAGCCCACTACTCAAAACTATATCCAAGCATAGTCAAAGTGGGATGCCCATTATGGTTTTGAAAGACAAGTATACCTTGGGAAATCCTCTTTCCAGCGAGGTGCAATGTTATTTACTAGATAATTGACTTAATGATAAAAGCAATAGACAAAATTTCAGTAAAAGTACGTCCAAGACAAGCTGCTAGAAAGCATACAGACATCACATAAGCAACAACGAGAATATAACAGATAGACCTGAATTTGCTGTTAAGAGTGAAACCATTTTGTTCAAGGACAAAAACAAGAATCTAGCAAGTAACATGTAGATATAAGTGAAACTAGTCATTAACATAGCATTTAAGTTTCATACAGATACGATACAGGTGCAGCAATTCTTAAAACTGAAATAAACTTACCATCAATTGTCGTTTCAGTACATCCTCCTCACCAACTGAAGAGTAAAGGGCACTTGTCAAGGTTGTGCACAATGTAGCATCCGGAAACAAGCAATCACCCGATGGCAAACAAAGCATCGAACTGGCATACAGCTCAAGGTATACAGGTTCCACCAAATCATACACACTATCACTTGAGGTACTTAACCATGGTGTTTCTCCTACAAACAGGGGAGAACCAGATTTATTATTTCTCACAACTTCATGCTAAATATAATATTGATGAAGGAAACATGTCATAATAACTTTGATTTAACTAGTTAGCAGAAAGAGATGATTTGTGACACTACCATCATTATGTTAATGTAAACTTTATACTACACTGTATGGGCTTTCTTCATCTTTAAGCTAATTATATAAAAGCACAACTTGAAGTTACCTAAATGGCTCATTTAGTTTGTACTACTGAACAATAAACGTGTAGAAATATCAGAGTCGTATAAGTCACAAAAAAACAGACAATATGATGCCATCAGCTTTTAATAGCAAATGTTGTAGAGCATTCACGAGCTTGATCCTGTAAAAGATTCTCAGCTGAGTAGCTTATGAGCTGAAGGCAGGAAATTTAGGAGAGTACTTCCTTTGCGGTAGAAGTCTGGGATTTATTTTCATAGTTATACTCGGTTTATACTGAAGGCAACAGCGGAATCAAATGGTTTTAGCTTAAGCAGGTCAAAACTGAGTAAACAGAATTTAGTTAAAGTTGAGAACCGAACTATCCCACCAAATATGAGCTAAATACTTGGATTCCATCATGCAGGATAATTGGAAAAAAAATGAAGATGTCAGCCATGAATCTGGTTAGAAACTATTGCTTCACGTACAAGCAAACTCCTCCATTCACTCTCAGGCGTACTAGTATCTAGATAGTTAGTTTAGATGTAAACAAAACCTAGAAAATTATAATATGTTAGGTATGCTACATGTTAGTGTTAGCTAGAAGACAATTACCCACCTACTTGCGGACTTATACCTATTAGAAACAAACGTCTAAATACTTTGTGTATGGTCGAACTTTGCCATCTTATAAAACAGTAAAAAAATGCCATGTTCTAATGAAATCTGAGCCACACAACCACCACCAAGTCATAAATCCGACAAGGACGGATCTGTTTTCATAGGATGCTCGAACCGAAAAAACAACTACACAAGCACACAACCACAATCATCCACAGAGGAAGAGTTCAATTAAAACAAACAAGCGATTGTGTTAAAAAAAAAAACACGGATGACGATCCGACACAATGCTCAACGGCTCCATGGAGTCGCACGATCTCTTGCATGTATAACTTTCTCTGGTGACTGAGAACTCCTGATTGCATGAAAGCACATTGTCTTAGTCAACCGGTCAACAATCATTCAAACGGTATCATATCTACCACAGGTCTTCGGCAACACTTATACGAATATGGAGAAGTTGGAACTAAGGTTTATGGTGTTGTTTCATATCGCGTTTCGGTTAATCCCAACTCGAGACGTACCGTGCCGACCGTGCATCGTAATATTTTTTTTTAATTTTTTTGAACTATTTATAAAAAAGAAAAAAGACTAAACAAAAAATAATAATAAAAGAAAAATAAAACTCAAGCCCTACATGGGCTGGCCAGCCCTATACCAGCCAATGTCGATTTGGCCAGCCCATGTACAACTGGCTTAGGGACAGCTTTAACACTGGTTAGCTACTACCCCCTAGTTTTCTTTCTTTTTTTTATTAAAAACAAAAACAGCAAAAGATCATCATCTCCCTCCTCACTAGTGAGCGAGGAAGAAGAAAGGAAAAAACAGGGAAAAGGCCAGGGAGGAAGAGGGTAAACAAAAGGCCGGGAGGAAGGGGTAAGGGAGGAGAGGGTGGGGTAGAGATCTCAGCGGCAGCGGCAGTCGCGTCTTCTTTTCTTCTTCTTTTTAATAAACATTGTCGTGCCGTGCCGTGCCGGTTGGCTCAGACGGACCGGTCGACCATGCCGACGGCACAGCCAGCACGGCCAAGGCGAGACGGTACGGCCAGGAAACAGCTGTTCCGGCCGTTTATATGCCGGATCCGGGCGGCACGCAGCTGCAGCACAGCTGGCACGGCCAAGACGAGGCGGTACGGCCATAAAACAGTTGTTCCGGCCGTCTCTATGCCGGATCCGGGAGGCACAAAGCGTGCGCCCAGCACCATAAACCCTGGTTGGAGCAAACTCTAAAGCCACTAATGCTCAGCCTTAACCTACTTGGACACCATACAACTGGCGACAAAATCTGAAAAATCCCTCTTCATGCTTTCCACCAGTAATGAGTCTTCGAATTTCGATCTATCTTGGTGCCTCCTAGATGCACCAAATACTGACAGTGATGTCACTCGGATCAAATCCGTCCTTGAAGCTCGGCATCTGCTAGAACAAAATTCTACCTTGCATGTGTAAAAATTTATAAAGTATACCTACCAATCTAGTTAATCAACATTTACAGTCCATGAATACAATTGCCTTGATATTGACTTTGTTGCTCTTGGCTAAAGGAGTTATTTTAATCTGAACCTAGTAAAAGAGGGTCATCGCCACCAGCTAAACAAATATTCTATTCTACAAATCTTGATTTTTCAATAACTTCTCGCCTTATAATTGCAAATAAGGCTACCGGCTAAGAATTTACTACGATCATCTTACAAAGTACAATTAGATTATCGGCTAATAAGTTGCTAAGTTCTCATACCATATGGCCGACTTCGTGTGGTTTAGTAATCATATAAAGATAAATGGAACCTATGAAAAGATAGTGATGCACATTAGTACTTAAGTTCAAGGTATATGGTGCTGAGTCAAGTTGAGTTTTGTCAAGGTTGTTTTTTGCCACATGTTGACTATGTCAATCATACCATGCCGATCGTGCCATGAAATTTTAGTTTATTCTCTAAAGCAAATTAAGAAAGAAAAATAAAACATAAAGCTTTTCGGCTCGCGCCATGGAGGCTAGCACTTACAACCATTCTTTAAGGTACAACTCAAACTCTAGGAAAATCCTTAAAAGTGGCTCTTTATCTGTTTACTAGTCATTGTGAACCCACAGGCCTAACCCTACAGATGCAGCCTCATCATTTCCACTAGCCATGTTTCCCTATCACCTCTACTCTAAACTATAAATCATTGGCAAATTTCAGTCAAGTGGATTGGCTTTCAATTTATCCCCTCTTGGGTTCACATTTCAATTTAGTCCCCTCTCAGGTGTGCCAAAAACTCTTAGGCGGCACGATAGTGCCAATAAGTGATTATTGGGTGCCCGATTGTGCAAATTTCTCTTTACAGAATTGCTGTCTCATTCAGTCAAAATGACAACCACTTCGTTAACTCTTACGTACAAATAGTCAGCTTGTGTATTTTAGGCGTGCACTTATTCAAACATGGAAATCTGTTAGAAGAAATTATTAAAAAGGCATATTAAAACAAAATTACAGCATAATTCACAGTAAATTTTGGCCACAAGTTATGGATCTCAACACTTACTTGTTAAGAGAGCTAAACAAGAGTCTACTGTTTCCCTTGCAGCGGCACTAGCTCTCTCCTTTTCTTCCATGGAAAGATCAGCCAAAGGAATGGCAGAGTTCTCCAAGTCCATTTTAAGCCAACTACGGAAAGTTGCATCACAAGCATAGTACTCACGCTGCTCTCATGGTGAATACCATGGCAATAAGGAAATGAAAGTATGTACATCAAGAGGGATTAGGATTATGATAGCAAAATACAAACAAATAGGGTAAGATAGTAAAAGAAAGTGTTACCCAATCCTCAAATTCATGAAGATTTTCAGCTACTTCATTTTCATCAAATGAGAGCAGCGAATCCCTTGGTTGCTTCAATGGTTCAGCAAGATAGCTGAGTAACATGTGAGCTCCTATAGGCATGTCAGGAACTCTCCACATAGAAATTAATGCGAACTCGCGAAAGAGTATATTGCTATCATAAATGCAAACAGCAAACAAAAACATGGATGAAAATGTAAGCGAATCAAAACAAAATTCTATAAATTTTAAAAAACAAAAGTTTGAATAAGCCAAAGAAAAAGGACACCTGGAAACCCACCTGTGCGTTAGTGCCCTGATAAAAAGTTTTGCTTTGATAAACTCAAAGTCTGAGATGGTAGAAGGTGGTGCGAAGCAAAGCCACTGAACAACCATAGCCTTTTGAAGCGATTGTAATCTATGCTTCTCAACAACATCATTAGACTTTTCATCATACTTAGATATTTGCAATTCCCGTGACCTTGAAAGAACACTGTCCAAGAACTTCATAAGTAAGAACTAGTATGTGATCTTGAATGACAACGTGAACAAATATATTTAAAAAACGTTTGATAGAATTTCTAGACATACATACCTCTCAATAATGTCCTCCAAACATGCTCTATCCTTATCTTCAGAAGTGAAAGGTAAATACTCAATCGCTGAAAGAAACAGCTTGTGTTTAACATGCACGCTGGGGGAAAAAAAAAATCAAAAGAGAAAAGTATAACCATTAGAAAAGTGCACTTGGAATTGTACAAAGCAGTTACAAGACCATGAAAAGAGACTGATACAATGAATAAATAAATGCAAACCTCACCCAGACTTCAATATAAAGTGATTACAGCATCTTAACGTGTGTATCCTTTAGTTTTTTGAAAAAAATACTAATGGAAATATCCAATCCCCTAATCAGAAACTCTAAAAAAAAAAAAAGAATTGATAAACATTTATAGAAGTCGGGTAAGTTACGTTTTATCATAAGAAGCTTAGGAATGGGAATCTTCTCAATGGATCGAAATGGAAAGTAATTAGAAAGAATAAGGAGGCATCAACAATACTTTTACTCGAAGAATACGTCATGGTGTTCACTGTTTTAGTTAAAAAGTGTTGGTAAATCTATCCGAACGGCACCCAATATGTAATTGTTATTATAACTCTTGGGTCTCTGTTAGGTGACTCCCATATTACTATAGTAGCTCTTGTCATGTCAATTGAAACTATGTATGCAATTTACTATAGCATTAGTTGCTTGTAGTGTTAATAATAGTAGCATTTGTCGCAATAGTTGAAGTACTTTTGCATACTAATCATACATAATCCTGGTTATAAGGGTATTGTTAATAAAGACTAATGTAGTCCTAGTAGCTCGTACATTTCGTTTTGTATATCAAATATTTGCAGATAAGATCATCAGCACTTTTGGTTTAAAAAAGTTCGGTTAATTGTATGCTCTACATTTCACTATATAAATGTATTCCTTTGTGTTTTAACTTTTAACAAATGTTTTCCTTGTCGTGCTGAACCGAGTTTGGTAAATTCAAACCTTGGCAAATGCCAAATGCACCTAACAACCGTGCCGGCCATTGCGATAATTAAACAATTTTATATGTAATACTTTCGATAAATGAATAAAGAAATACTTCTTTGAAAAAAAAGCTTATTTGTTCATGCACTACCTTTTTTAAAAAAGAAAGAAAAGAAATTAAAAAAAGAAAAGCAAAAACACGTGAGAGAGACTATTAGCAATGGGCGGATTGGCGAAAGGAGGGGTCGCGATAGTAGCCACAGTGAAGCTGGTTAGCGATGGGGCAACAGGTACGCCTCCGCACAAAATGGTTAGAGATGGGGTCTTATACGCCTCTGTATAAATTAAAATACGTGTAGGACATACGGGGTCCAACTAGATCCAGCCCAACTGGCAAAATTATAATACTTAATAGTTTGATTCTTTTGAAAATGTGAGATTTAATTGTTCATGATTTGTTGTTCATTGCTAATTTGATAAACAATATGTTCTTTAACCTTAAATTTATACATATTTTAAGTTACGTCTCCTTAGGGTGTCGTATCCTGCTTTTTCAATCAGCACATCCGTGTCATGTTGTATTCCACGTATCCGTGTCATTAATCCTTATTGGCCAACAACAAACTTTTCTACACAGATTTCTTCAATGTGATGTTCTTTGCAGCCTTACCAACTGGCAAAGGATAGTTTAAGTCATTCAATATGCACGCATCTGTATCGTTAATCCTTATCGGCCAACAACAAATTTTTCTACACAGATTTCTTCAATGTGATGTTATTTGTAGCCTTACCAAGCGGCAAAGGATAATTTAAGTCATTCAATGCTTCCAAAAATCATCTTTGTGTTATGAACCGACCAAATGGTTCCTGTCGGCGGCCGGTCACGGTGAATAAATACCGGTGGCCTAGTGGCAGTTCTACAATTACCCAATCAACAAACTAATTTATCTAAAATAAACTACTCTTCTTTCATGATAAAAACTAAAAGAGCATATCATATATTTACAGGGGCTACTCCTCTAGATGTCTACCGCATATTCCTCATAAATAATCTCCAAATAAAACTCTTTTCTAATAAAAAAAATTGCCTAGTAGATATTCTCCAAATAATGCTCATAACATAAATCTAATTCAAACCCTAAACTCTGACTCAACTCCGGACTCGACCCTTGATCCATGTTTCATGCGCCTCAGATCCCTTTGACCTGGCACATAACACTTTGCTATGTTGGCACTTGCTTATCACTTATCTGGACATGCCGCAAGATCTTGCGTCCATCTGTATCTACGTCAAGCCAGCACTACCTCCTCTACGTCCCTTAGTTATCACTTAAGCGTCTTCTTCTTTCTCTTACTTATCGTATTATTTATATTTTTCAAACTTTTTTCATTTTCATTTTGTTATTTTCCAATGATGTTAATTTTAATTTTGTTAGTTGATAGGCAATAATCAGTATCTTGTCTGAGAGAACTAGCTACTTGTTATTTTCATAACACTTCTCTTGGTGTTTTTTGTTTATTGTTATTTTCCAATGATGTTAATTTTGTTAATGGATAGGGAAACAATAGTGGCACAATTCTTTTAATATTCAATAGTTGTTGGGGAGAAGTTTGCAACAATAAAACATTGAGAACTTAGATTGAACAAGAGATGTCAAACTGTGTGGGCTGGGCCAGCCAACACTGTTGAAGTGGGCCGGCCAGCAGTTCCCAACTGTTTGTAGTAGACCCAAAGGTGTCAGGTCTAAGGAAAATGCAAATCTTCATAGTCCCAAAGCTGTTAAAGGTGTCAACATAGTCCCAGATGCAAATCTTAACAAGCTTATGGAAAAGAGAAAATTCAAACAAAATCAAATCAAATGACCCTTTTCATCATCTAAGTAACTTGTCAGAAGAGCATCTTAATTTTTCTTCAACAAAAAAACAGTGCCGGCCGGCTGGCCCGCTGCCCAGCACTATCTATCTGGGCCAGCATTCTCAGCTCAGCCAGGCTGGTTCACAGTGCGGACCAGGTTTGGCCCGCACTACTTTTTAACAGTCCGAGCTTGTCCCCACTGTTATCATGGACCACGGGCTGGAATTTACATCTATAGATTGAACCATGAGTAAATACCAGTAACCACTTGAGCTATGCAAATCTCTTAGAATTCGAACATTCAAAAACCTCAAATTTCAGTTGTGTAGCTAAAAATTGACCTTACTTCAACAGTCAAAACTACATTAGTTTGTTCCTGACTTAGCCTCTTTGGTGCTTGGTCTCTACAATGGGTGCAGAATAAAGGTTATGCGTGGGCGTCTGATACACTAATTAGCAGGTTCAAGTATCGGGATTATGGTGGCCACAAATAGGGGGCAACGTGGAGGAATATTTTGACCATATAATTCGCTTAGTTATCACATGCAATTCACGATCGTCTTCTTCACTAGTTGGGAAAGGAGAATTTTGTAGAAGACAAATTGGGGGCAAACTAAGGTCAAATGACCAACCTCATGGGCAACATCTCCTTGTGGGTTGGCAGTTAAGTGAAACCTCGTTTAAATTCCCAAAATGAGCTGCCTAATAAGGGCAAGACCGGTGATAACTACAACCCTAACTCTGTATAGTCAATGCATGTAGTTGCAGACATGTAGTAAAGGATGGAGCTACTAGTTTTATTGTCAATTAAGGAAAAAAAAATTCAGCAGTTATGCTAAGTGAAGATCAAAGATGCCTTATTAGAACCGCCTGCATACTCTACAAACAATCAAACATTTGAATTAAGAATAGGCCATTTCAAGGTGACTATAACAGAGCATCAGCATCTGGAATAGTCTAAAATGTAGAAAGACATCTTTAATAAAATCATCATGAAGATGGCCGCTCAAGATGACCGCCTACGATCCTAAGAAGGAAAAGTTTCTTAAAGAGGGCTAAAAAACCCATCTAATCAATAAAATTGATAAAAACGACAGTGCCATTTTGAGACGGAGGGACAGCCTTATTACCTGTCATTTAGCCTAAGTTCCATCATGTACACAAACAGATCAATGCAAAGATGGCGAGCGAGCTGCGAAGCATAGATGCCAACCAACTCCTCATGCTGCTTAGAGAACAAGAACATGGTATACCTACAACACCAGTAGTGTTACAGTTAAAGAACGTATACTGAAACCATGAGTCAAAACAAAGTTATGTACATTATCATAGACAGATATTCATATAAAGATTTAACATGCCGTTTCGTGTGATGCCGACTGTGCCGATCCGTAAAAATTTTATATGCTTACAAACTATAAAAATGTAAGTAATAATAAAAAGATTTATTAAAAATTTTAATAAATTTGCAAGACAAAACTTTAATTATGTATCAAAAATACATACTAGAATGTATATGTAAACCCTAAAGTATTCAAATCAATTCATCCTTTAAAATAACAGAATTGTGAATTTAAAAATAAAAAATAAAAGTAAAATTGAAAAAAACTGTCGGGCGCAAGCGCGTATGTCGCACCTGGCGCGACCAGACTTGTCGCGTCTCTGCGACCCGTTAATAGTACCCATACTATATTAAAAAAAGAGGGGACCCGGGGCCGGCACCGCCCGGAAAATGGCCGTGCCGGCTGTCTCCGTGCCAGAAACTGGTGGATCCGTCACGTGCCCAGGCGGGCACAGAGATAGCCGGCACCTTAAACCTTGATTCATATATTTTGCACAAAATGCCAAAGTTCTTGGTACTGATGAATTATAGAAATCTCTATAGAAAGATGCGATAGTCATATTAGAAAATTAACTCTTGTTACAATCGCTTTTTTCGCTTAGTATAACTCTACTAAAGTACCTCCAAGCCACGATTCAGGTGCAAGAAATTGCCCCACGAAAACTTACAATGTAGTCTATGTTTTATTTGATACCACATAATAGATCTTGCACATGCTTGTTTGTGCAAAGATTACTAGTGTAGCTACACTAGTTCTCCTTTTATATCAGTAACAAGGCCTGCTTTTTATTGGGTACAAAAGTTTAACATGCTCTCAAGGAGATGAGCTCAGAAGTATAACTGGGAAGGGAAAGTCCTTTTATGGGCTTGAATGTATTTAACCTTTGGTTATGGAATATAAGTTGCCCAGCAGAAAGCAGCCAATGCAAGTTTTTCCGATTTTTATTCTTAAATATGTTCATATTAAGCAGTTTATATTGCTCATAAAAAAACGGTTTCAAATATTTACATGTCCAGAATGCTTGGATGATGGATCTACATTCTCTCCCAAATTTTTAGCCTTTTAACTACTACTTTGATTTATTGTGTACAAAACAATTGAAGTCATTTACTTCAACCAATAAATTAACCCTTGAATCTAAACCAAATGCAAATTTGCAAGTAAAAACAGTACCATTAGTCAGTAAAAATATTAGTTTATTTACTTTTACTAAATAGGAAAATAACCATGGTCAATCAAATATTTTAAGAAAAGAGATCACATAAAAACATGTCAAACAAAGAACTACCAAAATTTTCAACCCAAATGTTATGCCTTGTACCATTATTCAGAATTTTAAACAACGCTCGACTAAAACTCAATCAGTAAGTTCCACATCACTCTTAGGCTTCATCTATTACTATATTTGATGTAATACCCCCATGTAATCGAAGTCCAGACCTCTTCAACTTCATTTCTAACAGGTTCCCATTTGCAACTATTTGCGTCTAACCCTTTCCACAAACTCCACATCCTTGCCTTCAACAAAAAAAAAAAAAAAAACTTTTTCTATCAAAATTTTTTCCATAATCATAACTACATCGCTTCAACAAAACCCATCCAACAAAACTGCTAATTGAAAAAATCAACTTCAAGTCCTTGAAATTAAGAGTAAAAAATGAGAACCGACGTATCATCCTACTGCTGATTGCAATCACAGGCTACTTACATATGAAGAATACGATCCCCAACTGCAGCAAGTTTGTCTCTAAAAGCATCCTTCACTTCCCCATCAAGAAGATAACGAAGAACAAGAACTGCATGTGCTCCAAAACGTGTTATTTCTGGATCACCATGTGGCCTAAAAGATGGCTTTAGTCAAAGATTAAACATGGTGTTCAAGGAACAAAAAATGGTTTAAAGCATTTGATACCTCATCCTTAGCAACTATAGTACCTTGAGGCATTCTGCTCATCTTCTGAAGGTGATATCCATGACCATAATAGGTCCAAAAGATGACCTATATTTCCTAGCATAAGGTCCATCTGCAGTGGCAATAATAACAAAAAGAGAAACAAACTCAGGCAGGCAACAATTTGAGCCATTTCCAACAAGGATGCCATTCAAAAAACAGCTAACTAGGGCAAAACCAAGAACTAGATACTTCTACTACATACATAATCTGGTTAGCAATAGGCTTTAGACATACATAGCTGACTTCCAGCTAATGTTACATACATATAGAGATGTGAATTTCACATATGACAATCCTTCATACTTGACATAAATTTTGAAGCCACAAGAATCATAATGCAAGCAAGAAGTACCACAGGGCAACTGAAGAATAACCTGCTCGCATTGGCAACAAACATTCTTGATAAACGATATATTATTACATTTTTAATAACTTTAAATAATTCAGTAAGTTTTTATTAAATTCCTTTTTATGAAATGCTGTCCAAAACTATAGCGAATCAGATAGAAAATCTTTACGAGCAATAACAACATTTCACGAAACAAAGGGATCCAGTTATGGCAAATACCACGCTCAACCTTACCAAATTGCATTATCAGGATTCAGGTGCCAATTGGGTAAAGTACCCAAAAATGATAAAGGTCACATCTGAGCGTGAACCCAAAGTCATGCGCTACTGCACATGGCAAAAAATACACTGAATCGAGAATATTAGAAATCCGCATGCCTAGTGTGACAACTACGTGGTCACGCACCTTAGCTCAACAATTCCCAACTTTGCACACATCGTCAGCTAGATGAAAGGCCAATACCACAAAAGGGAGGTCCTCCGTATCAGCATGGCAAAGAAGCAACAAGAAGACATAGCAATCGACAATGCAAATTATTAATAGAACATTATGGTATATACCTAGTAGGATAGCCAACACATGAACTTATGGTTGCAAGACGACCTGTTCTCTCTTCTTAAAAAACTTTAGTTGTAGTTCAATAATTACTTTTAGCAATTTCCCAATTAACATAGATCCAGCAACATGAAATGTGAAGTTAATTATGTTTAAAAAAAGATTAGCAGATATTTATTCATCTTGGATCTACATGCAAAGAAAAAAAAAGAAAAACCCTTAGCTAGCTGTCAAAGCATACACAACGTGCACCAGAAAAGCCAGCAGCTTAACTTTGAAAGCTACATTGCAGCTTTAGCGAATCAGTTATCTACAGAAAGAAAACTGAATATGGCAGTTTTTTTAAAAATCGTTTACCTCAATTTGTCGATGGTGCTCTCTGCAAGCTCGGGAGATATCATCATAAACAATCTCGCTGCAAAAGAAGACAAATTGAGCAAGAAAAACTAAAATAGGTGAATAAATTTCTACAAAAGCTATCTAAGATACCAAGAATGCAGCTTTTGAAGAAGAGCAGAAAGATCTCGTGGCTGTTGGTCAAGAACGTGGAAAGGCCAATTTTCAGGGCCATTACGATTTCCTGATGCAGAAGATACATTTAATTCATTTCCAGAGCCCTTTCCTTCAATTTTAGCTTGCCGAAACTGAGTTAAGTGTAAATCTATTTGAAAATCAAGCCACGACTTTGCCATTGCCCAGCAAGCGGACTGTGAAAGTAAGGGAGAAAAACATGACTTTAGCAAGAGAGGTGAACACAGATCGAATATGAATCAATTATATTCCACATCTTAACGGAGACATGCATACAAATAGTGAGGATAAGCTTAACCTTAACAAAATTGCTCCATCATTTTCCAAAAACAAATTTCCTTAATTATTAGGAAAAATCATGTCTGTTATGATCCTTCTACTAACAAGACGCCACAAAAGTTCCCAAATATTTTCCTACCTTCCACAATAACTTCAAAAGTCTACCCAAATTATAAATCCTTTCAACTTAGTTCAAATTGGTTATAGTATCATTATGGAACTTCAGGGTTTATATGGACTGAAAAGCATAGAACATAATAGGTGATGCTTGAGGCAGTTAAGCGAGAATGCAATAGGCTAAACAGATGAAGCAAACATGCACAAAATCTATCCAATTCAATTATTGATGGCAAAGTTCTATTGTAAGGAGCTCTTATCAAACTTTGCAATACTGAATCAAGATACACATGCAGCCTAGGATGTAAGTTAACAGCAACCCAAGTTTAATGCAAGATCTCAAATAGCGTAGCTAGAGTTCCTCAACTAAATTTAATGGCGGTAAGTTTAAGCTAAGATACAAGTTCATGCCAAGGTTTAAGCCACCAGTAATTTATAAATAATAACTATCAGTGTCCTAATAAGTTGATGTTATTTGAGATAAGAGTCCCTGGCCAGCTAATTTTATGGATTAACTTTATAGCTACCTTATTGTTTGATAGCATCAAACTGTCAATAACACCAAAAGATGAATGAGCACATTAGTTGTTAGGTTATTTTAGTGGACTGAAGCAACAGTTTGGCATCTAACAAAGGTGATCCCATAATTAATCTTCAAAAGATATAAATATTATTTTGCCTTTTCCCCACATCGTAGTGTAGTGTTGGAAATTTAAAAGAGGGGAAAATGGGACAAAATGCTACCTCCCAATCTATGCATACTGGAAGCAAACGCTTTAAGTTACTGCACTGAGCAGCATACACCGCAATCTCATACTTCCCACCATCTTGCTCAGCAATTTTCTTCACCAGCAGGAATAAATCAAGAAAAAGCAAATGAGAACCGCTCACAATAATATATATATAACACTAATCAAATAAAAAAGCAACACGACCACCTAGCATATGATTAATCTGAAAACCCCTCTGCACAGTCCTAGTACCATCATTATGACAGTAAAAGTTGACATCTTATGAAGATCCTACTGAATTTAACTTGTAGAAGAAAACTATTATCACGGAAAAAGCCCCAAATTCCATTAAGCATATGCACAAGTGCCATTGCACTTCAGCTTTTATTCAGTCTCCTACACTGTTATATATGAAGTAAGAACCTTCAACAATGGCACAGCATTGCCATCCCAGTCACACTTTTTCAGCTATACCTGTAAGCAAAGGGATTACACTCCGACTTCCCATTCATTTAGAGCCACAATCTTCAGGCATGAAAATGCACAACCTACATGGTTGCTGCCACCGACAAATTGGGCACTTCATTTACAACGAGCTCTATATAACTATATACACAGATCAATTACCAGATTGCAGACAGCATAATCATCTGCAACATGGGGCACCACATATGTGTGGAGGGTGGTGGCAGTATTAGACATGAACCAACAGATATAGATGCTGTATCATTTCATTGCTGAAAGAAAACAAGAATGTCCACTAAAAGTTTCACTTGATTATCTATCATTGTTTACATCAATCTGAAACAGAGTGCTGCCATAAAGTCCAAATACTTCATGCATAGAAGACTAGACTACTAACTAGTCAACATGCTATTTCTAGTTTCAGTCAAATATATCACCTAATTGTGCTCTAGCTAACTAATATTTGAACTATTGGACTACTTTAGGTAGATTAAAAAGAAAAGAAGTAATATAACCAAATCTATATAGGTAATTAAAAGCTTTGTAGCCATTGATTGCTATGGCAACGATTGGTTTTGTTATTTCTATAATGAAATTGATGGTAAAAATGAGATTGTTCTTAATTTGAAAGAAAGGTTTTATACTTTTATTGATCAACCTAAGTCAAGTTATTTCTGCATTCAAGCTTAGAAAACCGAATGTAGGAATACTGTACTACCTAGAGGGAAAAAATGTTTATAACCCAATCACTAGACAGAATGGGGACAAAAAAAAAGTAGTTAAAGTTAGTTAAAGGACAATTGTACCAATTGATTTAAAGACGGTCTCGTTTTGCAAAGCAAAATCACAGATTTCAATCTCGATGAAAGGTCAAATTCTACAATTTATGATAATCGAAGGCTGATGCAAAACAGAATCACTATAAAAAAACTGTCCGTTAATGGTGGGTTATATTATTATAATGAGGCCTCTTTCTTGCAATGTAGATTCACTGTTAATGCATAGTGAGAACACTGTGACTAAGAATGATTTCAAATTAGCTTTAGTAAGAGAGTACAATAACAAAATCAAATCCCACTTGGCATTTCAAAGTTATGTATCGATGTAATTAACTAAAAATAATCAAGAATCCGCTCAAGCTAATTCGCTGATTCAATTTTACCAAATATGTCACTGGACAACATACTCAAATCTAGCTACAATATACTTCAAAAGCTACTGAAAATCATTTTAACCATATGTAAAGCTGAATCTTAACCGCTGCCTGAACACCATGTGGCACTCGCACATAAAATTAAAGAGCCTCTTTTGCACTTTCTTATCTACCTCCGTCAAATTAGTCCTCATCTTTCCATTTGGAATTAAAGAGCCTCCTAAGATTGTGCACTTAAAATTAAAGAGTGTCATTGGTGTCTCCACACCTTCTAAACTTCATACCAAATCAGACAGACATTCAAAAATCTCCACACATCTCCATGAAAAATATCCCACTCTGCCTCCCCCATGTTCTCACAACTAACATGCATGTAAACTTTGTTAGCCACCCACCATTTGCTCAAGCTTACCACCCTATAAAAGACCTTCACTTAACAAATTTGTCAATTTATCTTTTGAAACTCAATTGAGGTTAGCAAGCGGTGGTATACTTGGACAAGAAAAACTATAAAAAAAAAGGAGATAAATATGTCAAATGGCATTACTTCTTGTTTTCTAAATCATCTAATCGGAGTTTTTATTTCTTAACATATATATGTGCTTCACAAGGGATAAGCAATAGCGAATTGCGAAGTAGTTGGAAGGAAATACCTAACGACTAACATTTTTGCCAATATCACATTATCACAAAAAGTCTTTAGAAAATACCTACAACATGTTTTGACATACAACATATTAGGTACAACCCCATCCACATAGAATAGGCAACTTAGATTAACGGTTTTTCGAGAGTCTTTTCCTCCTCCACAGAAATGTCTTTGCAGTTATAATACAAAGAATGATACAAATTATAAAATGGGAATATCACTGCATCACATGTCGAAGCAATTTCCACTCTAGAAACATACTAAAATCATACTGTGGAATAGAACAGAAGAGCAAGATGATAACATAGAAACCGGGTTGCTAGAATTGCTTAACCGACTAATAATTCACACTGCAAGTAATAAAACTCAGCTGTGGTGTTTCACAAAGGATAATGCATAACAGAAATTTCACAGAATTCTTTCAAAGGGACTTGTTATATAGCAAGTAAGCTCTCAAAGGGACTTGTTTTATGTAGATTCAGACAGTTTAAATTGTCTAGAATTCCTTATCGAACATTCAGGAACTTGAGAAGGTTCATTCAAGTAACAACCCACTATGTCATAGAAAAAAAAAAAAAGCAAAGACCAAAGAAAAATAGGAGGGAATGCAAAAGAAGCAAAAAAGGCTGGAAACGATGTGGCAAGGCTAAAAGAAGATATTATTCCAACCTCATAACTCTAGCATGCATGTTTTTGCATAATTTGCCACCAGCAAGGAAATAACAGCTAGGAAATAATGACAACTAACAAACAAAAGTAATATAACTAGGAAAGGGGTAAAGAAATACCAAAAAGAATTAGATAAGGCACCCTAAAACATACCTCAGAAGCACAATAGCTTGCCCATCTCCAAAGTTGCCATTGATGTGCAATGCCACTCTCCAGTTCAATGGCTTGTAATGTCCTTGTTTTGCCATTTCTATACAGGGCTTCAACGGTTGGAACCATGTCTAAACCACCAAAAGGACATAGAGTAGCAGCCCTCCACGGCTAGAGTTCATTCGAAGGACAGCTTATTAGAAAAGATTATCACATTTTTTAAATCGTGATTAAGTCTGATACTAGCAAACCTGTCCAGCAGAACGGCAAAGTTCACAAGTCTCTTCCAATCTTCCAGCCCTTAGAAGCGTCCATATATCTTCAAGAAGTGATTCATCTTGTTTCTAGTTAGTAAACAGATAATAGGTCAACATTGCAGTTATTTAGATTCTGATACACTAGATATACGCACTGCAAAAAATTTAAGCTACAAGAATCAAATATAAATTACAAGCACAACTGACATCTTGCGTTTCCATTTCTAAGAGAATTTTGCATAAATTTCGAAGTAGGTACTGAAAAGACGTACTGCATGTACATTCTTTGATAGAACGTCTGAAAATTCTATCTTCTTTCTCTTTGAACATTTTTCTGCCCGTGGCATATACGTGGAGATAACTTAAGATTGTGCTCAAAGTGCAAATTTCATTTAGGGTACAAAGCTAGGGGCTATTGGTACAAACAAAAAGAAGGTGGTGGTAGCATAAATGTAACAGTGTCATCAAGAGCGCGCTTTGCATTGCGCCTATGCACGCTTAGCGAAAGTGCAAGGCCCATTTACAAAGAGCAGCCCAGGCGCGCCTCTAAGTGCTCCTCACAAAGGTGTTGGCTTTAAGAAAAAATATAAGAGAGAAGAAGAAAATCATGCACTCAACCCGCACCCTTATAGAAAAATGTGCACCCAAATAAAACCTAGCTAGTGCTACTCTGCTTTATTTTATTTTCTCCATTTTGTTGTTATTGCTATATCGTTGCTAACTGCTACTATTACTAGCTATTTCCTTTTTTCCTACCATGTGCATCGTCTTTATCAGACACGTGGCTTGTTGTGCGCCTTGTGCCTAGGTTCTATAACACATCTGTGCCTTAGTGTGCCCTGCCCCTTTAACAAATTTGATTAGAAAGTTATTGTAGTTCAATGGAGTATGTTCTTTGTGCTCCCTGGACAAGGTATTGCAATTATGTGTTGAAGTCTGCAATTGATATTATTAAATTTATTTTTGCATACAAGCTCTTTTTGAAATTACGTGTTACTATGCCATCTTTAATATTAGCTACATCACTGATTATATTCGAAATAATGTGATTTCTACTTCTTTTTCATCACAGGACATATAAGAAAGAAAATACTAGAAGGATAATTTTGAATTTGAACATATAAGCGATTTGCAAGCTCTTTTGGGGTATATAAAATTGTTAGAAACCCTTGTGAATTAAAGACGTCAATTTAAGACCCACCTCCACCACCACGGTTTGGCTAAGGAAAAGTGAAGCTCTTCCATCCAACTTTCCGTTAATGGGACAAAGGACACGTGAAACATGCTACCCTCATATGGGACCACGGCAACCATAAACGACAAAGATGCCCTAGCCACCCATAACTTCTTGTTCTTTCTCAATATTTTATTCTCAAGTCCTATGTTTTGCAATCTCACCTTTAGACTTGGAAAACACAAAATAAAAATATTATAGGTTTATAAGCAGATAAATATTGTTATAATACCTACTGCCAACTGAAGCAGCTCAAGAAAGCAACTAAATTTAAAGAGTGATATAAGATATTCAGCCCACAAGTCCAAGTTGACAGAGAACTGAGCCTATGCATAGATGATATAAACTGTCAAAATACAAGAGAATTCAGTTACAATTTTCTAAAAGGGTTTTGTAGTGGAGTGTTAATACTAAGAACTGCAAGTCAATTGTAGTAATGTTAACCAATAAGGGAACTAAAGTCTGAAACAGTAAAACACCAATCGCATGCATGCTAAATTTAGATCATAAAGAAATATAAACAACTTTACTTTGTCATCAGGAAGCTGTTCTGCTAGTTCACGAGTTGGAGCATCAAAATCCAAGTGCCGGACTATAGCAGGATCGTTGTTCTTTCTCTTTAGAAACCTTTGTGTGTGATGCCAAATGCCAGAACTTGGGAGATATGAACCAACATGTGATCCTCTCACCTGCATCAAGCCAACATTTATGTATTATATGTAGCTTATTAAAATGGACTTGAGGCTATTCAATTGTAACAGTTTCTTAGCACATAGTTTAGACATAATCAAAAGCTGCTGTTGATGATCTCCAACAAAGCAAGCATGACGTAACAATTATTGTAGCCTTTAGAATTTTGTCCAAAAATGCTCCACGCCCATAAATGTAGAACTGATACTTAAATGCTACTATCATAGTAATCATGATTTGATATTATGTCCTTTATTTTTTATGTTTTCTTTTGAGATAACAGACAAAACATTCTCAGTATACTAACTCCCGATATTACTGGAGACACCGTTTTCTAACCAGATTCATCAGCCCGCATTGGCTAGTATCACGGTCAGAATGTAAACCCCGGCCTGGAGTGAGCCCCGAGCTAGGTGTGGAGTACTTTGCGCTCTTCCCAGCCACCACATTAGCAACCCTAGGTAAAAATTCGCTAATGCTGCCTATCTCCATTTTAAGGTCCACACATGGGATATGAACCTGCAACATGCGCTTTCTGAGGCGCACACCACACCGTTCCACCCACGAGCTGGGGACATTATTTGATATTTTGTCAAGATGGTAATCTTCACCATCTCCAAACATGCATTAATACATCTTCCTGGACCATCAAAGATCCCTCAATAGCCATGTGAACAAGCAAAGAAAAATGTAACAGTAACAACAACATTCCATCAAATGCAACATATACCACAACACGTAACAACTTCACCTTTATATCCACTAATTTCCAAGTAACAGACATGCATTAGAAGATCCTCAATTCAAAAGAAGTGGCAATAGGAAGACCTTGCTTAATTATTTCACTATTAGACTAGATCAGCCAGACTCTTCTGTGAGCATACAACTTACATGGGCACATCAGCTCTTAATTGTAGACCAAGGAAAACGAATGGCATTAAGACCAACAAAGAACTCATAACATCAACAACAGCACAACTACATAAGTAAATGCCTAAAACAACAAATTGGTAAATTTTGAAAGCAACCACTAAAGCCCAACAAATATAAGTAAAGTCCAACAAAGAACTCATAATTTCAACCACAATTTTGGTAAAGCAAGAAGCAAATAGAATTTCCTACATATATTTAAAAAACAGTATCTCCTAGCGATTCCTTAAGACCTAAATCCCTGATGGTTGTAGGACAAACAACCCCACTTCCAAAGCAGAAATGGCATATATGAAAAACTTATAGGAAGAGGAACGCTAGTTTGGAGATCTCGAAACTAAATTTTACAGTTTTGTTAGATCGTGGAGTACAAGATGCCATGTAAATTTTACTTCATTAGAGACCTCTTCATAGGATTCTAGCATTTTCCATTTACGAATTAATTGCTAATAACATATTCGCATGCCCAAGTATTCCATGAGAAATATCGTATCACAATGTCAACCACTATTACCTTCCTCTCCAAATCAAGGGCTTCAGATGCCAACCCTTCCAACCAAAGAACAATGCGGAGGCATAATTGTGCAGAATGATCTTCCATGACAAATTGGCAAGCTTGGTGATGTGATGTTGATGGAAACTGCCATTTAAAGAAGAAAATATACGTTTTAGCTATTTCAACAAAAAATTGGACATAATAACATTCGTGTTAAGGCAGTACCGTAATCATGCTTTCTGGAAGCTCTTCATTTGCTGAAATACAGATAGGTAGAACATTAGGAATCATAGGCAACAGAAGTAACAACTCAAATTGAATTAAAGAAGCTTAATAGATGAAGATAAAGAATATAACCCACATAAAATTTTAGATTTGCTATTTGAGAAGTTCACAATTATGTTAAAGAGTAGAAAATTATGGAGTAAGCTGATGCTTCCAAGCTCTGTGGCAAATTCTTCACAGCAAATAAATTAAGTTGGTCCATCTTGTTCAGCATGTTAATATTATGTAAAGTCTAAAACAAACTGTCTGAAGCTATTTAATTTAAAATTTTAGGCACTTGTTTAAATATAAGTGAATACTATTTTTAAGTGCTTCAAAAAGGTGAACTAGTTAGGTACTACATCAAATTAAGGCCTTATTGATGGAAAAAGTTTGATGATATAGTATCTTCAGATAATACTAAGTTTTTGCTCAAGAAGAATTACTATGGTTATTTTGACAATGAACCCATGGCAGTCAGAAGAATATGTGGGCAAAGGTTTGCATACATAAAATAAATGAATTTTCCATGAGGAAGCGCGGAAGTGCTTCAAATGAATAAGTATTGGTTGTAAAAATCTGGAGCAAAGTATAACAGGAACAAGGCCAAACAAGCTCAAGGGCAGATAAAAAGGTTGAAGTGTCCAACAAACCCTCAAAATGTGGGATATTCTCCCCAGAGGTCTCTTCCATCTCAAGTTTTGAGGTATAAAAATCTGAAGATGTGATACATCTTCAACTCAACAAAAAGGAGGAAGAACTTCTTTCGCAAACAACTGAATCATTTTGAACATATATGCAGTCCTAAATTAATCAGTTATAATTTCAAACTTGAATTTATTCAAGATTCAACCTTCAATGCTTCCAAACTGATGTAAGTGATCCACTATGTAATTCAAGCTTTACGTAGCTGCAAAATTCTATGAGCTGAATGGTTGGATTTTTTGGGGAAAGATATTAGGATATTACTTTCATTTCCTATATGGAATTAAGAAAACTTGATTGTTGGAAAGCGAGACAGTCTTAGCGTGTGGAAAGCATCTGATTTTCTAGCTCTATAGTATAAGAGGCTACAAAGAGAAGAACTCGTGAAAGCTTTATGGAAGTTGTTGCACCAAACACATTACAAATGCATGTGGGTTGTTGCAACATATCCAGTCTATTGTTTTAGAGACTCAAGATTAGAGTGCTCCGAGATGGAACCCAAATAGCATGCTTGAGAAGAATTGCAGCAAATAAGGGGCTCATACAAGCTGCATCGTATGTATAGTTTGATAACGTATCCTTCCAATGCCATAACATCTCTGTTCACACATTACGTCACAAAATAAAGAAAAAAATACAAAACAAAAACTTGAAAAAAGAGCATGAATAGAGAATGAGCGTTCATAGAAAATGAAAACACGCATCGAATTTAAGGAGGCACTGGAACTTCCAATGTCCAGTTGAAGCTACTTACAAAAGTATTAGCATCCCATATTATCTAATTTACAGTAGGAAGCACAAGCATTTGAATGAACCCCATTATCCTATTAGCTCGGCCTCATGGACTGTTCAGGTTGTGGGGGAAATTGCCCCCATCGGACATTGGAGTTAAATTGCAAACTAGCATGGGTGAAATGTTTCTGCACCTACAAAGATCACTCAATGACCACTACACGTCTCAACGACCCATACCCATTAAAATGAGCATGTGACCCGCGACTTGGAGCAGTTGGTGGAATCGACCTACGAGCAACTGGCGGAGTGATCCATAGTATATTGTTACAAATGAAAGCAAATATGACGACAATCATTTTGCAAACTAATAAAAGACTATTGAGAAAGAAACATTAGTTTTCTATTCTTTTTATTAGAATTAGTGAAAAAAAAAATCTTGCGTTTTATTTTTGAAGTTCAATATGATATTACCAGATTCAAGGTTATGTTGAAGAATTTTTTTTCTACAATCAATGTCATACATAGAGAGGCTTATGCACAATCAAATGTTCAAATATAAGATACTCGAGAACATTGCTAAAAAGAAATGCTAGTGTGCTTCTGTATTATGAGGGTTCAGACCGGAGATCCTATGGAAACAGCCTCATTCTGGACATAGCTTCTTACATCTTACCAACCCTAGACCCCGCTCAGACGGGACTTATCACTAGATTGTTGTTGTTGTTACTGCTAAAGAAATATCAATTTTTCTTTTTTTGTGGAAAATTGATATTACACTTGGAAAATTAGAAACATAATTCAATACTAAGTAGTGAAAAGTATTTTTTGCAAATCAACGAAATAATATTGATGTTAGACCTTTTACATCAATATTGTTTCCATAATTTTGCCCCTCATCGTTGTTAATGCATCAATTAGTACATTTTTCCTATAACTCACTTAGCAAGAACTTTGCACTTTTACATGCCACTTCTAAACACTAGGAGAGTACTTGAAATTTAAAGGAATATGAAATTTGTGCTTTTGATACCTTTTCCGAAGAGGTACCAAAGGAGGGACCATGATGCAGCCTCATCCAGCAAAAGCCGAGCATTTTGCTGCAGAAATTTATTTTCTACCACACGGTGCCTGCCGTTCACGTACCTGCAGCAGAGAACCAAAACATAGATTATGAAGTGCAAGCTAATTATGCAAGATAACTACCATCACCATAGATATATGTTTAAGAGAAATAAAATAATGGCTCAAATAACCACCCATGGCAAGCAAGTCAAGCACATTTGGAAGAAATAGTCCCTCCATTACCATCTAGCTCATTTGAAAGGATATACTTATGCGTATATAGGATGCAAAATAAATGAGATGACCACATGCGGCACCTAATCAAGCTCCTCGAGGTTGTACAAGAAATTGCGAAAAAGTAATTAAAGAAGAAGTTTCGACCCAAAATCACGGCCTGTCAGGCCATTCCACAGCAATTTACTTGCATAATTCTTTCATAGTACAAAAGTTTTATGTAAATTGTACTTGAGCACAAAAAAGGGGACAACAAGGACTTTTCCAATTCATTGATTGCATGAGCAACTCTGACATGAATATACTACAGTATTTATCAACTTATAGACAGTATGGTCAATTTTTTACTCATGATTCTAATTGACAGCATGACATACAGATTAAGTTTAGATCCAGAGTGAATTGTCCAAATTTGATTGCTGAAAGCTAGTTTACATATCTTGCATTACATTTCCCATCAGTGAGAAGATACAAATCAGAATTCAAGGGCTACAACTAGATGTAACTTAGATAATTGTAGACATGTATTGATGGATTTAAGCTTCTGAAGCCAGAAAATATAGACTTTTTTATATAATCCACTTCATATGTAAGGAAGAAAAAGCGCCATTGGAAAAGAAGGCACATAAGGCATAATGATAGGTGATAACCTTTTTGACTCTGATATGTTACGACATGTCTTCTCAAACTGCAATATCAAATCAGGGAAGGTCATCAAACCTGCATATCGAAACAAGCAAATATAATATTAGATATAAACTATATAATATTGCTAAGTATATATGAAGTTTAATTACATCAAACTGCATATACCTAAAAATAGGTGATAAAAATTATACGTTATAGTAAGTTTTAGCTACTTGCTTAATGAAAGATGCACCCCTCACAAAGTAGATTGCTTAATTGTATTATGAGGTTGATAGCTAGAAAGGGCGAATAAGCATTCAAGGGAATGATAAGATGGGACTAAATAAAGAGATTCCTTCATCTCCAAATAACATGATGTCCTAATTCATTCGCAGAGTCAATTTATCAAATAATGCTCCTTACTGGTACATCAAAACATATGCTGAAGATCTATGTTTAACATCAAATAATGATATCCTAATTCATTCGCAGAGTCAATTATCAAATAATGCTCCTTACTGGTACATCAAAACATATGATGAAGATCTAATACCTCAAATAACATTCGTACTTGATATCTCTTACTTGCTGTGTAGAGCCTTATGTAACTAATACTAGCAAATGAAGTACTAAGAAAGTGTTTTAAGTGGAGTATGACTAAGGCAAACTTAAGTAGAGAAGAGTCATCAACTGACCTGATATAGGGCCTCTCCACAATGACTAAACCCAAGACTGGATCTCATATAAAAAGGCCAAACTAAAGTACCAAAGGTGCAACTTCTCAACCATCGAGTTATGCGAAAATATATTTTCAACACCAAAACCATTAGACTATGCACAAGCATCATTGTATTTCTCACAGTACTAGCGATATTTAACAAGACCGAACCAAATAAAACAGCTCGAAGTAACCTGGCCCGATGTCAATTTACTCAATAGTCTACTAAAGGAGCGAGTTACTTACAAATATTTTGGTAGTACTAAGGTTTTCTGTGCCAAGCAAGACAAGCCAATTTCAGTAAACTGGGTTCCCCGCATGTGTCACTTAGATTCCTCATATAATTAATAGTTGTCATTTTTAATGTTATAGAAATTCAAAATAGTTGAAAGTTAAAAAGGCCATGTGTGGGCACCTTGAGCGAGGAAGTAATGGTCAAAAACAACAGAACTTGGAGAAGAGAGAGGGAGAGAGAGAGAGAGAGAGAGAGAGAGAAAGAGAGAGGAGAGCAATGGAAGTAGAGGCTATAGAAACACTAGCATACACAATGTTGTCAAAGGCGCAAGGCGCACCAAGGCGCAAGGGTGGTCTCAGCCTAGGCGCAAGGCGCGGCGCGGGCCTTATTAACGTAAGGCTCGCTGTTTCCTTAGATATAAATATCTTCATAAAAAATACAAATTTAAATTAAAGTTGTCATAGAAAAGATCAGAACAAGCCTATTAGCAAAGATCTTACACACATCAAAATACACAGATAAATTCTTACATCATTCTTAAGACTCTTACCTTTTTAACATATGTATAACTTGCTAATTACCTCTAAATTTTGCGGAAGTTAGCTTATTGATGGATTTCTGGACAGACCATATTGGAAAACGGCCCAAAAAAACCCATAGTTTCTTCACCCAAAAAAAACCCAACATAAACATTGTTGACTCAAAGTTCAAAGTTGGGAAATGACTGGAATAAGCTGCTTTGTTTGTGAGGTTATGTTGTTCACATGATGAACATGTTCATTATGAAAAACTAGCTCGTCTCCAGCCTTCGCCGTCCTCTTCCAATCCAGCAGGCATGTTGCTTGTGAGAAAAATTAGGAATTTTTTTTTTCTATTTAGCCCACTGTAGTGAGTAAGGAGCTCTCATATGAACTGAACAGTAAGTTCTGATGGTTTAATTAGGCTCACATAGTTTATAAATAGGGCATGTTCACTAGGCGCAGCAAGGCGCGATAAGGCTGTGCCTACTGAACGAGGGCCTTGCCTTGTTCTTGGCGGGCGCAAATTCGTGTGGCGAGCCTAAGCGCACGGCAAGGCGCGCCTTTAACAACACTGAGCATACACGATGTAGTAATTACAAAACGCGGCACGATAGGGCGATGGTGACAGCAGCTTCGACACGCAAGGACTATGAGGACATCAACAATTGCACGTAACGGTGCCAACAACATTGTCAGTGGTGGATGCATAGGTATATGTTCCTTGCATTCTCCTACCATTTCCTTTCTTCCTCCTCCGTTTCCATAAATTTATGAGGTTTGTTTAATAAAAGACTTCACTGAGGACTACAATACATTATGGCCCAATAAAGTCGAAAGCAATGTTCTCTACAGTGGTGGAAAAATGTGCTCTAGTAACATCTAGCACCCTATACAACGTATTCGACCATGCTGCTAAGAGTTGGAAGATCATATACACAATATCGCCATGAATGAAACAACAACACAGCTATTGTTAGTTAGATCATAACTGCACTAATCTGAAAGTTAAATGACCACATCTATCATATGAAGTCGCCAAACTTGGTCGCACTTATAACATCAAGAGCAAGGTTTTTTGTGCTGAGATGAGTGTCGGTAAATTCCAACTCGAAACGTGCCAATCATGTCGTGCCGAGCGTGACGATCCGTACAATTTTTTATTTTCGTAGATATTTTTATAAATATAAAATACATAAAGTTTAATAAAAAATAAAATACATAAACTTTCGTCAGGTACTAACAGTAAATAGCATATAAGAACAACCACATAAAAAGCTTTTTGGCTGAAAGAAATAATATGTAAATTCCAATGTTTGAAAATGAGTATTAACAAGAATAATAAACTATAGTAAATTACAATTTAAAAAATAATGTGATTATGCAAGCACCGAAATGCATGTGCAATAAAAAAGCCAGCCTGTTTGCTTTGAATGCCCGTGAAGGCGGTCAAATCACAACTGCTCTTCATAAGCATGATTTACACTATTACAATTTAAATAACCTAGTGGGTTTGTAGATCAGCAGCTGAATGCTATATATGACATGGTTACAATGAGAAACCAGTCTATGGTTATTGATTACAAATTAGCAGCTGGTCTCTAGTCTAACAGCAGTAGTGGCGTCAACATTCCTTGTCAAACTACGTTCTAGGTTAATAAAAATCATAACACTAAAGCATAGTTGACACTACTCTTCAAGATGCAAATGGTTAACAAACCAATCGTTCTCTGTCATGATAATAAGTGTAGATAGTCCACTAACCTTGTAGCGCAGAATCAAATAGAGAAGCAAATAACGAATATGTTGATTCTCCACCATCCACCACCACCTCATCTTCATCATATTCAATCTTTAATGGCTGCTTAGCTAACTGTTCAATACGTCCTACACCAGCATTCATCTCTGACCTCCCGCGAACATCCAGTGGGGCCCGTCTCTTAGAGCTCCGTATTCTGGATGAAGGTCCTTCAAACCCATCCATATCAGCATCGCCAGCTTCCCTCTTGATCTCGTCAAGTAGAAGAGCAGCATTTTGCGGTCCCTGAATGTTATCTCCATCATAGTGAAGTCCGGATCCCGAGAACTTCGAATCAGAAGTTACAATTAGAGGCGATCCGCTCGATGTGAGCTGCCTTTTTCTTTTTTCAAGAAAAAAAAATTCCAACAACGAAGCTTCAAAACTCAGCCAGAGAATAATAAAACTGTAATATAATTTGGGGAGGAAGAAAACCTATAGCGGCGGTACTGCTGGCGGCTACTGAGATCTTCAGGGTTAAAGTAGCTCGGAGAAGCATCGGAGTCCTCATCCATAGCAACCGAGACACGGAGGCGGAGGCGAAGGCGGAGGCGGAGAGGGGGGCGGTGGCGAGGGCGGTGGCGGTGGGAAGCAGCTAGAGAGTTTGAGATCTCGCCGGCGAGTAAAGCCCTAAACCTTCGGCGCTCTGCTTGACCGGATTTGAAAAGAGGGAGCCTTCTTTTTTGCGTGGGTCGAAGTGAGGGCCCGGGTTCACCCACCCGGACTGGACCGAATAAGGTGTGGGCCGGGTCAGAGTATTTCTTCGCTCCGGTCGGGTTCAGAAATTTTTTTTCTTTAAAAAAAAAATATTGATAATAAATAGCTCCTCAAACTTTGGTTTTAAATAAATCACTGCTGCAAACCTAGATTTGGTCCAAATTTTGATTATGAAATTTTCTTGGGTCATATTTCATTTTCGTGGGTCATATTTCTGTTCAGAACTAATCCATGTCATCTTTTAGTGCTGAAGTTATGTATAATTTGATAGTATAACACACTTCTCTTTAACAAGTATTTTGTGAGATAATTTTGAAAATGATTATGTAAGAAGTTATTTTTCTGAAAGATGGATAAAGGTATGAAAAAATTATTATTTTTTCAAAAAATTATGGATAATTTTCTACTTTTTCTGAAAATTTATTTTTTAACATTTCTTTGTTTATATCAATAGTAATTTTCTGATTTAAAATCATTAAAATTTAGTCTTTTAATACATTAAATTGATGCTAATATTTTTATTAACAATTTCACTAGCTGTTCGCATATTTTTTGACGTAATCTTGACTCTTCCTCTTTTCTTAAACGCTCTTATCAATATTTATATATTTTAAAACTCTTAGGATTGGCTCGTCGCATCCTAATCTTTGCCAAAAAAGTTGATTTCTTCGTTTCAGTGATAGAAAATAGGGTTCACAAGGAAAATATATATTAGATATAAATAAGAGAAAAGCATTTGCTAAAACTCTCTTTTCAGTTAAGATATAGGATGAAATCGAATTCAACAATCACACATAAAAAAGAAAAAAAAAAAGCATTTGCAAAATGATGGAGAATAGCGGATCAGAAGTAATATTGCAATTATGATGGCGAAAGCAATCTAACGGCGGCAAGATCTCAGTGGAGAAAGATAATCATACAATAATAATAATAAAGTACAATTAGAAATAAATGTACTTTTGTCGGCAACTTGTGGTAGTTATTAGGGTTTAAAAATTAGAAAATTTCAAAATAAGGGATAGTTGTTGACATCTGAATTTGGATGGCTAAAATATTTTTTTTTTATTAGCTAATGGGCTTATCTGTAATTTAATCTAAAAAAGGATTATGTTTGTAGAAATAAATGTCATGGCCCTTACAGGGATCACTAGTCCAGGCTCCTGAGATCACTCAATAGGATCAATCTCATTGAAACCCAATAGCTATCCGGTGGTGCTAGCAGTTTAGGGGTAAAAACAAACTAAATTCAAGCAGAGCACCTATGAGTTCGAGCTCGGCTTGATTGATTTAGCCCGAATTCTACTCAAAAAATTTCAAACTCAAAGTATCAATTGAGCCGAGTTCAACTTAAGGTCAGATTGATTGAATCAATTAGGCCGAGCTCAAGTCGAGATTGAGCTCGAACCGTTTAAATATGTTTATTGTTAAAAATTTTGAATAGAATATGAAAGTTGTTTAGATACGCGAGCATAACGAGCGGATTAATACGATACTCAGACTCACCTCATTTAATTAGACGAGCTCGAATTAGTGCTCAAAGTTAGCTCGAGCTTGAATCGACCTTAAACAAGTTCGATCCTGAGCTTCGTGAGCAGCTCAGCTTTTTTTTTTTTTCCCTATTGCTGTCCATACTAGCAATGATTTCTAACAAAAGATGCAAAGTCCTGCTAATTTATCTCTAATTTCACCAAAATTTTTGACCACAAATGCACATTTTAGCTACACATAATTGAATCCATGCATTCTTAAGTACAGACAATGCCTACAATACAATAAAAAAAAAAAAAATGGGATAATACATTTTTAGCCCCTCCTTTACAAACCACTTTCCTTTCACCCCTACTTTACTGTCTTCTCTTTTAACCCCTCTTATTTTTTCTGTCACATTGGTTTGACCACTGTATCGGTACTTTTTTGATAATATCTATAACTTTTATGTTTAATATTTTCTCAAAACATATTTCTAAATAAATATTTGGAGGCTTCGAAATGTTAACGGATTTTGAATTTACTTGTTCATTCGCTAAAATTTTGAAGCTTAAGAATACCTGTTTAGAAATATTTTTTAAAAAAAATTAAGTATAAAATTTATAAATTTAATTAAAATATATAATTTTTATATTAAATTTTTTTTTAAAGAAACACCGATATGACAGCCAAAACGGTATAATACAATTTTTGAGAGGACCTAAACGGAAGAGTTGATTTCGTAGAATGAGGCGAGTTTTGTCCCTGCGGATCAAAATAAATACACAGGCTTTAGCTAGACAGAAACATGAATCACTGGTTATGTGGTTGAGCATCAGAGTACCCTATCCCCTTCCTCGTCGTCGGAAAAACCATGAACACAAGGCCTGCAAACACACCGGCGCCGAGCGGCAGATTAACAAGCGCTTCCTTGGCATCACTCCCGGAGTCTGGGAAGAAACACTGCTGAACGTGCGCGTCGCCGAAGGTAAGCGCAAGAAAAACGAATACGGAGAACACCGCATGCACGTAATCCAGAATTCTAATTCTATACTTAGCCAAATCACTGAATACTTTCTCCCTGTCCTCGTCTGATCCGTCGTAATTCATGATATATATCCCTTTGGTCGTAGCTAAGCCGTAGTAGAGCTTCCCGTCGCGGCCAACAATACTGTCGGTGAAGGAGAAGAATATACAGGATAGCGTGCAGATTAGAATTAGGGCTCCGGTGAGGTATCTATTGGAAGTATAACATTGGCCTTTGTTTGAGAAGGATGGAGAAAGAGCTTGGAAGGCGAGGACCGTGCCGCTCGGCAGAAGCTTTACCAGATTAGCGGAGCTCGATAGAGTCTTGTCGACGAAGGTGGAGGTTGAATTCTGAGCAGGAGGAGCTGAAGATGACGATGTCGTTGTTGTTTCCCGTAGCGGGCTTCGCTCCAGCTCTTTCAGTTCTGTTGAGTCTTGTGGAATTGAGATGACAGATGAGCTTGGGTTTGCTGCTGCTGGTTTTGCCATTGCTGACTGCACAGAGAGAGAGAGAGAGAGAGAGAGAGAGAGAGAATGGAGCTATTGAGAAGAGCTTAGTTGCGAGAATCAGTGGCTTAGATTGAAGGAGCTAGAAATTGAGGTACGTAGACTGCAGCTTATAGTCGCATGTTTTTGAGTCCAGCAAGAAATTAAGTTTTGAATGAGGAAAAGAAAATGCAGAATTCTTGGACGAATTTATTTATTTATTTATTTGGATAAAACTATTTTGGATGACTATTCAAATTTTTGTTGGCAAGGATTACGACTTTGGAATTCAGAAACGTGGTTGGCGAATGTGATAAATTAAACATATATATATATATATATATAACTATTTTTTTCCATTAATAATATATGACAGTATCATAAGCAGTTGGAGAAACATGCTGAAAACTAAGCTCGATTGAGACTGTGGTGCCGTTTGCATAAGGTTATGGATAACGAAGTGGATGGAGCGTCCAATCCGTTCAGTGAGAATTCTCTGATCATCTTAAAAGAAAAGTTTAACAAACTCCACGTTCAAAAGGATCCATCCTTTTCGTGACGATATCTAAGTAGACATCTAAAAACAGATGATGGTGTCCGCAAAGTGATCCAAAGGAGCACATTCCGTGCTTTATGTGATCTTCTCCGTCACTTTTGATGAAGACTAGCAACTAAAATCGTTACTGTACTTTGCCATACAATTAAACAAATGTTGTCCGTCAAATCCGTTTCAACAACATCTACATAGGAACTGATATAGCTTTTTTTTAGATTATCGTGAAAAAATTTCTACTTGTAATCGGATGGCGTCGATTCTTATTTTACCAATCGAAGAGTCACAATTTTTCGATCTGGACAGATTCGAAGATTCGTGATATCCTCAACATGGTATAGAGAAAGAATAAATATCTGACATTTTTGTAGATAACGTTTGTGGGATTCGAAAATGAGACTTTTACTCCATGAGATGGAAGTTTCAACTATCTGTCCTGAACGTCACGCAAGATAGCTTAATTTTAAATAGCCACATACTAACCAGATAGAATAAAGTTTTTCCAACGAATAGGCGAGGTCCACCTCGGTCCCGACCAACGCTCTATAGCTAAACCGAATCGACACAGTCAGGCGGAGAATCTGTTAGTAGCGTAACCATCTCAAAATCGTGAGAAATCACGTGCGAAAAAGCAAACCATATGAAAAGGTGGAGTGCCGAGTGGTGCTGGCTGACCGTTTCAGTAACATCTTAGAGGGAACCCGCCAAAACACCGATCGCTGACTGTCACATCTACGAATAGTTTTTTTTGTTTGTATAATTCAATTCATGCAAATTCTTTTATTATTTATTTAACTTATTTATTATTAGGAAATTTAAGCTGTTCTTATCTCAAAAGCTGTCTCGAACGTCAGATGGGAGCATGACGTGAGCACAAAATGCCGGGCTTTGGTCCTACATATATTTATTATCACGAGTTGGCCATTTGATCTTGTATTCATATTGTTCGTGAATACAAAGAACCCAAGGAAGAAGCATCTGTCGGCTTCAATTGTCAATTAATTCCTAGCTAACCGGTCGTCATGCCATAATTTATTTTATAAAATATATTTGTTACATCAATCGCATTATTAAAAGATTTATTAAAATTTAATAATTAGTATGATTAAAAAAAAATTAAAAAAATTGAGAGTTTTTCAATATAAAATTTGTAAATTTGATTAATTTTTATATTATTTTTTTAAATATATTTTTAAATAATTATTTTAGAGATAAAAAATTTATCGAGTTTGAAGATTTCAGAAATAGTTTTAAAACCTATCACAAATTCATTAAGTTTTGAAGTCCAAAATGCCTATTTCAAAGTATTGTTTGAAATAATTAATATAAAAATTATAAATCTCATCAAATTTTATATTTTTATGTTAACATTTTTTTTTTCTAAAAAATGGTTTTTTTTTTTAATTATCATAAAAAATTCTATCAGTAACTGATCCATAAAATTTTATTGTTTATTTTAATTATACATATTAGTGAATTTGATACATTTATTCAGTGCCTAGCTTTACTCTTGGTTTTTGTTTTTTTTACTATAGGGCACTCATTACTCTTAGTTTATTATTTTCAAATTTGAGCACGAGTCATCGTAATCTGCCGAAGCCTACAAAACTGACCCTTTTTTAGATATTTCAATAGAAAATTTTGCCGGTCTATTATTGTCCTTGTCATAATGGATAAATAATAATCTATAAATAACACCAAATACATCTTCTAAGTTGAATAGTCCTAATCTTTCAGTCTGTTAGATCCGAATGCCCATCTTATATACAACAAGAATAAACCAATCCGCTTTTACGGTTGATGTTTGTAAAATTTTTTAGGGCGCTCACTATTATTTTACTATCTTCAAAATTTGGACACGAGTAAAATTGAATTTTTTTTAAAGATTATAATAGAAAATTTTTACCAGTCTATTATTATACAAGTATCATAATAGATAAATAATAAATTTACAGATAACACCGATCCATACTTTAACTTGAATAGTCCCAATTTTTTAATCTAAATGTCGAAAAGTTAGTCTTATATACAAGAAGAATAAATCTGCCTATCTTTACAGTTGGAGCTTGTAAATTTAAACATGAGACATGCACTACATGAGAAAAAAAGCCCTACTATCTAATCAGACATCCAGGACTACAGAATTAATTGAAATGCTAGAATTATTGCCAAATAATTACTAAAAATACAAACAAGTTCGTTGCCGATGATATCCTTAGAACAAGGCGTACAAGTTTTCCCAAGCGGCGCAAAACGATGAAGGCCATTGACCTAACAGCAGCCAGTGCTATCCTACGAATAAAATCATCTATAAATCAAGGAACTGCCGTGCGGTTGGATATTCCATCGAAGTTTTAGTCGGCTTGGAAGTCACTTTCATCCGTAATTAATTTCTTGGAAGTCACTTTCATCCTTGACTTCCTGTTACAGAGAATGGTATTTGTTTTTTTTTCCCATGTATATGCCATATTAATGTAGCACGACTTATCTCTAGACCAATACCATCACTTTCTACAGGCCTCATTGTCATAAACTTGCTATTTTGGAATTCTAACAAATACAGTAGATTTCAGACTTTTGCTGTTCTTCGTGACGGTTTCTCTGCCAATCATTCAAATTCTCTCTCTGAAAAAAAATATAAATAAATTTCAGTCAATTTGACCTTTCTCTACATGTTTAACATCGCTAACTAAGTTTTTAATTAAGTAAAAGATATTATCTGTATTAAAAAAAGAACCCACCTTAGCCTCGACGATGTGAGGCAGAGGAAGTATATAATAGAAGTACACCAAATCAGATCAAACTGAAATTACAGAAAGACACCACCACTCTCACATTACAAAGTTACCATCAAGAAAAAGATAACAACAAAGAAAAAAAAAACATAAGCATAGAATAAAACCTCCGGTAAATAGGAATAAGTCAACCTCGTCGTCCATGCAGTTGTAAGAGCACCTGCGCCACCTTATGTCCATGCCGGGATGCATAAAGATCTGTCCAAATATGTAAAAATGCTGTAACACTATTGAAGACTCGGATAGAGAGGTTCGTGATCGACTATTGAAACTCGATTATTTCGTGCTAGCCAGATACAAAAAAAAATAGCAGCATAGGTAACCCTGGACAATCTTGACTTGAACCTTCATTTGGCTAACTAACTTGAAAACATAAATGTGAACCATGGACCTTCGTATGGTGGGATAAAGAAGATATGGAACTTCTAAGATGTCAAGGCATGCCATGAAGCAAAATGACCACCCTGACGATATTATATACTGGTATTGAGTAGCTTTTCATAAGAATATAATAACGACTTTTCTCCAAAAGGAAGGGGGGAAAAGGAGAGGAAGACTGAACAAGCATGGTGGAGTGAAAAAGGTAAAAATGTGTGGAGCATACCGACTAGCATTAATATAAAAAGAACAAATAGATAAATAGGGTTATTACAACATCTGACTCATTAACTTTGGATATTCTTACGGATTACATTTAACATGCAGATGGAACTTATTAGGTGCTGAACATGGCCGGTCACACTTTTTTCCAGCCGATACCCGTTTACAAGATTTCCTTCTCCCTCCTTCCCTCCTTCCCTCCTTCCCTCTTTCCGTCTAGTAAACCAAATTTGTCCAATGAAACTAATTATAAATATAAATAAAACCCTACATCCTATTTCTAGATGCAAGAGCGTAAACAGCTTCTATGTTTCCAAAAATGTTAAAACATTTTATGAGCATCAGCTTGTGGATGCACCACCAACAATTGAAAATGTAGAAGCAAAGCTAGATTGCAACTGCTTTTCATCTGAACAATGAAGTCAATGGTGTCAAGCATATGGCGACTAAGTATTTTAAGCTGTCGGTCAGGAAGGCCATCGTATCAAACCATCATAGATGCAATGAGACCAGAGAATAGAGCTACATTAAATTAACTATTATAAATAAGGGTAAGATAAGCTGTATGCTCATTTCTTTGATTCACATATATGGTCAAACTATCAGCACTATCAAGTGGATTTGGGTCACTGAGTGAGGGCTGGTTATTGGTTCAAGATAGTAACAGAGAAATTTGGACCACTCTTCTAAAAAGTAAAGCTTTCTACAAAATTGAGAGAAAGAAGACAGTTTGGTGAATCGAGGACGATAAAACAAGAAGATGCTTACAAAAATATAAGATCTATAGTTTTACGGTTTAAGAATGGCACTTCATTCGTGCCTAGTTGTGAATTGTGTTACATAGGACGTCAAAGATTTCAGTGCTTTGTGTACGAGCATTTCTTTAATTCAAATATGGTCAAATTATCATTCCTATCCACTGGACTCGGGTAATTGAGTGAGGGCTGGTTATTGGTTCAAGATTGTAACAGAGAAATTTGGAGCACTCTTCTAAAAAGTAAAGCTTTTCACAAAATTGAGAAAAAGAAGGCAGTTTTGGTGAATCAAGGACGATAAAACAAGAAGATGCTTACAAAATTATAAGATTTATAGCTTTACGGTTTAAGAATGGCGCTTCATTGGTGCCTCGTTGTGAATTGTGATATATGGGGCTAAACACAATGTGCAAATTTCAGGGAAAAAAACATATGAAGGACGACACAGTTGTGAAACATAGGAGGTAAATCTTATCCACATGGATAAAGTTCAACCTCAACTAGGAGAAAAAAGACTTCTCAACACCAATTAACAAAAAAAGAAAAAAGTTCTAACGAAAACTCATCTCATTTTCATCTCAATGATCCTTAAGGGCTTTGTCCTTATTAGTAGATACAAATCCAAGTCATCTAACATAGTCAATATCAGAAGCACACAAGCTACATTTTAATCCAAAAAATTTGTCTAGATAAAGAGTTACCTAAAGCAAATTAAATAATTAGCCTTACCTTCTTTTCTCGATTGCCCTTGTATTTGAATTGGAATTGGGGCAGAATGGTCTTTACTTAGTGATTCAAGAACATGTATAAGCTAGAAGGACATAAAAAACTGAGATACCATAACCTGCACATTTGGAGAATAAAATGTTACATCTGCCATGCACATCCACATGATGGTCAGGAATGCCTGACAACATATACGCTACTTGCATGTGGAAAAAAAAACATGAGCGTGCCATCATGCATTAAGTCCTACACTACAGTAGGGTCTGTAAAACATGTTCATTACATTAACATTGTTCTGCAGTATAGTTAATGTTATGTCGCTAGATCGGGGAACAAATTGATGTCTGAAGAATGACCATAAGCATCAAGAAAAAAAAAGAAAAGATGCTACATGCAAATCGGCTCTTCTCGGAAGTGTCCATGCTCTCTCTACTGAGATATTATTACTTGATATCTGATTATTATAACCTTGCATTCTACACGTCGAAAATTTGGGTGTTTGGCAGCGTAGTTTTGAGTCAACCCTCTTGCAAGGAAGTTTCATGAATATGAAATATATAAAGAGGCGATGATCTTTGATCTGTTAACCCAAGCACATTCAAAATGACACTATCCCTTTTAAGTTTTAACAAGTATTGGGTAATCAGCTAAAGCACCTTGAAGCTTTCATCTATATAAATCTTTGAAAGGTGAGGAAAGATACTTCGGAGTGGTACCATAGACAATGAAACCATATTAGCCAGTATTACTCCTGAACCAGGGAAAGCAGAAATCTAAGCTACAAATATCTTATGAGATTTCACAAAAAGATATTCTACAATAAAGAGATATAGGTACTTATCAGCTTCATACACTGAGATAATTCTAGATAATTATAATTTATTACTCCAAGGAAACATCTTATGTAGTATCAAGGAATAAAACCAAGAAAAAAATTATGCATGACAAGGGTCTCAAGGGCAGCCATATGACAAAACAAATGCTAATTAATAAGGCAGCTGGAAGAAGTTTCGCATAGCAATAAAAGACCTATTTGGGAAAAACAAGAAACATTTGCCAACCATAATGGCATTTTATCCAGCATGCAGAAAGGTTATACCTGACAAAAACCTAGTTAGCAAATACAATAAGAGAATGAATCCTGTATTAACAGAAGTTCAGCTGAAGAACCAAAAAAAAAAAAAAGCGACAAGAGACAAGCCTCGAATATAAGAAATAGGTGTTCTTACCAAATATCTATTTCCACATTAAATGGACTTCTTTTTTCCTTGCAAAGATGAGGGTATTGTATCATCATTGCCATGAAATCTGAAAGTTCATCGCATCTTTTTTAATGCAAACTAGAATCTTGTTTACGAAGAGTAAACCGGCAGGGCTCAACTTCTCTTATAAGAATACAGAGAGACAGCTTTAAAGCAGTCCCTTGGGTAACTTTAGTCAGCCAGGAGGACCTTGCTTTCAAGAACAATTCCCAAACAAGAACTCCTCCAAAAGTTTAGTAGCATCTGATTCCTGAAGCTGGTTAGGACGTGCAGATGGCTCTCCAGCATAAGTGTTTTCTCTTGCTCCTGTACTAGACAACCCATTCAGTGCAGGCTTTGAAACCTTTCCCATTGATATTGATTTGGGCTCAAATTCTGCTGAATGTTTCACAGCTGAGAAATGAACCCCTTGATTGCCTATCTTAACTCCAACATTTGTTTCTTGGGGCAAGGTGCCGTTGTGCATTGTGTTCTTGTCAGATGATTCTTTGCCAAATGATATAACCCGCAACCCCTTCGGCATTGGGACAGGAGGCTTAGGAGTATTTCGGAGCAAGCTTTGTTCTTTATGTGCACGCTCCAAGAGCCGCGTATTCGAAGCCGTATTCTTAGAAAGACCAACTCCAGAACTACATGCTCCTTTTACACTTGTATCCTTTGTCAAATTTGACTTTTCTGATGATGATGGAGCTCCAGAGTTGCCATCAATTGTTGGTGAATAAGAACTCTGTGCAGCTGTAATCTACAGTATAAAAAATTAGTCATTAAGAAAACCATGGTCCATGGGTAGACAATAAACAAACATGTAAAAATTGGAAATACCTCATGCGAAAACTTGCACTTGTCGCCTCTGATGCAGCTACCGCTCGCAGAGAAGTTATGACAAGGATACTTGGATAGCTGATGATCATATGGGCAATCTTCCCCTTTCATGCAATTACCTAATGCGTAGTGTTTACATGGCTGCAGAAACCATAACATAAACTAAGAGTAAGCAAAACACTACATGGGACAGTATTACATACAAAAGCAGCAGCTTACAGTAGATTTGGTCAAGGGGACGGCATGATGGGAGAACTTGCATTTGTCACCCTGTCAAACAGAAAATTGAATATTTCATTAACGAGTTATAAAGGATAACCAGGAGAAGGAAAAAATCAACGAGGAGAAAATCATTACAGTTCTATCATAGACAACGACATTAAAATCAAGTAGAAAAGAACTGTATCATTCAGAAGGAATACAGATGAACTCTATAACCGAGTCAAATCTAGCAAACAAAGGTGAATGCTGAGAGGAAAGACATAGATCACTAAGATTGTATCAGGCAAGTTCTTTTTTTTGCAGTAGTAACGAGTGATTGCATAGTGGCAGGCCATACAAAAAAACATATATTGTGGTTGTAACTTGAACCTTTATTCTTATGCAACGATATTCTTCCCCCCATAATGGTTTAAAGAGGTTCTAAGACTTCGTTCCTAAAAATCCAGTAAGACAAGGATCCTGTGGACTTATCATCGAGGTACAATCTCTCTATAACGAACACTGGAGAGTGATGGGGGTCCCTAGACACTATCTGGATACTAATATATATGATAAGAAACATTATTTGATATGAAAAGCATATAATGATATCATCTAGAACCTGAAATTTGATTACAAAGAGGGAATAACCAGAGACTATATTAACAATAGGCCCATTGAACATTAAAAACCTAAAAGATATCGAAAATTTTTCTGATTTTCCTTCTTGGTAGTAGAAAATAAAACCTGAAGGCATCTTCCTTTCAGATAGAAGGTGCAAATGTTTACGATCTTTGGCTTAGTAACTGGATGTAGTCTGAGTCTCTTAACCCCTTGTTCTCTTTCCTTCTGAGCCCTTTTCCTTTTCTTTGCCTCCTGAAAAACAAACAAACAAAATAGATGGATTTTGATCAATCGTAATGCTTATTCAACCACCAAATAATGCCACCTAATAAAGATCACCAAAATCCAAACCTTCTTTTTAGCTTTGCTTTTAGTCCCACGCTTCTTTGGAGGAGCTTGAGCATCCTGTGCATAGAGATGGTTAGCTCAAATTGCAAATAGCTTGCCAATGGAGTAATTAAAAAATCAATTGTGAGATGGAAATTCCAAGAAACATAATGGCCACTGGTCAATGCTTTGACTCCTATTTCTTAAGTACCAGTATTATGATCAGTATGTGCAAATATGTTGGAAAACAAATACAACATAACCTACAGAGGGAAGAAGAATTCAGGACACAAGCACGTGAACAGACAGACTACCACACAATCACATTGACAAAGAGAAGATTAACATACAAGATGATGCCAAGAGTCATATATATATATATATATATTAAAGCTATATTATGGCAAAGTTGAAGCTAGAACTCCACTTGTTCAAATTTCAAATTCATTAGAAGTTTTTCTGTTGCTTAAACCACAGTTTCGCTCCGGATGCAAATTGTAAAAGTAATCTCTTCCTTTGATAGTGGTACCTCTTGAGTTTAAAAATTCAACTTACTAGAATAATGAACAAAGGCAAGATATCTATACAGAAAGACGCAACTCTTAAGTATCCAGTGACTGATAGTAGTTCGGTCTTCCATACGAAACATCATTGACAAGTAACTTGATAGGGTTATAGGGCCGATGTCTACTTTACCTACTGTTATTACCCGCAGAACACATGCTTATCTGACTATTGTGTAGAAAATAATTAAGTTCCTTCAGTAACTAAACTAAATACTACTTACAAAACCATACAGGCTTCAACCCAACAACCCAACGACATAAAAGACTCCAATCCTAAATAAATTCTTCCAGCAAAAGGTTCCAACTAATTGAACTCCAACATGAAGTCCAGAAAGCCTAGTATCTCTATAATATATGTAAAGTAAAGATAATTTTCGAAATTATGCCATGTGGCACTTTTATATACTCTCGCTATTCGCCACGTGTTACCGATCATAATAGCCATAAGATCTTTTCGTATGCTGGAATTGTAGAATGGTAGATAAAGAGACACAGTAGAGTTAAATGGTAGTAAAGGGTTAAATGTTAAGCAAGATCGCACAAAGGAAATGAAGGGTCTTAATTGCTCTAGCGTTAAGCAGTATGCATTTTTGGTATGCATTTACAACAGAAAATGAAGGTTCTAAGGCTTGCCTCTTCACATTCCCGTGAATTAAAAAATGCGAGTTCATTCTCCAGTAAATAGCTTGATCGCCGCGAAGTATCACTTGAAATTAAATCAATACATGCACAAATCCAATTAAAAAGCAGCAGCAGCAATGGAAGGATCGTAGGCCGGATGCTCTTGGCGATCTTTGCTCCCTTCCTGATGAGCTCCCCTGCTTCATCATAGAGCATTTGGAACCCTGCGATCTCGCCTTCTTTGGTTGCGTCAACAGGTATTATTTAATTTGTGTTTTCTAATCTTAGCTTAGATTTAACGATTTAACTGACCGAGGGATCAACTGACTACGGTACAGATACAATATCTGTGGAATCAAGTTGAATTTTTAGTATGTAGTATGTTTTATTTAGACCCTTGGTCCAAATCTAGAGAGCCTTATGGATGTCAAATGCCAGGTTGCTTCAACATACCGACAGTGGTCTTCAAGTTGCACCACTCAAGGGTCCTGCAGTGACGTAACGGTACTACCTTGAGTCGTCCTCTCACCCACGGGCACGGCTCACTGAGGGATGCACCTTCAGGCAGAAGGTAGATTAAAGGTGTTCTTTCTCTTACACCATACATACAATGATGCTGGAGGTTTTAGAATATGGAGAAGAGAGGAAGGCGATATTTTACTTTTTAGGGAAATTTTTTGAATTTCTTCGCAATGTAAGTGTTAGCAGTAATATTGAAAATATATATGTGAATTGAGTAGGAAGTCTCTCTCTTTTTTAAGAACACAATTAATTATTAATTATATCTGTATTCGCTTCCTGCTATTGCAAGTTTTTGTTTGTCAAATATACAGAAGTTGTGGTTTAATAGATATTCATGCCTTGTGAAAAAAAATGCTAGAGAGACTCAAAAAGCTGACTTGAAGAATGTTTAAGAGAGAAAAAAGAACAGGCATCCACAGTCTAGCTATTTGCATGTCGACAAAAGGTAAAAATCATTCCTTTTTTCGATTTTGCAAAAAGAAAATTTGATTGATCTTTTTGCTGTTTCAGTTGTTAGAAATTTAGAAATATGTCGTAGGTACTTTTAGTTTAATTAAAGATAAGAATTGGTCGCTCATGATTATCTGCAACAGTTATTGTTATAGTATGGTTATCTTTCTTGTGTGTTTGGCTTTTTTTTCTCTAAACTACAATGTATCTAATTTTATTTAGTTAGGAGAATGCTGTGAAGCGAAGACGATATAAGGAGCTTCTACAATCAGGGGTGTCGATTGCAAGAAGCTCCCAAAATTGGCAAATTTAGGGGAATTGCTACAGTCACTTTCTACGTTAGTGTGATCTAATTCATGTACCTTTTGTTGCTGTAGCTGTTGTCATATATTGGATGTTTCTATTTTTTGTTTGATTCATTCTCGGTACAAATTTGGTCTATTATCGGTGTTGCATATTTTACACCCTTCACTACGCGAAGTACCTTTAATAATTTAGTGCATCCTTTACATCCATGATCCATTCACCTTGCAAAGTAATTTTCTCTTTAGGTATGATAATTAAATTTTGTCTGCTATCTGATTAATCATGCACTTCTATAAAAAATTTTTTGTAAAGTAGATGGGCATAATAGTTTTTTCTATATCTAAATTATCTATTCATATTTTATAAATCACAACACATATCCATATGGGTTAAAAATAACTAATACATGTAAAGTAAAAAGAATTTATGGTAATGCCACGTAGATGCTATGGTTATTTTTAGCACAGCTGCACAAGATAATCTCATTTAAAACTTTTTACACTTTATCTTCTGATTTAATAATAGAAAATACTACTTGGCTTATTCTCTAAAATTAAAAAGAGTTTTATTGTCTTCCACCTTAAGCTTAAAAATTATTCAATGTATAATAAAATTTTTTGTTTAATAATATTTTTTTCAACTACATTCTGGATCAAGTTGGTGTTATAATTCTGAAAAAAAAAATTATCTAAATGAATAAATTGATTTATAAGATTTTCATTATTTTTAACAATTACTGTGATATTGACTTTTCTAATTTAACATATATAGACCCGTGCTTAGCACGGGTTATACACTAGTTTATCAAATAAGGCCAAACACTACTAACTAGAATCCTGATAAATCTCATTTAATCCCAATAATCAAGGACCTAATAATCAAAGACGCCAATATAACTGTTTGGCAATGTTTTCATTTTGCTCCTTAAGCTGGTTTTATTAATTTTTACATACGTAATTAACCCATACTAAAGCAAATAAATCATCATAGAGAATAAAGACCAAGTCTAAACACATGACGATTAAATCTATTATAAGTAATTTGAAAATATCAAGCGTAAATAGAACATTATGTATGATAATACTGAATTTCAATACCTTAGTTTCAACAGGCATTCCCTTGTTCTCACCCACCAATATTTTGCCATCTGGTAGACCTGAAGCACTAGGTTCAACAGTTAAGTTAGGTTCTAAGATCCTCTTGCCACCAGCTAACTCAGCACTATCACCATCTTCTACCTCGCTGAAACAATAAATATACTATTCACTATCAGAATAGGCAAGTAGGATAATGTCAACAATTTACAAAAGAAGAATACATATATACACACCTATTATCAAATTTTGGATCATTGCTGGTGAATTTACATTCATCAACCTCATCATCATCACTGGGTTGTTTTAAACTCTGGAAGTCGTTGGCAATTTGCCCTTCTTCAATATCCTCATCTTCAACCAATCTCTCATCTAAATGTTCAGTCGCCAAAATTTCGTCTCGTTCATCATTATAAACAGCTTTCTCCCTATCAAATCCATCAACCGATGGTCTTATATGGTCGATGCAAAGTGCTTCATCTACAAATGGATTCTTAGGATAACCAACTTCTTTATCCACTAAGTCGATGAGTCCCTGGAACCCTGAGATGAGATCATCCGGCAATCCACCAAGTGCACATGCATCATGATCTCCTAACAAATCTTCTTCAAGAGACTTCAAATTACTCAGCCCATTACTTTCTTCAAATTCCCCAAAACAAAACGCCCTCTCACCATTTCGCTGATTGTTAGACTCGTCTTCAGCACCGCCATGATACCCGTCGATACGCTGACGATCAGCCGGGTGCGATCGATTATCTATGTTCTCGAGTTCCCGGCGGAGGGAGAGTAAGCGGGCGACGATTGTGGAAGTGACGCTCACGTGCCGGACATTGGCGGCTGTACTACGGGGCAGGTAGCACTCCATCGAATTTTCGGCGGTCTCTCAGAATTGATTCACTAAAAAGTGATATATAGCACTTCTCATCACACACTACTGATTATAGGGCTGAGCATTCGGATCAACCCGAATCGAACCGATCCGATCCGAAATTTAAAAGGATGACCCGAACTGAACAACAATAGACCCGGACCGACCTGAATTCGCTTCCAACCCGAACCGACCCAAACCAGTAAAAATTCGTGTCGGTTCGGGTCTATTCGGGTTGACCCGAATTATCGAAACAAATAATTTTTTGAACATTTAAATAATCAATTAAAAAAATTAAAATGCTAACTTTTGATATTTTATCCAAAAAAATTAAAAACAAATCAGATAAGCTATTGAAGTAGAAATTCAAAAGAGGAATTAGAAACAATAAATTTAAGAACGAAGTTATTTTTGAAAAATAATATAAAATGATAATAATTCAGATATAAACCAAATTCGAGCTAGATTATTATTAATCAAGAAACTAAACTCGGATTCAAGAAGAAAATCTATTCACCCACAAAATTTAGAGATCTCTATTTGATATATTTGATCTCAAGTTCGTACTTAATTTGAAACTGAGACCAAAGCTTCCAAACTCGATCGTGATTCGTACATTCGCGGAGAGATTACGGGAAAAAGAAAAAAAGAGCGAGTGGGCGAGACAGAGAGAGATTGAGGAGAGAAAGAAGTTGCTGCCGCTGGGTGAGAGAAAGAGAGATGTTATTAACCCTAAAGGCATTAAATGATGTAAAGTGTGTGTCTTGGGCTTGGACACTACTGTAGCTTTCTAAGCCCACCTATATTTTTCTTTTGTAAAAAGAAAGATTTCGGGTAGAACCCAACCCAACCCGAAATTTCAAATGTCAACCCGAACCGAATTTATTGTACCCGAAAAGCTGAAAACTTAACCCGACCCGAACTGAACCCAAAATTTTGATTTTGTTCGGGTCGGTTCGGTTCGGATTTTCAGGTCATTTCGGATAATGCTCAGCCCTACTACTGAATTGGATTTTAGGAAAACTTGTGCTTCTGCCTTTTTTTTTTTAGATTACGATTTAGCCCTCCAAAATACATCATATAGCAGCGTGCAAGACCGTGAATCTGGAAGGGATGAACTGTAATATACTAATATTCTTTTGTATTCTCTTTCTATTTTTTTTTTTTTTTTTTTTTTTTTTTTTGGTTCAAAATGGAGGGATATGGTCTTACTGCTTTGTTAATTTTATCCCATCTTATTGGGTCCGAACATTTAACTTAAAAAATAGTTTGATTTATATTATTTGCATTCTGAGTCACAAAAAATACCATTACAAAAAATACTATTCAAATTATTTTCAAACTGATTTAATGGCCATATAATAGTTCTGTAATTTTATTGAACCTGTGCCGCTTATATATTATTATGTACTAAGCTAACGAAGTGGAACTGTGGAAGTCATATGAAAAAATAGAAGGCTATCTCAGTCAAGTGATCCAAAGGAGGTAGCACACTGTTACCGCTCACCAGATTGCACCTATACCTGGACGAAGCATTCGGGTCAACCCGACCCCCCGAAATTTTAAAGACTAACCCGAACTGAATAATAACAGACTCGATCCGAACCCAAAAAAATTCAGGCATATTCGGGTCAGGACGGGTTGACCTGATTACGTTTAATTGGAGATGAATTTATCAGTGGCGGTGCAAAGGGCCGGGTAAGCCGGAGTCAACGCAATTAGGAAGAGCGAGATCACTGGCGCATAAAGGACAGAGATAAATACTTTGGTAGCTGGGGCAGTGCGATTACCGGATAAAGAGAGGGATCATCCCGGCGGCACAAAGGGTGGGGTTAAATACCTACGGGAGACGAAGGTAGCGCGATTAACAAGGAGGGGAGCCCAAGGCTAGTTGGAATGGGGGGAGATGAGCTGTGAGTATCGAGCACAGTTCCCGCGTTAGAGAGAGAGAGAGAGAGAGAGAGAGAGAGAGGGTGGAAGCGCCGCCGCTGGTTGAAGTGGAGGGTCTAATTTATACAACACCTTTCTAATATATTCCAAGCAAGCTGTAGTGTTTTTAAGCAACCCAATAACCCTGTTTCAAGAGTGGAACATAGTGTTGCAAACCATGATGCAGGGCCGCCCCGCACGGCTGCTATGACAGGGCAGGCTAGCTCTGCCCGCCCCACTAAAAGTGCGAGCTAGGCTCGGCCGGCAGCCCGCAGGGCTGAGCCGAGCGGGATGCAATTAAAAAAAAAAAAAGCCGAGCGGGACGCAATTAAAAAAAAATAGATAGCATATAATACGCGGGCTGCCCGCGGCTGATTTTTCTAGCCCAGCTCGTACGACCGGTAAGGCGGGCTGGCCTGCACGGTCGGCCTTGCAGGGCGGGCCAGCCCGCGGCCTGGCGAGCCGCACTAACGGAATAGCTTATAATATGGATTATGTGGAACTTGTAAGGAAGAGGTTTGGCTAAAGATACGTTTCAGCCATTTCCAATTTCGAGAATTTTTATAATCATATGTTCTGCACCAAATTCTTACAAATACGTATTTATCATGATCATACGTCGTGTACCCCATAGGTAACATACATAAATATTTATGTATATATATTATGTGATTCAGAATACTAGAATTATCATGATCCTTTAGTGCTTTTTTAATTGCTATTTATACTTGTAATTAATCCATGGATTGCCACCGTTACAAAGTCGCTAATAACTTTCGGTATGCCACACGCACAAAATAAAATCTCATTTGATGCATAGGGTTCTTGTCCCACATATCCCATTCCGATGCCATTGCATATAGGCTAGCAGTCTTATGTTGTTGGTTAGTCGGGTAGAGGGGATCTTATGTTGATATGGGCTAGTAGTTGACAACGCCCCACGCAAGGCTATGGCGGGCCTTCAACATCTCAATCGATATTTTTTTTTTTTTTTTTTCGTTTCGGCGTGAACAACGAATGATCATTTCCATATACTTGGACCAACACATGAGAATGGAGTTGGGTCATTCGATAACATGGCTCATGTTATCTGACTTCAAGACATCTTGGGTCAGATATGAGTCTTATTAAGATCCCAATTTAACCCAACCCTTTTGAGTGCCTCTTGGCCCTTTTTTTTTTTTTTTTTTGAAATAATGAGCTGAAAATTTTCATACGACTATTATATTATTTTGTCAGGATAGTGTTCTAACAACAGCACTTGACCAGTCATAGAATGAAATTCAGAATGTGCGTTGTTCTCCGACATATCGTTGTGTAAAGGCACACTTCTGCTACAATCTTCACAATATTTTTCTAAAAATTCGATAAAAAAAAATATAATCATATCTTGCATTACAGAGGACGAGGCCCGAATTCGTGAGTGACGGTTTATAAATCATATGTCCTACCAGTTGAGCTAACATACTAGCGCATGCAAGTGTTTACTCGGTCATCAATACTCTTGTCACTAGTTCTTGTTCTTCATTCATATGATAATTGTGAAGACGGCCAGACGTCCCAATCCTTTTTCGTTGAAACCAAATCAAACAAATATGCAGGTATTTTTTTACTCTACTCTCAAAGTAAGACAAGAATGTAGGTGACTGCAAGAATGGATATACCCTCACATATTCTCTCCCATGATCTCTTCATAAACTCTCTCATTTGCTACGTGCTCGAACAATGGCCGCGCCGAACCCGGAAGAGGATGCTGCTAAGACCTTCGCCGGAGCGAACGAATCACCACCGTCCGCAGAGGACGTGGTTCGACAGTTTCCTTTCCGCAAGCTGCTTAGCTACGCGGATAAGTTAGATTGGTTTCTCATGGTGATGGGAACTCTGGGTTCAATAGTCCATGGAATGGCACAACCTGTTGGTTATCTGTTGCTTGGGAAAGCCCTTGATGCATTTGGGAGCAATATTGGGAATCAAAAGGAAATGGTTCATGCTCTGATGAAGGTATATAGGTATACATATACTGCATATTCTAGGGTGCAATTTATTACCAAACAACTCTAACTGGTGTCGAGATCGATGTAAGAGTCGGTTATAGATAATGGCCGAGTGGAAGCCACAAGACATCACCGATAGATAGCATGGTTTTCAGTGCCGGTCGACACAGTCCGTGCCGGACAGCACGTGCCTATTCCGGCAATTGTCGGCACGGCACGAACCGGTACAGCACGTGTAAAAAAAAATTTATATTTGAAATTTGAAATTATTTTTTATTTTTATTTTTATTTTTTAAAAAATAACAATTAAATATATATTGGACGGTCGGCACGTGCCGGATCTGAGTTTATCGAAACTCGGCTCGGCTCGGCACAGAAAACCTTGATAGATAGTTGATACTTCTATACTGATTCGAATTAGGATCGTTTTTGACATTGGCGAATAGCAGCTGTCTTACTTAATCATGAATGCTGTGACTTAAATTTTTACTGCAGATAACGTCTTATTCTTTTAAAAAAAAAAAAATACATGCATCCTCGGATATTGTCGAGGTATATACAGATGGCTCGGATTTAAAGCTAGCGCTATGCCACCGAGGTAATCGCTACTTCAGCCGTGTTGTCCATCGAAAATGCTGGACAACGCCCTATATAACCCATACCTTACCGTCCTTTTCATCACTTGCACTCATCTCGACCGTGTTAATCGAAGTCATCCTCTCGACATCTCGATCATAGCCATGCTTATTAGTAATACTCTTAATGCTTCATAGTGATGTACTACTGATCAAGACCTTTGTGTTTTCTAAGGTAATACCATTTGTTTGGTACATGGCAATCGCTACTCTCCCTGCTGGAATACTAGGTACGTATTCTAACATATATCCTAATTTTGTTTTTATTTATATCCTCATCATACGTTTAAAGTTCTATTTTTTTGGACTGTAACTGTCGAGTTTGATTTATATCATATATATTAACCGAAAACGGAGCGGCCACTAGTCTCTCAACTCATATTTGCTAGGATTCGAATCTCCAACGTATCTTTTATGAGCGACAAGTCACGATTATATCCCAACGTCTAGTCTTACTAACCAACTGGGTGCTGGTTGATTAAAGTTTCTATTTAAAAAAAATATAAAAACAAATGAAGTTATACACTATACTATAATTATCCCCGATTACTGTTAATTTACAATAATCTAGTATCTATTTTTTAAAAAAAATTGATTACCTCTTTAAATTTTAGGGCTCTACAACATCTATTTTAGCAAAATCGATTAACATCATTTCCAGATTGGCTTTCAGGCTTCTTTTTTTTTTTTATATACAGTAGATGAAAAATACTTTTTTGTTTGTAGAATAGAATCATGCTTCTATTAATTGATTTTCTTTTTTTAAAACTATTTTGGATATCGAAACAGATAAATCGTATTTTATTATTAAATCATAAATTGCAACCCGATATTAAAAATGTCACCATCAGAAGAATTAAATGACATGCAGATGAAGGCAGCAAGAAGATGAACTCTGGTGGGGTATAAAGCTTATATATTTGGTTACTACGTGACTGGATTTCAATTTTACATTTATTTTAGATGTACAACAACGATAAATACTGATTATTTTTTAAATGAACATATAAAAATTTAAATTTCCTGTGGCAAAAATTGTAAAGATAAAGTAAATCAATATATTAATCGAAATTGCAGAGATCTCATGCTGGATGTATTCAAGTCAAAGACAGCTAACTCGCTTACGATTGGGATTTCTCAAGTCACTTCTGAGTCAAGATATTGGAGCTTTCGATACCAACTTAACCACCGGGAAGATAATTTCTGGAATGACAAACAACATGGACGTCATTCAAGATGCCATCGGTGAAAAGGTATTTCATATATATATATATATATAATATAGTACTACAGCACGAGAGATGAGAAGGAAGGAGAGAGAGAGAGAGAGAGAGAGAGAGAGAGAGAGAGAGAGAGAGGGGGGAGGGCGGAGACGGGCCCGGATTCCCTGCTCCGCACTCCTGCGCTCGTCCGTACTTCTTTCATCTTCGCCGTCCATCATGCATAACATATATCTCGAGACACTATTTAAAATTTTCGTCGGCTTATTTGACCTATTTATATATATTTTTACGAGAAATTTTAAACTACAAAGTTATAGATTTTAATACGATCTACAACTTTGTAGTTGAACAATTTTTGAAAAAATATCGATTATTATGTCAAAATGATAATTAAAATTTTAATTATTATTTTGATATTTTAGGAAAATTTGTTCAACTATAAAGTTGTAGAGCATATTAAATCTACAAATTTGTAGTTCAAAATTTCTCGTAAAAAATATTTAAAAATAGGTCAAATTAGTCGACGAAATTTTTTAATAATGTCTCCAGATAGATACTATGCGTGATGGATGGTTGGGGTTGTGGATGCAACGATGGACGCAGGAAGAGTGGAGCAGGGGATCCGCACCCGGGAGGAGACTATTCTTAACTCAACCCAATAATAGTTCTGTTCGGCTGCAATTTCGGCCGTTGAATTGCTTGAAATCGACGGCCACTCGCAATTTAATTTAGGGTAAAAAAAATTATTTGGGTCGTTAGTGTTAATGTATTCGTTAATAGAACCGCTATTGTGTGCACCCGCTCGCCCGCCACCCCCACATGCAGCCGATTTCGGCGCGTCGAGTTCTTCGACGAGATACGACTCGTCTATGGGTGTCATGGTTCTGCAGCCGATCTCGTTGTCGCATCCCATCACGATGGCCAACCGTCCAAACAGTTTTTTAACCCCAAATCATGCTGCGATTTGGGCAGTCGATTCGATCCATCGACCGTAGCTAAGCAGAAAAACTTTCAGATCGAGCTATATATAATAGCGCCGTTAAGTGTAAAAAATGAATCTCAGCCGTTAGATTAAGAAAATCAACGGCTGAAATGTTAGCTTATTAAGACTATTCTCATGTCGAATTGAGAATAGTATATATATATATATATGATTAACGATCAGATTAAAGAATTAGCAACCTGTGCAGCTTGGCCATTTCATTTCGAGCTTCGCCACCTTCTTTGTGGGAATCATCATCGCTTTTATATGCTGCTGGGATGTGGCTTTGTTCGTACTGCTGGTTGTTCCTCTTATTCTTGCCATCGGAGCTACCTACACCAACAAGATGAATACTATTTCATCAGTAAGAATGAAACATTTATCTGATGCCACATCTTTGGTAGAACAGGTATGGTAAATAAATCGATCAATTCTATTTTTTCTTTCCTGTTTCTTTCTTTATTTGTTCATCCTTATCTCAGACCAGTTCTGAGTCCGATATCCAGATAAAGCCCCTTGCCGAATGTGAGGAGGCATACATACACATTACCGTTAGTGTCCGAACATATGTCCTTCGAACTGACGGCGTGGAGGTCCGAAGCTGAGTGGAAAATATTCCTGAGCCCGTCTATCTACTGCAGTATCCCGCCATTCTTTCTATTTCTTTCTGTAAAGAAAGAACTAAATTGCTTGTGGTAATAAAGAGTATTTTCAGTGAAAGTTAATCTCAGAAAAACAGAATATAAAAACTGAACGAAGAGAAAATTCTTAATGCTAACTGGAAAAAAAATGGTGATAGATTACTGCCCTTGGCGGGATAGCTCAACCGGTGGGATTAGGTGACTCATAGACCATCCTTCCTGAGTTTGCGTCCTATCAGCTACAATAAGTGATATAAGTTTTTCTAATTTTTTAGAAAAAAAATTCTAAAATTGTGGCACTTGTGTGCCTGTACCGAATGACATGTCAAAAAGTAACATACGCCATAGATTTTACTCCATAATCATAGTTCAAGAACTGTGGTTAAAAAATTATTTGGTAAAATAATCTAGTCTTTGCCGCATGAAAATTTTTGCCTTGTTATCTCTAAAAAAACTAAAAAAAAAACATGGTGATGCATTATCATGATACCATTTCTCATGAGCACATGCAGGTTTTATCTCAGATCAAGACTGTGTATTCATTTGTTGGTGAGAGCTCAGCTGCCAAGTCCTTTGCTAATTACATGGCTAATATATTTAATATCAGCAAGAAAGAGGCAGCAATTAAAGGTTTGGGATTGGGTATGTTTCAGACTGCCACATTCTGTTCCTGGGCATTGATTGTCTGGGTAGGTGCAATTTCAGTGACCGACGGAAGATCTCAAGGAGGCGAGACCATAGCTGCTGTCATGTGCATTCTATTTGGTGCAATGTAATACAGCTACTGAATTTGAAGTTATTTCTGCTAAAAAATGAAATTAAAAAAAAAAGAAAAAAAAAAGAAATGAGAAGTTAAAAATCTAACAATCTTCTTAATTGTTTCCAGATCTATCACTTATGCAGCACCAGATTTTCAGACATTTAACCAAGCAAAAGCTGCAGGAAATGAAGTCTTCGATGTTATAGAGAGAAAACCGTGCATAAGTTATGATAACAAAGGAGATAAGCCGGAGAAGTTTACCGGGAAGATCGACATTAGAGAAGTTCATTTTGCTTATCCGTCGCGACAAGATAAACTTATTCTTCGAGGGTTCTCCTTGTCGATCGAAGCTGGCAAAGTGGTTGCATTAGTTGGTAGCAGTGGGTGCGGGAAGAGCACCATTATTTCCTTGATCGAAAGATTTTACGATCCCTTCTCAGGTTGTATTCTCCATCTAAAATCTTATTCTTCCATTGGATGCTTCTATGTGCAGATATTGTTTCTTAAAAAAGACTATGATAGGATTACTAATACCATTCAAAATCGTTAAGAAGATGGAAAATTTTCCTTTAAATTTGAAAAAAAAACAGGGAATAAAAGCAAGTTATGCAAATAACTAACCTCTCTTGACTTGGGTATAATAAGTGCATTGCATAGGAGTTCTATTACGGTACGATAACTGCATGACGGTACACACGAGTATACCAAACACATGTGTAGAAGTTTTTAATCAGCTACAATTTTGGAGCCCTCAAATGCATATTTAAAATATTTTTTTGGAAAAATTTTGAATACCAAAATTGTAAATCACATCAAATCTATAAATTTCATAGTAATTTTAAAAAAAAAAAAAAATCTACATGGGTGTTTGGTACACTCAGAAATGTATCGTGAGTGTATTGGATCAAAATTTATTGCACAGTTGTAAGAAATGTAACAAAGTATAGTAGGCCAAGAAGCAGAGTGTTTATACAAATAATTATTCTCAAACATTTGCAGGTGAAATTTTCATTGATGGACACAATATCAAGGACTTGGATCTAAAATATCTAAGGAGCAATATTGGAGCAGTGTCACAGGAGCCTGCACTTTTTTCAGGCACCATAAAGGATAATATGATGGTTGGAAGATCCAATGCAAGTGACGAGGACATAATAAAAGCAGCAACAACAGCAGATGCACACTCGTTTATATCGCAACTTCCACAGCAATATATGACAGAGGTAAGATTTTTTTTTAAATTTGAACTGCATGGGTTCACCAGACAATTACTTCCTGCGCTGCCAGTTAAGCATAAAATATACTGCGCTGGCCAGTATGCGCATGTGCGCCCTCTCGCATGATGGGGCACTCTCTGAATGAGAGTCTCCTCCTAAGAGAGCCAGATATAGATCTTATGCGGACAAAGTCCTAGCTTCAGGTCAGCACCAGGGAAAAAACAAACCTACCCAAAATATAAGGCTATGTAGCCTGATAAGAAGGTGGAACCAGGGGTCCCCCGACACGACCAAATGCTGGCTCAAGCAAGCCTTGGATCCACTTAGACTACCTGCTTATAGTTTTCATTATTACTAGTCTCCATGAACGGCAATACGAGACTTGAATCACTATTCCTAAATGACGAGCACTTTTGCCACACGGCTACGAATTACATGTCAAATTGAAATTGCAAGAACATTCCTGTTTACTATAGTGTTAGTCTCAAAGTTTTTCAAATACTTTGATGAAAAAGTAGAGTAAATTTTGAAAAATCAGAATACCCTGACATGGAACTCAGGTAGGTGCCAGGGGAGTGCAACTATCAGGAGGCCAGAAACAGAGAATTGCTATAGCAAGAGCAATTTTGAAAAATCCTCCAATTCTTCTACTTGATGAAGCAACAAGTGCGTTGGACACCGAGTCTGAGAAATTAGTCCAAGAAGCGTTAGAACGAGCGATGGTCGGGAGAACTGTAATTCTTATTGCTCATAGAATCTCAACAGTCGTAAATGCTGATGTAATTGTTGTAGTTGAAAATGGAAGAGTGGCTCAGACAGGAACCCATCGTGAATTACTAGAAAACAGCAAATTTTATAGTAACCTCGTAAGCATGACCAGCCACAAAGAATCTGGAACGAGGTATGTTTTTCGTACATATATATGTATATATATACACACACACAAAAAAAAAAAAAATAGAACTTTGTTATTTATACTTTTTAAGTTGCAGCAATAGAAAATTTGTACTGAAAATTTCCTCAAAATGATCACAGGGAAAAGGATCTTATGGATCAAGTGCCGAGTTCTAGGCGAAGTAGCTCAGCACAGGCTTCTGATTTATATGAGTCCTTTTCCATCGAGCCACGAGATGTCAGTGTTGGTTCCATGCAAGAAACACAGAAACCTCAAGTGCAAGCAGTACCATTCTTCAGAATCTGGTTCAGATTGGAAAAGCTCGACTATGCAAAGATTGCATTTGGATCATTTGGTGCAGCCCTATCGGGCATTACCAAGCCGTTGTTTGGGTTTTACATCATGACGATTGGAGTTGCATATTACGGAGAAGATGCAAGAAATAAAGTTGGTCGATATTCCATATTATTCAGTGCTGTAGGATTTCTTCTATTAGTCACTCATATAGTGCAACATTATCTATATGGTGTTGTTGGTGAAAAATCCATGAAAAATACCAGAGAAGCTCTCTTTTCAGGTATGCTTTTGTCTTCATAGTTATGGTCTTTATCCGGCATGACTTAGTCAAGAACTTCGATCAACATGTATAATCCAATATCACAAAAGCAAGATTTTATTGTGGAATAGTGTGTTGTAGTAAAAATAATAACCTTATCAAAGTAAAACTGCTAAACAGTATGAAGCATAGCCTCATATTTATTGTTACGAAAAAACATAAACTTGGATAATAAAAACGTAGCAAATTAATTTTTCTGCCAAATAAATCTCGTTACAATATTTAGCGTGGCTAACATCATTATATCTTCTTGCAGCGGTTCTGCAAAATGAGATAGCTTGGTTCGAGAAGCCCGAGAATGGTGTGGGATTTGTTGCATCATGCATTCTAAGTAAAACTTCTATGGTGAAGACTATAATTTCTGATAAGATGGCCATCATTGTTCAATGCATTTCGTCGATTCTCATCGCGACTATCGTAAGTATAGTTGTTAATTGGAGAATGGCCTTAGTAGCCTGGGCTGTTATGCCTTGTCATTTCATAGGAGGTCTTATACAAGCAAAATCGGCGCAAGGGTTTGCAGGAAACTCCGCTCTAACTCACCAAAGCCTAGTTGCTCTTGCATCTGAAGCAACAAGCAACATCCGAACCGTTGCTTCCTTTACCTACGAAGATGAGATACTCGAAAAGGCGAAAAAGTCGCTACGATTGTCGTTGAAGGTTGGCAGGAAAGAGAGTATCAAATATGGGATAATTCAGGGCATATCACTTTGCTTATGGAATATAGCACATGCAGTTGCCTTGTGGTACACCACAATTCTGGTAAAAAGAAACCAAGCTAGCTTTGAAGATGGAATAAGATCTTACCAGATATTCTCACTTACTGTTCCATCAATTACAGAGCTATGGACTTTGATACCTACAGTAATATCTGCAATTACCATATTAACCCCAGCATTCCAGATTCTGGACAGGAAAACTGAAATATTACCAGATTCACCAGATGCTTCGGATCAACAGAGAATTCAAGGAAAAATAGACATTAAAGGCGTCACTTTTGCATACCCAACAAGACCAGAAGTGGTCATTCTGGACAATTTCAGTCTGAAAATTGATGCAGGACTGAAAGTGGCCTTAGTAGGACCCAGTGGGGCAGGGAAGTCATCTGTTGTTGCACTCTTGCTAAGGTTTTATGATCCTCATAAAGGTAGGATTTTGATCGACAATAAGAACATCAAAGACTACAATCTCAGACAGTTGAGGAGACAAATAGGTCTAGTCGAGCAAGAGCCACCTCTCTTCAGTTGCTCAATAAGAGACAACATATGTTATGGAAACGAAGGTGCTTCAGAGACTGAAATAACACAGGCAGCCATGGAAGCAAACATCCATGACTTCATAAGCAGCTTGCCAGACGGTTATGAGACTGTCGTGGGAGAGAAGGGCTGCCAGCTCTCTGGTGGGCAGAAACAGAGAGTAGCAATCGCAAGGACTATCTTGAAAAGGCCAACAATTCTGCTGTTGGATGAAGCTACCAGTGCACTCGATGGAGAATCAGAAAGAGTCGTCATGAAATCCCTGTACAGTGGAGCAACTACAGTCATAGTTGCTCACAGGCTTTCTACAGTGATCGAGTCAGACGTCATTGTGGTGATGGATAATGGCAAAGTTTCTGAGAAGGGTCAACACTCGACGTTAGTTGCATCTGGTGGTCTTTATTCAAAACTCTACCAGCTTCAAAACCAATCCAAAAATCATTCAGAAGAGTAATGCTATTCGGCCGGATTACTTAATCAAAAAATAGTCCAAATAGTTTTTTTTTTGGAACGCCTCGAGATCGGTAAAATATAACTTACCGACCCGAGGCGCGAAAAACACTTTTCGGGCTGTTTTATCGGACCAAATAATAGGCGTGTATACACTATTTGGTGCCATCAAAAGGGCAAAAGTTGTCCTTTTTCTTGTATAAATAACGATTAGTTGAGTTGCTAGGGAGTCCTAGATCTTCAGCTATTCTATCTCCTGTTCACTAGCATAAAGCGGGGAAGAGTTAGCTACCGATCGAGCTGAGTCGCGGTGAAGAATTTCAAATAATAACACCGTTGTTTAGTTGACATTGGGTTTGGTTTCTGTGCATATGTAGTCGTGTTTTCTTCGTTTTCGTGTTCTTTAGTTCTCGCAATTTTGCTTTATCCCTTTTGTTGCTTTCTTTTGTTTTACATATTCTCTTACTTGATTATGGGAGGGCTCGGTTGCAAAAGTTATATTTCTCAACTTTACTAGACTTCGCTCAGAAAGTTATCATTGGGGTGCTATTGTTATAAAGAGAAGTGACTTAATATTATCTTCTATTATGAAATATTTACTCTATTGCGTTTCATGTGCTCTAGTTGTAGACATAAAGAATTTTAACTGCCGAGAACATATCTTTACCTGCACTCAAATTTAATTTTTACAAAAATTCAATTAAGCGAAAGCTTAATATACCTCAAAAAATGATGGAAATTGGTGATTATTTTTAAATTACTAATTAAAAATTCAATTAAACAAAAGCTTAATATACCTCTATTGCGTTTCTGATATGTTTAGAGATAACGTGGCAAATTTTTCGTGTAATATGCGCCAAATTATTCTACTGGGCATAGCTTCTAACATAGCTAAACCCACTTTGAAGACCTATACCAAAGGTCGATATAAAACTCCAGATATACATTATTTTATAATATGTAATACAGGTACATTTTTGTCGCAACGTTTAAAAACATTTAAAACATTTGCAATTTTTTTTGGAATTTTTACGGATTAACGCTCCGTTTTTATTTATTGTACAAATTAGCTTCCGAAAATACGTTTTTGGGATTGATTTGTTTTTTTTTTTTTTACAAATCAGTCTCCCGAAAACGTGTTTTCGGGAGGCGATTTGTGAACCGTCGAAAAAGGGGGCTGATACGGCATTTTCCAAATTTTTTTCTCCATTTCCACTTTAACGGTGCTGGCTCAAACTCTGTGAGTGGTGACTATGAGCCACTAGTCTCACTAGTTGAGCTTTATGCTACGATCTTTGATCACTTGTATAGATAATTCCGAACATTAATTTTGGTAAACAAGGGTCAGTTAAATATTTGATTATTTTTATGATAAGTATTTTCAAATACTTAACTATCATCTATCTACAATAATATAAAACGGAGCTATATTCCTGTTTTGCTATCACGTGTCAATCCTAAAGCGTTGCTATATCACGTGTCCATCCTAAAGCGGTGCGATAAAATGATGTGTCTAATCTCCAAGGGATGCATATGCTCATGAAATGATGCATATGTTAATGAAAAGATGCAACCATTGATCACCTCATGAAAGGATGCATATGTTCATGAAAGGATGCAACCATTCGTCTCTATATATAACAGTTATTACTATTTCTTCTGAACTATTTACTCCCAATCCTAATAATTGTTAAGCTACAACGATCGTTCGGTTGTCCATGTATGTTATAAACATATATATATTCAAGTTCATATATATCTTATGTCTTACAAAATATTTACTCCAACTTTTTCCTCTTATTAACTATTGAAATTATCTTCGCGGCACATTTTGTTAAACTGTGATATGCATTTCTTATAACACCTTCTACTAGTGAGACTGTGATATGCATTCTATCTCCTTTATACCATGAAGTTTTCCAGATTGTGCAAGAGAGTGTAAGAGTTATTCATGATTGTGAATAAGATGAAAGAATTGAAGAATTTGCAGCAACACAGTGGATATTACATCATCACATCATCTATGGCATGAGGACCTACAAATATTTTTCTTTTAATGTAAATTATAAATATGTAATCATCATTTATAAAATAAAATTTTTATTATAAGTGTCAAATATTTAGCAATCAACTGTTTTAAATAAAGTTTATCATTCTGTTATAAAATAAAAAAATTATGATAAATTATTTAAAAATAAATAAAAATTCATATAAATAGTCCGTGCATTGCACGGGTCTTATACTAGTTTTATAATAAATTGAGTACCATTATCTATTGTATAAATATTTACTGTCCTAAATTATCGCACGAGTTAAAAAAGATAAAACTATGCGAAAGAATATTGAATATTGGATGTACTTCTAGACTTATTTTTGGTACTAGCGGACACGTTAGAAAAAATATTCAAAAATAAAAATTAAAATTTTATCCCGTATATTGTACGATACGGACTCATCATAGGCACGATCGACCGCCTCAGAAAAATATTCAAAAATTAAAAAGAAAATTTCAGAATATTTATGTCGGATACGTCAGATAGAGTGTCCGACACGTGTATCTGAATTGTTTTTATATTTTTTTTAGAAAAATAAATAGCATATATTACTAAAGTACATTATATACATAATATAATATAGTTATATGCTTAGAAATTATTATTTTTTATTTATTAATAAAATTATATTCTTGTTGTTTAAATTTATCTAAAGACGTAAAATAATATATTATACATAATTTTTATTAAAAAGTTATTTATATTTTTTACTACAGTGTTCAACCGTAATCGTATCCTATTTTTTTGAACAAGTATTATATTATATATTCGTATCGTATTGTAATTTTGTACATGTATTTGTATAGGTGCTTGTTAAGTTTTTTAAGAATGGCTGTTCTGCAGCACGTGCCGTGTGCTATCCAGGTAGGAACACGCACGTGCACAACGACATGCTGAGACGGCGTAATGAAAAAGAGAGCGAGGGCCAAGCACTGGTCGTTACAATACAAGATAACGGTGACACGAGCACCAGACGAGAGTAGCGAGCGAGATCGATTGCCGAAATGGTGGGAGATTGAAGGCGAAGAAAAAAAATCCACGAAAAATGGGAGCGCGGTTGTCGCTCTTCCTTTCCCCAATATCAATGGCGGCGACGATGTCGACGAGCTCAACCATGGCCGCCATCATCATCATCTTCTTCCTCGTAATGCTCCTCCTCCTCATCCTCCTCACCATCTTCATCTGCCGGCCGTGGCGTTTCTTTTTCGCCTCCAGTCGCCGCATTCGCCTATTTAAGGTAATATTTCTACATCTTTTCGCGATTAGATTTTCTATCTCGTCACTTGGATTTACCATTGGGTCTCATATTGTCGTATTTAACTGTCGATCTATCCTCTGAGTTCTTTCTGCAATCTCTATGATATTGGAATTTGATAACAAGGTAGTGTAGGCCTGCTGTGGTATTCTTGGTGGCGGCTAATACTGTAGATTGTGAAGGAGTTCAGTACAGATCATGGTTCCTGCATGAAAAAGCGAGAGCAAGCTTGTTTCTCGCTATGGTACATCAGTGTGCTCTCCTTCTCCTCTTCCTCGAGATCGTAAGAAACCATCTGTGTATCCACCACATAACCAACACCTCTTAGATCCCTATCCATATCCTCTAATTTAGCAAATATTTCATCGAACCCTACTTTTTTAGATTCGTCTGCAACTACAAATTCATGTACAACATTGTCTATTTCGATAGAACTACATCCTGGTACTTTACCTATACCTTTTCGGCTCATCATCTTTCTCACCTTTTCAACCTCCGTCCACCGTCCTTCGCGAACTAATAGATTTGAAAGCAATACGTAATTATCAACATTATTTCGTTCCAATTCGAGAAGATTTCTACAACTTTTCGCGATTAGATTCTATTCGTCACTTGGATTTACAATTGGGTCTCATATTGTCGTATTTACCTGTCGATCTATCATCTGAGTTCTTTTTGCATTCTCTATGATATTGGAATTCGATAACAAGGTAGTGTAGGCCTGCTGTAGTATTCTTGGTGGCTAATACTGTAGATTGTGGAGGAGTTCAGTAGAGGTCATGGTTCCTGCATGATGCAATTGGTTTAGGGGCCGCAATGATAGCATTTAGCTTGTTAGAGATATCTAGGAATGTAGCTAAGGTAGCTAACACAACATTGCGGGCATTTGTCAATGTCTGGCAATTTTAGGTATATCTTCAGTAATATTTTATACATATGCTTTCTTTTGAATAATATATCTCCAACATATTTACACTTAGAATGTCACCATGTGCCGTCTTACAAATCTGAAGTTTCCATTTTAGTGATATCGTTATCCATGTTCATGCAATTTATTGGTATGTTTGGCTTCTTGTACTAGTACAATAATATACATCACTAATATTTGTTGTCTGCTATGTTGTTTTGAATAGATATGTCGTTAATGTCTTGCAGTCCTTGAACTGTAGTCTGTGTGCGTTCTCGCCAATTTGAATGCCATTTAAATTAGGCCATCGCCCGTTGTTGCTTTCTTGCAATTTCTTGGAATGGTTGGGCTTCTTTTGCTAGTACAAGAATGCACATTAGTAATTTACGTCATCTGTCTTTTTCTTTAAATGATATGTCTTGTTCTCCTAGGAATGTCGTCGTGTGCTTTCTTGTGAATTTGAAGTTGCCATTATAGTTACAATGTCGTATTGCTTTCATGCAATTTCTTGGACATTTTTGGCTTCTTTAATTAGTAGAATAATTTACATCACTAATATTTGTCTATTTGTACATTGTTATGAATAGATATGTCTCCAATGCCTAAGCACTCTCAAGAATGATGTCGTGTGCTCTCTTGCCAATTTGAAGTTGCCATTTTTGTCATGCCATCATCCATTATTGCTTTATGTGCAATTTCTTTAGTGCAATTTCTTGGCTGGTTTGGCTGCCTGCCTTCTTTTGCTGTTACAAGAATGCACGTCACCAATGTTTGTGTTCTTGTATGATCTTGTGACTTTTTTTTTCTTAAATAGTTTCTTTTTTCTAGCATGTGTGTGATATGCTATGATGAAGATCTTGAACGAGTGTGGCTTTCACAGCTAGAGTAGTGTAGATACCACAAGAGAACGGTCCATTAATATTCGTTTTAGTAGTAAGATCTCAAGCTACTAGATTGCTTATGTTCCGACATTTAGGTTACTTGTCTAAAATCCCTTGGAAGGAATAAAAAGGCTAAATGATATATACTCTAGTTATGATTTCTTAGACTAGTGCAGTTTTTATGTACTCCGAGACAAGGGATGGTCTAAGTAGTAGTATATTGAAGTCTAATCGGTTTATGGGAATTTAGGTAATGGATTATGCATTTGGCATATACGAATTGTTAATAGACATCATTCTTCCCATCTTTACTAATATTACCTTTTTATGTATTTGTTATGCCCCATATGGTAGTTTCATACCTTTTATTCATATACAAAGCTCCCATTGCAAGTTATCTCAGTTGTTGCTGACTTGAAATTCAATGATACTAGACATTCAATTTGGATTAGGATTGCATCCTCAGAACAATGGGACAGTTGTGGATATCATACGAGATTTAGGAAGATATTGGAGGATATGTTGTTCGTTAATTATTGTAGGATCTTTAAATTTGGTTGAAGTTCCTATTTTCAGGAGTTCTAGATTGAGCACTAGTTCGTATTTTTTAAGAGTCCTAAATCGTGAGTGTTTGTATTTGTAGGATGATTTTTAAAGTATGCAATGAAGTTATGAGTTTTGATTTTAAGTTATAGACTTCAATTATCCGTTGTTTTGTTAGAAGTGAAGTACTTGAGTATGTCTATTGACTAGAGTGGTTTGTGTCGGTGCACATCATTTGGTATTTAAGTAGTTGGTCCATAGCGGAATCTTTGGTAATAATTCTTATTTCTTAGAAGTTGTAGATTCATTAAGAGCCCTTATTTGCTAAGAGTCGTGAGTCTATTTAAAGATGAGTTATTTTCTTTAGTTATGTAGATATGCGTTACTTTTGTCTTAGTAGTAAATTAGTTATAGTAACTTCCATTGACCATAGTGATATGCGTAAGTCAACAAAATTTGTATCAAAGTTGTTGGTCCACACCGTTGCGTCACGACCGCCACCATCTGACCGACTTTGACATTGATGTCGGGTTAGTAATGCTGGCTGCGAATGCCAGTGTTGCTGCTTGCCCCGCCACCCATCCTCGCTGCCTCAACTCCTCCAAACTACGTCGTTCATCCTTGTCCTACACCCCTTGTGGTCCTCCGATAGTTGATCTCTTCCAAGAGCCATGCATTTTTACCATACCGTTACTAGGAGGATCTTTGCCGTTGCAATTTCCGGATACTAGATGTCAACAATCTTACCATAGCTTCCAAGAGAGGCGCTGTTATTGATTGGGAGCATATGGTTGGAAATCGCTAGATTGTCAGAGGATCCTAGATATGGTAGGAGATTTATGAAAATTTTATAGGATTAGTATTTTTTTTTGGTAAGTAAGCTCTTATATTAAACAATGCAATATTTACAAAACGTTTGGGAATTAGAAATGAATATCAAATACATTGCTTCAAAAAATTACAAGAAAATTTCTATGCTATAGATGCGAGAGCCTAGTAGTCCTCTTACCCAGCCAGAAGAGGGATAATCATCACCAGGTTAACAAGTGCATAGCCCACCAAGAGTCTTTAGAAGATTTAGCTAGCACTGTTTTAGAAAACCTTACCGCAGCCACACATTATAGGATTAGTATTGTTTCACTGTGATAGGAGTAAAGATTCTATAAGGATTCATACTTTGCAAGAGTTATAGATTTAGTAAGAGTTCTTATTCTTATACATTGTATGTTTTATTTCATTCTTTGTAAAATTCTCATATGACTCACATTCTTGAGAATGTTGATTATTAAAAGTTACAATCTCATAAATATTTCGTTCTTATGTTTGGTGTATTTTTCTTTTTTGTTAAAAAGTAGTTCCTGGGATTTCTAGAGGTAGAGGTGTGTTGGGTGTAACGAAAGTATCTGTGAGTAAATTTATGAAAATTCAGATTACTACTCCTGTATGGTAACCTGGATTTCTACCCTTGTGGCAATTCCGTAGCGAAGGTAATGTCGTATTACCTTCCTTGATGGACCAAGCGTGAGACTGACACTCTCTACTGCCAGCGTAATAGTGTAAAATTGCTAGGAATTCTGTTAAGATAGCTCCAAACAAACTCACACTAAGGGTTTCAAGTCGCTAGTCTATTATAGATTCGAATTCTTTTAGTGACATTTTGTAAGTATGTGGTTTGTCTTAGAAGTAGATTGTTTAGAGTAGCTTCTATTGATCGGACAGCTGCGTTATCAATAAATTAATTATCGATCATTAATACTAACCTCAAAGAAAGGTTGTATTTATGGATTGATTTTCAGATTTTAGCCCATAGTATTTTTTATCCGGCTGCATTGCTATAAAAAAAGCTGTAGTTTGTTATTCTCTTTTAATAGGCCTAGCTCCACTTGTGATTTCTTAAGTTACTTCTGCCTTCATCTGGAAAAGTTATGCCTTATTAAAACAACGTGAATTCCTTGTAAAAAGCAACTATCATGGCATGGTAATCTATATGTGGAGTTGAACGCTTTCTCCTTTGCCTCTTGCAGGATGATGATGTAGAGAGGCCTCTGTTCTTGGGTAATTTAGAATATGCCTCAGTTGCTAACAATAACACAACCGGAGAATCTGTTGGGTCAACAATTCAAGTCAATGAAAATGCTAGTTCGCCTAAGGCACATGGATTTGCAAGTAGTGAGAATCCTCAATCAGTAGATTTTCATCCAAATGAAAGTACGTTCGGTAAAGGTTATTTTGAGCTCTCCTGTTTTGTGTATAGATTGGAATTACTTGCGTATATCACTTTTTCCAGGAGAAAGTTTGATACTTGATGTACTTTCTGATGCTTTAGAAGAACAGCATGTTGGTCCGACACTGAAGCATGTTTCTGCATTAAGTTGGCCGGTTGAAACCATAAAATATTCTACAAGAGAAGTTGGTGGAGATAATATTGTTGTTGATAGTGGTCATAACCAAGTTCCAGTAGCTCCACTACGTATTCTTCTTTCTCTTGTTTCCTTTTCATGTTGTTTTTTAAACCAAAATCTTGTCTCTAACACCTATGACTATGTATATCATGTTAATCCTATCTTTTCGTTAGAAGTGCAGGAAGCAGCCTGATGTTGGAAGTCATTGGCGGCCCTTCTCGTGGGCTTTGTTGTTCTCGGCAGTCAAATGAAACTGCCATGCTGCCGCTGACCCTAGGAAGAGTTGCCCCTAGCAACTTTTTACTGAAGGACTCTGAGGTTTCAGGGAGACATGCTCGTATAAACTGGAATTCACAAGTAAGCGTATTCAAGGATCAATTATTCTTGTATGCTATTTTCGACATGGGTATTTTATTTTTGCTAGTCAAGAAAAGGCAATTGAAGTTTTGATTTTTACAATTGTATGTAGACACAGTTTTCGCAAACTGATATCTTGATTGCACACAACAAATTTGCTAAACTAAGACACCAATTTTGTATATGATTATCATGTTCAAGTAACAGAATGTCCATACTTTTAAAAACTTTTGTTGTCTTTGGTACTCAACTAGATGCGGTTTGTTGTGGCTCATTCACTTCATTTGAATTATTTCTTGTCATCATTACTTAATGTGCTTTCCATTTACCACATTGCTTAGTTATTTATCTAGCTTTATTATGAAAGTAATGACTTTTTGAGTACCTACTGATTGTAGAAATATAAATGGGAGTTGGCAGATATGGGTAGCTTAAATGGAACCATGCTGAATTCCCATGTTGTCCACCATCCAGACTCAGAATCAAGACGTTGGAGTGAGCCTGTTGAACTTGCAAGTGGAGATTATATTACACTTGGTACTTCTTCAAAGATGCTTGTGAGTCAAGTGGTACTTGTGGATCTTCATTCTATATTATGACTTCATAATAAGTTCTATCGCTCGGCAGTGCAGCTTTTAATTTATTTTGTCCATCCACTTCTCAAACTTGGGAAGTGGTACCTTGGTTTTATGCATAAAATTCATGTTCTAAGTTGGTTTCTGCCATTTATGAACCAGTGGCAATAGAATCATAAAGTTATCTTGTTAAGATTCCAAGTTTAGTCTCGAATTTACAAATGGTGCCCCGTTGTACCAAACACGTTATGGGACCTTGATGTAGAACTAATAGTGAGAATCGACAGCGAGCTATTTGTTTTCGGTTCCTATTTTTTACATGAACAATTCAACAGTACTTAGGAATATATACTTTTATGTTATGTTTTTTAATATGTTTTTCTTTCTACTCATACAGGTAAAGATTACAAACGATAATGAACTTCAAATACCTTGTGGAATTGGTGTGGCCTCTGACCCGATGGCTTTGCGTCGTGGTGGAAAAAGTCTTCCAATGGAAGACATGTGCTTATGGCAGTGGCCTCTTCCTGGGGTTCAGCAGGTTTTGATGTTTCCAAACCTTATGTAGTTTCATTCATGGCATTATAATAATATGATTCTAATGCAGTTTGGACTTTTTGGCATTTTTGATGGACATGGAGGAGCAGGAGCAGCTAAATCTGCGTGCAAGTTAGTAATTTCTTTTTTATACTTTTATTCTTTGGATCATGTCCTTTTTCTTTTACTCCTATTGTTTGTATATCTAGATTCATTTTGTCTTTGTTAAAATTTCTTCACATAGCTTGGTTGTTAGATGGTTGCTTGCTAGCATAACTTGTTGCAGTTTCCCCCTTTTTGTGCAAATAAAGGACCATTGTTTGTTTCTGTTTATTGGACCACATACTTTAATTATTGATGGCGTAAGTGGTCGTCAAACTGGTCGCATAGTCTTCCAAAAGGTTGCTAATTGAATATATGTATGTATGTGTTTTTCTGGTGAACTTGTTATAACGTGATATTGCCAGGTCAATTGAGCGTATGTCGCAATTCTTATTATGCGTGCTGAGTTTCATTAAGAACTCTAACTTTCTGATGCATTATTTCAGGATACTAGCTGAGAACATTGTAAACATTTTGTCAAGTCCTGAAAAGACACAGAAGATCATTTCGCATTGTGATGCGGCTGATGTCCTTAGGCAGGCATTTTCTCGGACTGAAGCAGCTATGAACCATCAATACGAGGTTTCATTGCTTTTGTTACTTTCCCTTTACTCAAAATATTTGTCTAGTTAAAGATTATTTAGTGGTTGAAATGAACAAGATCCTTTACAGAAAGAAACATGATGGCGCAATTGCATTCTTAGGTTGATTGTTAAAAAATTAGCATGCACCTGTAGAAGATAATAATTAGGTAATAAGTTTTGGTATCTTGTGTGACATCCAATGTTTTAAATTTTGACATAATTGGGCGTTAGTTTTTTAGATACCAAAGTTATGGGATTTGGCATTTTTTAGAGCAATCTGAATGACTGGCTAATATGTTATTCTACTAAGCTGTGGCATATGATAGTGAAATATCCTCCTAACTGATATAATGGAAGTCATGCGCAGGTATGTGAATCATTATTTGTTTTCCTTCTAAGAATTGATATCGCTAGAATACTATTATTGCTTATATGATCTGCATCTTGTACGTCTCATACAATGGACGAATTGTTTCCTTGGCAACAAATCTCATGAGGGTTATGTTCCCTGTCGTCTTAAGATGTTCATTGAAGGTTGTGAAAATTCGGCACCATAATCAATAATCCTTCCAGGGATGTACTGCAACTGCCTTATTGGTTTGGCTGGACCATAACAAAGAAATCTTTGCACAATGTGCAAATGTTGGTGATTCTGCTTGTTTTATAAGGTATGCTTTCCCTTGACATCTTTGAGATCTCTACAGTTGATAAAGTAATTTTGGTAAGTGTTAAGAAATGATGCAAGTAGGGAGTGAGAAGATACGTCGACTGTATTGGTCCGTGGGAGGGTAGTAGGGTTATGGAAGGGGAGACTGAGCTGGGGATATCAAGGTTATGAGTTAAGTGAGCGATGAGGATGTTAGACTTATTCGTTGTTTGGGTGGGTAGGGTCTTCTGATTTTTAACGTTGAGATCTGAACGGACTCAAGTAGTCCTCACGCCTGTGTTTTTATAAAGGAAACCCGTTTTATAACTTGAATGTCCAGATACTTTGGCCATTTGGTCCTCAAGTTCGTTCGTTTATTGAACATCCCCAGCTTTTTCTGTCATCAATATGGACAAAGCAAACAAGAAACCATTGTTGGTTCAAGTTCAACTATAGGGTGCGTAACCTTGACAAGTGAATAGTGCGTGACGTCAGTATCTTTGCCAAGTCTCTGTCACGGCTTGGTCTGACCAATTCTCAAGGAAAGGTTTTTGGTGAACGTGACAGCATCATGACTTACTAAATTTTACTTTTACTATATTTAAAATAAATAAAGAGACACCCGTGCATGGCCCATGTGACCTTCCTTGATTTAATTTCAGAGAGAGAGGGTGTGACAACAACAGTGATGAAAGTGGCAGCAGCAATGTATAATGGGAACACGGGCACTTTCAACGGAAGATCTCGCTAATGCTGGTGCTGATTGCCATAGGCATCGCCACATGGTAGGTGGCAAACCTTTTGCCACATGGCAACTAAAACCTTGATCAAACCACATGGTGGCACTACAAGGTCTACACTTTTTCTAGGGGTGAAAACAAGCCGAGTTCGAGTCGAATACCACTAAGCTCAAGCTCGACTCGATTGGCTGAGCTCGACGAGCTTCAGAGCTCGGCTCGATTGTATCAACTGAGCCGAGCTTGAGTCGAGCCGAGACTTGAGCTCAGCTCGATTGCCTGAATTAGACCAAGCTCGAGTGAGCTCGAACTCGAACTCGAACTCATTTAAATAATTTGGTTGTAAAAGATATTTGAATAAAATAGAAAAACTCGTTTAGGCTCACGAGCCGAGTAACACAATGCTCAAGCTCGGCTCGTTTAATTACTCGAGCTTGAATCCGGGCTCCGAGCTTGAGCGGCAATACTCGAGCTCGAGCAGAGCTTAAGCGAGTTTAAGCTTAAGCTACTCGTGAGCAGCTCAGCTCGTTTGCACTCCTCTAACACTCACGGAGTTCACCAAGTTTGAGAAACTACAATCTCTAGAAGAGTGTCAGTGTTAAGGGTGAAAACGAGTCGAGGTCGAGTCGAGCACCACTAAGTTCAAGTTTGGCTCGATTGGTTTAGTCCGAGCTCGAGTTCGACGAGCTTCAGAGGTTCGAACTCGACTTGACTCGCAAAATATCAAGCTCGATTGTATCAAAAGAGCCGAGCTCGAATCTATTGCATAAATTAGGCCAAGCTCGAGTCGAGATCGAGTCCGAACGTTTGTAATCTTGTTATACAATAAAATAGAAAGCTAGTTTAGGCTCGTGAGCCTAACGAGCCGAGTAACATGATGCTTAGGCTTAACTCTTTTAATTACTCGAGCTCGAATCAGCGCTCAAACTTCGGCTCGAGCTCGGCAAGACTCAAGCTCGAGCCGAGCTTAAACGATTCAAGCTTGAGCTACTCGTGAGCAGTTACGCTTGTTTTCACCTCTAACCAGGACGCCTGGGCATTTTAACATGGCTTTCTCAAAGCTGCTTAGCTGCTTGAATTTTATTCACACTAGTGGCTGAGTATTCACCTATTCATTGACCTTAATCTTACATCTTTTTATCTGTTTAATTTTGATAAGATTGCTAATTGGCAATATTTGATTGGTTGTTGATACACATTGATCAAATGCACAAGCGAAGTCCAATTTAAGCAACCACTTTTATAAGCACAAGTTAGCCGTTTTGGATAGCGTGTTTATGCACAATTTAGTCCGAGGTCAGGTCAAGAAATGGCTATGTGCTTGAGATCTGAATTGCATTAATGTTTCCTTGTGGTGGGCCGTACAAGACCAATATTAAGAAGAACTGTACTGAATTCTGCAAGGGTAATGGAAGAACGATTTTCCAATTAGGTCGACATATGCACCAAATTGGTTCAAGAAAGACCCCAGCGAATAAATTGGTTTTGAGGGCTTTCATAGGAACAATTTAGTAGGTTTTCCAAGTCTAGGAAAGATTGGACATGTTTACAGTTTTTTTTTTTTTTGGCGCATATTTGTGTCCATGATTGAAAGAAACAATGGAATTTCCTGTCGTATGTCCAGTCTCTTAGCTGCCTTAAAATGAATCAAGTCTCTTTGGCAGTGTTGATGGGAAGCAGATTCTTATGTCAGAGGACCACAGGGTAACTAGCGTGCCTGAACGAAATCGGTTGATAAAAGCTGGAAAGCCATTGAAAGATGGTGAAGCACGCATCTGTGGTATTATTCCCCTACATTTATCAAAATTTCTTTAATATCTATGCTGTTGACTAAATTGGCCGAAAATCTACATTACTATATCTTGACTTCCAACAGGTTTAAACATTTCTCGAATGCTTGGAGATAAGTTTCTCAAGGAGCAAGATGAGCGGTTTAGTTCTGAGCCTTACGTCAGCGAAGCTGTACATATATCAAAATCATGTACGGCATTTGCATTGCTAGCGAGGTGCGTTTTGCTGGGAAAAACAAAAATTCTTCGCCATTTTAGTCATCTATCATGTCTCGAAGAATACTACCCTGTGAACTAACAAATGAAAATATGCAGTGATGGTCTTTGGGATGTTATGAGCACTAAAAAGGCTGGACAGCTTGTTCTTCATGTAATGATAATGCTACGAATTACTTTTCAGGTCGATCTTACTGTATTCATTTCATCACAGTTTTTATGATTTTATGACTCAATTTTCCAGGGGAAAGAGAGATGCAACACAGATGACGAGGGATATGCCGAGAAGATTGCAGATTATGTATTGAACCAAGCCAGAGCTATGAGAACAAAGGACAATACGACTGTTATTTATTTGGATTTTGATGTCATGAGAATGAAGTCTTGTATATCCAATTCATGAGGACTATCTAAAAGGTTTATTAAGCTGTCTGTAGATCATCCAAACTGTAATTGCAGCTGCTTCAGACAACCTCAAGCTATAGGTTAGATTAGATATCTTGCTTTCTTTTCCTTTTTCCTTTTTTTTTTAAAAAAAAAAATATCGTATTTGTGCCCGTATCGTGTTGTATTTCTGTAGGTATGTCCGTGCTTGTTTCTCTAGGTAACCATTGTGTCAAATAGGACATATTTCAGAGTCATACTTGTTGGTAATTTGATTCGGTGCTTATAAATCTATTTGTTAAAAAAAAAAAAATCAGAAAGAGCATTGTTACTATGATCTCTTAAAAAAAAGTAGAAGTTTGTCAACTAAATTCTTGCTTTGCAAATTCTTATTAACATAAATCTATCCTTTTTTTAAAAAAAAAAAAAACACACCTTATAAAATCAGTCTAATATATAATATATATATATATATACAAAATATTTTAATTTTTAAAAAGAACATTTAGATGTATTTTATGATTTCTTTTTTATTCTTAATTTTCAAATAAATAGTTTTTATTAGATTTTGACGTTATAAAATTGTTCTAAATAGTAAAGATTCGGAGCTTAGAACGCTTTTTTAAAGATATTTTTTGAAAAAAAAAATTAAATACCAAAAATATTAGAGTGCATCAAAATTTACCTTTTTTTTTATTTAAATTCATATATATATGTTTGATTTAATGAGTATTAGAAAATTAAAATCGATTTTGAAGAACATATAATAAGGGTTTAGTTGTAACTATCAGAATAAACAAAGCCAATTATGCAACAACGTCTCGTTGAAGATAACAACGGAGTCAGCAACAAAACGTCCTGTGTGTCTTTCTCTGTTTCCGAAACGTGTACTTCTCCAACTCAATCTTTCCAGTTTTCAAGTCTTTCTGGAAACAATCTTCTAATGCCGTCAAATCGGAAGTATCTTAGAAATTAAAAAAACAGTGATAATAAACCGGTGCAAACACTCTTTACAGACGTTTTGGATTTAACTTTGCTCCACTTTTTAATTATAGTGCTGTAATTATAGCGTCTGCAGTCTCTTCTCTTATCTAATTATACGTATTAATTTAATACGACGTGATAGGAGAAAAGAGTTAGAAAAATTGAAGTATCACTATATGTTGGACTTATATTGATACATACTATATATATAGATTAAGGAGTCAATAAAAGGAGGAATGTAAAAATTTCATTAGTTTTAAAATACAGGCTATTAAAAAAATGAAATTAAACTTCTTGTAATTAAATAAAGCGAAGACCTTCCCGCTACCCACCGTTTACAACCTTATAACTTCTTCAATTTCTCCCAATTTTCTCTTCAACTGCTACTCCTTCGTGATCGACAGCACGGACATACGAATATTTGAATTTTGGGTATATGTAAAGTGTAGAGACGGATCGGGAGTTGTTGGATCTTGTTTTGAGCTTTTATTTTGACTCTGTAATATTTGGTTCATGGCTGCGGAGAGATTAGATTGGGAGTCACTGGCGGAGGCGACGTCTGGAGCGGTAGGGGCGCTTGTCAGTACCACCGTCTTATATCCGCTTGATACTTGTAAGACTAAGTACCAGGCTGAAGTCCGATCACGCGTCGGCCGGCAGAAGTACAGGTTCAATTTCTCGCTGATTTTTCTTTTCTTTTTTTGAAAAAAAAAATCGATAATATTGTGTAAATTACTGGCTTTGATTTGCTTCGAACTTAGTTTTTGTTCAAATGTAGAGATCTTATGAAGTATATGTGTGATTCATGAGAAGTTGGTTATAGGAAACACGAGCATGGCTCAGGAACCGTAGTGTGCGTTAGATCCCGCTCGCTAGCCTTGTGAGCTTTCCCAGCCTCAATCAGGAAAGACCCTTTATTACCGAATAAGTTTCATGTTTTATGTTTGGAACTGACCTAACTTGAGACAATCACTGTGATTTGTAACGCATCTTTTAAACTAGGCAAAGGGGAAAGCTTGAGCAATACATGTTGACTTGGACATTTAAGAATGATTAAGGTGACTCAATGAAAGATGCATGAATTGTGAGCAAATACATGACCTGTGGTATCTTATGAAAAATTTACTATCGTAAACGTCAGAATGGCTATTGTGGAATATTTTTTGTACAATAATGGTTGAAGGAATGTTAAACTATGCTTGAATAATTTAAGAACTAGGGTTAATAAAAGTGAGCTTTATAAAGATTGTTGGCTATGTGAAAGCTTTATATGACCGCTATAGGGGAATGTTTTTAATCTAAAAACTACGTTTCTTAGTTCTCAGTAGATATTGCAATACGTTGTTCTGACTCGATTCGAGTGTGTATCGGATAGCATGCACCTGCATTTTTTTTATATGACTTAAGCTCATAAGCATCCAACAGAATACAATGAAGTACTAAAACAAAATTAGGTGTTTAGGGTATCCATCTAGTTTGGGATAGTTATTTTTTGCACAAAATGAAAATTATTGATGAAAAGATAAACAATGGTAATAGCTTTATCCCATTAGCAATTCGTAATCCAATTTTATGACAATCACATATCTAATCCAATTTTTACATTCTGTTTAACTGTTTATGTTCTTTCTGGACTTCTTCATATAGAAATCTCTCAGATGTATTTTGGGAAGCAATATCGACTCGTCAAGTGCTTTCTCTCTACCAAGGGCTTGGTACCAAGAACTTGCAGTCATTCATATCACAATTTGTCTACTTTTATGGGTATAGCTATTTTAAGAGGTGGTATTTGCAAAAGAGTGGTGCCAGATCTCTAAGTACGAAGGCAAACTTGGCAGTCGCTGCAGCAGCTGGTGCATGCACTGCTATTATAACACAGGTACTTGATGCGTATTGTAATGTCAGTGTTATTATTGACATGGTTTTCGGTGCCGGGCGGCACGTGCCGGTTCCGGCGGTCGTCGGCATGGCACGTGCCGGTTCCGGCGGTCGTCGGCATGGCACGAATTGGCACGACACGTGTCAAAAAATCTTATATTTAAATTTTTAAATTGATTTTTTATTTTTTATTTTTTAAATAACAAATAAATATATATCGGCACGGCACGATCGGCATGGTCGGCACGTGTCAGGATCTGAGTTTACTGAAACCCGGCTCGGCTCGGCACAAAAAACCTTGATTATTGAATCTTATTTGTTCCTATAGCGTGGGTCTGCTATCATAGTGGTGATTTTTATAATACAAGATATACTTATATTCAATACATTTGGGTGGTTAAAAATGTTGAGATGATACTTTTCTCTGTTTTTCAGCCGTTAGATACAGCATCCTCGAGGATACAAACAAGTGCATTTGGGAAGTCAAAGGGGCTGTGGGAAACTCTTTCAGCGGGTTCGCTCAGTGAGGCCTTTGATGGCCTTGGCATTTCTCTGCTCTTGACATCAAATCCGTCTATTCAGGTATTATTCTGTTTGGAAACTGTAAAATTCAGTCAATATAGTGAAGAGCTGAACTGAGTTGTTTGAATGATTAAGTATCACAGTATTTTGTTCATCCTCTTGTTTCTGGTTTTTTTTCTTTATTGTTTTCATGCTTATGTTCTTACGGAAGCTGTACGAAGCCTGGTATAGTGGTATTTATGGTGCTCAAACTAGGTACTGAAATGTAGCTTTGCTGTCTTATTAGCATATAAAATAAGAGTTAACTTGTGTTCTTTCTGATCTAAGAAACATGGAACAAGGGTTTTTCACATGGTTTTCGGTGCCGGTCGGCATAGCTTGTGCCCGGCACGTGCCTGTTCCGACAGTTGTTGGCACGACACGAATCGACACAGCACGTGTCAAAAAATCTTATATTTGAATTTTTAAATTAATTTTTTATTTCTATTTTATTTTTTTAAAAATAACAAATAATATATATTGGCACGGTCGGCACGGCACCATCAGTACGGTCGGCACGTGCCGGGATCTGAGTTTACTGAAACTCAGGCTTGGCTCGGCATAGAAAACCTTCTTTTCATGAAAATGCATTCAAGAGAAACAAGTATGAAATGCATCTAAGGAGGATACAAGAGCAGTTACATATTTTTAAAAACATTTAGTATAGTGTTAGAGTATTATTTGTCTGTTTATTATACTTATGTATCTTATTCTCCTTTGATAAAGTTACTTTACTGCATTTAACAAATTGGCATGTGTATTGATGGTCTTGTGATAAATATATTCACTATTGATGGTCTTGTGATAAATATATGTAAAAAAAGCACAAAAAAAAAACCAATCTCGATCATACTGTTTTTCAACTTGCATGCAGTATACGGTATTTGATCAGCTGAAGCAAAGATTATTGAAGAGAATGGAGAGACATCGGATTACATCAGGTCTCGATGATGGTTCTCCCGAGGCTCTTTCTGCCTTCTCGGCTTTTCTATTGGGCGCGCTCTCAAAAACCATAGCAACCATCTTGACTTATCCAGCCATTCGGTAAGCCTTCATTTCAGATATTCACATCTTCACATCAGAAGTGACCGAGTTTTATTTTTTTCCGATCTTATATACATCAAACATGGCGTAAAATCAGAGTCGACAACGGAACTTGTATTTTTGAACAGGTGTAAGGTCATGATACAGGCGTCATCGGAATATCCAGATGGTTCCAAGAAAGAAAAACCTAAAGCTCCCAAAACTATGACGGATGCTTTATGCTCCATCTGGAGGAAAGAAGGTATTCCGGGCTTCTTCAAAGGGTTACATGCTCAAATTCTGAAAACTGTTCTAAGCTCAGCACTTCTGTTGATGATTAAGGAAAAAATAACAAAAAGTACTTGGGTTTTGATGCTCGCTCTTCGGAAGTATCTACTCATTTCACAGGCAACTCTTAAGAGTTCATGAGGAAAAAACACAACCGCCGCAAAAATAGCAATTTCAAATAGAATTTTGTTAGTTTTTTTTTTTCTTTTTTCTAGAAATAAAGTGTTTGGGAGGTATAATTAAATTGGTTTTGTAGCTTGTTTTGTATTAATATGTAGGGTATATGATGTTGGTCTTTCATCTATGTATCATAACTTAATTGTAGGCATATGTATGTTATTAGTCTCTGAACTTATAAGATATGCTCTCATGAAAATTTATTTTGCATTCAAGATGCCCACATTCGATGCTCTGAACTTTTAAAATTGGGTTCATGCATTTGCGTTTTTATGTTCCTCCCATATTTTAAATTGTATTTTTAAACCCTCTTGCGCTTTCATATTTTCTTGATTTTATAAAATAACAAAATTGTCTTTATCATTTTTTTTCAAAGGCGAAGGTAGTTTGTTGATGAGTGTAGTTACGTCATTTCAAACGAGTATAAAATATTTTTATTATCTCCAAAGATTATGCTGTTTGGTGCGAGTAATTTTTTTATAATAAAAAAGTGGTGCTCTAATTTTTTTATAATAAAAAAGTGGTGCTCCAATAAAAGTTGGAAATGACAACAAAGTTCTATTGGAATTTTTAAAACCACCTAGAGTGATTTTATTAAAAGGTGGAATGCTTGTAATTTAAATTTGATGGTTAAAATTTTTATCACGATAGTTAAATATTTGATCTATTCTTTACATATTCGTCGAATTTTAGTAATATTTAGTTGAGATGGTTTATCGTTTATCAATTAGTACCGGAACAAAATATATAATTGAATTTAAATCCGATGGTTAAAATATAAATAAAAATTTATTAAAAATCCACTATACACTGTATAGTGGTTTTTTTTTCAAATATACACTTACTACTAATATGTAAATTGAGTACCTAATATGTAAATTGTGTACCTAATATTTACTTACTATTTTAAAATTTAGTAGAGTGCATTTATTATAATAGTTACTTACTATTTATCATTTTGGTATAGTGCATTTCAAATATTTACTTACTTTATTATTATGTTATTAACTTTTAATAATATAAAGTTATTTACTTTTAATAATATTATTTTGACAATTTTAAAATATTTTATTTCGCTTAATTATAATTATAATTAAAATTAAGAATGTTAATAAGTGATTTGCCCATTGAGCAATCACTTTTTTTTTTATCAAGATAGTAGCTAGATAATTACAATATTATCGGGAAAAACAAAAATGCTTCATTAACATACTTTTCTACTTCGATATTATCGGGGAAAACAATAAATACAAATATTGGGACAGAATAGCACAATTACAATAAATACAAATATAATCGGGTATTAACAACTCGTATGTGCTCCGCCGATCCCCATCCTCGTTCGCCGCACTATGCGAATCCCAAAACTCCCTCCGACGTCAGCCTCCTCCTCCGCCAACTCCATAATTTCATTTACATTTCTGCATATAATTTCTGTGTGATTCCACCTGATCTCCACGCCATGAGTTAAGATCCAGTATTATTACATGTTCCCGTTGATATTTATGAATTGAAGAAGTTAATTAGGTGAAATCCTTTGATTTCATCAAAGACTGTTGATTGACGGATACGTTGACATTCATATTTGTATAGTTTAGAAGATCTTTCGGTTCGTCCGTTAATTAAATAACTAGATATGAATGCTCTATCAATTTCACTTGCGTCATTTGGTGGAGAGAGTTGCAGTTTTGTATCTGGATCTTATATTCAGTTGAAGAAGGAATTTATTGCCGCTGAGTTTGGACCTAGTGGACTATGGTTGAAGCATATTTACCAATTTAGGAAAAGAAATGTACATAGATTTTACGTTTCTGCAAGGATCAAGAAGGGACAGAAGCACGAGTATCCTTGGCCAGATGACATTGATCCAAATCTCGAAAGTGGGCATTTGAGCTATTTGTCTCACTTCAAGCCTCTTACGATGAAACCAAAGCCAGTAACTCTTGCTTTTGAGAAGCCATTGGTTGATCTAGAGAAAAAAATTATTGATGTAAGTTTTCTTGCATTTAATGTTCACCCCTTATCTTGTTAATAGAGAGATTGTATATAGTCATGGTTCTCTACATTCTTTTAATCGTATTTCGTTGCTTTGAAGTAAAAGCAGATTTATGAACCGCAACTGTGCAATAAACTTATTCTTGCTCAGTTGATATTAATTGTTATAAACTTGACAATATGTAACTCGATGTGGTCCTGCATGTTTATGTTAGAATTTCTGTGCGTTTTAAACACACACTAGTCAATGTTAGTTTGATCCTTGTTGAGACAGATATTATGTTAAACAATGCAGATAGTTCATCGTGCAAAGATCTAGTAGATTAAATTAGAAAAGGATTGAGTACAGCTATAGAAAGGAGGGAAGAAACAAAGGCAATGTGGTGAACGTAAATGAAGAATAATGTGCTATTAAAACTACATAGAGAGTAATATGTTAATGGCTGTAAATGATATTATGATAGCGAAGTTCAAGGGAATAAAGGATTATGACTGTGCAATTTTGGTTAAGGTTTACATATATAGTTGTTTCATGAGTGTTGGAGGTCATCATAGATGACTCTATTCACTTTGAACATGTTCGCTTTTCCTTCGAATTTTTTTTCTTGTTATAAACCTGACCGGATTTTATCTTATGAGTTCATCATAGGTTGTTGGATATATTTTTAACATGTACATGTAGTCTCGAGCACTTTCATGCAATTTAGCATTGTACATTCTTTTATCTAGTAGCTGTCAGAACTCATGGTTTGAAGAACTTTTTTTGTCAGAAATTCTTGTTCTTGTTTTAATGGTCATTTTCTGGCCCTGTTGCAGGTGCGCAAGATGGCTGATGAAACTGGACTTGACTTCACTGATCAAATAAATCTATTGGAAAGCAAATACCAGCAGGTTATAGTCATGAAGATGTCATATCAGTTCGTTGTACCTGTTTCTTTGCACCTAATAAGGCTTCTGAAATTTATACGATAAACTTGACAGGCCTTAAAAGATCTATACACCCATCTGACGCCAATCCAACGTGTAACTATTGCTCGTCATCCTAACAGGCCAACATTTCTTGACCATGTCTTGAATATTACAGACAAGGTGCTTTATTTAGTGCTTTATCGTGTGACTTGTTGCTTCTTTGTTGTTCTCTAAGAATTCTTTTGTCTTCTGCTATTTTATCTTTTTTTGTTCAGTGGGTGGAACTCCATGGTGACCGTGCAGGCTATGATGATCCAGCCATTGTTACTGGCATTGGAAGTATGAATGGTAAACCGTATATGTTCATTGGTCATCAAAAAGGCAGAAATACAAAGGAGAATATTCAGCGCAATTTTGGGATGCCAACTCCGCATGGGTAATTTTGAACTGATTATGTAGCCTGCTAAAAAGAATTTACTATCATTGACGCTTTAGACATCAACTTAAGTGATCATGGCACCAAATTGCACGAGTTTCGGTGTTAATCATAGCAAAAGTTTGCTGTTTGGCATGACACTTAAAATCCGGGTTGGCAATGGCTCAAAAAGAAGGATAAGTTAGATTGCAAAATTATCTGTAAGTTCGTGACCCAACTTATAATAAAGAATGCATTATGGTGGAAAAATATAAGGCACTCCGATTATATTGCTCATTGATATTTCACTGAATTGGTTATGCTAACGTAAGCTCTTGGAAATAAAATTCATAAATCTCATATAAAGCTATTCTAAAGAAGAAAAGGAGAATGCAGAGAAAACAGTTCAAAGGAAGGAAAACATATTCAGAAATAACTTGAAAGTCAATAACAATGGCAAGAAGTTTTCAGCATACAGTAGTTAATTTATATATTTCCTCTCTTTGTTTGACACTTGTCCTCTGAGTTGGCGAATATATTGCTATCAGTGTATGCAAGAAAATCTCTTTTGAAAAGTTCTGATATGTTTGTGATGTCAAAGAAGTTTTCTTTTCTTTTTACTTGATGTGCTTACTTTCTAAAGTAGGTTTTCATTGTATTATTCATAAATGCAGCTATCGCAAGGCATTGCGTATGATGAAATATGCCGATCACCATGGATTTCCAATCATCACATTTATCGACACTCCCGGGGCATTTGCTGATCTTAGATCTGAAGAGCTTGGCCAAGTTAATCTAAACTGTTGTAAAACGTTCATTTTTTATCAAGACAGGTTAACTAAAATTTTTGGTTTGATCATGTCATCTGCAGGGAGAAGCAATAGCTTACAACTTGAGAGCCATGTTTGGTCTAAAGGTTCCAATTATCTCGATTGTTATTGGTGAAGGCGGATCTGGTGGAGCTCTTGCTATTGGATGTGCAAATAAATTGTTTATGCTGGAGAATGCTGTTTTCTATGTAGCCAGGTGACAAGGCCTTTATAATATGATCGATAAAGTTAGGAATAGGAAGAAAATTGAATCAAGGAAAAGTTTCTCTTCCTTCTTAATTGCTCATTTATTACTGGGGGGAGCTTGTGAAACTATCTATTAAGTGCTAACAATGTGCGAAACAGAAGGATTCGGTGATATAATGATGCACATGAGCTTGTTTTTCCTTACAGTTTAAAAACATGGATGAGCTAACAGTTAGGAGGATAGTTTAATGTATAATAGAGGATAATTAAACGTGGGTTTTACTAAAAAACATGGTTTTACGTGCCGGTTATGGCAGTTATTAGATTGGCACGACGCGTGCCAAAACACCTTTTCAATTTGTTTTCAATAATAGAATTATTAAATGTGCGTCGGCACCGTCTGCACGATATAATCAGCACGGTCAGGTACGTTCTGGAATATGAGTTAAAGCGAAACTCGGCTCGGATTCGTCGCTATAAACCTTGCTAAAAAGTGGAATGTTTTGTTTCCTGATGAGAATGGAATCTTCCAAAAATTTTGTAATTCTTGATGTGTTTCCAAAAACTCCTATTTGTAGCTTACTCTATAACATGTGTGTTAGACAATGTAGACGTTAATATTGCCTATATAATTACATTTTCTCTTAACTTGCTGGCCTAAATTCTCGTGTTTGAGGGAATTGGAATTGTTGTTCCTCTTGCATGCATTTGATTTCTAAAACATAGTATCTAGATTCTTTCTAGGTTATTGACTTGTCTAATAGCTTCTTCCAGTGCTCTTTTCCTTTTTCTCTTGACCTTGTTGGTTTGTACTCATTTCCTTTCTAAGGGAATTGGTAGATTGTTTCTCTTGCACGCAATTGAAGTCTAGAACTTTCAGCCTAGGCCTTTCTAGATTGTTGACTATCTAATGGTCCTGTCCTTGTGGCAGTCTTATCCTTGCAAAGCTTTTGTTTTTTTGATTGCATATTTGCTTGTTCTCCAAAAACCATAAGAAGCATAAAGACATGAGTTGTCTGAGGTAGATGGTGTTCGAATCTTAATAATTTATTAGAGGGATTCTTAGGTGCTGTGTGATAAGGAGTACTTAACTAGTTAACTTATATGCAGATGATAGACTATAGTATTTGTTCTCTTCCACACACATTATGAACTAAAAGTTCAAGAACCGGCACTTCTATCTTTTTTCTTGTTTTGAGTTTTAGTTAAGCATCAACATGTAGATCATCAACGTAGTACTTCCGGACCTTTAATAACTTGGCATTTTATGCTTTACGAATTTGCAGCCCAGAAGCATGTGCTGCAATATTATGGAAATCCTCTCAAGCAGCCCCCAAGGTACAAACTTGCTTTTCATTTATTCTTAGTCATTCTTTCATTCAATAAAGTTTCTGATTTTTATTCCATATAGGCTTCCGAGAAGCTTAAGATCACGTCAACAGAATTGTGTAAACTGAAGATTGCAGACGGCATAATTCCGGTGAGATACTTCTCTCTCTCTCTCTCTCTCTCTCTCTCTCTCTCTCTCTCTATTCTGGCGTGTGTGGAAACTGCACATGCGTGCCTGCACGCTTTGTTAGGTTGTACTCACATGCAGGAGAAACTGACTAATGTGAATTCTACCCTAAGTCGTAATTAGGGTACAGTATTAAACTATTAATAGTTGTCATCTGGCATAAAGTATTTAAGCGAATTAGGCTAAGAAGAAAAACTTTGAGAAGCTTGGAAAGGGATCTGTGTATTGTTAACGGCTAAGTCACATGAAAATTGCTAAGTTGAGACTTATGCAGAAATTGATGGAAGTTTTCACGAATGTCTATATAAAATTCTCTGGACTAATAGGAAAAAGGAAATAGGACTAACTGTAGGGGTTAATGTGTTTCAGCCAGTTTCTGTTACTGTCTCAAATGGATTTAGCACTTTGCAAATGTATCTGATGAATATGAGATTTTCAATGCTGACTCTAAGGAGTTGGTTGCCATTCAGCCGCAGTAGTTGCATCATGAGGAGGTATTTCAATAGTTGCACCATAGTTTGACGTTTCGATCGGCACGTTTTGTGCCGACCAAAACGTCTCTGTGCCGACAGATGTCGGCACGGCATAGTCGGCATGACTGAATTTTTTTTTTTAATAAGGGAGAATTGTTCATCTTTCTCGAATGAAGAAAATAACAGTGCTCTTTTTTTGTGTTCACGCGGCGCGACTGGTATTTCGCGCCGTATGGATGCTTTTTTCTTATATTGTGCCGGTGGGCACGACTCAAAGGTCACATGCTCTTAATTTCTTTTAAGTTTTTCAATTTTTGAAATTAAAAATCCTTTAAAAATATTAAAACATATAATAAAATATTAAAAAAAATATTTTATTATCGGCACAGTCGAAACGACACGATCGACACAGTCGGCATTTCTCGAGTTTGGAGTTTATCGAAACTCGAAACGGCACGGCACGGTAAACTTTGAGTTGCACAAAGAATAAGTTTTTTGGAGTAAATGATAGGGAAAGGAGATAGAGAATAAATGGAAATACCAAAACGAAGGCTATGCCTTGAATCTGCTTCTTCATATGAGCTGACCTAGAAATGTAAATTCTATTCCACATTTCCACTGCCAAAAATCTGCACAATATGCTTATAACATTCGATTGATAAACTTTAGCACATTTATCTGATTATGAGATCCTGTGTTTGCTATCATGAAATCTAGACTTTACACCTTTATTCATTCGATGTTTATGTATACATTGCATAATGTTTCATTAAGTTCGGCTTCATTGATTACCTTCTATTGGACCTTCATCTAACGTACGTTGCTTTATGCATGCTGCAGTTATTCCTGTTACTTGGTTTCATCTTATTCTCATGATTTTCTTTTACAAACATATCTTGTAAGAAGTGAATATGTAGTTTGTGAGTCTTGCAGGTGCTATTTCGAATCTTTCTAGAAAGTATGATATATATATTCATTTTATGTTACTACGAATACATTGTATTCCAAAATTGTCTTTTGGTTGTTTCCTGGATTATATATCTTCAGAATGATACAAGGTTTATCTTCAGGGTTATGGATATTAATCTGTGTTTCTATATAGTAAAATTAAATTCACTATACAGGTGACGTCGATAACTAGATTACAGTTAGTATCCTAGTTAATCATATCATGGTTGTTCGAAAAATCAACTTTACAAAATACTTTTTTAATCTGCTATATGACCATGTCTTTCTACATAGATCTGGGTGCCGTCTCTTTACTATAATATATTCATGGGATTTTTTCCCTGTATGTATGTTGCGTGAAAACGAATTTGTTATATATTCTACTGGGTTTCTAACAGGAACCCCTTGGTGGAGCACATACTGATCCAGTCTGGACGTCCCAACAAATAAAGCTTATGGTCACAAAGGCCATGGAGGTAAGTCTAGTTTCAGAAAATCTATTTTAGAGCAGTACCACTTGAAACCTTCAATTTTTTTCTTCTCTCATTCTGAATCAGGGGATAATGTACAAGTTTTTACTTCTGATGTTATTTATGGTTCTCATATTATTTATGTTAACCTATTAATATTGTACATTACAACATTGAGTGAAACTCCAAGTTCAACTTCCACCTTTACGCCACCTCTTGAAAATATCATTTTTCAAGGAATTTTATATTAGAATATCAATGCATATGAATAGTTTCTGTTCCTTACAGGAACTTGCCGAAATGGACACCGATGGATTACTTAATCATCGTCATCTCAAGTTCCGTCAACTTGGAGGGTTCATTGAAGGTGCTCAGGTGGAGCCGGAGAAGAGGCGCAACATGAAGATAAGAGACACTGATCTATCTAACGTAACAGCTGAAATAGAGGCAGAAATTGAAAAGCTCAAAAAGACGGCAGGTGAATCCAAGGGCTCATCAATAAGTCAATTAACCTACAAAGAGGCAGTAGAGAAACTAAAAAAAGAAGTAGACAAGGAAATGACCGATGCATTTATTTCTATGGGTTTGCTTGAAAAGCTTGAGACCCTGAAGATGGATTTATCCAAGTCATCAACTGGCTCAAATGATCCGGCTATTAAGGAGAAGATCGACAGGCTCGTGCAAGAATTTAACCTTTCATTGTCACGTCCAGGAGAGTATCTCGCTTTGAAGCAGAAGCTCGAGATGTTATCCGAGCTAAACAGGTTAACGGAACAAAAATCAAAGGGAGAGAAGCTGAAGAAAGTAATCAATCAGAGGCTTCAAAAAGACGAGGTGAAAGAGAAGGTGGAGATCTTGAAGAAGTCTCGAGATATGGTTTCCAGAGGAGAGACGCTGGCAGAGGATGTGATTAAGGAAATTGACAAAGCAAAGAAAAAGATCAGTGAGATGCTGAAGTCAGCGAATATTGAGGTGGTGGGATTCGCTAAGAAAAAAGACTCGACGACGGGCCCGCCAGGCATGGAAGAGAAGCTAGCAAAGGCCGAAGAGATGATGAGGAACGAAATAGAGAAGGCAATTGCTTCGGCTGGTCTAAGAGGAAAGCTGGAGGAACTGAAAGCGGAGATTGCAAAAGGATCTAACAAGGAGAAGGCTGAGGAATTGGCGAGAGAGATTCGGGAAGGAATTCTAGATGTCGTCGATACAACCGAGCTGAAGAAGAAAATTGTGCGTACCGTGGATCTGCCTGCTGATAACGCTGTTGGTGTGGATAACGGCCGGATTAGTAATACGGTTGGTTGATGTTCAACTTCCCCTTCTCATGTATTGTTTCCTGTCTCAATAATGTCAGTCATTTATGCCTTGGTTTATAGCTTTTCATAGTGATTATTACTTATTACAGTTGTGTAATTTATTATTTCAACCAGAGAGTATGGATTGAGCGGAATAAATTCGAGAGGAAAATCACTTTGAAATTTAGAAATTAAAATTAAAAGTAGACAAATAAAATTGTATCGATATTCGAAATTTTCTTTATCAACCATCAAGTGCATAATTATATGAGTAATGCTCACTTCACCCATGGATTCACACAAAAAATCACCCTCCCTCCTCTCCCTACCACCTCCTTACCGGCCGACGACCATGCCGCTGCCCCCGCTCTTGTCGACTGCAAACCACTCCGACCACCACCCTTCGGTCAATCCACGTCAATACCGTGCGGTGACTCACTATGACAAATTCGGGGCTCCCCTTTGCGCTAAAATGAAGCTCGAGCTTGATCTCCGATCATCGCCCAACTACCAATTCCCTCTCGGCCGACGACCGCGCCACACCCTGCTGAAACCAGCGACACGTCTTGACGACCGCCGAGGACACCGTCGTCGACCAACAAATCTCCCATCTATGTGGACTCGCAGACACATAGGTGCCCGTGCTCAAGCTTGCTCATGGGACTCGCTGCTTTCACAACTCTCAATCTTTTTATTCTTTCTGCTTCCATTCTCTCTTGCTCATGTGAACTCATTGGAGATTAAGCTTGGCCCCATCACATAGGTAATTCTCCTTACTTCATTTTTAAGAAAATGTTTCATGGACGATCTTGCCCATAATAATTTTGAACTGCATATGCAGAATGCAAAAAGATCTTTTGGAGGATATGGAGATGAAAACCACAAAGTCATCTATGGAGGATTTGAAGAGAGCACCAACACAGTGAACTTCCTGGACTCTAGGTGCTTAGTTATCAAGTACTTCTACTTTATTAGAATACCACACAACTGTAAATTATTGATATTAACGAGTTCATATTTTATAGGTTAGGTGGCTCAGCATGATATGCATTGGGTTGCTACTGCTAATTTTATTACACAATTCTGTTTGCTTCTAAATATTGTTGGTGCTGCCATTGACGCTGCTCCAAAATGTTGTTGATGCTGCTCTGGTTCTGTTCTGGGTTGCTTCCAGATGTTGCTGGCACTGTTCTAGTTATGTTCTGAATCTTTCTAAATGCTAATGGTGCTGCTTCTGGTTTACTGCTGCCACTGTGGTTCTGCTGATGCTGCTGTATCTAAATACAACAGATGTTGCTTCCATTATACTACTATTGTTGCTGGTGTTCTGTTGCTTTTGCTTTGCTTTTGTAATATGTAGTATAAAGTACTTCCACTTTGTTAGAAGAAAACTTTATCAAAACACTTTGTGAAAAGTCCATTAAAGTGGTGTATTTATTTGAGAATTATTAAGATTTAAAGCTCTGCAAGCAAATAGGTGAATGCCAATAAAATTACATATTGGTTATGAAATAGTTCATCCAAAAAAAGTCACTTGAAAATATACATCCAGTGCATACATACAAGTTACCAATACTTGGTCGGCTACTATTTACATCATGCAGCTGTCAAGAAAATTGCTTGACTTCAGAAATTAGTACGAATTAACTGCTTCAAAAAAAAAAAAAAAAAAAAAAAAAAAAAAAAAAAAAAAAAAAAAAAAAAAAAAACAGATAAATAGAATTTGCACTACAAAATCGAAGAACTACTATGTACTACAAAAAGTGGAAGCATCACTCATCCGCAAGTAACCAAGCACAATACTAATACCAAAGATAAGCAAAAAGCTTCCATTCATTGAAGATATATATAGCAAAAAGGAACTATTACAAACATGGACTTAAGTTTCTTTAGAATAATTACATGAACTTTAGACTTACAAGATTACACAAAAAAATCGAACTGCTATACATAAGTAAATATTAACAAAGGTATGAGCCTACACACTACAAAATGGCACCAGGCGTTTCCTTTAAGCAATATACCACACCAATATACCACACCAATCATATGCACATCTAATCAATCCGTGTTTGCTAAAGATCCCAGCTGCAAATTTGGAACACTCTGCATTGGACAACTTCCTTTAGATAAAATCCCATAATATAGAACTCAAGAAAATACTAATAAAATATATAAAATAAAACTATGTTCTGTTGAACTACCTGCTCTCCTGTGAATTGTTCACAATGCCTAGTCCGCTTCTTAAACTTCTTTTGGGCTTTCTCAAGGTGCCCGACCAATCGCTTAGACCTTGGGCGACCTTTTGACGATACCTTTATGGAATCCAAAACTTTATTAGCTAATTCATTATGATCAGTTACTAAGCCATGGTTATCTTGTTCATGAGAGATTGATATCTTGTCACCAAGAGACTTGTCATATTTCATTAATTCTTCTTTGGTCCTCTTAAGCAACAAAAATACATGCTCTTTCCGAACTTTATCAATTGAAGCAATCTCTACAAAATCCGCAAGATAATGTTGAACAACCATGTAAACTTCATCATAAACGGTCATGTCTCTCATTGGTGATAACTGTGGGAAGGACATTAGAGAATGTAATCTCTTAAAATCCTTTCTCCATCGCTTCATTATGTACTTTTCCGGAATTTGTTGTACGAATTCTTGTCTTAGGACACACAATGCATGCCTACACAATATGCCTCGAAACTGAAATGATCGACAAATACACCATATGTCTTCGTCGGAAGGAGTGTAGACAACTCGATAGTCAACTCTATTACCAAAATCATCTAAATCAGCAACAACATACAGAGATGCTGGCCCACTTCGATCAAGAACAGTACACGTACATTGCATCAAATTCTTCACTTCTTCTTGAAACTTATAAAATATATTAATGGTGTAGACCTTTGCAAGCTGTTCCTCGAATAAAAATTTTGTAAGTAACTTCGGTGTGTAATGGAAACAACGAGAATCTTCTTGAGCCTCTTTCTCAAATTTGCTTCTCAACGCATTATCATATTGCTCAACAAACATCTTGAGTGAAGTTTTGCTGTTGACATATCCATCGAAGAATGCATTCATACTTTCGCTCCTTTGCGTAGTAGACATGCCTGCCCAAAATGTATCTTTGACAAAGACAGGAACCCACCGTCGTCTATCTTTATATAGTGAACTGAACCACTCATTATTATGCAAGTCAAATTCAACGATCATTGCATCCCATTCTCTTTCAAAGTCAGAAATCGTTAAAGTATCATAAACAACTTTGCTTAGTCGAAGTGTAATTACATTCTTCTTTTCAAGTCTTCTCAACTTTTCGGGAAGTTTTTTCATTATATGCCAAAGACAAAGTCGTTGACGTGTTTGTGGAAACACTTGTTCAACAGCACCGCCAATAGATTGACATTGATCAGTGATTATCGCATTTGGAGCTTTACCATTCATGCATTGCAGCCACTGAGTGAAAAGCCAATTATAGCTCTCGATTTTCTCGTTTGCTAGAAGACCACAACCTAAAAGAATCGACTGCCCATGATGATTGACACCAACAAAAGGAGCAAATGGCATAGCATATTGATTAGTTAGGTATGTAGTGTCAAATGTAATAACATCACCAAAGTACCTATATGCAGCCCGTGACCAGCTAAGCACCAAACACCTTCCCTTAGTCTAGCCTTTTTCGTCTACAGAAAACTATAGAAAAAATTTGAGTTTTGTGTTCTGCCATATGAACTAAAGATATTTTCAATAGGGCCTCCGCATCACTTCGCTAAGTTTAGCTTCTCAATTTTTCAACATGTTGCGACAATCTTTTGAGTGAAGAGCCATTTTTCTTCACATCCTTGCTTGTTAAATGCTGCATTTAAATCGATTTAATGAAGAGGCACCCCTGCTGCATCATAAATCTCAAGCAATTTTTTAACGATATTCGGGTAGTTTTGTCGAAAACATTTTAAAAATCTAACTGATTGAGGGTCAAATGGTGATTATGATCCAATCTACATTCTTTATTGTCCAACGACCATCTAGATGGTTATCCCTTGATAAGTATCATAAGTTTACATCCTATTTTCAGATAGGATCCTTTTGGAATTAGGATTTTGCTGGTCCTTTGCTTGGTTTTTCCTCTTTTTGCATGCATAAACCCGAAGATATGCATGCACAAAGTTATGACTGGCTTCTTCTCATAACACAAAGCAGATAGTAACCATATGCTTTATAAAAATGAAATGCTTCCTCAACCGATGTAAATGTCATGCCAACCTTAGGAGCAATATTGAAGTATACTTCATCTACCTATAAAAAAATATTGTCTAAGAAACTCTTATATTAATAAAAGACGAATGTATTGAAATGAACTAGAAATAGCATTTTGAATATACATTGAAAATAGGAATCATACCTCACAAACTGTAGCTTCTTGTTCCCTCTGTATTCTAACTTCATTTGATAAATTTGAGAGGTCAATCCCCTACAGAGATTTTATAAAAATTGGAAGTGATGACATTATTCAATTTTTTATAAAAATCCACCTAAGATATGTTGAAGAAATACCGTCGGTTGGTTGTTTTTCATTAGAGTATGGCTTTGAGATGATGCATTTGGCCCAATTTCTTCACTGTATTGCTGTTGCTGATAAGCGGTGGTTTGAGAAGATAAGGAATTCATCGGTGGCAATGATTTTTGAAACGAAATTGTTGTCCCGAGTCCACAAGATGGGCAGATTTGTTGGTCGTCGACGGTGTCTCGCGGTCCGTCGGCGTGTCGCTGGTGCAGAAAGGTGGGCGCAGTTCGTCGGCTGAGAGGAATTGGTAGTCTGGACGTGAGGAGAATCAAGCTCGAGCTTGAATTTTTAGCCAAAGGGGAGCCCGATTTGTCATAGTGAGCTCACCGCACGGTATGACGTGGATTGACCGGAGGTGGTGGTCGGAGTGGTTTGCAGTCGACAAGAGGCGGGGGCACGGTGTGGTCGTCGGCCGGTAAGGAGTGGTAGGGAGAGGGTAGGGAGGGAAGATCAGAATTGTAAAAGAAGGCAGAATAAGGGGAATTTTGAAACTGGTTTTAGTTAGAAAGTTATT